>CM026398.1:26903256-27005084 GCA_014843695.1 Archivesica marissinica
ATACTATCATCTAACAATACTCAACACAAAATTCCATCCCATTCGTGAATTTCAGAGCAGATTTTTTAAATGTTAAGTTTATACAAATTTTATCATAGCTTGATTGCGAAACAAGTTCTTACAACTTATATTAATCACTCTTGAGACCTCATTCTGGATGGAATCCATCGCCACAATGGAGAGAAGAGGCAATGTGGAATTTAAATGCCTTGCCTCAAGGGTCATAATTGCTACAGCTTGGCTCAAACTCCAGGTCTTTCGTACCTTCAAACTGTTGACCTAGTTTTAAGACTGACCTAATTTGAGCACTCTTGAAAGAGAATCACCCAATGATCATTGATGGGACTAGTGGTTGAGATGGCGACAACAAAAGGTGATCACAAAACCCACCTCGCGAAAGCTAAACACCCATGAGCACAGCATTATTTGCTCGCGAGAGCTAAACACCCACCGGTTCCCTGGCATAGATGTCAGCAGTTTCACACATCGAGAATAACATCATTTTTTTAATTTAAGTTTATTTAACCTTGCTACAGGTTGCCCATTTCAGCGACGGGCAGCTTACCAAACAACACCATTCCTGGGCAAGCTCCATTAGAAACTGCCATCTTTTTCATATAAAGAGGAACAGTCTGAGCGGGGCTCGAACCAGTGACCAGAGTTGTACCAGTTATAGCACCAGTTCCACAGCATACACAACATGGCATAAGTGTTTCACATTTCAAGCTTAGTGAAACTTTCTCCCAATTACCTCTCACAAGGCAATTTTTCCATTCTTCACATAGAAAAATAACCAAGAATACATACAATATCTAGCTTTATAACACCATTAGAAAACACCAATTTATGAAGATTTTGTATATTTATTTCAATTTACAAATAAAAATGTCGTAAATAAAAATTCATTCTATTATATAAAATCTGAAAAGTTATAATAAAGGACAGTAATCATCTGTTCCATAGAACATCTTGGTGTGCAACACGTTCTAATCACATGTTCCATAACATCTTGGTGTGCAAGCATGTTCTAATCACATGTTCCATAGAACATATTGGTGTGCAAGCATGTTCTAATCACATGTTCCATAGAACATATTGGTGTGCAAGCATGTTCTAATCACATGTTCCATAACATATTGGTGTGCAACATGTTCTAATCACACGTTCCATAACATATTGGCGTGCAACATGTTCTAATCACACGTTCCATAGAACATCTTGGTGTGCAAGCACGTTCTAATCACACGTTCCATAACATATTGGCGTGCAACATGTTCTAATCAGCCGATCCATAGAACATATTGGCGTGCAAGCATGTTCTAATCACATGTCCCATAGAACATGTTGGTGTGCAATCATGTTCTAATCACCCGTTCCATAGAACATATTGGTGTGCAGCATGTTCTAATTATCCGTTCCATAGAACATATTGATGTGCAGCATGTTCTAATCAGCAATTCATTAGAACATATTGGTGTGCAAGCACGTTCTAATCACACGTTCCATAGAACATATCGGTGTGCAATCATGTTCTAATCATCTGTTCCATAGAACATATTGGTTTGCAAGCACGTTCTAATCATCCGTTCCATAGAATATATTGGTGTACAGCACGTTCTAATCATCCGATCATTAGAACATAGTGGTGTGCAAGCACGTTCTAATCATCCGTTCAATAGAACATCTTGGTGTGCAAGCATGTTCTAATCATCCGTTCCATAGAACATCCATGCAGTACGTTCTTAGTAAACAAACATTGGGACATTAATTAATTTTTTATCATCACCAATTGTGTTGACTCATTATAAGTGAAATGGCATGAGTTTTATGCGCTTAGCGTCTACGGGATGCCGCAATGCTATATCACACTGAAGAAGTAGGTCAACGTATGGCGGCCAGTAGTGATGATCCGTTTCTAAATACGGGTCATTTGGCGTATCAATACACAACGTCATCAATTCCTGCAAATAATAAGAAAATCGGTGAAACCAAAGGATGCTCCACGGAACGGCGTTTGCATTCTGCAATCTATGCACAAGATTCTTATATATGTTTAATATTTACATCGCTATTGCATTTCCTAATATGAACGTATATGCCTTGTTTGTATCCATTTTCGTATGAATTTCGGAAATTTCCTTACTAATGATATGCATCTGATATGCGCACTCGTAGATACGGGCATGCACATTCAGTGTTGGGCAGCGTTCCCCGCTGTTCCAAGGATTTATTTACCAGGTCTGCCACACGGCAAGTCACAAATCTGGACTAAATACAATATAAATACTAAGTGTGCTATATTTTTCTGTGAGTCATTGGAAAGAATAAGTAATGTAAGTAATTTTTGGAACTAACGTTTCCTTATTGCTACATTAAAATTACAATAACGCGATGCTGTAAATATATGCGGACGTTTAGCAACACCAAGTCCAAACATTTGCCACTAGTGATTACTGTTTATTCAATAGTTTCTCTTACAATTTATATTTACTGAACACATAAACTCGCCATTACTATTCGCCAAGCATTTTGTACCATTTAAACGTACTCCAACATGGGAAGGGATTCATATAAGCTTTAAGCTTGTTTCTCGACCCATATCGGTTCCAATGTATAAAAATTGTGTTTATATATGTATATATGATAATGTATTTGATCCGAATAACATATGTTTAACCCATTCAACCCCAAGTAACTGACATGGACTGGTGCATGCTATTTTTAGACCAATAAATTAATAAGAAAATTACATTTGGACCAGTTCATTTATCAAAATGGGTAATTTTATCTAAAAATAGTAATAATTATTACTGGCAAAAAAGTGCAGATCCTGATGAGACGGCTCGTTACGAGCCGGCTCATCTGGATCTACACTTTTCATAAGCCTATTTAGAGGCCTGTGGGGTTGAAAGGGTTAAACTAAATAATGTAAATATAAGTAATGAATCACATGTTAATAATTTCCATCAGGGTATGAACTACATTTGGTGTGTTTAACATTAGCGTGGATGCCATCGACCTCCACACACTAAAACAGGCCAGATGTAGTTCATACCACGATGGAAACTATTAGCTTGTATGTTTCGAACGTGAAACTGAATGTCATAAGATCATACTAATACGCAAACTGTCGTATGTGTCAAGTGAGGGTAGTAATATCACGACTATGGCAGGTGAAACTCTCGGTTTGGTGAAACTCTCGGTTTGGTGACTATGGTAAGTGAAACTCTCGGTTTGGTGAAACTCTCGGTTTGGTGACTATGGTAGGTGAAACTTTTGGTTTGGTGAAACTCTCGGTTTGGTGACTATGGTAGGTGAAACTTTTGGTTTGGTGAAACTCTCGGTTTGGTGACTATGGTAGGTGAAACTTTTGATTTGGTGAAACTCTCGGTTTGGTGAAATTCTCGGTTTGACATGGTAGACTAGTGACTCTCGGTTACATTGTCCAACCAATGGAGACATTACGTAGCAGTTACATTAAGCTCCAGCTGACACTGTGTCAATAAACCTCACCTTGACAATATCTTTGAGAGGTATTAGATCTTGTAATGTCATCAGTCGAACGTCCTCACATCCAACGATACTTATCTGCAACAGATATTGCGTAATAGTTCAAAACAATAACATCCGTACAACAATGAGAAACTTGTGTAGTGGAAGTCGTGATAGCGCAGTTGTAGCGCGTTCGCTTCAGGTACGAACGGTCCGGAGTTCGAGCCCCGCTTGAGCCGTATGATTGTGCCCTGAGGCAAGGCATTTAAATTCCACGTTGCCTCTTCTCTCTCCCTCATGGCGATGGATTCCATCAGGAATGAGGTCTCGAGAGTGATTAATATAAGTTGTAAGAACTTGTTTCGCAATTAGTATTTTTTTATATCCTTTTTCTCTTTCGGAATCGACAAGCAGGGCTAGAGCTAGAGGGTGATATGGAAGAAGAGAGACAGCCTCTCTCTGAGCTACCCCACTTTTCCTATTATGTACTGTACTTGGAGCGGGGTCATATAATAGAATATATAAAGTGAACGTGATTAAGTGAGAGATTTCTACAAGTTGTGACTGGAGATTTAAACCATGGCATAATGAGAACAGGTCTGTACGGACTCCTACTTCCAGCATATAATATTTCACATGCATAATGACAACACATTTCCAAACATTATTATATAGCTCTACAGGACAAAATTAAAAATTTATTATTTACAAAGAATGATCAAAAACTAACATTTGAAGTTTGTTGCTATTTTTATTCGAGCAGGGTGGGTCAAAAATGGGCAGGGTGGATCAGAAAAAGGGCAGCGTGGGTCAGAAAATGGGCAGGGTGGGTCAGAAGGGCAGGGTGGGTCAGAAAATGGGCAGGGTGGGTCAAGAAAGGGGCAGGGTGCATTTTGAGCTGTGATGAGATGTGGGAGAGGGTATTTTGGGGTTAGTCCCAAGAAAATGTTCCTAAATTATGGTGATAGATCAAAGAACCAGCAAGGCAGTACATATTGGTGAAAATAGCGGACGAGTTCAAAGTTATATATATGTCTGTCCGCCCGAAGGCACCTGTTGAGGTTTCTAGCGGGGTTAAAGAAGGCAGGGCACGCATTCCGCTCTAGAAAAACTCTAACATAAGATATTAAACTGATATTATAATCTCCACACAAAATAAATAAATACTTTACTGTACGTGAATTTGATTTAGCATGTCCAAAATTTCGCGCATATCACATACAGTATTCAAATACTATCTCATATTCCAATAGCAAAATCGCTATTCATTGCCATCACCAGTTTACATGATTAATTTAATTGTCCACTTTGTTATCACCTTTTTCTTGACCTTTGTGAATGCTTCTTGGTCTGGCAACGGATACTGTTCATCCAGAAACGATCCCTGTGAAATGTAAAGACGAGATTGGTTGCAGTGTATGATTAACTTATGTTAAATGAACATATAATGGTAATCATATTGTTTATCTGAAACAGGAAATCAATTTATCAAGTTATTCTATATTAGTTAGTTAATAGTTTGAGCCCCGCTGGAGCCGTTACGATTGTGCCCTTAGGCAAGGCATTTAAATTCCACATTGCCTCTTCTCTCTCCCTCGTGGCGATGGATTCCATCAGGAATGAGGTCTCGAGATTGATTAATATAAGTTGTAAGAACTTGTTTCGCAATCGCGCTAAAATAAATTTGTATTAAAAAAAAAATCAAAAGTTTATGCAGTGAAATATCCATTGTAGATACTGTAGAACATATGTCGGGATTTAATCATTATAAGATGAGAAAGTGGATGAAAATTGATTGCATGTGGTGTAAAGGAAGCAACGATAAAAACAGAGGAAACCAATTAAGAGACTCTATCCTTGAAAGGGTATTCAGGGGCAGTAACTGACCAATGACTATCAATAC
Source organism: Archivesica marissinica (assembly GCA_014843695.1). Classification (NCBI taxonomy): domain Eukaryota; kingdom Metazoa; phylum Mollusca; class Bivalvia; order Venerida; family Vesicomyidae; genus Archivesica; species Archivesica marissinica. The sequence goes on from CM026398.1 coordinate 26,908,652, forward strand.
ATTGATATCGATTGTGAAACTAATGTTTCTGTATATATACCTTCCACTCGCCTATAAGACGAGCTTATTAGCATCAGATTATGCCCTCACAGTTGCTTCCCGTCTTATATGCGAGTGCATGCCAAAACTCACAGATTTCAGGACCAAAGTAGGGTGGTCGTCTTATAGGCGAAATCGGACGGTAATATGAATAAAGAAGGCAACACAAGTTTCACAATGAAGCCCCCCATCTGTGTACCATTTGTTCCCGTCTTATGCTGTTAGCTTTATCAACCTTTGAACACTTTTGCTGCAATCTATTGAGGACACTGCAAGTATAAGAGAGGAAAGTGATCAATCATAGATCACATGGGTTCTTAACTTTTTCTATATCGATTATATAAATATACATAGTATTGTCAAGCGTTTATTACATAAATATACATAGTATTGTCAAGCGTTTTTTTTTACATAAATATACATAGTATTGTCAAGCGTTTTTTTAAAACATAAATATACATTGTATTGTCAAGCGTTTTCTTCTTCTTCATAAATATACATAATATTGTCAAGCGTTTTTATTACATAAATATACATAGTATTGTCAAGCGTTTTTTACATAAATATACATAGTATTGTCAAGCGTTTTTATTATATAAATATACATAGTATTGTCAAGCGTTTTTTACATAAATATACATAGTATTGTCAAGCGTTTTTTACATAAATATACATAGTATTGTCAAGCGTTTTTACCTGGGGCCCCCAGAGGGCGACAATTTCGCCCACATCGCCCCTTAGAATGATCCCTGACCAGGGTATTAGCCAGGAATTAGAAACAGGGAGTCCAAATAAATTGTGAACGTGGACTTGGCGAGCGAGCGAAGCGTAACCGGTCTGGGGGTCCGTAAGCCCCCCCGAGAAAATTTTGTGTTTTGTGTTTTTTCAGAAGGTATCTGGAGTGTATCTGAGGCACATATATATTTATGATTCCACATTTTGGCATATGAATTTTCTTGATGATGTGTCATCTGATTCAAGGGAAGAAAGTTTTTGAGAAAATAGATATACATGTAACATTGCATTGTGTTCGAGGTGCCCTCCTCTGGGAATTTATTTATTTAATGGGTCTCTGGTGCATTTTGAAGCTACTCTCCAGTCGAAAAGTATGATTGGACTATTATACAATTTGTCTACACTTGATGTGCATGGTTTGTTTTTTATTTAGCCAATCATCTTATATATTTTGGATTGTATTTGAAACTGGTTTCTAATTGATTTCTTAAAATGATATTGGTGGGAGAGGCATTTATAATTCTAGATGTAAACATGCACAGAATAAATTGGTGATACCCTATACATGCCAGATGCTGATCCATATCCATACTGACAAATATGGATATTGATCACCATATGCTATGCAAAATATTGACCTTTATCATGTTCAATATTTATAACAAACACCATGATTTTTATTCATACAGCATGCTGCATACATGACATGACATTACATGCACTGTTTGCCCTTTGTCCTGAAGACCAATGACCATACCCTGTCATGGGGCCCTGTACTCACATCCTTACAAGATTCCCATTGACACACAAAATATGAAAATTTAATGATGAATTTAAAACAATTAGTCTATTAGTAGATCTATATTAATTTACATTAAGCCAGTGGCCCAACCCATTATAAGACTCTGCCCCATTATGTCTTATGAACCCCAAACTGGCCATCTGATCACTTCCCTTCATCAAGGTCCCGTTTCCAAATATAAACAATAGCACGTGCTGCTGACAGCTGGGCAATAATAACAATACATGTACACGACGTCCGAGACACACCCCCACGATACACCAATAGGCTACGGGGCAACCAAACAGCAGGGCTCTCTGGGTACATTAGCGCTCATGCATATTCATTAAGTTGGAGTAGAGCCAAGTTTAACTTCGGGAGAGTTTCAGCGATTCGCGTCATTAATCTGATGTGACACACTGATATGTTATTAAAAATTGCTGTTTATATATGACAGATTTGTGTTCATATATATAGATCTACCTGCTTTCGTGGAGAAAAATGATCGAATGTCTTTGCGAACAGCGACAGATTTCGGCTTTGCTGCCATTTTTACACGAAACGAAACCTACCGCTCGACGTAAGATGCTCTGTGATTGGCTGTTTGCTGAGGTTCAGACGGGCGATCGGCCAATCAGCGTCGGCGTACGAAATCGGTGTGGGATTCACTGGCAGCAGTCATGTGATCGCTTAGAAAAATACTCGAAACAAAACCGAAACTGCGAAAAAGTAACGCATTCCATCAGAGCTTTTGGTGTGGAAATTGAGCATGTTTACGAAATATATTTGAGAACATATGGAAATGGCCGTCCACTACGCCGTCCAACGTAATTTGTGGCCGTTCACTTCTGAGATTGGCCGTCCATTTGGACGGCTGGACGGCTCTCTGGCTAATACCCTGTCCCTGACGTAGATCTTATTCTACAGTACTACATACTCTTTGTATGGGTTCTTACTCTGATTTGGAATGTTTTTCATGTATTGTCTCTTGTAACTTCATCTCAGCTGCACTGACAACTGCATTCAGTTCCTCATTCACATGTTCCTCTCTGAAATGTGTAAAATCATCATCGGTAAAACAAAATCACACAATCCATAACAGGGCTCATTCTAGGTCAGAATTTTGGGAGAAGCGAGAAAGCGCGCGATCGCTTCCTTAAATGGTGTTATTTAATAAATTTCAACAAAATATGGTTAACATGCACAGTATAACAATTAAATACAACATTTGAATAGAAGGCGTGCTTCATAATGGGCTAGTGTATCTTACTGGACAATTTTATGAAAATTGTAAAACAAATCAATAGTGCATGAATTTTTTTAGGGGAAAATGGGGCCCAGAGGGTGAAGTCAGGGTCCCTAAGACGGCCATTTTGCCCACATCTCTCTCTAGATTGAGCCCTGCATATATGCGCCGAACCCTACTAAAATATATTCTGGGGCCTAAGGTTATAAAACTGTTCAGCATACTCAATCTCAAAATGTCTGATCAGCCTTCCATTAAATGTGGAAAAATGAAAGCCACAATAATGGACTTAGTGACTGACTGCTGTAAATACGAGCTGCAATGTGACGCTAATGTTTCTACTGGCTGTCCGATTAGAGCAGTGGTTAACGCGCTCACTTCTCATTCTCGGGTTTGATCCTCGGACCGGGAAGTATGTGAGATGGTACGGTGGTCGCCAGATCGGTCAGGTGGGTTTTCTCCGGGTACTCCGGTTTCCTCCCACATGAATGACCACAAAAACGCTTCCATCCGCACCAACGAGAGTGGTATAAGTAATATAAGTTGTTAGAACTTCGCAATCGTTGTAAAATTAATAAAGATTAACCCATTCAACACCAAGTAACTCAACTCACATGGACTGGTCCATGATATTCATAAACCAATAAATGAATCAGAAAATCACATTTGGACAAGTTCATTTATCAAAATGGGTAATTATGTCTAAAAATAGTCATATCACTGGCAAAAAGTGCAGATCCTGATGAGACAGCTCGTCACGAGCCGGCTCATCTGGATCTACACTTTTTGTAAGCCTATTTAGAGGTCTGTGGTGTTGAAAGGGTTAAACTTTAAACTGTTTCTACTTAGATGAGAAATGTTCATCTCTCTCCTTCGTTGTGCTGGATTTAACCAAGAATCGATAGCGGTTAAACTAATGTCGTAAGAACTAGCCTCGAAATCGAGCTGATATAGAATTTTTAATAACCAGTTAGGTTTAAATTGTTATGAGTATATCAGCATAATATATATACGGTGACAAACTAGTTGTTTGTTTGTTCGGGGTTTACATACACGAGTATGACTAATGTCTCATAAGACACCATTACAAGGTGTTCAAGGGAGAAGATGTCGAGCCGAGTAGGTGTTGGGAAGAATATTGTCTGTCTGTTTGTTTGTTAGTTCGGGTTTTACACCTGCATCAGCAGCATTTTGGGCTATATCGCCGGCGGGCAGTTTACCCAACAACACTGTACCTGGGCAGACTGAATCGGTTAACCAGTACTTGGGTCACCAACCTCCGTAAGAAACTGCCAACTTATTCATATAAATGAGACACGGTCTGAGCGGCGCTCGAACCCATGACCATCAGTGATGATAGGTTACAAGTCAGCGACCGTAACCACTCGACCATGGAGTCGGGCGTGACAAACGGAAAAGCTCCCTTTGATACGTACGCCCATGCTACCAGCAAAGTACACCGGCCTATCTAACCATATTTTGGCTTACCTATTACAATCTTCCTTTAACTCTTGTTTCTGTACATCCAAGAATACACAACATTCCCGATACTCGGCCGTCCGTTTTAACAAATCCTCTATCAGTGCATGGAACTCCACGTCTTCGTAGTCAGGTAACGCTGAAAACAGATGAACAAAGTTGCTTTCTACATAAATATTTTTACGTTTTACATCACAACTTAGATCATGGTTTATTGCAGATTTAACAACTTCGCATATGATATACACAGACAAAAATGCTATGCCATGTTAAAAACAGACGCTTAGCTTCAACTTTTCGGATGATTAGCGCAGTGGTTAGCGCACTCGCTTCTCACCAATGCAACCCTGGTTCGATCCTCGTCGGACTGGGAAGCATGTGGGATGGTACTGTGGTCGCCAGATCGGACAGGTTGGTTTTCCCCGGGTACTCCAGTTTCCTCCCACACGAATGACCACATTTACGCTTTCATATGCGGCAACAAGAGTGATTAATGTAAGTTGTTAAAACTATAAAATAAAGTTTAATATTTAAACGTTTCGGCATAAAATTGAATTTTGCGTAGGATGATCGGAGAATAAGAACAAATTAATGAAAACAAAAATGGCAATCAATCAGTTCTTACTCAGTAATGTATCTTCGTTCATGTTGTGTATCTGTGCTTGCATTAATTTACATTTCTCTCTCAGTATGCTTATATCTATGTCAGGCATCACATCATCACCAGCGGCAACAGGTAACTCAGCCTGGATACATTGCTGTGGTCTCCTGACTGCAGACAGCTGCTTTTTCAGCTGAAAAGTAAAAAACAATACGACTGAATTACAGGGCATTCATAAACTCTTCTAGTAAATTCGATGAATTCATATCGCCCCCGCCAAACTGGCTCTGGACAGGAGGAACAATCTTGTCGGTTTTTCGTAAATTACATATAAGGGCAATAACTCTGGTGTTACTAGGTCACCGTATAGTTATCCATCCAGGTGCTAGGAGTTTGTCCTCGATGAGTCTATGTATTGCTATGAGGACCTCAGTCTGGATGAGGTAATAGCTATCCATCCAGGTGTTAGGAGTTTGTCCTCGATGAGTCAATGTATTGCTATGAGGACCTCAGTTTGGATGAGGCAATAGCTATCCATCCAGGTGTTAGGAGTTTGTCCTCGATGAGTCAATGTATTGCTATGAGGACCTCAGTCTGGATGAGGTAATAGCTATCCATCCAGGTGTTAGGAGTTTGTCCTCGATGAGTCAATGTATTGCTATGAGGACCTCAGTCTGGATGAGGTAATAGCTATCCATCCAGGTGCTAGGAGTTTGTCCTCAATGAGTCAATGTATTTCTATGAGGACCTCAGTCTGGATGAGGTAATAGCTATCCATCCAGGTGTTAGGAGTTTGTCCTCGATGAGTCAATGTATTGCTACGAGGACCTCAGTCTGGATGAGGTAATAGCTATCCATCCAGGTGTTTGTCCTCGATGAGTCAATGTATTGCTATGAGGACCTCAGTCTGGATGAGGTTATTCCATGTGAGTACATTTTTATTATACTTGTTATCGAGTTTTAACTTTTAAGTAATCGCTTGTGTGTAAACAAGTTTTGAATCAGAATGACATTTATCAGAATAATGTATTTCACACAGAACCATGTGACAAGCAACATTTTTAATTTTGCTTAAATTAACTGAAGTGGCCGAGCAGAAGTTTGTGCGGCTCGAACCCACGACCTCCAGTCGGAGAGCACTACCACCAACTTACATTCAGAGTAGGGGGTGGGGTGCCTCTAGTGGTCAGTCTGTTGAAAACTACTGTGCCAAACTATTTTTGGGGAACATATAATGGCACTGTGTGTCATAATGGTGGCCTATGCAAATTTCAATAGCGGTGTCTAACCAGATAATACATCGCGAATACATATTTCAAAGCATAAACCTCAGCAATTTCTGTTTCCATGTTAGCGTTTTCGTGATGTAAAGTATTCTGCATTGTGAAGCAAGACACAATCAATTGATTTCGAGAATAAATCTAGTTCTGTGATTGTAATTTGACGACCGATCGTTACTATCGCTTCTCTGTCAAATATTCATATTTGTGTTGTAGATGCCGCCATTTTTTCGTATTCGGATTTCTTCGGTTGCAGACATGTGCTACTAGATCTACCTACACACGACTTATACAATTTACGGCGGACAGGTTATTGGGCTGACACCCGAGTAGAACCATCGATCTTCTGGATCGCTTCCTCACTTGAACTAATTCGACACCCCACTGGAATTCGAATCTGCAGCCGTGAGCGGTAAGCGATTTGAAGTCAATGACCTTATACAACTGTTATACACACTCGGCCACAGAAGCCACGATGTCTGTTCACAAATATCAGGTTCAGGTTATTGACAATATATGCCTGCCAATATAGAATTTTCTCCAGGCTGCCTAGATCTATGCCCAAAAGCTGAGAAAGCTCGTTATCATATGCAAGCTGTTGCCAGTGTTGGGGGAGGAGGTCATGCAGGAACTTGAATATTTTTCACTTGCCAACAAACGTTTGGATATTCACTCAAAGTGTATGTAATACTTGTATGATTGTGTTTATTTAAACATATACAATAATATATGAATAAACTAAACATCCAATGTAAGCCGTATCAAGCGACATCACGTGACAACTGTGTTTATTGACCTAATTGCGTTTAAACGTAAACACACACCATCCAATCAACAGGTAGTTTATTCAACCAATTTAGCCAATCAAATTTCACAATCCTAATTGGCCTTGGGAATATGGCGTCGGGCAGCGTAAGTTTTACTACGCTGTCAAATCATTTATTTATTCGTGTATTTGGCATTGTCGCCTAATAAAGTTATGTTTTCTTTGTTTTAATAGATTCAGTTGTTCTTGCTGTTTAGTTGTGCATGACCGTAACTTGTATTTTATAGCGAAATGTCGTCAAAGTTTGCGATGACGCCAAACTTTCAAAAGTTCAAAGTTTGGCTCCAACAATTAACTGTAAATTTGGAAATATCGGGGGGGGGGGATTTGACATTTCAAGGGTGGATGATTTTAACATTTCGTTGCGGCTAAGATCATTAATACTGTAAGCTTTTTTGTCTGAGGAACGCTTAGTGGGTTGATGTACGGGCCTGATGCATGTTTCAGCCTGTGGTTTATATGATTTGTGTCACCACAATTTTATTTTGGCTTTAAGACCTTGAGTTGTTATGCAGCACTGTAACCAACATTTACTGTTGTGGGTTTCTCCAAATCTGCAGACTCCAAAACGACAACCCACCATATTCTGGGAAAAAACCGCTCCATATCGAAATGGATTATTGTCTTTCCAAAATTTAAAGTCCCAGTTTGTTGAGTTCACCTTGTCCTTGCAGCAGGGTCATCGAAAGGTTCCTCGTCATATTGGTGACAATGATAGGGACAACTCGACTGAGCGCAAATTTGTGAAATTATGTCTTTTGACTTTTGTGTGCATACAACGCGTGTTACTTTGAAATGACTTAGGGCAAGTTTTCGTATTGTCGTGGAGCGTGCTATGTTCAACTGGTGACATTTTGGTGGGCAGACAGCCACAAATTCATCAAATGGTGGAATATCGCTTTTATCAGAGCGAAAGAACAACGCTTCAATAATACATGTATCCAAGGTCGTGTTGGTATGACAAGAGAATGACCTTCTATCTTCCTCTAATGTCGAACCTCTCGCGGGGATGGTGACAGGTTACATTACAAACAAGATCAAACCGAGATAGTAAAGTTCTGCCACACTGCTATATGTCGATTTTAGCCATATGTCACAATGGTGAAGAAACCATTAAATCAATACTGGGCCGCCAAGCTACTGAATATAATTCTAATGGGAATGTAGTTATAAATAAATAATATAAACCTAAAAGCCAATAGTGTGCTAATATATCATTTAAAACTGTCTATATTTGTAAAATAAAATAATACTAGAATTTATATTAAAAGAGTGAATGATTTATACATAAAAATCACTGTACATTTTATTATCTCCCTTTTTAATTTGGGATTTTATTATCCCCCTTTATAAATTTCTGCTTTACCCAGTTAATGTTTCAAATATGTATAAAACCAGATCTGGACCACCTCTATATGGGTGACTGGTAGCGACGATAAATAAGCATAAAACACACTCCAAATTCCAAGGGGAATGTCCTTGACCCTTCCACCAAGTTTCATGAAAAGCCATCTATAGCTGTTTGCATAATCTTGTTAACAGATAATCAAACAAGCAAGAGCAATTAAACCCCACGCAGCTAAATATCCATCTTAGCTGTATCAGTGAAGATATATATAATATAAATCTGACAAGCTATTGAGTTAATAAATGAAAGAAAAATACTTTTTTAAAGCTGTGTTTATATTTGTAAAATAAAAGTACATTAATTGATTTAAACTTAAAAAGCACTGCCTGTTTATTTTGTTATCTTGGTCGCCCCTGTCCCCGCGTATCGAGCGGTTATGGTCACTGACTTGTATACCACTGTAATCTATTATCACTGATGGTCACAGGTTTGAGCCCAACTCGGGAAGAGATGAGTAATTTTTAACGGATGCGAGGTCATAGCGTTGCTGTTTATGTGTTGTTTTTTTCTTCGAATAGACAAAAGGAAACTATGATCCATGTGTAAAATACTAATGTTGTCTTTGAGTAACCACACAAAATTATTGCTGATTTTATAAATGAGTATCCATAAAGGGAGGTAATTAATTACAAATAGTAATTTCACAAAAGCAACTTTAATTTGTGGACACATCTTCAAAACTTAGCTTAAATTGGAAGAATTTATTTTACTGAAAAAATCAAAGCATTAGAATTGCAAATGATTCATTTTCTAGTCATGCGCTCTTTGATTTAACTTTAATTTTTATTTTGTGCCAAATTCATAATATTTATGTTATTATTAATACACTATATATACAAAATGCTAAAATATATCAGGGAGATGCTCCCGTACCACCCTCATTAGTTTCAGCTTCTGGCAATAGCATTGTTATAATGTAAATTTCATTATATTTGCAGGAAGTTACCCATTCAAAACGCCCGCATGTGAAAACGGAGCGTATGCAGGAATTTATTCGAGCCCAGGATGAATCAAACAGCCCGACAAAGAAATTGAAATGTACTGAACTAAACTGTAACAAGGTGTTTACTAGCTCGCCGGGCCTCAAGTACCATTTACAAACTCACAGTGTGAGAGACCCACAGTTCTCGTGCAGAAAGTGCCATAAAGTTTTTAAAAGGTAGGCTACCTTGAACATATATAATGCATAGATATACATTGTGCTCTATATGTCTACCAGAGCTGCCAACTCTTTTAACCCTTCACCTGCTGAATAAATTGGACGGAAAATGCAAACAACATGGATCCAGAGCAGCCTCGGCATATTGTCACGTCTGATCAGGATCTATGTTGTTTGCTATTCAGCCAAGTGTTTTAGTTCCACTATCCGAATAGCAAACAGCACAGAGTCTGATCAGATGGCACAGAATGATCAGATGGCACATTGTGTGCCATCTGTTCTGACTCTATGCTGTTTGCAAAAGCGACTATAGTGGTGATTGGCAGGTTACGGGTTAACTTTTCTGTGCTTCAATCTCAGGTAGATAGCAAAAGCTTGCCCCAGTGGTGCAATGGATAAGCAGGGTTCCCTCTGTCTGAATGTTTGTCTGCGCCACTTCTGTCGCCAATTGAAAAACACTGGAGCCAATTTAAAAAACTTGGAGCCAACTATGAGCCAACTAAAGTTCACAAATAAATATTTGAAGCCATGAATTTGATAAAACATGTGCCAAAAAAAAAAAGAATTAAAAAAAAGTTTGCTCCAAATATGTTCACCGACAGCGGGAACCCTGGATAAGATGTCCACCTTGTTAACCAAAGGTTGTGAGAGCGAGCCCCGCAGGAATTCCACATTTCCGCTTCTCTCTCCCAGACAGAGGGAACCATGCATCATGTTGATATATGGAGAATGATTAGTCTGATAAGTTGAAAGAACTTGTTTTGAAATCGAGTTAAGTTTTAGAATTCCCGCACATTCTCGCCTATAAGACAAGTTTTATACCACACGATTATGGCCTCAAAGTGGCTTCCCGTCTTATAAGTGAGTGCTAAAAATATAAATATTATAAAAACAAAATTTCAAAAATGTGTAAAATGGTATCCATAATAACATTTTAGAAAAGAAAGCACTCTGATGTTGAACATTTATTCAACTTGCACTTGCCAAACATGCTAGTTTTACTTTGTCTGGTGTCCATTTTATAATCTTGTCTTATGTGCAAGTGTGTGGAAGTCTTGATAACGCAGTGGATGCGCGTTCGCTTCAGGTGCGAGAGGTTCGGATTTCGAGCCCCGCTGGAGCCGTTACAATTGTGCCCTTAGGCAAGGCATTTAAATTCCACGTTGCCTCTTCTCTCTCCCTCGTGGCGGTGGATTCCATCAGGAATGAGGTCTTGAGAGCGATTAATATAAGTTGTAATAACTTGTTTTGCAATCGAGCTAAATTAACTTGTTTTGCAATCGAGCTGAAATAAATTTGTATGATAAAAACATGTGCAAGTGCATGCCAAAATGCACAGATTTCAGGACAAAAGTATGGGGAATCATCGTTTTGGTGGGAAATTTTATGCGAGTGTTCCGTTTTTATACCAGAAATATTAATAAAACATGCTAAAAGTGATGTTTGCACGTTAATTTCATTGCTGTTATGGCATGTTACGGAGAATTTGGAGCTATTTTATATTTTTTTAATTTTACGTTTATTTATCGTCGCTACCGGTTGCCCATATGAGCGACGCCTCCTGAAGATATTAGTCATTTTGGAGGATAGTGCATGATACAGACAGAGACCCATTCCAGAGTCTCCTCTGGTTCTTTTACGTGCACGGTGTAAAGCACCAACACGAGACCTCGGTTTAACGTCCCATCTGAAAGACTGTTAATTTTATTAGGGTCAGACAGGGGATCGAACCTGCGATCCCTTAATTACCAGTCCAGCGTGTTACCACTGGGCTATAGATCCGTCTGTATTAGAGCTATGAAGAGTCAAAACTAGTCAAAATACTAGATATATTTTCAATAATGTTCAAGTACGGTAAAATGTTAAGAAGGAAGGATTTCTTTACTGCAAAACTTGTGTAATACTGATTGTGTAATGAATACAATTGTATGATAGAAACTGTTTTAGAAATTGTCACAATCGGTTTCAACAGGAATATAACTTTAAAAATTGTACAAACTAAACATTTTACACACCTGCTGTACTGGAGGTTATAAAACTTTCTCCAATCTAACATCTCATACTCAAGAGAATTAGTGTGTTTTTACATTTTTTTATCGTCGCTACCGGTTGCCCATATGAGCGACGCCTCCTAAAGAGATTAGTCATTTTAGATTTTTGGAGGATAGTGCAATGATACAGATAGAGACCCATTCCAGAGTCTCCTCTGATTCTTTTACATGCATGGTGTACAGCACTGACACAATACCTCGGTTTAAAGTCCCATCTGAAAGACTGTTAATTTTATTAGGGTCAGACAGGGGATCGAACCTGCTATCCCTGGATTACCAGTCCAGCGTGTTACCAATCAAGAGAATTGATTTGGTGAGTGTGAGATATGCTCTGAGCTCAACCAATCAGAATGTTACACAACACAATGGTTTTAACTTTTATGTGTTTTTTTTATACAAATTTATTTTAGCTCGATTGTGAAACAAGTTATTACAACTTATATTTATCACTCTCGAGACCTCATTCCTGATGGAATCCATCGCCATGAGGGAGAGAGAAGAGGCAATGTGGAATTTAAATGCCTTGCCTAAGGGCATAATCGTAACGGCTCCAGCAGGGCTCGAACTCCAGACCGTTCGCACCTGAAGCGAACGCGCATCCACTGCGCTATCACGACTTTGTGTTTGAAAGATACGGTAGCAATTCCAAGATTCTGATTCAATGCTATGTCAGATAGTTATTTTGCCAAAAATATTAGGTAATTATATTTATATACATGTAGATGAAAATGATATGTGTGTTTCTTCAAGTGCTAATGGGTTAAAATACCATCGAGAGAAGACAAGATGTGATGACAGTGATGTTGAACAGCCAGACATTCCCAATACATTCCAACCCTGGTGCCAGCCGCAGGAGGATCACGCAAACTATGATGGTATATATATTCTCTACAGAGACAGTGGTGCAGGGATAGATCAGTGGTTAACATGCTGTACTGCGAATCCAGTAATTAATATAAGTTTAAGAATTTGTTTCGCAATCAAGCTTATATAAATTTGTATTTATAAACTAATGAATCTGGACAATGAAAATTGTTGGTTGTTATGGAGGGAATTCCGGTTTGGGGGGAATTCTGGTTTGGAGGGAATTCTGGTTTGGAAGGAAGTCTGGTTTGGAGAGAATTCGAGTTTGGATGGAAGTCTGGTATAAACGGAATTCTGGTTTAAAAGGAATTCCAAAGAGATGGAAATCTGGTTTGGATGGAATTGCGGTTTAAAAGGAATTCCAATTTAGAGGGATTTCTGGTTTAGATGATTTCCGGTTTAGAGTTCAGATGTATTGATCAAATTGTATAAATTATGTTTTTCAGACCAGTCACAAAATGAGTACTTGGGTCATCTATCTCGACAAATTCCATGTGACCTTGAACTTGGACCATCCACATTAATGTCTGGGGGCATGGACAAGTTGACAGAACTGGCCATTATTGCTACCAGCCCCCAGAGTCCACTGCTACAGAAACCAAAACCTCCGTGGGAAAACAAACCTAGGTAAAGTAATTGTTACATGTATATAATGTTGTATGGTATGGTAGAAAGTTAAATCTCATTTTATTATATGTTAACCCATTCAACACCAAATAACTGACATGGACTGGTGCCTGATATTTTTAGACCAATAATAAATTAATTAAAAAATTACATTTGGATCAGTTCATTTATCAAAATGGGTAATTTTGTCTAAAAATAGTAATAATACTGGCATAAAGTGTAGATCCTGATGAGACGGCTCGTTATTAGCCAGCTCATCTGGGTCTACACTTTAGGTAAGCCTCTTTAGAGGTATGTGGTGTTGAAAGGGTTAATGTATGAAAATAAACAGGGCTACTACTTGTTTGTATCTTTAAAAAAAAAACCCAAAATAAACATATTGTTCCGTTTCAGTTGTTTCTACATTATTTATTGTTATTTTGTTAATGCCTTATATAATGTTGTTGTTCATTTATATCTTAGAGCATTCTTCCGCTGCATATTAGCTTATTGTACCACACTATACTGTGTACTCCACGCAGTGGAAGTCGTGATAGCGTAGTGGTAGCGTGTACCAGGGCTCATTCTAGGTCATAATTTTTGGGAGAAGTGAGAAAGCGCGCAATTGCGTCCTTAAATTGTGTTATTTAATAAATTTCAACAAAATAGGATTAAAATACACAATATGACCATTAAATACAACATTTGAGTAGAAGGAGTGCTTTATAATCATGCACTATCCTCCAAAATTTATTACTGGCCAACATTTTGTATGAAAATTGTAAAAAAAAGATATATACCGGTACCTGTAATAATAATATTTTTTTAGTGAGAAGTGGAGTGCCCCAGGGAGTGAAGTCAGAGTCCCTAGTATTTCGCCCTCTAGAATGAACCCTGGTGTACTCCATGCAGTGGATGTCGTGGCAGCGCAGTGGTAGCGCATTTGCTTCAGGTGCGAATGGCCCTGAGTTCGCTCCAACTGTAACCATTACCATTGTGCTCTTAGGCAAGCAAGACATTTAAATTCCATGTTGCCTCTTCTCTCTCCCTTGTGGTGATGGATTCCATCAGGAATGAGGTCTCAAGAGTGATAAATATAGGTTGTAAGAACTTGTTTGATGTGGACACACAGTATACATGTATATACAAGGATATGATATATGCGTGTTGGTATTATGCATTATGCATATACATGTACAAAAACAGTATTTTTGGCGGAAGGCCAAACTTTTAAAGATCTTTGTCTCATTTTCATTATGTTTGTTATACAAATTCCTGATTGTTTTTTTTCAAAATCCTGAAACGGCAACATGGATGCCTAACATAAGATGTACTTCAAACCAAAGATATAAATGTCTAACCTAAATGTACATTTAACCTAAAATGTCGTCCTAACCTAAAATGTAAGTCTAACCTAACCTAATGTGTATATCTAACCTAAAATGTAAGTCTAACCTAATGTGTATATCTAACCTAATGTGTACATTTAACCTAATGTGTATATTCTAACCTAATGTGTATATCTAACCTAATGTGTACATTTAACCTAATGTGTATATTCTAACCTAATGTGTATATTCTAACCTAATGTGTATATTCTAACCTAATGTGTATATTCTAACCTAATGTGTATATTCTAACCTAATGTGTATATTCTAACCTAATGTGTATATTCTAACCTAATGTGTATATTCTAACCTAATGTGTACATTTAACCTAATGTGTATATTCTAACCTAATGTGTACATTTAACCTAATGTGTATATCTAACCTAATGTGTATATTCTAACCTAATGTGTATATTCTAACCTAATGTGTATATTCTAACCTAAAATGTAAGTCTAACCTAATGTGTACATTTAACCTAATGTGTATATTCTAACCTAATGTGTATATCTAACCTAAAATGTAAGTCTAACCTAATGTGTATATCTAACCTAATGTGTATATTCTAACCTAATGTGTATATTCTAACCTAATGTGTATATTCTAACCTAAAATGTACATCTAACGTAATGTATGTTTAACCTAAAATGTACATCTAACAAAATGTATGTTTAACGTAATATGAACGTCTAACATAAGACTACCGGTATATGTGTAAATGTAATTTCAGTGGAAGTGTTGTATGTTCACTAGAAAAGATGTTAGACAGTTGTGAGAAAGGTCATCAATTATCGTCCAATCACCAAGGCAGCTCAAAACCTACTGATCTCAAGTCACCCATTAATCCTCAGTGTTCATCAAATGAAAGGTACTATATCAATTTAGATTGTAATGCTAAATATTTGTTGTTTGTTTGTTTTTTGTGGGTTTAGAGCGACACTACATCGGTGAAAACGCAAATGTCTGCAGAATGTAATTTCCTGTTATATGGTATAATTGTTTTTCCAATATTTGCCTCAAAAACTGAGTAATTCAACAAATAAAACAAGCGTCATATACGCGCGGTTTGTTGACATAACAAAATAATGTAAATAGGGTCAACATTAATGCGTGGTCGACATTAATGCGCAATACATTGCGTGTATCCTGAATAACACAATTTATCGTACATATTTACCGTTTGATCTCACATGTGTGCCTATGCATATTTATTTGTAGACTAATCTTAGTTATATTATCTCTAAACGAAAGTATCGCACGTTTAGTATTGACTCCAATGACAAACAAACGTCATTTGAGGAGCGTGGATGCCCGTTATATGTATTCCTACTTTCACTTTTGAAAGTTTGTAAACCACAAAAACACTGTTTATTGATTCAATACTAGTGTTCGAATGTAATCAGAAGAATTTATAGTACCAATGCATTTATACGTGAAAACATGCATTTTATTTGCTTTTTACTATGTAATGTCGCTTTAAAGGTCATATGACGCCTCTATAGCTATTATTAGTATAAACAATATTTTATTTCAATACAGACAGACAGACAACTCTACGTACGTCATGGCAAATAGAAAAGGCATAGATTGCATGTTATATTTCAGTGTGTGTATACGAGATGGAAGTGATCCACGTGTTTCCACTAGTTCCCCTCTTTCTGTGTCACCAGATGATAGGCTTGAAACCAGCAACTGGTCCCACTCCTGGCCTACCGCTGTCTGGCAGTGTTTTATAAAAGGTTAGTTGCATTCCTATATATACACATATAGGATCTTACACTCGCGTTGATTTCATACCATATTTTACGAAACGAGTTTTCGATTTTTGCTATTAAGCGAGCCTTTTGGCGAGCTTAACACTTTCAACACTACAGGCCTCTAAATAGACTTACAAAAAGTGTAGATCCAGATGAGCCGGCTCGTGACGAGCCGTCTCATCAGGATCTGCACTTTTTGCCAGTAATAATTATTAGTATTTTTAGATAAAATTACCCATTTTGATAAATGAACCGATCCAAAGGTAATTTTCTTATTAATTTATTGGTCTAAAAATATCGCGCACCAGTCCATGTCAAGTTACTTGGAGTTGAATGGGTTAATAGCAAAATTCCAAAATGAGTTTCGTAAAATATGATATGAAATCAACACGAGTGTAAGTTCCTTATAATCACATTACACTACAGCGCTCTTGTTTTAATAAATAATTTCAGTTTCATCTTTCATTTTGGCCCCAACTGTCATCACAAATTGTCATGACGTCACTGTATTGTCATGACGTCACTACACAAAGCAGCATTATATTTATGTTTTAAACAGCGTTATAATTGCGTCAATACTTCTGCTAAATCGTAGCTTGTCTTATAATTAACGTTATGTACCATACTTTAAAGTTTAATTTACAAATCATAAGGATTATTCTCTCAACCAATCAGAATCCTTACAGGTGTTATTACACGTGTGTACATATAATAAATTATGTGATGGTTGTATGAAACTTAAATTTATGTATACGGCATTACAATTATAAACCTCGAGGCAGGGTTAATTTTAACTCAAATAATTCAATGAAATACAGAGCTTGTATGATAAATATATAATTGACCAGGCTAATACAGGTATCTGCGAGCACAATGTGGCTGTTTAATACAGGTGTCTGCTAGCACAGGTGTAACCAAGCATTATTTGCATAATGTGTGTGTAACCCCAGCAGCTTTATCCAATAAGATTTGAAGTATTGTTTACCTTTAATATTTACCATACACCTAAACTTAAAATGAA
Source organism: Archivesica marissinica (assembly GCA_014843695.1). Lineage (NCBI taxonomy): Eukaryota > Metazoa > Mollusca > Bivalvia > Venerida > Vesicomyidae > Archivesica > Archivesica marissinica. The sequence continues at coordinate 26,925,891 of CM026398.1, forward strand.
CCAGTGCTATTAAGTGGATACCAACACTTTTAGTTAGCGCTGAATTAAGCTGCACCCATTCAGTTAATACTACTTAATAGTTATGTATGCTAATACATGTGTCTGCTAGCACAGGTGTATGCTAATACAGGTGTCTGCTAATACAGGTGTCTGCTAATACAGGTGTCTGCTAATACAAGTGTCTGCTAATACAGGTGTCTACTAGCACAGGTGTCTGCTAATACAGGTGTCTGCTAGCATAGATGTCTGCTAATACAGGTGTCTGCTAATACAAGTGTCTGCTAATACAGGTGTATGCTAATACAGGTGTCTGCTAGCACAGGTGTATGCTAATACAGGTGTATGCTAATACATGTGTCTGCTAGCACAGGTGTATGCTAATACAGGTGTCTGCTAATACAGGTGTCTGCTAATACAGGTGTCTGCTAATACAAGTGTCTGCTAATACAGGTGTCTACTAGCACAGGTGTCTGCTAATACAGGTGTCTGCTAGCATAGATGTCTGCTAATACAGGTGTCTGCTAATACAAGTGTCTGCTAATACAGGTGTATGCTAATACAGGTGTCTGCTAGCACAGGTGTATGCTAATACAGGTGTATGCTAATACAGGTGTATGCTAGCACAGGTGTATGCTAATACAGGTGTCTGCTAATACAGGTGTCTGCTAATACAGGTGTATGCTAATACAGGTGTCTGCTAATACAGGTGTATGCTAATACAGGTGTCTGCTAATACAGGTGTATGCTAATACAGGTGTATGCTAGCACAGGTGTATGCTAATACAGGTGTCTGCTAATACAGGTGTCTGCTAATACAGGTGTCTGCTAGCACAGGTGTATGCTAATACAGGTGTCTGCTAATACATGTGTCTGCTAATACAGGTGTATGCTAATACATGTGTCTGCTAGCACAGGTGTATGCTAATACAGGTGTCTGCTAGCACAGGTTTCTGTTAGCACAGATGTCTGCTAATACATGTGTCTGCTAATACAGGTGTCTGCTAGCACAGGTGTCTGCTAATACAGGTGTCTGCTAGCACAGGTGTCTGCTAATACAGGTGTCTGCTAGCACAGGTGTCTGCTAGCACAGGTGTATGCTAATACAGGTTTCTGTTAGCACAGATGTCTGCTAATACATGTGTCTGCTAATACATGTGTCTGCTAATACATGTGTCTGCTAGCACAGGTGTCTGCTAATATAAATGTATGCTAATACATGTATCTGCTAATACAAGGGTCTACTAATACAGGTCCCTGCTAAATACAGGTGTCTGCTAGCACATGTGTCTGCTAATACAGGTGTCTGCTAGCACATATGTCTGCTAATAAGGTGTCTGCTAGCACACATGTCTGCTAATACAAGTGTCTGCTAATACATATGTCTGCTAGCACAGTTGTCTGCTAATACAGGTGTATGCTAGCACAGATGTCTGCTAATACAGGTGTCTGCTAGCACAGGTGTCTGCTAATACAGGTGTCTGTTAGCACAGGTGTCTGCTAATACAGGTGTATGCTAGCACATGTGTCTGCTAATACAAGTGTCTGCTAGCACAGGTGTCTGCTAGTACATGTGTCTGCTAGCACAGGTGTCTGCTAATACAAGTGTCTCCTAATACAGGTGTCTGCTAATACAGGTGTCTGCTAATACAGTTGTCTGCCAGCACAGGTGTTTGCTAGCACAATTTGGCTGTTTAATACAGGTGTCTGCTAATACAGGTGTCTGCAAGCACAATGTGGCTGTTTAATACAGGTGTCTGCTAATACAGGTGTCTGCAAGCACAATGTGGCTGTTTAATACAGGTGTCTGCTAATACAGGTGTCTGCTGGCACAATTTGGCTGCTTAATACAGGTTTGTCTGTAATTGTTTTATGAACTGATTTACAGGAACAAAGATCAAGTTTCGGTCTTCAGACGACACAAAATGGCAGCTCGCTGAATTAATTGCTCAAAAAGAAGAACTAAAAATACAAGCTTCGTTGAAAATGACAGCTTCCAAGTAAGTTTATATTCTAGCCATCTTGCATGGATTGTACCAGAGTTGATTTAGGAGGAATTATCTACCTCACTTCTCCCTGCAGGACAGGAGCTAGTGGTTGATTTAGGAGGAATTATCTCCCTCAGCTGCCTCACTTCTCCCTGCAGGACAGGAGCTAGTGGGTGATTTAGGAGGAATTATCTCCCTCAGCTGCCTCATTTCTCCCTGCAGGACAGGAGCTAGTGGGTGATTTAGGAGGAATTATCTCCCTCAGTCACCTCATTTCTCCCTGCAGGACAGGAGGGTGATATTTGTTTCATATAGAATATGTAGAGGACCCTTGATTCAGTCAAACTTCTTTTGATGCCTTAAGCTACTCCTAATATTGACTGTCCTGGATACATATAGTCACTTTTCCAAAATCTAATTTGAAAGACTCTGTTAACCCTTTGCCTGCTGAGTAAATAAAATCACATTTGCAAACAACATTGATCCAGATCAGCCGCGGCTGTAGCACCATGTCTGATCAGGATCTATGTTGTTTGCTATTCAGCACAAGTGTTTTAGCTCCACTAATCGAATAGCAAAAAACACCATAAAGCCGATCAAACGGCACGTTCTGTGATGTCTGATCTGGAGCTATGCTGTTGGCAAAGGTGATTTTATCTGCCACTAGCATGCAAAGGGTAAAAGACACTATATAATTATATAATGTGAATTAATTAATAGCACAATTCCTGACATCGGGACAGCCACTTTATCTGTATTACTTCTGAAACATAGACAATGAGATCATATTTGTTGTTGCAAGGAAATGTTGCCATAGCAATGTGGCTTAGAATTGTTGTTTATGCGTGTATTATTTATATTTCAAGCTATGCACCATATGGACTCCATATTGCACAGATCAATGATGTCGTAGATGAAATTGACCAATCAGAGATCGAGATCCACTTCACCCCAGCAGTATTAGGTCAGCGTGACATTTCGGCAGTATGCCAGAGGGACCATCCATTCTTTGTAAAAGAAAAAGGTATATATAGCATAAACTGGTTCCTTGCATAGTTATATATAACTAGGTAACGTCTAATAAATAGACAGACGGATCTATAGCCCAGTGGTAACACGCTGGACTGGTAATCCATGGCTCGCAGGTTCGATCCACTGTCTGACCCTAATAAAATTAACAGTCTTTCAGATGGGACGTTAAACCGAGGTTTCGTGTCGGTGCTTTACACCGTGCACGTAAAAGAACCAGAGGAGATTCTGGAATGGGTCTCTATCTGTATCATTGCACTATCCTCCAAAAATCTACATGGCTAATTTCTTCAGGAGGCGTCGCTCATATGGGCATCCGGTAGCGACGATAAATAAACGTAAAACACTCGGTGGCCTCATGGAAGATTAGCCTTGCTAAATGGGTTACCCTCTCTAGATAAAGAGTTTACCTACTTACTTAACTCTACGACCAATCAGGATATTGCATGTTTTCCGCACTGCTATGTACAGTTTTTCAACATATTTTTTGGAATATGCTTCCCGAGATTCAAACGCACGGTAGTCTATATTAGTCAAGTTTTTTCGACTAATGAATTTAATGATTTTCCTGTCCTATCATTGTAGACGTAAATGACGAGGTTATTGCGATAGGTTCGAGCGTCTATGTTTAGTAAAAGCATATAAATGACATTATTTAATTTTGTAATATGTCTCTGTCTTGTTTAGAATTTAACATTTATCTGTCGGCCATTTTGATCGAAATTTGGTGATTTCAAAATAAAATAAAAATTTAATATAATAATTTATTCAGAGCAATTTACTGCAAAATTAAATGGTTTAAATGATAATAAAGAAGTTGTATTTTGAGTAAAAGATCAGTTTTGTTCGATAATAAGCCATTTCCAAAAGAATATAGGTCACTAGGTCAAATTATATCTTTTTCTTTTAGGATGGTCGTCTCGGTGCCCGTGTGATACTGTGGTGCATTATGGAATACCATGTTGCGATCTTGCGGCCGGTGATGTATGTCTTCCCCCTTCGCATCCAGCTGCCACTTTCTCGGAAGATATCTTCAAAAGTTTCGAAGAGTGAGTTACTAATTTTAGAACAAATCTACATGTCAGGATTTGCAAATTTGGAACATCATATGGATTCAAAATAATTGCTGCTGTAACTACCGTACTTACTCGCCTATAAGACGGGATTTTTATCACCAGATTATTATCTCAAAGTGGCTTCCCATCTTATAAGCGAGTGATAAAAATTTAAAACTTATTTTTTTGGAAAATCAGTTTGTTCCAACTCAATAATTGAAATAACTGAAAGGGTGTAACAAAAGCATAGACTTTCACAGCTCTATCTGTAAACTGAATTTGTCAATAGCAATTTGGCATATCAAATTTATTGGTGTGCATCAGTCATTTTTTTATGATTTGACATAATATACAGTGCTTTTACAGTACAATTACATGTACTGGTAGTTTCATCTTTTCTTCTGAGTTGTTTCCATTTTCTCAACCTGTCTTATACACAGGTCTGTGCAAAATACCGCTGATTTAAGACCAAAGTTGGGGGTCATCTTATAGTTGAGATCGTCTTATAGGCGAGTAAATACGGTGCTTAACCATTTCCATCATAGAAGCACCTCTCGACGCCATTACCAATACGACATACATTGACAACGTAGTAGCCAAACCAATATTCATAATAAAGGCCAGAATCTTGTGTAGTCCCAGTAATATCTATGGAGGTGGGATAGATATGGTGACTACTTATCTACTGCATAATAGCTAAATGGCTGTCGTTTGTATGGAGATATAATAGTATATTAACCTAAATCTCTATGTAGTCCCAGTAATATCTTTTTTTGTTTAAACATAATTTATTGCCAAATATATACAGCAAAAGGTTTGGGCCACAAGTGCTATACACATTATAAAACGGCCCTCCCCAATACAATTCATTTACAGAAATATATTATGGCTACAAAAGTACAGTTAAGAAAAAGATATGTTATTTTAAAGAAAAAATGCCAGCAGAAGTATTCACGTGAATGTGCTCGTGTGATGCTCGCCCCGGTCAGCGATCTCGAAACCCCCCACGCATAATAAGAAATAGAAATACTATTATTACGCTAATTTGAAAACCTCGCAGTATCATGTATAAACTTTTGAACTGAATTAAAAATACTTAGGTTCTGTTCATCTGAGAGTTCTTCTTTACCTTTAAGTAGAGTTCTTACACTAAGTGGATGATATTGACGTGTATATCTGAATAGTGCTATCCTTTGATTTAAAAATAGAGGACATTTGAAAAAATAATGTTCGGCATCTTCGATGCCACGTTCACACTCACAAATCGGGTCATCTTTTAAGTGATTATTACATAAGTCCGCATTCAAATTACTGCAGCCATTTCTTATGCGTGTTTGGAGAACGGTTAGAGATCTTGAACCTTTGTAGTAATATGAAGGTACTTCATTTTGCTTAAATAATGCACATTTCAGTCGATACTTAAAACTAGATAAAGTAGGTGATGTTCGGATATTCTCTGTTAATGTATTCCATAAATCAACACTTGATGGTACAAAGGAATTCGAGAAGAGAGCTGTTCTTCTTGCCATTACTATGAAATTATCGGCATTTCTTAAGTTGTAATTGTTTTCTTCACCGACTACCCTTGGAAAAATTGTTGAAAAATGCTCCGGCAGTAGACCGTTTTTTAGTTTGTACATTATGACTAATTTCTGAAGTTTTCTTCTATCATTTAAGGAGATCCAGCCTATTTCTTCTATCAAGTTATTTATAGAAACCGATCGAGTTAAACCAGTGACAACACGAGCTGCTTCAAATTGTAATTTTTCTAGTCTATTCTTATCGAGTTCAGTACAACTGTCCCATACTACTGCAGCATATTCTAACAGTGGCCTCATATAAGATATATAAATTTGATTTAATGTTTTCCTGTTGATTGTAAATTTTAACGCTCGCATTAAATTTAGTACCTTTGATGCCGATTTAAAAATATTGTCTATATGCTCGTGCCATTTACCATTGTTGCTTAAAGTTACACCTAAATGTTTGTGGTGTTCAGCAAAGGGTAACTGAATCCCATCAAAAAATAATTCTGGATAGTTTTGTTCCCTAGTGGTGCTAAAGAACATAGCTTCTGTCTTATTGGGATTAAAATTTACCAACCAACGTTTAGACCAATCGGATATTAACCTCAAATCATGATTCAGTATTCCCTCTAGATCTTGAATAGTTGATGTCGTTTGGGCCAATGATGTATCGTCAGCAAATAACCTAGTTATACTTAATAAATTGTCCGCTATATCATTAACATAAACGAGAAAAAATAAAGGTCCGAGGATCGATCCTTGTGGTACACCAGAGCTAATAGTTTCACTGTTTGATATGCTGGACCCTACTACTACATTTTGAGTCCTATTTGATAAATAATTTTCTATCCAGCTTAATAGCATTCCAGTTATACCATTTTGTTTCAATTTAAATAATAAACCTTTATGCCAAACCCTGTCAAAAGCTTTAGAAATATCACAGAAGATCATGCACATAAATTGTTTTGAGTCTAAGGTCTGGCATATTTGATGATAAATTTCTATCAGTTGATAAACACTAGAATGATTAGGTCTGAAGCCGCACTGGTTATAGTATATAAGGTTATTAAAAATCAAATGATTGTGAATATGTTTATAAATAACTCTTTCCATAACCTTACCTAAGCAACTCAAAAGTGAAATTGGTCTATAGTTACTAGGAGTTTCGGCCGGACCCTTTTTAAATAGAGGAATAACATTAGCGTTTTTCCATAAAGAGGGAAATACTCCTTCTTGAAATGATCTATTAAAAATGACAGATAAAGGTTTGACAATATAATCCGCTGTTTCCGTTAACATTTTGTAACTGATACCATCAGGACCATTTGCTTTGTTAATATCAAGGTTTTTTAAAACATCACAAATTTCAATTTCTGTTATATGTATGATTTCCAGTGTTGCATTTGTTTTAAGTTCACGTACAGGAAGAGTTGCATTGGAATCGTCAACGTTGGATATAACAGAAAAATATGTATTTAGGCAATTTGCTTTTTCTATGTCAGTGACTGAGTATTTTGTATCTCCATTTGGAAGAGATGTAATTAGAGGCGGAATTTTATGACTGACTTTATTTTGTTTTACAAAATCCTTTACAAGCTTCCAATATTTTCGTTTATTTGTTTGTTGTGCGTCTACTAACGAGTCTTCAATATTATTATAAAATCTTGTTTTAGCATGCTTTACATAATTGTTTACTTTGTTTCTCATTTTTTTAAACTCATTCCAACCATCTATACTCTTGGTCATTAACGCTTTTTTTCTTATTTTGTCTCTTGCTTTTATTAGTTTTCTCAATTCAGAATCAAACCAGGGTTTGTCATAGTAATATCTATGAAGGTGGGATAGATATGGCGACTACTTATCCACTGCATAATAGCTAAATGGCTGTCGTTTGTATGGAGATATAATAGTATATTAACCTAAATCTCTATGTAGTCCCAGTAATATCTATGAAGGTGGGATAGATATGGCGACTACTTATCCACTGCATAATAGCTAAATGACTGTCATTTGTATGGAGATATAATAGTATATTAACCTAAATCTCTATGAAGTACCAGTAATATCTATGGAGGTGGGATAGATATGGCGACTACTTATCCACTGCATAATAGCTAAATGGCTGTCGTTTGTATGGAGATATAATAGTATATTAACCTAAATCTCTATGTAGTCCCAGTAATATCTATGAAGGTGGGATAGATATGGCGACTACTTATCCACTGCATAATAGCTAAATGACTGTCATTTGTATGGAGATATAATAGTATATTAACCTAAATCTCTATGTAGTCCCAGTAATATCTATGGAGGTGGGATAGATATGGCGACTACTTATCTACTGCATGATAGCTAAATGGCTGTCGTTTGTATGGAGTTATAATAGTATATTAACCTAAATCTCTATGTAGTCCCAGTAATATCTATGAAGGTGGGATAGATATGGCGACTACTTATCTACTGCATGATAGCTAAATGGCTGTCATTTGTATAATATAATAATATATATAATAGTATATTAACCTAAATCTATATGAGGGAAAGGGTTAATTATAAAAGTTGAGTATATCATATACCGGTATATATATTGTCTATGTGGTCTCCATAGCCAAGTGGTCGTTGACTTCAAATCACTTGCCCATTACTGCTGTAGGTTCATATACCACTGGTGGTGTCAAATTATTTCATGTGAGGTTTGTACAAGATCGGTGATTCATATCCTTTAACCCTTTCAACACCACAGACCTCTAAATTGGCTTTAAAAAAGTGCAGATCCTGATGAGACGGCTCGTCAGGATCTGCACTTTTTTTTAAGTAATATAACTATTTTTAGAAAAAGAATTACCCATTTTGATAAATGAACTGATCCAAATTTAATTTTGTTATTAATTTATTGGTCTAAAAATATCATGGACCAGTCCATGTCAGTTACTTGGTGTTGAACGGGTTAATACAAGAAAAGAGTAATGTTTTAAACGTGTTAAGTACACCAAAGTGTTTTGTATTATTGCTATGTTTTTTAGGGAGGGTGAGGGTGTGAGGTGGTTTTACAAGATAATTCCATCGTACATCATCATTCCCCTTCACATCCACATCACCTACTTCTTTGTTGTGATGATCAGACGCATTCACTTTATTTTGTAGGTTTGATTTTACACCTGAAGACACGTCGGCGGTGTTTGCTCTCAGCAGTATGAAGGTAGCTGGTTATTTTATTTTAAGCATTACGGTTTTTCACTGGCACCATTCTGTTAATTACAGCTTAGTTTAAAGATAGTTTAACCCTTTCAACACCACAGACCTCTAAATAGGCTTACAAAAAGTGTAGATCCAGATGAGCCGGCTCGTAACAAGCCGTCTCATCAGGATCTGCACTTTTTGCCAGTAATGTTACTATTTTAGACAAAATTACTCATTTTGATAAATGAATGAACTGGTCCAAATGTAATGTTCTTATTAATTTATTGGTCTAAGAATATCATGCACCAGTCCATGTCAGTTACTTGGTGTTGAATGGGTTAAGGTGGCCGAGTGGTTACGGTCGTTGACTTCAAATCACTCGCCCCTCACCGCTGCTGGTTCGAATCCCACTGGGGGTGTCAAATGATTTCATGTGAGGAAGCTATCCAGATGGCTTGCAGAAGGTTGGGGGTTTTTTATTATCCCAAAAACCATTCCATTTTCTATTATGTTTGGAACTCCTATATTGTTATATTGTTTGCGATTGTTCTAGATGGCGAGGATATATGGCCACTTTCAAACTGAATATTTGTGGAGGACGACCCCCAGATGCCCCTCCGGGCAGTAGTTCAGGCACAGAAAACAGAATAACCGAACATCCACAAGCCCTCTGAACAGTTTCTTTATTGGATTGAATTTGGCACCGCTGGTGGTGTTCGAACCTCCAGCAGTAAGGAGCAACTATATGCTCGAAGCCTCCAGCAGTAAGGAGCAACTATATGCTCGAAGCCTCCAGCAGTAAGGAGCAACTATATGCTCGAAGCCTCCAGCAGTAAGGAGCAACTATATGCTCGAAGCCTCCAGCAGTAAGGAGCAACTATATACTCGAAGCCTCCAGCAGTAAGGAGCAACTATATGCTCGAAGCCTCCAGCAGTAAGGAGCAACTATATACTCGAAGCCTCCAGCAGTAAGGAGCAACTATATGCTCGAAGTCTCCAGCAGTAAGGAGCAACTATATGCTCGAAGTCTCCAGCAGTAAGGAGCAACTATATGCTCGAAGTCTCCAGCAGTAAGGAGCAACTATATGCTCGAAGCCTCCAGCAGTAAGGAGCAACTATATGCTTATACAGGTTTGACAACAGTCCATCTTCAATTTCAGCAACACAAAAAAGATTCTGACATCAGTCCACCGGCAGGCTCAAGTCCTGTTGGCATGCCAATGAGGATGAAAGATCACGTCATGGTGAAGGCCAAACGACCTATGAACGCTTTCTTGTTGTATGCAAAGGACCACAGGTTGGATTATACTCAGAAATATCCAAAGCGGGACAACAGGTGATTCCATTAATGATCATTATAGTAGGTTCTTACAGATACGCAAAACATTTTTTAATGATTGTGCATTGATTTTTGTGTGTGTGTGTTTTACGTTTATTTATCGTCGCTACCGGTTGCCCATATGAGCGACGCCTCCTGAAGAGATTAGTAATTTTAGATTTTGGAGAATAGTGCAATGATACAGACAGAGACCCATTCCAGAGTCTCCTCTGGTTCTTTTACGTGCACGGTGTAAAGCACCGATACGAGACCTCGGTTTAACGTCCCATCTGAAAGACTATTAATTTTATTAGGGTCAGACGGGGGATCGAACCTGCGATCTCTGGATTACCAGTCCAGCGTTTTACCACTGGGGCTACAGATTCATCTGTGATTTTTAGAACAGCTACCAGTATATATATATATATGCCATGATCCTGACAGTTTGTTAATACAACTGTTTGATTGTTTGTAGATTGTTATTATTAAATTGAAACATTGTGAAAAAATGTATAGTGCAATTTCGAATAGGAATGTTATAACGAAGGTCCCAGGATTGAAGCATACGCTATGCTTGTGGAAGTTGTGATAGCGCAGTGGATGCGCGGTCGCTTCAGGTGCGAAAGGTTTGGAGTTCGAGCCCCACTGGAGCCGTTACGATTGTGCCCTTAGGCAAGGCATTTAAATTCCACATTGCCTCTTCTCTCTCCCTCGTGGCGATGGATTTATATAAGTTGAAGTAACTTGTTTCGCAATCGAGCTAAAAATAAATTTGTATAAAACTATGCTTAGTTTTTATTTCTTTTTTTCTAATTATTTCTCATGATATTTTTTCCTGCTATATATTTTATCTTAATGCATGTACAGTCAAACCTGTGTTAGTGGTCACCTCCATTAAGCAGCCAACCTGTATTAAGCAGCCAGTTTCCAGATTCCCAATCGGTTCTTTTATTATATATTCTGCTAAGCAGCCACTTACTCTGACTCCCTTGGCTGGCTGCTTATGACAGGTTTGAATGTATATATTTTTTCTCATTTAATAACTTTTTATTTTATTTCATATGTTAACAGAATATGTTAAGCATTTCAAGTTTTCTTCAGTGGCAGTGTCTGTTGCTGAATCGTCGGATTTTCAATCAAAATTGATCACATCAGGTTCTTGCATAATTTCGACTGCGCTGTCGCTCACTGAAGAAACATTTTATTTTTAAATAAAGCTTTAAAAAAGATCTGCCTCAAGCCGGATTTGAACCATTGCCAGTCAACCTAACAAAACAATGTTTTACTGTCACGTCTATTGTGTCTTCATTAAACATGAACAAAATTAAATCGCTATGAACGTGACTATATAAAATAGATCTATATATAAATCATGCAGTCATTACTGTTTTACCTATTCACGAAATACATGGACCATTAAAAGTTCAGTCACGGCTCACACTATGACAGGTATGCTCTTGTATTTAATTGTTATTTATATTATACCAATTGTGCTATTTAATTATATCAATTGAGTTAAGCCTTTCATAGTAGTATAGATTATTATGGACATGCCGGTATTTGGTCGATGAATAACTTTTATAGCAGATATTTAGAATTCTTATAATAAAGTTAGAATTCTTGCATTTAATGTGCTTGACTAAAACTACATTTTCAGTCACATGGGATTTCAACATGTCGTCAAAAATAGTACCTGCTTTTGGACAACCAGTCATGTAGCCAGAAATTTGATTTCTGGCATTTCTGTGCAGTGACATTGCAAAGAAATTTTCGAAAATTTGTTTTTATGGAAATTATTTACCATTTAGTGCAAATCGACTGATGCAGTTTAATATTTAAAAGATTAACTGAATGATTTCGTGTTAGTTGTACCCAGTTTTAGATTAAGAAATAATATTTGTCTCTCAGTTATTTATTGGCGAATAAAACATGGTTTGTAGTTCTGACGCGTAGGAATTAACCACACAGGCCGTATGCCTAAGTGGTAAATTCGGGCGCTCAGAACAACAAACCATGTTTTATTCACCTATAATAACACAAATACGACTTTGATTCTAACATATTAAACGAAGATATCTAAAAAGGGCTAAAATAGTTGATGTTATTGTTTTTGTCATAAGTGATGTCGCAAAACTCCAAAATGATAGTAAAAATAACGTCCCATTTGACGTCACGCCCTAAGCCACGATTTATTGTAGATTTAACATGGTAAATTCCTTCTTTGCATATGCAGACGACATGCCGATTCATGTTATATAAATAATTAATTAATCCAACTGAGCACAATTAACCTTTACCACGCTGAAGACGAAATGAGCAGATAACAAATGTGTAATATATTTGTTATTCCTCCTAGAAAGTAGGGCTCGACATTTCATTCAAATCGTCCCATCACACATTTGTTTTCTGCTCATTTCATCTACAGCATGCTAGCGGTTAATGACCAAAGTTATCGATAATTTTTATGTACAGTCAAACTTGTGTTTATGGTCATCTCTATTAAGCAGCCAACCTGCATTAATCAGTCAGTTTTCAGATTCAGAATATGTTTTTTATTACATATTTGACCTCTTTTACACAGCCACCTGTGCTTAGCATTCACTTTCTGTGATTCCATTGGCTGGCTGCTTAAGACATGTTTGACTGTATGTTGTTGCAGAAATAAAATAACCATACTTTATAGAATTTCCTGCAGCGTACCTGGCAATCACGAACCATATGGTGTATGATTTACAATCCATGTCGTTTAACACATTGTGATAACATGATGTATACAGATAGAGTACCGCCTAATTTCAGAATTGTGACACATTTCGGCATTGTGACAGGTGTTGGTCTGGGTATGAACATTTGGTGTGATGTTGTGGGTATGCCTGAGTGTTGTGCTATTTGTTTTGTACTGCACATGCATCACCGTTAAAGCCCGATTTGTGCGCACTATTAAAAGGCCATTGGTGCATTTGCTAAGAATTGTGCTGCACACCAAAGATATTCCAAGGAGGGCATGATCAGTAACCATGAATATACTGGTATTATATGTATGAAATAATATTTATCTATCAGTCATTTATTGGCGAATAAAACATGGTTTGGAGTTCAGATGCGTAGGAAACACAGGCCATAGGCCTAAGTGGTTAATTCCAGCGCTCAGAACGACAAACCATGTTTTATTGACCAATAAATAACACAAATATTATTTTGATTCTAACATGACCAAAATATTAGGCAATATGTTAACTAATATAGCTCAATGGAGACGTATTGAATAAGACCATGCTATAGAGGACACTACAGTCATACCTGTGTTAGTGGTCACCTCTATTAAGCAGCCAGTTTTCATATTCCTAATATGTTACCTGTTTATACATTTTCCCTCTATTAAGCACTCGCCTGTGTGGAAATCGTGATAGCGCAGTGGTAGCGCGTTTGTTTCAGATGCAAAAGGCCCCGAGTTCTCGCCCCACTGTTTCCGCTATGATTGTGCCCTTAGGCAAGGCATTTAAATTCCACGTTGCCTCTTCTCTCTCCCTCGTGGCGATGGATTACATCAGGAATGAGGTCTGTAATTGATATAAGTTATAATTGTTTCTCAATTGAGCTAAAATAAATTTGTAAGTTTAAAACCTGTGCTAAGCAGCCATTTAATGTTTTCCCCCTGGCTGGTTGCTTAACACAGGTTTAACTGTACATTATAGCTATGGTAGCTTGTCTGAAGCAAGCCTCTGTCAGAACATCAAGGTGTCCACAGCATTCTAATTGGATATAAAATTGATTTAATGATCTCCTCTGAGATCTGATATATAAAATACAGACGGATCTGTAGTCCATTGGTAACACGTTGGACTGGTAATCCAGGGATCGCAGGTTCGATCCCCCGTCTGACCCTAATAAAATTAACAGTCTTTCAGATGGGACTTTAATCCAAGGTCTTGTGTCGGTGCTGTACACTGTGCACGTAAAAGAACCAGAGGAGACTCTGGAATGGGTCTCTGTCTGTATCATTGCACTATCCTCCAAAAATCTTAAATCACTAATCTCTTTAGGAGGCGTCGCTCATATGGGCAACCGGTAGCGACGATAAATAAACGTAAGACACACAAGATATTGCCATGGAGACATGTTGCTGGCAGAAAAACAAAGGCATTTTAATTCTCTATACACTGCCTATGTAACTAGAGGTTTGGTAAATACAGCACTACTACACTGCCACAGCACTAGTTTATTGTTTTCTGAGACATTTTTGTAGCACATAAACCACAAAATGGTGTGATAGTTTTACTAAGAAGTTGGTTTAACCCGTAACCTGCAGAATAAATTGGATGGAATGTGCAAGCAACATAGGACCAGATCAGCCGCAGCATAGCACTGCGTACAACATAGATCCAGATCAGCCGCGGCATTACGTGTAAAACCTATTTTTGCCTACCACATGCTGTCTACCACCCAGGTTGATATGCTGTGTTTTCCAGTCTGATATTACGTTTAATTGTTTGAAACGGTCACAAACCTGTATCCAACCAGAAAAAGCCGTATCATAGCTAGTTCCTGAGAAAATAACGCATGTACACTCCTTTCAAAGTAATAAAGATGTTATTACGTGGCAAGTTACCTCGGGTCGATACCTATGCTGATATGAAACTAGCCACGTAATAACCTCTAAATACTGATCCATACTAAAACATACTAATCCGTTCTATGATGATGATGATTGAGCTTATTTACCCTCGCCGCCGGCGAACCATATGGGCGAGCTAATCTGTTCTAATATGTTCAATTTTCTGTTGTAAACCATACATACCTAATCATAGTAGGATTCATACTAGACCCTACTAATCCATTTTAAACCACGGTGAATATGTCGTGACTCTCCGTGATGCATCCATGGTGCATATGTCGTGACACTCCGTGATGCATCCATGGTGCATATGTCGTGACACTCCGTGATGCATCCATGGTGCATATGTCGTGACACTCCGTGATGCATCCACGGTGCATATGTCGTGACACTCCGTGATGCATCCACAGTACATATGTCGTGGACTCTCCGTGATGCATCCATGGTGCATATGTCATGACTCTCCATGATGCATCCATGGTGCATATGTCGTGACTCTCCGTGATGCATCCACTGTGTATATGTTGTAACACTCCCATGATTCGATCAATAGCAATCGGTAGTGCCCCATGTTGTCCGCTAGCCACTATCCCCCAGTTAGCTGTCAAAAGAATCATGGTCCACCTGTAAGGGACCTCGGATAGACCACTATCCTTGAGTAACCATGGACCATGGAATTACCAAGTGTCCTCTATATACAGTCAAATCTGTGTTAGTGGTCACCTCCATTAAGCAGCCAACCTGTATTCAGATTCCCAATATGTTTTATTTACACATTTGACCTCCATTAAACAACCACACATGCTAAGCTGCCAATATCTATGATTCCCTTAGCTGGCTGTTTAGCACAGGTTTGACTGTTCTATGTGATTAAAAATAGGGTGAAGTGCACTTTTTCTAACGCAAGCCCAGAATCTGTTACAAATTCATGGGCAGCAATTATGTATCTGCCGAGTCAACCATCTTCTCCCTTGTATACCTTCACCTGCCAATCACAAACTAAACTGGCTTTTGCAAATAGCATAGAGCATGATCAGACGGAACAGGCTCTATGCTGTTTGCTATTCGGATAGTGGAGCTAATACACTCGTCTGAATAGCAAACAACATAGATCCTGATCAGAGGCGGCGTTATGCCACAGCTGATCTGGATCTATGTTGTTTGCACATTCTGTCTAATTAATTAATTTGGCAGGTTAAGGGTTAAACTTGTCTTCACCCTATGTTGATGGTCTAGATTAATCTCGGAAAACAAAGAATGACTTGTACCTCTCGACGCGGATGCCCCGCCCGTCTACCTCTATGAGATCAGTCGTTGATACCTATAGAGATACATACGGATGAACGTATACTTCATAGGCCATGATAGATTACATTCTCAAATATTTTAAATGCATAGAAATGTTGAAAACGATATTGGAGTTGTGGTTTAAACAGTATTTATTTTTCAATACAATTCATATATATACATTATTTAATATGTTCTAACCATATGCTAATTTAGTTAATGTACAAATAGTTGCATATATATGTCACACATTAACCCGTAAACTGCCAATCACGACTAAATTCGATTTTGCAAACCATATAACCAGGTCAGGCGTCACAGAACGTGTGTGTGTTCATGGCTCTATGCTGTTTGTTATTCAGATAGTGGACCTGATACAGTTGTCTGAATAGCACACCAACATAGATCCTGATCATGATGTGGCATTGCGCCGCATCTGGATCTATGTTGTTTGCACATTCCATCAAATTTATTTGGCAGGTTAACCCATTCAACCCCAAGTAACTGACATGGACTGGTGCGTGATATTTTCAGACCAATAAATTAATAAGAAAATTACCTTTGGACCAGTTCATTTATCAAAATGGGTAATTTTATCTAAAAATAGTAATAATTATTACTGGCAAAAAAGTTACTTACTGGCAAAAAAGTGCAGATCCTGATGAGACGGCTCGTCACGAGCCGGCTCATCTGGATCTACACTTTTCATAAGCCTATTTAGAGGCCTGTGGGGTTGAAAAGGTTAACGGTTTAATGTTGCTTGTTCAAGTCGCATCATTTTACCCGTTACTCCATATAGACCATAGAGAGGATATTTGTGTTTATTAGTGTAAGATAGGATTTTATTTCATCGAGTGATCACCGACATTTGTATTTCCACGAGTGGCATTAACTCAACTCTTCTTTTTCTTTTATGATTTCCAATGATTTTGGGTAATAAATTAATAACAATATTTGTTTTCAAATTGTATTCATTTTAACTGCGCTGTCGGGAGCTTCATTGTACTATAATACACAACCGCACAACCACTTCTGTTATTGTGAATGTCCGTAAGAAGAAATAGTTCCGGTATAATTTTCTAGTTATTTTCTGTTTTCTGTCAAAATTAAAAACTACAGACAAAACAAATTCATTAGAATCTATTAGTTTATAATCATTAGTAACTATTCATGATTGTCAGAAAAGTGCTAAATACAAAAGCACATCCAACTGCGGAGGAATACGAAACTCAAGCAGTGACAGTGAAAATGCCATCTTTCACTGTTTCAAAACGGTGGAAGATGGAAGTTTTCTTTCACTGAGAAATTAAATCATCATTCATTGGAAAGCATAAGAAGAAGAAACACTTCCCACATGTCCCACCATTCCCTGTTGTTATCTATTCCCCTAGATATTGAATATTGTGTATCTTACTATTGCTTATCAGCAATATGGAGAGATAATGAGAGACATTTCCAAATTATCTATTACCTCCCTTGGCAGATAAAGTCTCATTTATTCCAAAATGTGAATAGGTCCTTTTAGTTAGAATCCTTTGTTTTTACTGTTGTTCCCTAACCATATGATATGGTATGAAAAATGTGATTTTATCAAAATCGTGTTAATTCACTGATATCATTAGTTTACAGTCGGTTAATAGCTATGCATAGCTAATGTTCATTGTTAAATCATGCCGACTCAAAATAAATTTTGTATCTTGTAAATAAGTACTCATTGCATATACTGTATGCATTCTATCAAGATATAGTAATTTAATACTCATAAGAAGCGATAGTGGAAATTGCTAGCATGTTGTGCAAAGGAAACAATGATAAAAACAGAGGAAAACACTTAATAGGACCTATCTACTTTTAGAGAGTATTCAGGGGCAGTAACTGACTGATGTCTCTCATTGGCCTCTTCTGTTGTAGAGAAAAGGGTTAATGCCATTACGTATACTTTATCATATCTATATGCATGTGTTTTGTCACGTTTACAGAGCAATCAGTGTGATGCTGGGTGAGCAGTGGCAGACACTGTCCGCAGACAGGAAGCGCGTGTATGAGGAAAAGGCAAGAAGTCTTGCCGAGAAACAGAAGAAGATGCACCCCGACTGCTGGAAGCGCAAGAAACAACCATGAGGTATACACTCTCTATATAGACTAGCCGATACTCCTCATTGGGGTTGGTCTGCCTCCGTGGTCGAGTGGTTACGGTCACTGACTTGTATACCACTGTAACCTATCGTCATGGGTTCAAGCCCCACTCAGGCATGTTTCATTTATATGAAAATGTTGGCAGTTTCTTGCAGAGGTTGTTACACCAAGTACTGGGATATAACCCAAAATGGTGCTGATGAAGGCGTGAAACACAAGCAAACAAACATACTTCATTGGGGTTGGCACTAACCAAAAAATAATTCCTGATAAAATTAAGGCGGAAATTACAGAGAAACCTGTGTTAAGCAGCCAGCCAAAGGAGTGGTGATATCTGGCTGTTTAGTCAAGGTGGCTGCTCAGTAGAGGTTGGCTGCTTAATAGAGATGACTGCTAACACAGGTTTGACTGTATATTATTTGTATATACAAATGTATACTTTACAATTTGTGAGAGGTTTAAAGTTTCTTTGATGGTTCAGGTCCGATGCTTCTTAAAGTGACATATTAATTTTATAACATAGCTTTATGGAGGTTTATATATAGTATATACCATATTGATAATTATAAGTTTTTAATAATTAATTGATTATAGATAACTCTGCCTGGGCCTCAATTTGTTACTAGTATTGACAGGTAATATAACAGTAAAACCCATGCATTGCTGTAAATATAATATGTATGATACCACTGATTGCTTTCCTCATGCTAAACTCACTTGTAACTGTTCTAACTGGCTATAGCATTTACAGTGTATATTTTGAGGACCCGACTGATTAGTTTTTATAACATAACTTTATGGGAGTTTATGTATACCATATTGATAATTATAAGTTTTCAACAATTAATTGATTATCGATAACTCTGTATGGGTCTCAATTGTTTACTAGTACTGACAGGTAATATAGCAGTAAAACCCATACATTGCTATAAATTCACCTGCCAGACCTGTCCGTAATCTAGGTCGATCCATTGTCTTTAAAGACATGATCGTTAAAGACAGGATCATCGTTAAAGACATGATCATCATTAAAGACATGATCGGTATGCAATACTTTTCTAATGAAAAGCAAGAATATCTTTCATTGTCTGTCAACATTATCCTATACCAAGAATGAACAGTATATGATGAAGGGTGACATTGCATGCTTTTTGTGAGATTTGAAAATAGGTCGGGTGTGTCTATAAAAGAAGGTATAGGATTATAGCACAGGTTGTGCACGTGCACAGTGCAGTATATTGTGAACTGAAGGTAAGTGATATTACTGACTGTACTCGTGCAGAACTCCTTGCTCTATCTTACTTCTACCATTTACACAAGACTATGTTGAGTAATGAAGCTTCCAAAGTGTAGTGGATATGGTGCCTGCCTTCCGAAACCGAGGGATTGTGGGTTTGAGCCCCACCAGAACCACAGTGGTAGCTTAAATCCACATTGCATCTTCTCTCTTCCTCATGGCGATGAATTCCATCAGGAATGAGGTCTCGAGATATGGTGCCTGCCCCCCGAAACCGAGGGATTGCGTGTTTGAGCCCCACCAGAACCACATAGGTAGCTTAAATCCACATTGCATCTTCTCTCTTCCTCATGGCGATGGATTCCATCAGGAATGAGGCCTCGAGAGCGATTAATATATTGTAAGAACTTGTTTCACAATCAAGCTAAAATAAATTTGTAGAAACTAAAATATGTAGTGCAGTGAAACCCCTGAAGACTGGAACCCATGTAAACTGGAATTCCCTCAAACTGAATAAATTTCTTGGTTGTGATATTGTCCATTCTTAGTTCATTGTGTAAAAAAATGTAAACCAGAACCTTTCTTTTCCTAATACCAAACAGATTTTAAAACAAATACAGTCTACCTCCGCTATGTCCAAGTCGGTTATGTTGAATTCTCCGGTTATTTCGAAGTCGAATCAAAGTCCCGTCTCGGACAATATCATTGTACATATAACTGGTTCTGTTTATATCGAATTTCGTTAAGTCAAGCTTCGGTTATGACGAAGTATTTTGTTCGGTCCGACGGAATTTGACATACCAGATGTAGTAGTCCGCCACCGTGGTCGAGTGGTTAAGGTCGTTGACTTGTATACCACTGTAACCTATCATCACTGATGGTCACGGGTTCGAGCCCCGCTCAGGCGTGTCTCATTTATGTGAAAAAGTTGGCAGTTTCTTACGGAGGTTGGTGCACCCAAGTACTGGTTAACCGCTGGAGTCTGCCCAGGAAAGATGTTGTTAGGTAAACTGCCCGCCGGCGATATAGCCCAAAATGGTGCTGATGCAGGCGTAAAACCCGAAATATAACATATATAACAGATGTAGACTGTATGTGCATTTTCAACTGAAATCTACGCTTGTAAACCAAACAGCAACTTGTCTTGATCAAATATGGTAATAATACTCGCTATTGTTCCAAAGAAACAGCTTTCAAATATTTTATTTTCAGAATATTGTATAGGATAGATCACGAATTGGCCCGTCTCAACGGAATATATTTCGTTAAGATGGGCCAATGAGTTGATCTATCTGACTTAGACAGCGTACATAAGTAGGTGGCGTCTATACGATTTAGAAGCGAGAAATGTGGCTTTTTCATTAGACCATTTGACTTAGTCGTTGTCTAATGTAGTGTCCACTTAAATCTAATCAGTTCTTTGTTAACTGCCAAACAATAAACATGTCTCAGCCGCCTTCCTTCTAAGCATTGCAGAGTTGAATTGTTAAGTTTGGTGAAATTTCCAATCCAGTATTTTTGTTTATACTCGCCACCGCCGAGGCATTTGGGCGAGTGAATCTTTTCTGAAGTTTATGTCGAATCTATGTTGCTTGGTAGACATCAGGAGGAGGCATCTTCTCTCTCTGCAGGGCAACAAGTCCTCTAGTACTTCTTTCCAAACGGTCCTGATTAGGGCTACCCCGCTCTCACTGTTGGTCATCGCGCAGCTGTGTGCTGCACCGACCATGCAGTTAGACAGACACCAGCGCATCGCATGTCGCTTCCCGGTCTGCACGTGTTGATCTTCTTGACTGCTGGACAATGCTGAATACCGGCTGTGAGTACTTGTAACTCCAGCAATGTCAAGTCGAAAAGACGATGCGCGTGCACACCGGAAGAGAGTGCAACACGCTGAAGATCCATGTGTCCTAGGGTGCTGCTGCGAGATGTGTCCCGACTGTGACGTTCACGTCGTGAGGAAATCGGCCGAGTAAGGAGAAATTTACCCCACTATGTAAACCCCTCTACACCGAAAACCCCTCCAAACCGAACTTTACATATGGTCCGGTGCCCATTTGGTTTAGAGGGAATTCACTGTAACTGAAATGCAGTGCCTATTGTGGCTTCTGAGATACAAACACAGTAATTGCTATGAACAGGTGTTTGTTCATTTGCTAATTTGGAATTAGTTAGCATTGCTATGCTTTCATACAGGTCTGCCAATAATGGACATCAATTTTCATTTTCAGGCAAAAAGATACAGAGAAAGTTAATACCAGATGTTCAACTAGTAATATGCAGTACAGTGCTAGTTTATTTGTACTATATGGAGATAATGCAGTACAGTGCTAGTTTATTTGTACTCTATGGAGATAATGCATTACAGTGTTGGTTTATTTGTACTCTATGGAGATAATGCAGTACAGTGCTAGTTTATTTGTACTATATGGAGATAATGCAGTACAGTGTTGGTTTATTTGTACTCTATGGAGATAATGCAGTACAGTGTTGGTTTATTTGTACTCTATGGAGATAATGCAGTACAGTGCTAGTTTATTTGTACTCTATGGAGATAATGCAGTACAGTGTTGGTTTATTTGTACTCTATGGAGATAATGCAGTACAGTGCTGGTTTATTTGTACTATATGGAGATAATGCAGTACAGTGTTGGTTTATTTGTACTCTATGGAGATAATGCAGTACAGTGTTGGTTTATTTGTACTCTATGAAGATAATGCAGTAAGTGCTAGTTTATTTGTACTTTATGGAGATAATGCAGTACAGTGTTGGTTTATTTGTACTCTATGGAGATAATGCAGTACAGTGCTGGTTTATTTGTACTCTATGGAGATAATACAGTACAGTGTTGGTTTATTTGTACTCTATGGAGATAATGCAGTACAGTGCTGGTTTATTTGTTCTATATGGAGATAATACAGTACAGTGTTGGTTTATTTGTACTATATGGAGATAATGCAGTACAGTGTTGGTTTATTTGTACTCTATGGAGATAATACAGTACAGTGTTGGTTTATTTGTACTCTATGGAGATAATGCAGTACAGTGTTGGTTTATTTGTACTCTATGAAGATAATGCAGTACAGTGCTGGTTTATGTGTACTCTATAGAGGTAATGCAGTACAGTGCTAGTTTATTTGTACTCTATAGAGATAATGCAGTACAGTGCTAGTTTATTTGTACTCTATGGAGATAATGCAGTACAGTGCTAGTTTATTTGTACTATATGGAGATAATGCAGGACAGTGCTGGTTTATTTGTACTCTATGGAGATAATGCAGTACAGTGCTAGTTTATTTGTACTCTATGGAGATAATGCAGTACAGTGCCGGTTTATTTGTACTCTATGGAGATAATACAGTACAGTGCTAGTTTATTTGTATTCTATGGAGATAATGCAGTACAGTGCTGGTTTATTTGTACTCTATGGAGATAATGCAGTACAGTGCTGGTTTATTTGTACTCTATGGAGATAATGCAGTACAGTGCTGGTTTATTTGTACTATATGGAGATAATGCAGTACAGTGCTGGTTTATTTGTACTCTGGAGATAATGCAGTACAATAGTGGTTTATTTGTACTCTATGGAGATAATGCAGTGTTGGTTTATTTGTACTATATGGAGATAATGCAGTACATTGCTTGTTTATTTGTTCTATATGGAGATAATGCAGTACAGTGTTGGTTTATTTGTACTCTATGGAGATAATGCAGTAGAGTGTTGGTTTATTTGTACTATATGGAGATAATGCAGTACAGTGCTAGTTTATTTGTTCTATATGGAGATAATGCAGTACAGTGTTGGTTTATTTGTACTCTATGGAGATAATGCAGTACAGTGTTGGTTTATTTGTACTCTATGGAGATAATGCAGTACAGTGCTAGTTTATTTGTTCTATATGGAGATAATGCACTACAGTGTTGGTTTATTTGTACTCTATGGAGATAATGCTGTACAGTGCTGGTTTATTTGTACTCTATGGAGATAATGCAGTACAGTGTTGGTTTATTTGTACTCTATGGAGATAATGCAGTACAGTGCTGGTTTATTTGTTCTATATGGAGATAATACAGTACAGTGTTGGTTTATTTGTACTATATGGAGATAATGCAGTACAGTGTTGGTTTATTTGTACTCTATGGAGATAATGCAGTACAGTGTTGGTTTATTTGTACTCTATGAAGATAATGCAGTACAGTGCTGGTTTATGTGTACTCTATGGAGGTAATGCAGTACAGTGCTAGTTTATTTGTACTCTATGGAGATAATGCAGTACAGTGCTAGTTTATTTGTACTCTATGGAGATAATGCAGTACAGTGCTAGTTTATTTGTACTCTATGGAGATAATGCAGGACAGTGCTGGTTTATTTGTACTCTATGGAGATAATGCAGTACAGTGCTAGTTTATTTGTACTCTATGGAGATAATGCAGTACAGTGCTAGTTTATTTGTACTCTATGGAGATAATGCAGTACAGTGCCGGTTTATTTGTACTCTATGGAGATAATGCAGTACAGTGTTGGTTTATTTGTACTCTATGGAGATAATACAGTACAGTGCTAGTTTATTTGTATTCTATGGAGATAATGCAGTACAGTGCTTGTTTATTTGTACTCTATGGAGATAATGCAGTACAGTGCTAGTTTATTTGTACTCTATGGAGATAATGCAGTGCAGTGTTGGTTTATTTGTACTATATGGAGATAATGCAGTGCAGTGTTGGTTTATTTGTATTCTATGGAGATAATGCAGTACAGTGTTGTTTTATTTGTACTCTATGGAGATAATGCAGTACAGTGCTAGTTTATTTGTACTCTATGGAGATAATGCAGTACAGTGCTAGTTTATTTGTACTCTATGGAGATAATGCAGTACAGTGTTGGTTTATTTGTACTCTATGGAGATAATGCAGTACAGTGCTAGTTTATTTGTACTCTATGGAGATAATGCAGTACAGTGTTGGTTTATTTGTATTCTATGGAGATAATGCAGTACAGTGCTGGTTTATTTATACTCTATGGAGATAATGCAGTACAGTGCTGGTTTATTTGTATCTATGGAGATAATGCAGTACAGTGTTGGTTTATTTGTACTCTATGGAGATAATGCAGTACAGTGTTGGTTTATTTGTTCTATATGGAGATAATGCAGTACAGTGTTGGTTTATTTGTGCTCTATGGAGATAATGCAGTACAGTGCTAGTTTATTTGTACTCTATGGAGATAATGCAGTACAGTGTTGGTTTATTTGTACTCTATGGAGATAATGCAGTACAGTGCTAGTTTATTTGTATTCTATGGAGATAATGCAGTACAGTGCTGGTTTATTTGTACTCTATGGAGATAATGCAGTACAGTGCTGGTTTATTTGTACTATATGGAGATAATGCAGTACAGTGCTAGTTTATTTGTACTCTATGGAGATAATGCAGTACAGTGTTGGTTTATTTGTGCTCTATGGAGATAATGCAGTACAGTGTTGGTTTATTTGTACTATATGGAGATAATGCAGTACAGTGTTAGTTTATTTGTACTATATGGAGATAATGCAGTACAGTGTTGGTTTATTTGTACTCTCTGGAGATAATGCAGTACAATGCTGGTTTATTTGTACTCTATGGAGATAATACAGTACAGTGCTGGTTTATTTGTACTCTCTGGAGATAATGCAGTACAATGCTGGTTTATTTGTACTCTCTGGAGATAATGCAGTACAATGCTGGTTTATTTGTACTCTATGGAGATAATACAGTACAGTGCTAGTTTATTTGTATTCTCTGGAGATAATGCAGTATACAATGCTGGTTTATTTGTACTCTATGGAGATAATACAGTACAGTGCTGGTTTATTTGTACTCTATGGAGATAATGCAGTACAGTGTTGGTTTATTTGTAATACATGGAGATATAAATTACAGTGCTGGTTTATTTGTACTCTATGGAGATAATGCAGTACAGTGCTGGTTTATTTGTAATACATGGAGATATAAATTACAGTGCTGATTTATTTGTAATACATGGAGATATAAATTACAGTGCTGGTTTATTTGTAATACATGGAGATATAAATTACAGTGCTGGTTTATTTGTAATACATGGAGATATAAATTACAGTGCTGGTTTATTTGTAATACATGGAGATATAAATTACAGTGCTGATTTATTTGTAATACATGGAGATATAAATTACAGTGCTGGTTTATTTGTAATACATGGAGATATACATTACAGTGCTGATTTATTTGTAATACATGGAGATATAAATTACAGTGCTGGTTTATTTGTAATACATGGAGATATAAATTACAGTGCTGGTTTATTTGTAATACATGGAGATATAAATTACAGTGCTGGTTTATTTGTAATACATGGAGATATAAATTACAGTGCTGATTTATTTGTAATACATGGAGATATAAATTACAGTGCTGGTTTATTTGTAATACATGGAGATATACATTACAGTGCTGATTTATTTGTAATACATGGAGATATACATTACAGTGCTGATTTATTTGTAATACATGGAGATATAAATTACAATGCTGGTTTATTTGTAATACATGGAGATATAAATTACAGTGCTTGTTTATTTTGTAATCCAGATAGAGTTTTTTTATGATGTTGTTGTCAATTGTTTTATGTTAATTTGAAATTTTATACGATCTCATTTTACTTATAAATATAATTTATCGTTTTTGATTATTGTGTTTTTTTTGGGCAAATTTTAATGTTGTGTACATTATTACATTGATTTTTATGTTTTTATTAAAGAAAGATAACTCTTGAGTCGGAGACTGGAAACTGTTTTTAAGGATTGGGATAAAGAAATTATACGTGTTCACTTGTACTATATAGGTTGCAGGTACATTACTTACACTCCCCGTGCCACCCACCGCTGTATGTTCGAACCACACCAGAGGGTGTAAAATTCACATTTCGAAGCTATCCAGCTGGTGTGCAGAAGGCGTGTGGTTCTACCTGGGTCCTCTCTAGAAATACTGCTTGAGAGCTGAGCACTTATGGTCTGGCACAACCAATTACAGTTGGAAATTTGTTTACTAAAGTCTGTCCCACCTACCTATGGAAATTTGTTTACTAAACATAGATCTATGTAAAAAAAAATAAAGGTTGCCTAATTTTCGTTTCCAGTTAGGGCGATACAATGTACATACATGTATGTACTTAAAGTATGAATAAAAATATTAGTTTCCACAGTTAGGTGGGAGGTTCCACATATAGGTTGGAGGTTCCACTGGTAAATGGGAGTGCCACAGGTAGGTGGGAGGTGCCAGTGAGAGGTGCCACAGATATGTGGGAGGTTCCACAGGTAAATGGGAGGTGCCATGGGTAGATGGAAGTGCCACAGGTCGGTGGGAGTGCCACATGTAGGTTGGAGGTGCCAATGGGAGGTGTCACAGATAGGTGGAAGGTTCCACATATAGGTGGGAGGTTCCACAGGTAAATGGGAGATGCCATGGGAAGTTCCACAGGTCGGTGGGAGGTTCCACAGGTAGGTGGGAGATGCCATGGGAAGTTCCACAGGTAGGTAGGGGTACTGGTTCCATGGGTAAGTGGGATGTTCTGTGGATAGGTGGGAGGTTCCACAGGTAGGTGGGAAGCTCCATAGATGGATGGGACAGACTTGAATCAATGCAATCATGCATATATATTATTGTTTGTATGTTATATTTCCGCAGCATGTTTGAATGATCTCAGAAATTGTTGTGTTTATTTTTGTCTTAATATTTGTATGCATGCACTCAGAATTGAATAGCATTAACCCATTTCATTCTGGATATATTTAAAGGATTTTGCAAACAACATAGATCCAGATCAACCGCAGCGTGACGCTGCATGCTGAT
The DNA here is from genome assembly GCA_014843695.1 of Archivesica marissinica. Lineage (NCBI taxonomy): Eukaryota > Metazoa > Mollusca > Bivalvia > Venerida > Vesicomyidae > Archivesica > Archivesica marissinica. The sequence goes on from CM026398.1 coordinate 26,953,126, forward strand.
CAGGATCTATGTTGTTTGCTGCATAACCAAGTGTCTTAGCAAGATCATCTGAATAGCAAACAGCATAGATCCTGATCAGATGGCACGTTCCGTGGCGGTTGATCTGGCTCTATGTTCTTTGCAAATACCGTTTGAATGGTATCCAGAATGAAATGGGTTAAGCTTTGCATTTTTGCTGTCAAATTCAATTATTATCAAGTTGGGATGATTTACTTATCAGGTTTCTGTAAATGTTCATAGTGTAGCTGAAATGTGAAGTGTGTGTCTTGCATTGCATTATTTGATAGCAACGAACTGACATAGAATCCAATTTGGATCATGCCCCCAAAAACACATCAATTTTCTGTTAACTTTTAATTTTAGATGTATGTTACGGTTTAAACTAATTGTTTTACTAACGATTGTGAAACAAGTTTCTAATAACATTTATTATCGGTAATCGCTCATTGGCAGGGTTGCAAGCGATATGTGGCATTTTGTATGGGAGATAATCCGAGATCCCGGATGAGTAATCCAGAGCCATCTTGGTGCACTTGTAAATGTTACATATTTTTGTCATACATAGATGTGGAGCGCACACTCCGCACACACAAACATTCCGAGCACGCACTCCACACACACTCTGCGCACACACACAACCCCCCCCCCCACACACACACCGCATTCCAATGCATGCAGGGTTCCCTCTGTCTGAATTTTTGTCTGCGTCACTTCTGTCGCCAATTGAAAAAAAATTGAAAGAATTGGAGCCCTAAGAGCATATAGTTCATAGATAAAAATAATTGAAGCCATGTATTTGACAAAAAAATAAATTTAAAAAAAATGATTCCGCTAAATATTTTCACAAGTTCAGAAACTTTAGCACCAGTATTGGTTTTTGGCGCCATTGGTGACCAACAGCAGAGAGAACTCTGTACATGTGAATCATTTCTAGGGAGACTCTCGATCTAATACGGAGACATTAAACTTATTTATATCATAGAACAAACAAGGAATAGGTACATCTGTCACTTGTATACCACTGTAACCTATCATCACTGATTGTCACGTGTTCGAGCCCCATTCAGGCCATGTGAATAGGTACATCCGTCACTTGTATACCACTAACCTATCATCACTGATGGTCATGGGTTCGAGCCCCACTCAGGCCGTGTGAATATGTACATCTGTCACTTGTATACCACTGTAATCTATCATCACTGATGGTCATGGGTTCGAGCCCCACCTCAGGCTGTGTCTCATTTATATGAAAACATTTGGCGGTTACTTACGGAGGTTGGTACATCAAGTACTGGTTAACCGCTGGAACCTGCCCAGGAAAGGTGTTAAGTAAACTTCCCACCAGTGATATAGCCAGAAATGGTGCTGAACCTAGGCCTAAACCCCGAACAAGCAAATCTGTCAAAGGTGGAATTATGCATTTTTATGAAATACAGTCAAACCTGTGTTAGTGGTCACTTCTATTAAGCAGCCAACCTGTATTAAGTTTCCAGATTCCCAATGTGCTGTTTTATTATACATTTGACTTCTATTAAGCAGCCACATGTGCTAAGCAGCCACTTTCTATGAATCCCTTGGGTGGCTGCTTAAGACAGGTTTGACTGTAGAGTTCATTGAACTCATAGTGGATACTACACATATATGCATCCCTCCCTCCCTCCGGTTCCACAAGTTAAATGGATAAACTGGTTGCTGTTTTAGTTGTTAAAACATTCACAGTCATTTTGACTTTAAAAATTGAGAGAGAAAGATTTGTTTATGTTATTTATTTTTTACTTGTTTGTGTATGGTGTTCATTGTTGAGTATAGCACAAAAGTGCTTTTATAAAAGCTAATTAAGATATATACATGTATATACAATATGGATTATAAGAATGGAGACTACAGTCAAACCTGTGTTAGTGGTCACCTCCATTAAGCAGCCATTTTCCAGATTGGTTGTTTTATTGTATATTTGACCTCTATTAAGCAGCCAACTGTGCTAAGCAGGCACTTTCTCTGACTCCCTTTGCTGGCTGCTTAAGACAGGTTTGACTGTATATGAAGGAAGATGAGTAAATAGTTGTTGTCAGTGTTTACGAGATCATTTCACAAATATCTTTCTACAGAATGTAAAAAAAATAAGGTTAACCTTTATTTATTTTACAATGATTGCGAAACAAGCTTTAACAACTTATTCACTGGTGTTGGCACAGATGAAAGCGTAAATGTGGTCATTTGTGTGGGAGAAAACCCACCTGTCCAATCTGGCGACCACCGTACCATACTTCCCGGTCCGATGATCAAACCCTGGCTGCATTGGTGAGAAGAGCGCGCTAACCACTGCGCTAATTGGACAGCATGTAATTACCTATATTATGGTATAAATAAAATACATAAAATATAAACTTTATTTGTTTTATAGCTTATATAACTCACTCTCATTGGATGAAAGCATATATGTTTAGATATAAATGTGGTCAATTTTGTGTGGGGGTGGGACAGATGAAAGCATATATGTGTGTGTATATATATATATATATCTATATGTGGTCAATTTTGTGTGTGGTGGGGGGGTGGGACAGATGAAAGCATATATATGTATATATATATATATGTGGTCAATTTTGTGTGGGGGGGGACAGATGAACACATATATGTGTATATATATATATGTGTGGTCAATTTTGTGGGGGGGGGGAGATGAACGCATGTATGTATAGATATATATATGTGGTCAATTTTGTGTGGGGGGGGGGAGATGAACGCATGTATATATATATATGTGGTCAATTTTATGTGTGGGGGACAGATGAACGCATGTATATATATATATATATATGTGGTCAATTTTGTTTGTGGGGGACAGATGAACGCATATATGTATATATATATGTGGTCAATTTTGTTTGTGGGGGGACAGATGAACGCATATATGTATATATATATGTGGTCAATTTTGTGTGGGGGGGACAGATGAACGCATATATATATATATATATATATATATATATATATGTGGTCAATTTTGTGTGTGGGGGGAACAGAGTACTCGGACAAACCCCATCTGTTTGATCTAGCGACCACTGTACCATATCCGATTCCCGTTCCGTGGATCGAACCTTGGTTGCATTGGTGTTCCATCACTATACATTAAGTACTGTACTACATTAAGTACTGTACTACATTAAGTACTGTACTACATTAAGTATTGTACTACATTAAGTATTGTACTACATTAAGTACTGTACTACATTAAGTACTGTACTACATTAAGTACTGTACTACATTAAGTACTGTACTACATTAAGTATTGTACTACATTAAGTACTGTACTACATTAAGTACTGTACTACATGAAGTGCTGTACTACATTCACTACATTAAGTACTGTACTACATTAAGTACTGTACTACATGAAGTACTGTACTACATTAAGTATTGTACTACATTAAGTACTGTACTACATTAAGTACTGTACTACATGAAGTGCTGTACTACATTCACTACATTAAGTACTGTACTACATTAAGTACTGTACTACATGAAGTACTGTACTACATTCACTACATTAAGTACTGTACTACATTAAGTACTGTACTACATTAAGTACTGTACTACATTAAGTACTGTACTACATTCACTACATTAAGTACTGTACTACATTAAGTACTGTACTACATTAAGTACTGTACTACATTCACTACATTAAGGACTGTACTACATTAAGTACTGTACTACATTCACTACATTACGTACTGTACTACATTAAGTACTGTACTACATTCACTACATTAAGTACTGTACTACAGTAAGTACTGTACTACATTCACTACATTAAGTACTGTACTACATTAAGTACTGTACTACATTAAGTACTGTACTACATGAAGTACTGTACTACATTCACTACATTAAGTACTGTACTACATTCACTACATTAAGTACTGTACTACATTAAGTACTGTACTACATTCACTATATTAAGTACTGTACTACATTCACTACATTAAGGACTGTACTACATTCACTACATGAAGTACTGTACTACATTCACTACATTAAGTACTGTACTACATTAAGTACTGTACTACATTCACTACATTAAGGACTGTACTACATGAAGTACTGTACTACATTCACTACATTAAGGACTGTACTACATGAAGTACTGTACTACATTCACTACATTAAGTACTGTACTACATTAAGTACTGTACTACATGAAGTACTGTACTACATTCACTACATTAAGTACTGTACTACATGAAGTACTGTACTACATTCACTACATGAAGTACTGTACTACATTCACTACATTAAGTACTGTACTACATGAAGTACTGTACTACATTCACTACATTAAGTACTGTACTACATTAAGTACTGTATGAACAACTGAAAGTTGTAATCATGTCAACATTTGCAGATCTCAAAATGTTAAGGCAGCAGATTTTAACGTCATTTGTACAATGGCAGCATAGCCGCATTGTGTTCACGATATTAATGCAAGGTATGATAAAGGGTTGTTTCAAAATATAAATAGTGAATTATATAAACGCTAACTTAAAGCAGCATTACATCGTAACAAAGGATGTTTTGGGTAAAATATAAATAATAATATGTGTGTGTTTACAAAAATCGAAATAGTCGCTCAGAAACGATAAAATTCCAATAAATTTAAACCGTCGTATACGCGAATTTGTTTATCAACACACGAAATGTAAACACGCACAGCGCGCATGCGTGAAACAACTGAGGATGTAGAAAACAACGTATATATTTTGAACATGAAAGACTATCTATCTATCTTCCTTAGACTAATGTCGAACCCCTGGCGGGGATGTAGAAATGTCCCTAAAAGACTTGGCTAATAGAGGTATGAATCAACATATCAAGTAATTTAATTAAAAAAGACAACGTGGGACAAATGGAGACGATGCATTCCGAATGTAAACAAGTGCGGATGATGCGTTCCGGTTGTAAACAAGTGCGTGACCGATCGACTCGGAAAGTCCTACTTTCGGTTTCGAGTTTGTTTTATCGCAAAAAAGCACTGTTTACCAAATGAACATAAGCATACAAAGTATAATGTTAGAATGTGTAGCAGCATTGCTACCCATACGTAAAAATTGAATTTTCCAAATATATTTTATTTCATACGATGTAATGCTGCTTTAAGCTTAATACGTTTGATGTATTTCTCAAACAAAAATGATGCATATTGACTTTGTATGTTTTCTAGGATGTTGGGCTTAAAATTTATCATGTGCGTTTTATTTGTTTTTTGAAACCACAAAATAGTACTACAGTCAAACCTGTGTTAGTGGTCACCTCTATTAAGCAGCCAACCTGAATTAAGCAGCCAGTTTCCAGACTCCCAGCATGTTGTTTCATTATACATTTGACCTCTATTAAGCAGCCACCTGTGCTAAGCAGCCACTTTCTGTGATTCCCTTGGCTGGCTGCTTAAGGCAGGTTTGACTGTATTTGGTGTTGTATGTGTTCTGGAACGTTGAACTCCAATGTTGTGTTGTATGTAATGACTGAATGACTAATCGGTGAGTTTTTTCAAGCACTCTGCTCACTTGTTGTATTGCAGTGCGACCATATTGGTACCTTGGTAATCCATTTGTTTTCATGCCTACAATAGTGTTGTTCCAAGTCGAGTGTCCTCTATTGTATAATATAATATTGCCGACACCATCAGCACTCGGGACATTTTTTTATAAAAATCGTAAAGTTTAGAAACTGTTACCAACTGTTGCTGGAAAAATAAATATAAACGTTATTTATTTTACAATGATTGCGATTCAAGTTTTATCAACTTATATTAATCACTTTCGCTGATGTGGATGAAAGCTTAAATGTGGTCATTTGTGTGGGAGGTAAGCGGAGTACCAGGAGAAAACCCACCTGTCCGATCTGGCGACCATCGTACCATCTCACATACTTCCCAGTCTGAGGATTGAACCCGGGTAGGATTGGTGAGAAGTGAGCATGCTAACCACTGCGCTAATCGGACAGCCGTATGTGTTTTTGAGACATTGATATATCAACTTGGATGTCGTGATAGCGCAATGGTGTCACGTTCGCTTCAGGTGCGAAATGCCCGGAGTTCGAGCCCTACTGGAGCCGTTATGATTGTGCCCAAGGCAAGGCATTTAAATTCCATGTTGCTTCTTCTCTCTCCCTCGTGGCGATGGATTCCATCAAGAATGAGGTCTCGAGAGTGATAGATATAAGTTGTAAGAACTTTTTTCGCAATCGAGTTAAAATAAATTTGTATAAAGTAATTTCATCTCTGTTAAGTATATCCGTGCTAGTCCGCCTCCGTGGTCGAGTGGTTAAGGTCGCTGACTTGTATACCACTGTAACCTATCATCACTGATGGTCACGGGTTCGAGCCCCGCTCAGGCCGTGTCTCATTTATATGAAAAAGTTGGCAGTTTCTTACGGAGGTTGGTGCACCCAAGTACTGGTTAACCGCTGGAGCCTGCCCAGGAAAGGTGTTGTTAAGTAAACTGCCCGCCGGCGATATAGCCCAAAATGGTGCTGATGCAGGCGTAAAACCCGAAATATAACATAACATATCCGTGCCCCTATTGAAGTGTCGCAGGTCATAATTATATGAACCAAAAGTGCAACTAGTTTCTGGAATGATAGATCATTTCTCATTAAAAGTGCAACTAGTTTCTGGAATGATAGATCATTTCTCATTAAAAGTGCAACTAGTTTCTGGAATGATAGATCATTTCTCATTAAAAGTGCAACTAGTTTCTGGAATGATAGATCATTTCTCATTAAAAGTGCAACTAGTTTCTGGAATGATAGATCATTTCTCATTATTTCTGACATAGGTTTTGTACATAACGTTTTTTATTAACGCTGTTGACGGTCGGTAAAACTATTCCAAGATTATAAGTTTAACCCTTTCCCTCATAGAAGCACCTCTTGACGCCATTACAAATACAACATGTATTGATAATATAAGAGCCAAATCCATGTTCATAACAAAGGCCAGAATCGCATCTAGTCCCAGATATATTTATGGAGGTGGGATAGATATGGCAATTACTTATCCACTGCATGATAACTAAATGGCTGTTGTTTGTATGGAGATATAATAGTATATTAACCTAAATCTCTATGAAGGAAAGGGTTAAGAAAGCACAATACATGTAATTGTCAATCCTGAATATTTTCATGTTATGGTATTGTTTTTGTGGTTTAACCCATTCAACACCGAGTAACTGAAAACCTGGTTGAACCCCACCCACCTGCATATTCTACATCAAAATATGTAATTTTACATTATCCTGAACCCATTCAACACTAAGTATTAACTGACATGGACTGGTGCATGATGTTTTTAGACCAATAAATTAATAAGAAAATTACATTTGGATCAGTTCATTTATCAAAATGGGTAATTTTGTCTAAAAATAGCAATATTATTGGCAAAAAGTGCAGATCCTGATAAGACGGCTCATCATGAGCCCACTCATCTGGATCTACACTTTTTGTAAGGCTATATAGAGGTATGTAGTGTTAAATATATTTTATTACAGATTACATGAATGAAGTATGCACACACTATAATTGAAGGATGTCAACAAACGTCTTCTTTTTTTTATTCTTATTAAAAGTTTTTCTTCTCTCTTTTGTTATCTTTTGAAACAAATTCGATGTGCGTGATCACTGATCACTTACTTGAACAATGCCTGGGTACCAGTCTTCTGGCAAAATGATCAGAAACTCAACACAGCTCAATTAACAGTTTTTTGGTTTGTTTTATATGTATTTATCGTCGCTACCGGTTGCCCATATGAGCGACGCCTCCTGAAGAGATTAGTCATTTTAGATTTTTGGAGGATAGTGCAATGATACAGACCCATTCCAGAGTCTTCTCTGGTTCTTTTACCATCCCATCTGAAAGACTGTTAATTTTATTAGAGTCAGACAGGGGACCGAACCGTAACGGGTTGGGTGTTAAAATGAATATATTTATAGAACTGACCAGGCAAAATATATCGACGCCTGTTCCCAGGCTAACTTCAGCATAGCCCCTTGTCATACCTTGAACTTGAGTTGTATTTAATTGGTACATTTATAAATGCATTTAGCAAGCACGGTGCATGCTGTACTTCCAATTATATTTAAATACTTTTGATTATTTTATGTTATTACGTATTATGCGAGAATTTAGAAATAATTGCTTTTTCATATATCAAGATTATTTTACGAAAATAAAAATTCGAAACTCTGTGTTTGTTGTTTATTTTGTTCTTTTGTATGTTTAAAATGTTTACATTTACAGATTATTTATATATTATTTATATTGTATACATAACATTCGAAAACCAAAACAATCATTGTTGAACAATCAAACCCAAAAATAGTTTTCTGTAAGCCTACAGCTTTGACCACTCGGCCATCCTGCTATGTGTGATAATTCCATATATTTTATATTCTAACGCGACCCAGCTAATAACATACATACTTGTAGAGTAAAACCTACCTCGGGTTATTCTGCGATATACCTACCTTGAACTATGCTGCATGCGCACCGTGTTTTGGCTATTCCATTTATACAATGCGTGTAAAGTTTTATGAATGAAAGTCACGTGATGTTTGTAAATACTACCGTGGGAATTCGCGGAAGTGAGCTATTTTTAGAATTAGATAATCTCTTGTCCGTCTTGTTTTTCTGTTAAGTAACGTTTCAGTTACTATTCTGTACAGTTTTATTTGACAAAATAAATAAAATTATTGATCAGTTAGAACTTTTGTTCATTTATGCACTAGATTGATATTTTCCATAAAAAATAACGTCATCACCCCTTACGTGGGTGGAAATTTCTAAAGCCAAATGCAGCGGCGTTTGAAGAAAATACTCCTTTAACATTATTAGAAGTAAGTCGTGTTAGAATCGAAATAATAAGTATCAACCGTGGTATATCGCAGAATAACCCGAGTTTGTCGTTCTTATGCGTAGAAATATATCACGAAGGCCGAATTATTCAATCAGTGTTTTAACTCGCCAATGTTTATATACATCAGCATGTTTGTATACAAGTGACTGACCTGATTAATCGAACTGTAGATGTAAAATTGCTAGTCGGCTCGGGTTTACACGACACCTACACTGGCAATCGAGGTCTCGTGTGTTATTCGAATTGGATATAAAATTGATCTAATGATCTCCTCTCAGATATGATATATAAAATACTCTATAATCTATAATTAGATGTTGCCATACAGACGGATCTGTAGTCCAGTGGTAACACACTGGACTAGTAAACCAGGGATAGCAGGTTCGACCCCCCATTCTAGATGTGTACAAGCAGTGCAGGTTCTGGATGTGTACAAACACACACAAGCAGCAATGTAGGTTCTAGATGTGTACAAACACACACAAGCAGTGTAGGTTCTAGATGTATACAAGCAGTGTAGGTTCTAGATGCATACAAGCAGTGTAGGTTCTAGATGTGTACAATCACACACAAGCAGTGTAGGGTCTAGATGTATACAAACACACACACACACAAGCAGTGTAGGTTCTAGATGTATATAAGCACACACAAGCAGTGTAGGTTCTAGATGTGTACAAGCAGTGTAGGTTCTAGATGTATACAAGCAGTGTAGGTTCTAGATGTATATAAGCACACACACGCAGTGCAGGTTTTAGTTGTATACAAGCACACACAAGCAGTGTAGGTTCTAGATGTATATAAGCACACACAAGCAGTGCAGGTTCTAGATGTGTACAAGCAGTGTAGGTTCTAGATGTGAATGGGTTAAGATGTGTAGCACAATAATACAAAAATAAGTGTTGTGACATTTAATTAAATTCTGTATATTAACCTATATTTTATTTATAACTTGCGTTGTCTCCCTTTACTCGTTTCACAGGTAAACCCATTTAAATGACGTCACTCAGGTGCGACATTAAAGGAAATGTGAAGGACACTTTGGTAGATGTAAACACACGTAATAGTGTTTCAAATACGTATTTATCATATTTGATGGAATGTTTGATTTTGAATTGACTCGGAGAGAGGAGGAATTATTTCGTATGGTTATCGTAATTAGTAAATTTCATAGGAAATAATAACTTGACGTTTCAAGTAAGTATCTATAGGTAATTCACTAGTTTAAACATAACCTCATAGGTGTGTGTGTGTTAATGTTTGAAATTCACATTCACAGGTTAAACTTTAATATAAAAAAGAATAGCTGACAGGATGGTGTTGGGTTTTCAATCATCTATAGCTGAATGACTTTAACGTTGCGGTATTCATTTGAACTTGTAATAAAGTTACACAACGCTTTCGTTTATACATGTATTGATACATTGTGGGAGTCGTGATAGTGCAGTGGACGCGCGTTCGCTTCAGGTGCGAAAGGTCCGGAGTTCGAACCCCGCTGGAGCCGTTACGATTCTGCCCTTAGGCAAGGCATTTAATTTCCACGTTGCCTCTTCTCTCTCCCTCGTGGCGATGGATTCCATCAGGAATGAGGTCTCGAGAGTGATTAATATAAGTTGTAAGAACTTGTTTCGCAATCGAGCTAAAATAAATTTGTATATACTAAGATACATTGATATTCGCTCACCTGTGGTTAAATGTGCTTGTATAAACGAAAAATGACATATTTTTTCATTTGTGTTATTTTATTTATTTAACCTTCAACTAAATCATAAAACCCACTGCCCGAGGTTTATAAGCGACACAACAGTTACCCCGTCAGAACCACAGTCCTTTTTTATTTTAAGTTTATTTAACATCACTATTGGTTGCCCATTTGAGCGACGGGCAATTTACCTGATACCACCTTTCCTGGGCAGTCTCCAGCTGTTAACCAGTACTTGTTGCACCAACCTCTGTAAGAAACTGCCAACTTTTTCATATAAAGAGACACGGTCTGAGCGGGGCTCGAACCCGTGACCATCAGTGATGATAGGTTACAGTGGTATTCAAGTCAGCGACCTACGGAGACAGTCGGTGTTGTCCTTCAAATGCAAGTCTCTTAAACCCACACTGCCCCTTCTCTCTCCCTCCGATGATGGTAATTGATGTCTCGAGAGCGCTTAATCTAATGTTGCAAAAACTTGTCTCGATATCGAGCTAAACTAAATTTGTATAAACCACATGTACTGATACATACGCGCTCATCCACAGTTAAATGTGTTCGGTTCCTCCCACACGAATGACCATATTTACGCTTTCATCCGCGCCAACGAGAGCGATTAATATAAGTTGTTAGAACTTGCTTTGCAATCGTTGTAAAATAAATAAAGTTTAAATTTAAATGTGTTTGTATAAACTAAAAACGACTTCTTTTATATTTAGGTAGTTTTATTTAGTTAACATTTAAATATATATTAAAGCTCACATTTAAATATATATTAAAGCTCACATTTAAATATATCTTAAAGTTCACATTTAAATATATCTTAAAGCTCACATTTAAATATACCTTAAAGCTCACATTTAAATATACCTTAAAGCTCACATTTAAATATATATTAAAGCTCACATATACATATATCTTAAAGCTCACATTTAAATTATATATTAAAGCTCACATTTAAATATATATTAAAACTCACATTTAAATATATCTTAATGCTCACATTTAAATTATATATTAAAGCTCACATTTAAATTATATCTTAAAGCTCACATTTAAATATACCTTAAAGCTCACATTTAAATATACCTTAAAGCTCACATTTAAATATACCTTAAAACTCACATTTAAATTATATATTACAGCTCACATTTAAATTATATATTAAAGCTCACATTTGAATATATCTTATAGCTCACATTTAAAATATATCTTAAAGCTCACATATAAATATACCTTAAAGCTCACATTTAAATTATATATTAAAGCTCACATTTAAATATATCTTAAAGCTTACATTTAAAATATATCTTAAAGCTCACATTTAAATATCTCTTAAAGTTCACATTTAAATTATATCTTAAAGCTCACATTTAAATATCTCTTAAAGCTCACATTTAAATTATATATTAAAGCTCACATTTAAATATATCTTAAAGCTCACATTTAAATTATATATTAAAGCTCACATTTAAATATATCTTAAAGCTCACATTTAAATTATATATTAAAGCTCACATTTAAATTATATATTAAAGCTCACATTTGAATATATCTTAAAGCTCACATTTAAATATATCTTAAAGCTCACATATAAATATACCTTAAAGCTCACATTTAAATATATCTTAAAGCTCACATTTAAATATATCTTAAAGCTCACATTTAAATATCTCTTAAAGCTCACATTTAAAATATATCTTAAAGCTCACATTTAAATATCTCTTAAAGCTCACATTTAAATTATATATTAAAGCTCACATTTAAATATATCTTAAAGCTCACATTTAAATATATCTAAAAGCTCACATTTAAATTATATATTAAAGCTCACATTTTAATATACCTTAAAGCCCACTTCGCGAGGTTTATATGCCATTGTTGTATATGAATGATTGCACAAGAACCACTAATCATTGAAACATTTAGCTGACCTCAGAACAGTGATATTAGAAATACATGGCGTGAGGAATATTAAAAGTATATGAAGCCGTACGGTGAAGAAATATTAAAGTAGAGCAGGCTCTACTGGCATCAAAGTCAGAAATCACATCTACCGCAACTTAGTGCCTAACATCTATTATAGTATGTCCACTTATCCGGGGACATCAGTTTTGGAATCCATAATATAAGTAAGTGTATTTACCAGACGAAAACAATAGAGATTTCCATGGCTGAGTGGTTAATGTCATGCATTTCAAACCACTTTCCCATCACCGCTCTATGTTGGAATCCCACTTGGTGTGTCGACATTTTGCATGTGTGGAAGCTATCCAGCTTGTCGAGAGCAAGAAATTGTACATCGTAAATATAAACTGAACGTCTTGTATTCTGAGCATGAGAAAATGCCATATGAAAACTAACAATAAAACTTGAGTTGTGACAAAACAGCAGAAACACCACAGTAACTGAATGCATTGCTATTATCCATTGAACAGTATGATGAGCCAAGGTGTGTCGCCTGACGTGGAAGAAGCTTTAGCAAACACGACGAGACACAGCGCAGCGACTATTGATCACACAGAAGTACACATTGATCTCTCAAAGAATAATAACGCACCCGTTATAACAACGGGAAGCTTGGATGTACCGGGAGTCAAGGTAGATATAATTCTTGATTTCCTCAAGAGAACCCAAATGGTATGTAGCAATGAAAGGCCTACTTTCACAGTAAGCTACCATAACGTTTATAACAACTCTGATAGAAGTGATTCAATTGGCAAACGTTGGGAGACTTTGTTTCTCACTTAAAACTTTGACCACCAACTTCCCATCTTATAGGGACAACACTGATGGTTTCCCAACTGTCTATATGGATATTACTATGGCATTGCCATTACTATGTCATTTACAGCGCATTGCGTTTGCAACCACCTAGCGGGTCTCCGAGCTTGACTTGTTAAGGTTTACTTCATACTATTTGACCCTCACCAATTTAAGTTGGACTCTCAATGGAGTTGTCTAATTATTTCATGTCAGGAAGCTGAAATTCTGCATTGGTGGGCAGTCGGTGTCTTCCTCCACCAATAACAGCTGGAGAGTCACCATATGACCAAAGTGTGACATTAAGCCACAAAACAAAATACAATGATCTACTTAATGTTGATTTTCAATCTGTTTTTCTATTTTACTATTTTTATCTCACCTGTTCTTCAATTATATCTTCTCCATTCTATTCCACTTGTTTTTATTCTCTTTCTCCCGTAACACAGTCTTTTCCCTCTGTTCTTATATCTATATCGTCATAAACTCTGTCCTGGTCCTGTCCGAGAGAATTAACAAAGGCAAACTAGAAGGACTTCTAGTTTTCTCTTGTTAATTCTGTCGGACATGCGTTTAGTTTTCTCTTGTTAATTCTCTCGGACATGCATTTAGTTTTCCCTTGTTAATTCTCTCGGACATGCATTTAGTTTTTTCTCTTGTTAATTCTATCGGACATGCATTTAGTTTTCTCTTGTTAATTATATCGGACATGCATTTAGTTTTCTCTTGTTAATTCTCTCGGACATGCATTTAGTTTTCTCTTGTTAATTCTATCGGACATGCATTTAGTTTTCTCTTCTTAATTCTCTCGGACATGCATTTAGTTTTCTCTTGTTAATTCTATCGGACATGCATTTAGTTTTCTCTTGTTAATTATATCGGACATGTTCTTCTTGTTTGCTCTTGTTAATTATATCGGACATGCATTCTAGTTTTCTCTTGTTAATTCTCTCGGACATGCATTCTAGTTTTCTCTTGTTAATTCTCTCGGACATGCATTCTAGTTTTCTCTTGTTAATTCTCTCGGACATGCATTCTAGTTTTCTCTTGTTAATTCTCTCAGACATGCATTCTAGTTTGCTCTTGTTAATTCTCTCGGACATGCATTCTAGTTTTCTCTTGTTAATTCTCTCGGACATGCATTCTAGTTTGCTCTTGTTAATTCTCTCGGACATGCATTCTAGTTTGCTCTTGTTAATTCTCTCGGACATGCATTCTAGTTTTCTCTTGTTAATTCTCTCGGACATGCATTCTAGTTTTCTCTTGTTAATTCTCTCGGACATGCATTCTAGTTTTCTCTTGTTAATTCTCTCGGACATGTTCTTCTAGTTTTCTCTTGTTAATTCTCTCGGACATGTTCTTCTAGTTTTCTCTTGTTAATTCTCTCGGACATGTTCTTCTAGTTTTCTCTTGTTAATTCTCTCGGACATGTTCTTCTAGTTTTCTCTTGTTAATTCTCTCGGACATGTATTCTAGTTTTCTCTTGTTAATTCTCTCGGACATGTTCTTCTAGTTTTCTCTTGTTAATTCTCTCGGACATATTCTTCTAGTTTTCTCTTGTTAATTCTCTTGGACATGTTCTTCTAGTTTTCTCTTGTTAATTCTCTTGGACATGTTCTTCTAGTTTTCTCTTGGACATGTTCTTCTAGTTTTCTCTTGTTAATTCTCTTGGACATGTTCTTCTAGTTTTCTCTAGACAGACCAACCATTTTGAGATATATCAGTGTATTGTTTAGTGTTAAGTTAAGTTGTACTAAGTTATGTTTGGTAGGTCCATGTTTTGTAGGTATCATAACTTCCAACATGATATTGATCTATTTGAATAACGCAACCAGGTTTGTATTGCGAGTTAATAGACATTTCTATGTATATAGATCACTTGATATTTTATTGAAAAATAAAAGCGTCACCTGACCTCGTTAACATGCAATTGTTCCTGACCCCTGTCACGCCAATTCGCTCTCCTCTAAATGAGTCACGAACGCTTATCTCCAATCTCCTGTCTAGTTTGTTTCTTCTTGTGGACAAAATAATACCATAATTAATATGCAAATACATGCCTGTGTCAACTTTAATAAACACATACCATTACGAAGTTATTGGTGATTTGGTAAAAATAATTAAATACCAATATAGGGAGACAAATTGCTGATAGACTAGACGAAAACAAATAATAGTAGTTCTATATGTTTGTGTGTGTTTGTACGTTTATTTATCGTCGCTACCGGTTGCCCATATGAGCGACGCCTCCTGAAGAGATTAGTCATTTTAGATTTTTGGAGGATAGTGCAATGATACAGACAGAGACCCATTCCAGAATCTCCTCTGGTTCTTTTACCGTTATACGTGCACGGCGTACTGCACCGACACGAGACCTCGGTTTAACGTCCCATCTGAAAGACTGTTAATTTTATTAGGGTCAGGCGGGGATCGAACCTGCGATCACTGGATTACCAGTCCAGCGTGTTACCACTGGACAACAGATCCGTCTGTTAATAGTTCTATCTGGATGTACGTGCCTAAACAATGCCCAGAATGGCATCTGCACGGGATTTCATTCCAGCACTTGACCCTTTGCACGATAACTGTGACAATAACAGTGCCATTCAATGACATATTTCCAGAACTTTCAGTTATAAATAAGAAAAACACATTAATGAATTGTCGTCTGCTGCAATTATTTGAAATATTTATTGTCTTTATTTTACCCAGCATGCAACAAAGTTAAAATTACCATGTCGCTATATATCATTGGTTTATAGTGCGCCTCTAGCCCCGACAATTAAGAATCCTTTTCTTGCAGTACTCGAGTACTGAAGCCGGGCAGACGACAATTGTTGTACAGACGAAGCCCGATCCTGCTGATAAGCCTAAGGACTTTGTTGTGACGTCATGTATGGTGATTATGTTCTGTAACTTCTGCTGGGGCATAGCAGGTTGGCATTATGGATGTAAGTTATTATTTATTTAATACAGTGAAACCTGTGTTAGTGGTCAGCTCTATTAAGCAGCCATTTTCTAGTTTCCCAATATGCTGTTTAATTATACATTTGACCTCTATTAAGCAGCCACCTGTGCTAAACAGCCAGTTTCTGCGATTATTAGACACTAATGCCTCGAATTTATAGAGGACCGGCTCAAATGCTCCTTGCTAACTCTCGCTGTTAAGAACTAACGGGGTTATTGTTTTTGGCCGCATTTGTATATGTGTATGTCTGTGTGTGTACAGAATAACTCAAAAGTTATTGATGTATTTTGATGAACCTTTGTGGATACATATGGGATTGGTCTAGCAGGAAGTGATTAGATTTTGGGAGAACTCGGTCAATCCCCGTGGTCACGGCGGTCAGTGAAGTGTACATTCTCATTGACAGCTATAGGAAACTATGCATGCTCGAAACTCTAAAACGTAGCAATATGGACATTTACATGTAGTTTTAATGAAACACCTTCATATAACCTTTCAAATAACCCATACCCACTGACCTTGATGACAAGGTCAATATCACGGTCATTTGAAATCAAGCCTTGCTCTTGAAGTGTGGAAGTCGTGATAGCGCAGTGGATGCGCGTTCGCCTCAGGTGCGAAAGGTCTGGAGTTCGAGCCCCGCTGATTATGCCCTTAGGCAAGGCATTTAAATTCCACATTGCCTCCTCTCTCTCCCTCATGGCGATGGATTCCATCAGGAATGAGGTCTCGAGAGTGATAAATATAAGTTGTAATAACTTGTTTCACAATCGAGCTAAAATAAATTTGTATAAAATATAAATAATTTTTTTAAAAAGCCTTGCTCTTGTATAATATACATGTATGTTCCATTAATGTCAAACAACCTAGACATGTTTTCCTGGGCTCAGCCGACCAACGTGGTTAACCAGTACTGAGCAATGTGCGAGGTGCCCTGCTCAATGACACTACACACGTGGACTGACCGAGTATCGAACCAGAGACTGTTCTTGTGCCAACTACCAGCGCGTTTGTTTGCAACTCTGTGAATGCTATCTTCTAGTTGAACATATATTAACACGTTATTTGTTCTATTGAATGCAATGCCGAGTTAAGCTATGTTTCAGCAGTAGTTAGTTTAAACATATTTGATTGCCAATATTAAAGTGCATATACAATATAATACATCATAGCATAAATAATGGCAAGTGGGTCGGTCGGGTCACAAGTTCTCAAAACATTAGATTCGACTCTTCCCAAGTAGTTCAGGCGCAGACGGATACCCAGGTAGAACCACCGACCTACCGCAAGTCAGCTGGGTAGCTTCCTCACATGGAATCATTCAACATCCCCAGTGGGATTGGATTGTTGATGTAGCTTTTACTTAAATCTTATATCCGTATCTATTCAGATAGTTAAACAATGTTACAGTTCAAATTGTGTTAAATACTTACCATACACGACCAGATGTGACACTCGAACGCTGGCGCTTTTATATTGACTTGGGTTACAGTTGTGAAAGTACATTACGTTTGCAATGTGTTCATTATAGGAATACCGTATTATACGATATGATCCATCCATGTCGGTGACTCATATTTATTTAATAATACTGCGAGTACAGAATATCTACTTCCGGTAGGCGCTATGATCGGACAGAATGTCGGTCATGCGTACTGTTGTTTCCTGTTTACCATTAAGTTCACAGACTGCTTTCATCGTTATTCACACACATTCGAAGTTAAAACAAATCGTTAAGACGTGACGGGTACACTCCGGGGGACGTGAATGGTACACTTCCAGGTCAAGCCTCGAAGGGTGAACTACATTTGGCAGACCTATATTAAGTTATTACGCTCGAAACACAAGATGACCAACATAGCATACTAATAATCTCATGGAGTTTGTATTACGTGATGCATTATCATATTCTGATTTTATAAACACTGACATTGGGCATTGTATATGCATGATGTAGGCCTGTATAACAAAAGATTACCGTATCGTATGTCAAGAATGTGCGCGTTTTTCGGTAAACCTAGCTCCAGTCCATGGCTTCGACTACCCGGATATCCTATATCCCACATGTATGTACGTCATGCATGTGCATATGGAGACTTCGTGGTGAAATGGGTACGAGTTAGAGCCCCGCAAGAACCATGGTGGTGGTGGCCCTGGGAACGACGCATACATATAACTTGTTTCCTCTCTTCCTCACTAACCATTGAAGTCCACACTTCCGGTACCTCTTCTTGGTAAGAGTTACGCAATTCAAGTGTGCATACGCCAAAATGGCTGCAAGAAATAGTCCGTCCTCCCGTTGCCTAAAATGGCATGTTGTGAAATGTAATTGGCTAGTTTGTAATTTAAATGCATGTTGGGCTCTGTTAGTGACCATTTTCATAAATAAAAATGGATTTGTAAAAAATGCCATTGCTTTTCACTAACGGAACCCCTACATAAAATATGATGTCATTTTGGACTCACGTATGACAGTAAATGCATGCATGACCCCTAATTAGTCTGATGTAGATATGGTAAAGAAATATTATTTATTTCAAATGGGACTGGCTGAGCGTGACAACTCTGCCGATTACTATTTATATGTTCTACGCCATCACAGTTGGACATCGCAGGTTCGATCCCCCGTCTGACCCTAATAACATTAACAGTCTTTCAGATGGGACGTTAAACCGAGGTCTCGTGTCGGTGCTTTACACCGTGCACGTAAAAGAACCAGAGAAGACTCTGTAATGGGTCTCTGTCTGTATCATTGCACTATCTTCCAAAAATCTAAAATTACTAATCTCTTCAGGAGGCGTCGCTCATATGGGCAACCGGTAGCGACGATAAATAAACATAACACACACATTTGGATATTAAACTATATGATGTAGAAGGGAGACTCGTATAAGTAACAATTTCATGGTGATGTTAGATCTCAAATTCGGTATCGGAAATTTATTTATTATGTACACCAGTCCATGACCCCAGTTATCTCCCATGACGTTTCGGCATGGTGGCCAGCTCGACATCATATGCATCCCGATACAATAAATCGATGTTGCTGTTGTTGCTACAAAAGCTTGAAATATTACCCATACTGCACTAAAGTCCTTGTAACTCTATCCTTGGCGTCCGCCTAGAAATGTTACCCCAATAGCCAATTACCTCTATCCTAGAACCTTTCTACATAGGGTCCTAGGATAGCGGTACAATATTTGTTGGTGCATTTTAGGTACAATTTCAAGCTCCTGTGGTCCGGGCATAGTTTCATATTCACCAAAAATAAGTTAAATTATTATCAACTGTTTTCTTGAGCTAGAACAGACAGACAGACAGACAGACAGACAGACAGACAGACAGACAGACAGACAGACAGACAGACAGACAGACAGACAGACGACAGACAGACAGACAGACAGACAGACAGACAGACAGACAGACAGACAACAGACAGACAGACAGACAGACAGACAGACAGACAGACAGACAGACAGACAGACAGACAGACAGACAGACAGACAGACAGACAGACAGACAGACAGACAGACAGACAGACAGACAGACAGACAGACAGACAGACAGACAGACAGACAGACAGACAGACAGACAGACAGACAGACAGACAGACAGACAGACAGACAGACAGACAGACAGACAGACAGACAGACAGACAGACAGACAGACAGACAGACAGACAGACAGACAGACAGACAGACAGACAGACAGACAGACAGACAGACAGACAGACAGACAGACAGACAGACAGACAGACAGACATAAGATAACATATAAGGATATTGATGTTCATGTAAACATATTTACCGATTACAAACATACGCCAAAATCGCACATCCTACAATCTATCTGGAACATAATTCCAAGAAAAGCGTGTCCCCGGACTCCCTAGAACTCCATTTTCAGCCAAACTAATTAGCCACCGACTGTGAATAAAACAGAACCGAGAAACCAATAGAACTAACTAAAAGGGAGTTGTAATTGATTCAATAGATGTTCGTGTTTTGTTGTATCGATTATTGTCAGTATAGACGATTGGTTGTATAGTGTTGCTAAGGGTGGCACTTTGTTATTGGGCCATATTTGTTCATTTATATATTAGACTAAAATATTGTTTCGTTTCTTTTCAGTGAAAGCAAATTACGCCTGGCAACTTGGAGATGAGGTCGAGTGCAGGAAGCAAGCAAAACGAGCCAAGATATTTGTGATATGTGGCGTGATAACGGGGATTGTCACGTGGGTGCTAGCCTTGACCTTATTCTTCACACTCATTCCTCTACGCCCCGGGGCATAGTGCATCCTATACTCATAAACACAATTAAGGAACATGTAGCGTTTGTTTCAATATTTATTGTAGACTCAACTAAGTGCATAGCATTTCGAGACCGTATAATGTTCCACCGTGAAAAGTCATCGCAATCGACTCGACATCGTGCCCTCCATTTTGGAATTATCTTATGCAAAGGAATGTTGTTTAAAGTGTTAGCTAGCCTGGGTTCCATCCAGTCTGTCGATTTTTCACTTTTTAACTTATGGCAAAATGACATTGATATCACCAGAAACTCAATACGGCCCAATTAATAGTCTCAGTGTACAAACATATATTTTTTAAAATTTAAGTTTATTTAACGTCACTACCGGTTTTCCATTTGAGCGACGGGCAGTTTACCTAACAACACCTTTCCTGGGCAGGCTCCAGCGGTTAACCAGTACTTGGTGCACCAACCACCGTAAGAAACTGTCAACTTGTTCTTATAAATGAGACACGGTCTGAGCGGGGCTCGAACCCGTGACCATCAGCGATGATAGGTTACAGTGGTATACAAGTCAGCGACCTTAACCACTCGGCCACGGAGGCGGACTAGTATAATTATATTTATTTGACTGACCAGGCAAATATATATATCGACGCCTGTTCCCAAGCTAAGTGTTAGCCAATGAAAGACCATTAAGTATTCACATCGGAGAATATTCAAAATGGAGGATACTTGCTGCTGTCGAGGCGATTGCGATGTTTTTGTGCTAGATTGCTATGGTAGTTTGTTTAAATCTTTATTATAAGCTTGTCTATGCATGTACATAGCATATTATAAACAAAGTATGAACACTAATGGTATATTCTGAGACTGGAGACAAGCTTATTTAAATTTCCAAGTGTTGCTATGGCATCATGATCAAATAGAATTCGACTGAGCGAGCATTATGCGGTCTCACATAACAAAGTGTAAAACACGGTACAAACAATAAATCCACGGTATATAAAATAACAGTAGGGTATGCCTGCACTGTGGGGTCTGTGCTATAATATATGTCTTCCTAGTGAACAGCTTTGTGACACATGTAATACATGGCTCTAATGTATTACTTGTAATGTTTAAATATTTACACTTTAGGGAATATGTTTAAAAAAGAAATATAATATTAATTGTTTATTTTGCATGTTCAAATCTGATGAGATATATATATTTGTGGCTGGTTATTTATTAAACTCTTAATATTTGCGAATATACTCATATAATATTGTTCTATGCACACACGCACGCACGCACGCACGCACGCACGCACACACACACACACACACACACACACACATTCTGTATACTTTGTATCTTTACACGGCATTGCATAATACTCAGGTAAACACATATTATGTATTTAAACTTGTTGATAACTAGGTTAGTATAGTGTGTGTATATATAGTGTATATATGTATGCATTTCAAGCAATGGAAGTTTTACTATTTATAAACTTGCGAAGCGTTTTATGAAAACTTTTTAAAATGTGCTTTTTGAATAATTTCCTTAGATAATTCTCAACTTTATTTTTGTCAAATCTGCTTCGTTTATTTGCTAAAAGAATGGGTTTCATATGTGCAAGAATTGCTTGGAGGTAGGTGGCCGTTTCCGCTGATGTCTAACGTACGTCACTAATAAATGTCATGGACGTAACGTCACCCATCCAGTACGTCCTATTTAATTAAACGCGTCACAATTATGTAGTAATAACAATGATTACAATGTAATTAACGTTGTATTCTATATATATATACCAGTTAATAGCTATGCAATGTATAATTGAATAATAACAATACATTAACTATTTTTGCATCGTATTATTTTATATTGTCTGAGCTTGAATGTGATGATGGATTATCACTGAATGAGATGATGGATTATCACTGAACATGATGATGGATTATCACTGAATGTGATGATGGATTATCACTGAATGTGATGATGGATTATCACTGAATGAGATGATGGATTATCACCAAATGAGATGATGGATTCTCACCGAATGAGATGATGGATTATCACTGGATGCGATGATGGATTATCACCGAATGAGATGATGGATTATCACCGAATGTGATGATGGATTATCACTGAATGAGATGATGGATTATCACCGAATGTGATGATGGATTATCACCGAATGAGATGATGGATTCTCACCGAATGAGATGATGGATTATCACTGGATGCGATGATGGATTATCACCGAATGTGATGATGGATTATCACCGAATGAGATGCTGGATTATCACCGAATGTGATGATGGATTATCACCGAATGTGATGATGGATTATCACCGAATGAGATGATGGATTATCACCGAATGTGATGATGGATTATCACCGAATGAGATGATGGATTATCACCGAATGTGATGATGGATTATCACCGAATGTGATGATGGATTATCACCGAATGTGATGATGGATTATCACCGAATGAGATGATGGATTATCACCGAATGTGATGATGGATTATCACCGAATGTGATGATGGATTATCACCGAATGTGATGATGGATTATCACCGAATGTGATGATGGATTATCACCGAATGTGATGATGGATTATCACTGAATGCGATGATGATATAACACCGTAGAAACATTTATAGTTTGCCACATGTCACACCAATATAACTACTGATTGAATACAATCTCTGTAAATCATTGACACTTTTCTTTTAGTGTACGTTGGCTACAAACTTGTCACTTACAGAACACACGTGCAATTAAAACAAACGCAAACAGAGCGACATAAAAAGCACGACATGCCATTAATTTATAGACAAAAATATGAACTCTTTATGTCGTCATTAGTTGGTGTATGAACATTAGAATAGCCGAACTCATACCTAGTGGATAATACCGGCCTCCTCAAGGCATGAATGTCGCGGTCGGGACACATCTTGCAGCAACAGCATAGGATTGCCGGGTCTTCTGGTTTTCGATCTTGCGACACCACCGCTGTCCTACAGAAGTGATGAGGTATGGACATACATTGGAGAGGTCTATATAAAACTACAGGAATGAGTTATTGACGGTAGAAAGTATTAAGTAAAAAAGTTAAAACAGGGCTAGACATGGAAGACAACTCTATCAAGCTTGTTGAATTAACAAAGATAAATAAGTATTATGAATTACGCCCCTTACACCTATTGTATATCACAAGAACATAAAGTTACTGGGAGTTGATCAGTAGTACATTGGTAACACACTGAACTCGCCAAATTCACTAGGTCAATCCTATACACCTTGCATGTCGGGACATAGGCACAGCATACACCAGCAAACTGGGTCAAGGATTTCGCTGATGTCAACCTTGATACTGGATCCTAGAAGGGTATCGACGCAGAATGAGCACGAATGCCCATTTACAACAGTAAGGGCGTAGGCTGTGAGGCCGGCGGATATCTTGCGTGTAAATAGCTTTATCCGGATCCATCTGATGACGGCACAGTTCCGATTCTACGTGATGACAATCCGGATGCGACGAGGACGCCATCGAAACAGCCGGAAACATTACTGTTGCTGTGTGCTGACATATCGTGGAGGGCTTGAGTCTAAGAAGGACCGTGGATGAACGAAGGAGCTTCACGTCACACACGATTAAACCACGGTGCTTTGCATGAAACAATTATAACCATCTTAAGACGATACAGGCGCCCACGTGCCTCGGCGACTATGAATCAAATTATTGGAATGGATTCATAATCCAGCGGTCGAAGGTCTTCCCATCAATTCACTGACCTGTAAAAGTATAGCGATGATATTCTTTATGTATGTACATTCGTGCATAATTTAAAGCGGAATTGATTTCATTCTACTTTTGTTAAATGCTGGCATATTAAGTACATCTACCCGTATAATAGAATGAGTCATCTTACTGATAAGTCGGTGACGTATTTGTAATATGATGCTGAACTATATTTCATATATTGATTTTGCCACCACGAAAACAAATGCTAACTTTTGGAAGATCAAAACAATTTTAATTACGTCAGAAGAGAAGTGATTGCTATGTGTTTAGGGATTGTGGTGCGCTGATACCCGCAACATATTTCATAGACGGGTCAGTTGTACAGTAGTTAACACGTCGCAGGTTCGACCACCCGTCTGACCCTAATAATCGTTCAGATGGGACTATACACCGAGGTGCTGTACACCTTGCACATAAAAGAACAAGATGAGAAACTGGAATGGGTATCTGTCTGTATCATTGCACTATACACAAACACCTAAAATCACTAATCTCTTCACGAGACGTCACTCATATCATGGGAAATCGGTAGCGATCATAAATAAATGTAAAACAGGCAACACAATTGCACAGACACCTGTAGGCAGCAGGTAAACATAGATATATGGAATGTACCTTTTAAAATAGAGACACATTAGTTTTGCTGTCTGGTTGAATGGGTTAGTTAGTTGTTTATAACGGATATATATACGATTTTATTTTAATGAGATTGACCCAACTACAGTGCCATAACAAAAATTTATTAGGTCGACATATACATATAGCTGAAACTGCTAATAAAAGGTTACGCTGTTGCACATTTAAAACAACGGTTGGTAGATACCAAAATGGCGCTAATTAATAAGGCTACCGCCATAAATTTTCGAAAGTACTTGGGAACTGAGAAATAAATTCCAGATGATGTCCAAGATAACCGCCGCTTCCACTGACAAGGGTAACTCGACTAAGTTATATATACAATGTGAAATTTAGAACAGATTAGAAAGCATTAATTATACATATAACTTTTATTTAAATAATGGTTATTAGCAGTTTCAGTTCAAACTTTAAAAATTGGGTCAAACGTTTTATGTCTTACCTTATGAAGTATGAAGAGAAAAACGCTTCAACGTTTTCTGGCTACCGTCATCTTCACACACAATACAATGCTTGAAATCTGGATCGAAATCGAACGAAATGGGTCCACGAAGACCGTCACTAGCAGATAACAGTGTGCCGATGTGGTTTCCAGAACGGTCCAGCATGTGTATCTGACAGCGGCCGTAACAACAAACGAATAAATTACCACCGGGTCCAGTCCTGATAGCGAATGGAGTTTGTAAGGCCGGGTGTGTGTATACCCACTTGCAAACTCCAGAAAAGTCTACGCACATTATTTTGTTAGTTCTATAACATGAGATGTATAGTTCTTTAGCATTACTATTTACAGCAAAATAGTTTGCATATGACAAAGGGTTCCAACCGCGCGACGGTCTGTTTTCATTTGAGACTTTGAGTGTGATTATTAATTTCTCTTTACCGTCCATGTCATACACGTGAAAGCATCCCGCATCTTTATCAAGTGCTATTAGAACTGTAGAGTTGTCCACTGTACCGGGTTGTATTCCATATATACCGAATTTGGATTCAATAGATTTAACTAGTTTTATCGTAATTGACCGATCTCCGTCTACAGAGAAGCGCATGATGTCGATACATTTTGACTGAGGCATACTAACTGCTAGTGTTTGGTTATCTAATTTTGTTATTCCGAAGGGTTCCGCTCTAATGGGAATGTAATAGATCTCTTTCTGACCTACTGAATCAATTACCCGTAATATGTTATTTCTTTCGTCGGTACACACGAAATAGTGTTCGTCTAATGCCACACAGTCCCTCAAACAAGGTGTTTGACCATTGGATCTTTGTTTGAAATTGAGAACTGTATCGAGAGTTGTAAAACGACATAGTGTACATGTATCAGGTGGATGAATTTGGATAACTTCTTGTTGAAGACATTTTTGTAATACACGTATAAGTGGCTTGGCATTTATTTTCCATTCAAATTTTTCACAAGAACCAGTTTTAAAACATGACGTCAATTCTTTGCGCTTAATGGACAGTGTATTGATCATTTGCTTAGCATATACTACTGTGTGGCTCTTTTCCATGCTATCCGAATCTATGAGATCAAGTAACGGTTTGCAGTATTCCATTTCATGCCTGAAAGCGTCAACTTTGTGATGATTTGCTTCTGTTATTTGTTTTAAGTCTTTGATCAGTGAACATGATTTTGCATAGAACCTATCTAA
This sequence comes from Archivesica marissinica, assembly GCA_014843695.1. NCBI lineage: Eukaryota > Metazoa > Mollusca > Bivalvia > Venerida > Vesicomyidae > Archivesica > Archivesica marissinica. The sequence continues at coordinate 26,979,816 of CM026398.1, forward strand.
CTCTTCATCAATTGCCGTATGAATGTGTTCTTTCCATGATGAAACATCGTCATCAAATTGTTTTCTTTTCTGATCCAATGTTGATTCCATATGTGTCTCGTTTGCAGAAAATGCAAGCAATTTGTCATCAATATCCCTAAAGCCTTCTTGAAGGGACCGCTTATCATTGTCAAACAAAGTACATTCTTTGTAATCTTCCAATGAACGGATATCATTACATTGCCTGTGATCGAATATCACACATTTGCTGCAACATATTACATCATGTCCAATGCAAATATATTTGAAGCGTTTCATTTCATGGCGTTCACATTTAAAACGAATATTTGCCTGAACAATTTTGCTGATCGCATTTTCGCTAGCTGCATTTCTCGGGTGTCTTAATATATCGGAAAGTGAATGTGACGACAGCAATTTGTTCTTGCTGTGGTAGTTTGCACATTCTTTACATATGTTTTCGTTGCACTCTTTGCACATTTTTGCTGCTGCAATTAGTACATTGTCCCTTGAACAAGCATCGCAATTCACGGAAGTATCTCTACTTTCGTTTTCGTCAACGATTTCTGAAAATGAAACTAGGTCAAACTGTTTTACAATGTTTTCGATTTGAATAATGTCATGCTGTTTTATGCTGATGCTTGCTCTACACAGTGGACACGGAAACTGCTTCATGTCCTTAGAAACTAAACACTGTTCCAAATACTCTTGTAAACAAACACTGCACAAACTATGCTGACATGGTAAAGTGCGCGGTTGTCGAAACGCTTCCAGACAAATAGAACACGTGTTTGACACTACCGAATCACTTTGTCCACTGGCTGCTGCCATGTTTCACAGAATATTGACCAATAAACTTATAAATATGTCCGCTTTCGACTTCCTAACACCCAAGTCATATGATACGTTTCTAACCAAATAATGTATTATTCTCCGGCTATCCGCTTGTGAATGCGTATTACCAGCAAACGAAAATAGAAACAGATTGAGAATATCACTGAACAGGTTAATAACGGCAATTGGAGCCATAAATAAGGAATGTGACATCACAAGCTATACCTGTGCTTGAGCCCATAAACACTAGACACATAATGCATAAACTCCACTTTCCTGCATTAAAGTTGATCCACCAAATTAGGGGCTTCTCTCGTGTCACCAATTGCATTAAAATATCATAAAGATTATTGAACAACCCATAAATAAGGAATGTGATATCGCTGACTATCATATGCATAGGCGTGAGCCCATGTCCAAGACGCGCATTCTTAAGATAAGCCCAATGGTCTACCTTTGAGTTGTCATATGACTATGACTTTCATATGATACTACGGGATACGCTCGTTATTTTGAGAGCGTTCGACGACTGCACCATGGGTCTATATTTATATTGGGCTTTAGCTACGATCTCTACACTTTTAAAGTGAACTGGCCATATACAATCGAAGGCTAAACGTAGCAAACTATGTTCTTCCATATTAAAAAGTACTAATGTGCAGATTATGTAAAGCTCTGTAGCTTACCACAGATTCAGGTACACATGAATCTTATTTATCGTACAGTTATATCAATCACCTACTCAGTAAGTAGACCACCTGTTACGTTCAAAGTATGTCCATAGTCGTGCATTGCCCATCTTGCAGCCCTACATTAAACGACTTAAGGCTGAGGATACAAAACGGCTTCAAACGTGGTTACTTGGACAAGTGGTCGAACAAATGTCTTGTAATCTGTTGTTTCGAGTGATCGTGAGCATGAGCAATGGACTATGATTATCCTCTTAAGAAGCCTAATGACTGATCTGCCTTATTAGTGATTATATTTATGTAAGTGTCAATGATGTCAATGCACTAGCTGCAAGCAGTGTGTTGTGTATGACACATGTATTTACGATTGGTGATTTGTACATTGCTAGCCTGGGAACATGCGTCGATATATTTTGCCTGGTCAGTCAAATAAATATAGTTTAACACTGAGACTATTAATTGGGCCGTATTGAGTTTCTGAACATGTCATTTGGCTAGAAGTTAAAAAGTGAAATATCGACAGACTGGAACCCAGGCTAGTGTATTGCCTGACATTTAGAAAGTGTTAAACTACTTATCCCATTTTGTCTACCACACTTCTCTAGAAGTTCAAGGACTTTCTGTAGAGTGTGGCTATCTGTATCGTTGAACTTGGTGATGATGAGGTAAACTTCTGTATCATCAGAAAACAGGCGTTCTTTAGAAGAAGTGTTTTCCGGTAGATCATTACAATATATACGAAATCGAATAGGGCCAAGCACAGGTGAATCAGGAATAGTGAAGATATGGTTCCATTGTTTGCTATCTGTTGTGGAGAGTGATTTGTTAACCAATCGGAGAGTGTTATCACGGATACCATAGAAGTGGAGTTTGGGTAAATTCCGTAATACTTTCAACAGGTTCACTTTATCAAGACTAACTGAGTCAAATTTAGTAGGGTGTGGTCCATTTGTTTCTTGTAGTAGACTGCATAGAGAAGGTCAACAATAAGCATACGATGTTGGATCCCATGTGGTCGCTTTTCCCTGGAAACCATGCTGAAGCTCATAGAATATTATTGAGTTAGTAGCGTGTTAGGAGATGGAAAAGGAACCTGTATGTTCTAGAATCTTACTGAATAGGCAAGGTAGATATATTTAGACTTCAGTATAACAGATTTATACCTTCCCCAAATTACATTTGCTCATTCAATGATATGTTCATCTAAGATATATTATATGCGTCATATTTAACTCTTTCAGCGCCGAATAAATTCAGAGCATGTGCAAACAACATAGATCCAGATCAGCCGCGGCGTAACGCCGCGTCTGATCAGGATCTATGTTGTTTGCTATTCGGACATGTGCTTCAGCTCCACTGTCTGAAGAGCAATCAGCAAATAGCCTGATCAGACGGCATGTTCTGTTCTGTCCGATCGGGTTCTCTACTTTTTTACAAAGTCGCTTTTATGCGACATTGGCGGTGAAAGAGTTAAATGAACTACAAACTGATTTATTTGTGCTCATTCATTGTACTGATTATGATAAATACATGTTAATGCATCGTAAGTCCATGGGAATGGCTGTTGTTATGTATTGATTGTATGTACATGTTGCACTTTAAACAAATAAACTAATCTATCTATGATCATAGGTGTGTAGCTTGGTTAGATCGATCACCCTTCTTGTAGACTGGTACAATGTTGGCCATCTTCCACGCATGTGATAGTCGACATGCTTTCGTTCGTGGATGGAGCTTTGAAATAGCGAGAGCTTAGTGCTGAAAGTCTTAAGAATTATAGGTTTGATTTGATCAGTTCCCTCTATTATGTGGGGATGATTGCACACCATGAGGAGGTCAGCTGGGAATAGCAAGTAAACCAACATTAATGAGTGCTTTCGGAGGTGTTGTTTGTAGCAAAATGTGGGCAGACGACACACATACGAGGGTTATGATGACCCACCTATATAGCTAAAACTAGGTAACCATATAGACGGGTCAGTGGTCAAGTCGTAAGCACATTGGATTGCGAATCCATGGATCACAGGTTCGATTCCCCCGTTTGACACTAATAATGCAAACAGTCTTAAATGGGACTTAAAACTGACGTAGCACGCACGTTTCGGTGCTATTCATCGGGCATGTAAGAGAACCAGGGATGTTTCTGGAATTGCACGTCTTTTGGATCTTGCACCATCCTCCATAAGTCATGGATATGACCAGTATACGTATAGAGGCGTCGCCCTAATTAATCAGGTTAACCAGGGGGTGGGGTGCCGATAAATAAACGTATCCAAACCATAGCATAAAATATAGCGTACTACTTTAGTAGATTTGTGAGTATTAACCCTTTGTACGCTGGCGGCAGATATAATCACTTGCAAACAGTATAGAACCATAGGATGTGCCGTCTGATAAGATGTTCGGATAGTGGAGCTAAAACACTTGGGTGAATAACAAACAACATAGATCCTGATCAGATGCGGCGTTACGCCGCGGCTGATCTGGATCTATGTTGTTTGCTAGCGTGATTATATTTACTCAGCAGACAAAGGGGTTAAACAGCAAAACAAACAGCGAAATCACTGTGTACTTCTTTTATATTGTTATCCTTTACAGAAACATACAATATAACATGTATTGCACATCGAAAATGAAAAAAGCTGGCAAATGTTATTGTCATAAGGTACACAACAACGAAGGCGACATGAAGGTAAGACACATTACATATACTCTAGATAATTAATATAATATTTCAATGTACATTGTATAATGGACACGTATTCGGATAAAGGAAAGCCATTGACAGACTGTTGTAAAATGTAAACGCAATGGAATCGAAAAAAGCGATCATACCATTAAAATTATTGTGAAAATCGCTCTTCAAATTACGAGGGTATTGGTAGTTGAAAAATCGAAAAATCAGTTGAAACCGACAGCCATTATGTAGAATTTTACTTCATTTTAAGTCACGTGACGCGTTAATCCAAGATGACGGCGTCCATTATGGTTCAATATGAGGTAATCAGCATGTCATATCTTGTTTTTTATATTTGTCCTGCGATAAAAATAATTTCCTCTAAAAAAAGTTTTAGTGATCTGTATTTTTGTTTACTATTAACGTGATCTCGGTTGCTGGTTTTCCCTTCACACAGTCGGACAGATTCTCTTCTGATATTGTTAAAATACAACGTAATCACAAGTTGCTCTTGTTATTCAGTAACTGATAAACACTAACACTACAATGAAAATTTAATTGAAGCATTTTATAATATGCCTTTTTATTATATTTGTATATTACACAAATGTACGTATATATTTTACAAATGTACAGCCACCCCCGTCTGATTGTTAATGCACTTATGATAGATTTATCAGCAGTCAAAACAATACACATGAAAAACATAAACTATGCATAACAATTGATTAACTATTACTGCTATGAAATATTACTATTTGACCACTATTTGGTTTTTTCCCATCTAATGTTCATACATGTATTATTAGGCAATTGGTTAACGAATTACTGTTTTTAATTAATCACTTACATTAATTTAGGTAACGTAACGTAACATGATGCAACGTGTTGGTCAAGCATTACAACGCTGTCTATGCTACATGTATGATTATTAATATATGTATTACTACGCAGGAGTTTGCAATTTAATCGCACAAATATATCTGAAATCTATTTCACATGAATTTTAAACTTATATCCCACCCGGTTTCATAACAGTGATCGTCAGAGAGATATAAACGTTTATGATGATCACTATTGTGAAACCGGGTGGGGAATATTAAACTTAGAAATAATTGTAACGTGAAGTCGGATTTATTTAACACTAGATGTATCACTGTAAGTAATAATACAAAAAGTTCTGAAATTCTTTAACATATACATAGAATATATTTCACGTATTTTCAGTGTTATATATATTCTCATTATTCTCCTGCCTATTGTATATCAATCAATTGATAGGGAGAAGAACTATATAATATTTCTTTCGTTCTAATCCCTTCCAGTTTACTGCTGATAAAGTATATGTAAAATGTTCATTTCTTGATTACATCTACAAATACTGAAATAAATAATGTTTAAACTAAGCTTAGATGTTAGATATAATAAATGTATATGTATATTAAATTGTTTTGTTACAACAGTTTTACAAATCGTACATATATATTTAAATAAAAAATATTGCAAAACGTATATCCAGATTATAGATAATTTGAAAAAGCTAATATTGACAATTTTTCTTTAAAGTGACAACATTACTAATAGGAAATCTTTTTTGCGAAGATCTTTGAAAATGACCATGTGTGATCATGTCACTGTTAGAATTCCATTATTATATTTCTAAAACATAACGGGCAGATCAAAATCTCGATGTAATTATATATATATATTATATATATAATAAGTAATTATTATTATTATTATGAATCCAAAATTGAAGTATATTTGGAGATATGGAGTATAGTCTCCATAGACCGTCAACAGCGGAATTTCGGGCATGTTTGACTTGAATATAGCATTAATCTAAAGATAACAGTCACATTGAGATTCCATCTTGCAGGCATAAGCATAACGCTATCACCTTTCTTTAGAAACTTCAAAGTGGCACAAGGGAAAGAACTGTGATAGGTGTCTGGCAGCGATTAACAAGGGAGATTACCTGCTAAAACTATATGATATTTCTTGGTATGAGTAACTTGTAGATAAGCATTCAAACAATAACCGGCTAACACACTAGGTAACGTAGCCTGGGAACAGGCGTTGATATATTTTGCCTGGTCAGTCAAATAAATATATTTTAACACCGAAACTATTAATTGGGCCGTATTGAGTTTCTGATGATATCATTTTGCCAGAAGTTAAAAAGCGAAAAATCGACAGACTGGAACTCAGGCTATAGGTAACGTTGATAGGAAGTAGACATGTATGCTTTACCATTCATTGTTAACGTACCATAATTACGTCACTGACTACGACATTAAACGAATAAAACATCTTCAAAATAATATTTAAAAGATCGGTGTTTACATGCAATGCATACAGTTGTGGCAAGTAAACGTGTCACTGAACAAGAGTGCGCTTTAATTGTCACAAACAAATACTATGTACATATAGATAATACACACATTGATATTACCGGTTATAATATAGATCACAGCTACATAAGTTATCACTCTATTTAAGACCAATATGCAGTCAAATGCATAGATACGACCCTGCTCCTCTGGCATAGCTAGGTACAGAGTGAACTCGAGGGATTATTTACGATTCTAATCAATGACCCGGACTTCATTATGTTGATTTATCAGCAAACTTTACAGTAAAAGCATTTATTTCTTTAAAACATGCAAACAAAACCCGGCGATTGAGCTATAATATAAAGGGGTGTATCGATGCAATCGGCTGCTAGGAGTAAGACACGGTATGGTGTGCTCGTAGCTGTACCGTAGATTGGCGAGCAGTAAGCAAGATGACTGGCAATAGTTCTCTAACTACGTAAGGTACCACGTCTTGAACAGTATTTCAGTCACGGGCGGTCAACCGGGTAAAACCACCGACCTACAGCAAGCCAGCTGGATACCTTTCTTAATTGAAATAATATTCGAACCTATGGTGGTGAGGCGAAATAGATTTAAAGTCAACGGCCTTCAGTCACTCAGTCAAGGAGGCCCACAGTAGGATACTGTCAATTTAAAGCACGGCGCCACTAAATTTCAATAACAACAATAACTACAATTATAATAAACACTTAAATACATTAGATGTATTCCTTTAAAATGTGAACCATTCGTGTTATATATCATGTTAGCACGCCCATATTGTGAGCAAAATTATCAAAACGTACCTGTCATGGACTAAACGAAAACAACGGAAAGGTAAACAAACTGAGCAAAGTTCAAAAGTAACTTATAGCCAGTAACTAAATTAAATATGCAATTTATGGAACCAATACACATAAACTAGTCTGAATAATTCTAGATTTGTTTAACGCTTTGCTCGTTGACAAATATGTCATGCAATTTCACAATTGTGTGGAAACGGTACACTTCTAATGGAATTCATGACATATTTCTAGAGATTTCATTTACAAATAAGAAAAAACACAATGATGAAATGTCGTCTGCAATTATTTTAACTATTTCATAGTTTTTATTTTACCCAGCATGCAACGAGTTAAGTGCACTTAGGTTGACAATATTATATATATATATATGCATTCGAAGTGCATTGTATGCTTTGGCTAGCCTGGGAACAGGTGTTGGCACATTTTGCCGTGTCCGTCATATAAATATATTAAGTTAACACCCAAACCGTTAAATTGAGCCATATTGAGTTGCTGATCTTATCATTTTGCCAAAAGTAAAAACGTGAAAAATCGACAGACTAGAACCCAGGCTATGCGTTGGCCTCAGATTTGGTACAGTTTTAATATTGATATAAACTAAGCATATATGTGAGTACAAAAACCTATCCAGAAACAACGAGAATGGAAATTAAAGTACATCAAAATAAAACAATGTGTTATCTTATAAAACGGCCCACGCAACAATGAAGTATATGAGTGGTATACACCAGGCATGTAAAAGAACCCGAGATGCTTCTGGAATTGGAGCGTCTTCTGTATCTTGCCCAATACTCCACAATAAAATCACGATTACACTTTTGGAGGCGTCGCCTCGATGAAACAATGGGGGGGGGGGACGATAAACGATTAGTAAACGTATAAAATACAGGTACGGTTATATAAAAGTTACTTCCCTTTTATCAAAACGACATTTGTAATACGAGTTATCGTACATGTACATGGGATAAACGCCATACAGATGGAACGGCACGCATGTAACAATATAGTACTTATATTACATAAAGTACTTGAATTATTGTGTCATTTTTATAAGCATTTGTGACAAATTGATTTGAAGGCATAGTTTCCGGATGAAACAAGACGTGGCGATGTTTTTTCATGATGACATATACATGTATATATAGATATTTCTGTCATGAGATAACACACTTAATATAGATAAATATTGCGATGTACTTGCATTTTCATGAAACTTATATTAAATTGTAGTACAAACGTTTCGTATATAATCAGTTTTATCTCTAAACATTACATGTCGTCGAGTGGTTCAGGTCGCTGACTTGTATACCACTGTAACCCATCATCACCGAGGGTCACGGGTTCGAGCCCCGCTCACACCGTGTCTCTTTATATGAAACAGTTGGAGGTTGGTGTACCAAGTACTGGATAACCGTTGGAGCCTGTCCAGGAAAGGTGTTGGTACGTAAAATAGGCAACCGATAGCGACGTTAAATAAACTTAAATAATAAAAAATCACACGTTCACGGCAACTATGTGTATGTTAATATTCGAATAGAAAGTCAAGATAGTTATCTAGATATCAGACAATAGAATAACTATACATTCCAACCTGTGTTTTAAGCAGCCAACCTGTATTAAGTAGTCAGTTTCCAGATTCCAAATAGGTTGTTTATTATTTGACCTCTATTAAGCAGCCACCTGTGCTAAGCAGCCACTTTCTCTGACTCCCTGTCTGGCTGCTTAAGACAGGTTTGACTGTATGCCGGATTCATCAATACCGTACAAAAGTCATATATTTGTCTGACGAAATAAATATATTGGCCTCAGCCTACAGTACACGTGTTTTACAGTAATATTGAATAAAAGCACATATTATAACAATTTCAAATATCAAAAGAAAGTACGAAATAAGCACAGCAAAGCAATTATGTACACAGCTCAATATGTATTGTTGTTGTATATGGATGTTGTCAGTAAAGGAATTACGGTAAATCATTTCCGTGTATATTATCTCGAACAAATATGCCATGTCCAAATATACATCATTTCATACCCAGCCATAAAAGTCAGCCAAAGGGCTTTCGTGTTTACAAACCCAGGGGTAGTCGCGAAACTATCATATTTCGCAAAATAAGGGGCTAATGTTACCAGAACGTGTGCCCAACCCATTTAATAATTATATTGTTATATATATAGTATACATATGTATATACATTAACAATATTACTCAATGTATGTATTTTATATATAAATATGCATAAATAAAGGTCACACATAATGTTTTCACGATGAACTCTAGATGTATCTATAAAAATAAAAAGTAGTGTTTGTTTATTATAGTGTATTGAAAGGGCCAGCCATTTCTGACGTTTTTATAGACACCTCTTTTGAACATTAGTAATTCGAGAATCCTATCTTTGCAGGCCAGGATTGCATAATTAGCATGCATTTTATTACACATTTACATGTTATTCACAAGACTATGACGTGGTGATCATCTTTGTATCACAAAATGATCCCGAAGACATATACTCCCCTTGTGTGACAGTTATTGATCAACAACTAGGAAGTAATTTTTTATTGAAGAGCTACCATTGTCCTGTAAATAAGTAATACATTTCTTTAAATATTCCACAATTAACGCAAAACATTAAATTTCATTATTTACATTTAGTTTTCACCAGTGTAATCAATGTCTTTTCTTCCGCCAATCAGCTATTAGCTGACGGCCCGTTGAATTGTAAGGGCGTCCCCTACATTGTTTCAGACAATCAATAGCCGTAGTGCTAATAAAAGCATCTGACCAGCTAGGTAGACATCGTAATTTTACTAGCATTGCTCGAGATTATATTGTTCATGTAAATTCAGTACATGTAGTATCACTAAACATATACATGTATAACTTCACGAAAAGTAAAATTGCAAAGAAATAGTTTTAATTATCTACATTTAATTTCATAATCACGAACACCACTGCGCAAATTTCATGTTATCTAACCACAAATATATGTTCCAAGACATAATTAGAGCTACACAATGTTGAACTTCACCGGACTGTAAAATTTCATGAAAAAGATATTGTTATTCAAAGCTTCAAACGTGATTTTCTCAAAATGACTAAAGTTACATTACGGGTTTCTGGAATTAAGGTGACGATATACCACCATAGTTATGATGTTACTAACGTCAGTTAATAGAAAATATAGATTACTTTATTTTTAAACATTTCTTTGACAATTGACTGGCGCCATTTTGGATTGTTCATATTTGCAAGAGCTATCCTGCGTTCCAATGTCACACTTATTAAGCAATGGACACTTATGTTCAATGTCAAGTGACATTAATTTGAACAGCTTCCATTGTTTATACAGAATATTACTTTGTGCCTAGGCTAGTAATACAATGAAAACATAGTAATATGATGGTTGAATGTCGTGTTTTAGCGACCCATCATCCACTATTGAACTTTATCACTTCTCATTTATATATCGACTACTAGCACCACTTCATTCACGGTATAAAGTTCATGATGAAGTTATGTACAATGCTTATACCGAGTTTCTTAACATAGCAAACTAATCATCTAACCTCACAAGCATTCTCTATGACGCATACTATTGTATTGCTAACGTCAACGTTCTTCTTTAACCTACTGACTAGATATACAGTCAAACCTGTGTTAGTAGTCACCTCTATTCAGTAGCCAACCTGTATTAAGCAGCAAGTTTCCAGATTCCCAATATATTGTTTTATTATACATTTAACCTCTATTCAGCAGCCATCTGCGATAAGCAGCCACAGTCTATGATTCCCTTGGTTGGCTGCTTAAGACCCAGCCATAGTATGTGATTCCTTGGCTGGCTGCTTAAGACCCAGCCATAGTATGTGATTCCTTGGCTGGCTGCTTAAGACCCAGCCATAGTATGTGATTCCTTGGCTGGCTGCTTAAGACCCAGCCACATTCTGCGATTCCTTTGGCTGGCAGGTTAAGACCCATCCACAGTCTGTGACTCCCTTGGCTGGCAGGTTAAGACCCATCCACAGTCTGTGACTCCCTTGGCTGGCAGGTTAAGACCCATCCACAGTCTGTGACTCCCTTGGCTGGCAGGTTAAGACCCATCCACAGTCTGTGATTCCCTTGGCTGGCAGGTTAAGACCCATCCACAGTCTGTGACTCCCTTGGCTGGCAGGTTAAGACCCATCCACAGTCTGTGACTCCCTTGGCTGGCAGGTTAAGACCCAGCCACATTCTGCGATTCCTTTGGCTGGCAGGTTAAGACCCATCCACAGTCTGTGACTCCCTTGGCTGGCAGGTTAAGACCCATCCACAGTCTGTGACTCCCTTGGCTGGCAGGTTAAGACCCATCCACAGTCTGTGACTCCCTTGGCTTGCTGCTTAAGACAGGTTTGACTGTACTAGTAGGTGTTCTGCATCTATATAGATACTTAACATTCCGGTGTTATGTGTACTCACGTTGTATTATATAACACAGTATTTACATACATGTGCTTCTGCATAAAACACTAAAGCATCTACCTCAAATGTATTGCAAATGGGCAAACAAAGATAAACTGTCTTTAAATTTGTTACATATTATTTGCATACAATTATAAATAGTGCACTATGTGTATATATTAAAACGGCTATTGTAGGATTATGGACAAAATGTACACGAAACTGAGCTTACGATATTCACAGTTACGCAATGGCTGCTTATTTTCAACAATAGCCTATTCTTTATAAATATTCATATGACCTCCAAAAAGTTATATAAAAAAATTGCATAACAAATGTGTTTAATCTAAAAAGACAGGTCACTAATTCTCGCGTATATTAATAGATGTTTGTTTTGGTGTTTTAAGTTGACTCGATAGTTTAGTTTTATGAACTGATTATACACTTGTTGAACATTAGTTACTGTAGGCTATATAGACCTGCTGGTATGGGCCATACCAATATCTATAATGTATAGCTTGTTGAACATTAGTTACTGTAGGCTACATAGACCTGCTGGTATGGGCCATACCAATATCTATAATGTATAGCTTGTTGAACATTAGTTACTGTAGGCTACATAGACCTGCTGGTATGGGCCATACCAATATCTATAATGTATAGCTTGTTGTTTGAAGAAATGTACTTTTAGAGTATCGGTAAAATACTTGCACTCAGTTTTGAGTTTTGGATACATAAACATGTCTCGGTATTCCTACGATACCAATAACAATAACGTGACCAATAACGTACATATATTACTGAATACAAATAATAATGTATGTAATAATGCATGTGTGGTTAATTTTAAAGCAAATTAAGTACATGTACACTTAACAACTCTTATAAGTGTGCATCTTTGATTTCCGTATAACTTTTTTATTTATCAATATTTTTGCACGAAATTTTGTGTACTGGCTATTGACTACATTTCGAGTATTATCCCGTGCTCCACGTGTTCAATTTAATCGATACGGCGCGTTGAACCACGCAACGTCAAAATCAACACAATGCACGAGGAAATGGTGCGCTGGGACAAAATAAAACTGTATTTGGTCGTTGTGGACTTGATTACGATCCACACATCAGAAAAACATGACATGGGCAGGCGGACCATAGCAGAACGGGGAATAGCCGTCGGCTTCATTAACGCCGGTATACACCAAACAGAGGTACGTCTCAAAGTTAATTCAATGTTACTAATTAATTAAGTTTCTTTGTGTTATAAAAATTGAATGTCACTAACATTCAGTTTTTTATCGAAAATATCCATAAAAAATAAATTATATATTTTAATTACTAATTTCATGTTATCCGTATCATTTGCTGGTAGCGCGACGCATGGGTGTACACCGCAACACCATCAGAAAGCTGATGCTTAAGTACAGAGCGACTGGCAACGTTGGTAACCTCCCTCGCAGACCACGTGGGCGTTGTACAACAGCTGCACAAGATAATCACATCGTACATGTGCATCGTCAGCAGAGAACACGTACAGCTGTCAAGACGGCCCGAGAAACACGCGGGACGCACGGACGCCATATCTCTGCGCAGACCGTTAGAAGGCGTCTTCGATCGCTCGCCAACATGTGGTGAGGCGGCCCTTTAAGGGTATTGTATTGACTCAAAGGGCACTGCGAGATCGTTGGGCTCGGCGTCATCGTAGAACAACACAGGCAGAATGGGGGCAGGTCCTGTTTACTGACGAAAAGAAGTTCTGCCTACAGGAAAACGACTGTCGTTCACGGATATATCGACAACGGGGAGAACGGTTCCACGACAACTGCGTCATCGAACGAGATAGGTACGGGGGTGGGTCAGTAATGATATGGGCTGGTGTCTCCTTACATCACAAGACTAACATCGTGTTCATTAACGGTAATCTAAACGCCGCCCGGTACAAACATGACGTGCTTCAAACTGAGGTAGTACCCATGTTTAGGAACAATAGAGGATTGCGGTTGCTGTAGGATGGCGCACCAGCCCACACGGCTAGGGCGACAAGATTCTTTCTGAATGCTAACCACATCAATGTGATGGCCATACCACCGAAGTCTCCCGACTTAAACATTATAGAAAATCTATGGGATGAATTGAATCACCGCGTAAGAAGGACCGGCGCAGTGCCACAGACCATCGCCCAGCTCCGTGCGAATATTGGGCAAGAGTGGGCAAATCAACCCCAAAACTATGTACGACGCTATGTCCCTTCCATGCGACGACGTTGCCAGGCTGTGATCCGCAGTCAGGGTGGGCATACGCGATATTAGAATAATTAATTCTCATCGGCCTGAGTTTTATCATTGACATTATCATTTTGCAACATTGACTTTTTACGCACCATCACATTACTAAGTCATGTTTGTTAAATTTGTATTTGTTATGAAATAAAATAAATGGAATATCATGAAATATATCTCAACTGTATTTGCTGAAAATTTCACCATTATCGGACCAATATTGACGGAGATATGAGACCATTTATACATGCACACTTATAAGAGTTGTTAAGTGTATACACATTCGTCCATTTACACAAACTAATCAACTTATAAACACTATCAATGTTATTGCAATAAAAATGTTGACTATTTTGTCCTTTTTTCTCGATATGAAACAACTTCTTACAACATTAGTTGAATCACTCTCGAGACCTCATTCCTGATAAAACCCATCGCCACTAGAAAGACAGAAACTATGCATTGTGTATTTAAGTAACTTGTCTAAGGACAGCACCATGCTTCTGGTAAGATTCGAAGTCACGACCTTATGATTACGAGGTGAATGGCTTGTCTATTACACAACGGAGGCCCAACGTAGGCTACACCACCAGGGCTCCACGTACCACGTGTGAGCTAACAGGAAATAACACAGGCACAACGTGTGATACATTATATGTAAAAACAAGCTATTTTCGCGCACAAGTTCGTGCTTGGTATAAAATGCATGCATGAACACAACAGTTTATAAATGCCATTACTCATTAGATGTTCGACACTTCTATGAGTGTAAAATTCAAAGGAAATGGTATCATTGAAGAGGAATGCAAACCGTGTGCCCTGAGTATGCGGCTTAGTATGGTCCCGGAAGATAAAATAAAATGTCAACCGTTTAAAACATAAAACACACTTCTGACAAAACGTATACTAGAACAACACGTGTGTTTTCGTGTTTATAACGGTCTGCCCGCCAGAATAAACTGTAACTAAGTGACCGATCGCTCAGATGTTGAGGAGTGACCTTGACATCATGTACCACTCACATTTTAAAGATGAGTTTATATATCGAGTCGTAGCAAGACAAGAAAAGATCAGATACCATCATATTATCATCAAGTATGTTAAACTCCAAAGCAACAATGTTGGAATAATCATCCTACCCTGCCGTATCCATAGTAATGTCGTTCTGATCTAACCCCTATCCGGCTAGAATTTCTAACATATGATTACAGGTAGGGACAAACACTACGCTATGTCTGCATACATTGAAAGCATACACATGCTTTGTGTTAATTTGGATTCAACCATCTGTATAAATTTCTTTCACTTCTTCTTAAAGGTGTAGAATACTAGATACATGTATATTGTCCCATCATGAAAGAACTGATATAATGATCACGTTACGCTAAATGTCTGTTTCGACTTTACTATGAGTAGGCGATACTGGTTTATGTGAGGTTGAAGTATGTTTTTGCGATCCTTCACTATGTTTTGGCGAAGCATTGTCGTGTTTAGGCGAAATCTGGCGATTTGGAGAAACATTGCCACTCTTATGTGTTGGAGAAGTCTTGTCGTGCTTTGGTGACATGTTACTATGAACTGGAGAAAGCTTTTCTTTCGAATTCTTTGACTCACCAAGTTCGTGTGCCTGAAGTGAACTTGAACGCGGCGGTGGATTAGGAAGTACATATATATAATCAGGCTTCCTGTTTACATTCATTGGACTTAAATATTCGTCTTCATCTAAACCTTCTGAACTTGGTGGTTCAGGTGCCTCACCTAATTTAGACAACACATAAGTGTCATCCTTCGATTCACTTCTGTTCATTTCTTCAGTGTTATTCACACTATCATTTGTGTCTTTAGCAACTACATAAGGACTAGATAATTCATCTAACGGCGAGATGGATCCTGTGTGTGTGTTAGATTTATCCTCAGTGGATTTAGTAATTCTTGGTGTTACTTCAGGCTTAGTTTTAGCGTCTTTTACAGGCGACCCTGCTTTAGAGGAACCTCTAGATATACTAGGAGATTGAGTCGACTTAACACTACCATTACTTGGTGTACCACTTTCAGCTGTCTCTCTTTGATGAGGTTCGAGTATAAAATAATCATGAGATATTGGAGTTGCAGAAGGTTCCGCATCTTCCTCTAATATTGTATCTATACCACTGTGTAATTCATTTTCAATCACTACTGTGTCTCTGGCATCTGAATTTGATTCAGGTGTATTTTCATTATTTAACTCATCATTTTCATCCGGATTTATTTCCCTTGCAGTTTTCTCTAGGGTGAAATAATCATGCGGGGAAGACGGTTCACTGTCTCTAATATTACCTGACTGAGTTTTACTCACGGTCAAGTGCTCATAAGGTCCTGAAGGCGAGCGACCTTCTGTTTCTCTAAGTAGTGGATTATAAATGTTATTCCTCTTTTCTGAAGCAGACGGCATAGAATCCCGCGAATCATCTGTGCGATATTCACCATCGAGAAGTGGTCGCCGCGATGCTGTGGATTCACCGCGATTTACACGTTTTGTTCTCTTTCCGTTTGCTGCGTTTCTTTCCGGTGGTTCCGGTGGAGGTGCATTATTAACGGTTGCACTATGTGAGTTCCGATTATAAAACATAGACTGGTTGTCTGATTCAACACTGAAAAATCTATAAATACGTGTTGACAATAATCGGAAACTCGACACACCAGGCCGTCTCTTTTTGACCTTACTGGGTAAAGGAATATCGCACGAAGTACCGGAGGCTTCACCAGTACTTGGCCTTCGTGCAATCTGTTGAAGAAAACACCATATATTAGTATCTGTATAACAGGGCTAGTTTGCACACATTTATTTTAGCTCGATTGCAAAACAAGTTCTTACAACATTAGTTCAATCGCTCTCGAGACCTCATTCCTGGTGGAATCCAGCGCCATGAGGGAGAGAGAAGAGGCAATGTGGAATCTAACTGCCTAAGGGCATAATCGTAACAGCGGTTGCAGCTGGGAACAACCCTCGGACCTCTCACACCTGAAGTGAACGCTCTACTACTGCGCTATCACTTCTGTGTCTTGTAAATTGAAGATAAAATAAGAATGTGCACTTTTTTTCTGGATAATGCCACTTTTGGTTTCAGATCAATTCAAGATGCAGTCTATTAAGAATTGTATCGAAAGTAATTTTATGAAAAATATAAAAGGCATGGTTAAAGCAAATTACGCATACACAAGACTGTTTCCTTCAACCAATTGTTTCGAATAGCTTTTCGCTAATAAGTATCGGTTCGCTAATAAGTATCGGTTTGCTAATAACAATGAATGTGTATTTTCGCTAATAAATGTCGTTTCACTATTAACTGTTTCACCAATACCTATAGATGTGTATTTTTTAATAACCGTTTAACACATGACTTCCCCCGTCTGACCATAATGGTATTAAAAGTATTTCAGATGGACTATTTATAAACGAAGGTCTCATATATCAGTGCAAGTAAAAGAACCGGAGATGCTTCTGGAGTTCATGACTGATTGTTCGGCAGTAATAGGTTGAAGCTGAAGTTGAGGTTTGAGAGTCTTCTGTATCTTGCACTATCCTCCAACAATATAAACGTACTTATATACTGCTGGAGTTGTTGCCCCAATTAACCATGGGCCAACGATACATAACCAATATATACGTACATAAACGTAACCAATATATATATATATATATATATATATATATATATATATATTCATAAGTACCTGTAGTGGTTCTATTTCAGCATATATGTGCTCTTCGCGTTCTGCATCATGCAACGGTCTTCTAACTGTAACTCTGGAATAATAGAACGAAAACGCAATTGTAATAATTCTTGTGAAACTCTGTAAAATATATAAGCACGTGCCAGCTCAATTCGGAATGATTATGTTGGACAACGACTCTCGAGTCGTATCAGGCCAGTAAGAAATACCACACAAAACACCTTCTTTTGGACGGAATCGCTTTAAATGACTTGTAAATTACACGAGTAAGACCAGTGTCACCAGGGTGCTACAGTGGACGTAACTATATAACAGAATAAAACAATAGTGAATGATCAAGCTGCAGTCAACAATTATTACCGACCAGTACCGTATCCAGAGGCAAATTTCAACCGAGGCAATCCAGGGGGTCCGGGGGCATGTTCGCCCTTAAAATGGTTCGGGTATAGAAGCGATTTCCTGCGTTTTCTGATTTAATGAGTTTAGACGTATAATTATGTACTGACCTTTCAGCTCTCTAGCAGTCAACATTTTATACAGCAAAGGGATATTTTTTTCATTTTATTTATTTAATTTTTCATTTATTATTTTTTTGCTTTGGAAATATTAACCAAGGCAACTTCCTCGGTATGCCTCCGTGTGGCTACGGGCCTGTCGATCGTCATTTATCCGTTTCATGCTGATCACGTAGCACAACAGCACACTCCTTCCCGATACCATACTGTACGTACTACCAGCTACCGGCATCAGTCTTTCTTACCAAAACCTTCCAAGGAATGGCATAATCTTCTTCCGAACAATGTGTCGATATGCACAGTTGACACCTTCAAATTACCACTCACTTTATCTAATCACTTCAAGCAAGTTGCCATTGTTAACCCATCATTGTACGTATACTATCACCTTTTCTCTTTGCTCATTCACTTGGCTAGCAGTACTAGGTCATATAGTATGGGGTCCGACATATTGCACACCCAATGAGCCCTCCAGTTTGTCCAAATTGGCTTCCTATTCTTTTATCGGGATACTGCCATTGTCGCCATTGTAGTCTGGTAGCCCAATATTTTGCAATATCGTATAGACAGCATGCCGGGCCAATCAGATCTAACAATATGCTAGGCCAATAAGCTGAGCCAAAATACCGGATCAATCAGGTGGGACAGCTGGGACAGAAGGTCGATTTGATCAGCTCGGAAAATATAATGGACTATAGTACAATATTCCGAAACCTTGAACAATATGCCGGACCAAAAAGTATCAGGAATATCCACACGATCCAAAAAACAAACAAATCGATCAGTTCATTTGAAAGACGACTGTCTACACAGCCACCGACAACTCTACCTCCCCATACCCCTCCTTCCTCCCCCTCTCTCCCCTCCCCCTCTCTCTCTATGTCTCTCTCCCTCTCTCTCTCTCTCCACTCCCCCTCTGTCTCCCTCTCTCTCTCTCAGCATCCAATGATGACTGTGTTGATATTTACATCTTGCCGATTAATGCGTTCACAAAGAAATCACGTACCGTTCGTTTCGTTTGGACGAAGTCTTCCTACACAACCGTATCACAAGAAGGGCCAGCAGTAACAGCCCGATGAGGGAGGCACACGTAATGCCAACTACCTTGATCAACTCCGTGGTATCTGCCGTCGACACTCGACCGGCTCTGGGATCTGTAAATACAAAGCGTTTAGTGTATACAGCATTCATTGGTGTCATAAATTTTGTTTTCGCTAGATTGCGAAACAAGTTCTTACAACTTATATTAAATCTTCGAGATCTCCTTACTGATGGAATACACCACCACGCGGGATGAGAGAAGCTGCATAAAGACATTAAATGCCTTGCCTAAGGGTACAATCGTAACGGCTCCAGCGGGGCCATTCGCACCTAAAGCGAACACACTACCACTGCGCTATCACGACTTCCACATGATTGGTATCATAGAAATCGCTGCTGCGACCATTACATACATTGAGTCGCGCTGTATGAAAACAAACATCAGGGACAAGCAAGGCCATAGGCCATACTGATCACTAGCAATTGAATTGAAATATATGTACTACACATCAAACAAGTTCGAACATCTGCACGTACAATATGTGCACGTACAATATGTGCACACGTACAATATGTGCACGTACAATATGTGCAAAGTACTACGTGTAACCTTGGCCAGTAATCGGCCCCCAGTTTTAATGTCAAAAATTGAAAATGGATGATAACTTTAAATAACATAGAAGAACCCCTTATTTAATCATACATATATTTGTCTCCGAGGTGCTATAGACTACATAGACGTTTTTACTACACCGTACGAGATTCTAATTCTAAACTTGATGACATTCTACAATACATATATCGTCGAGTTCTATCAGTACCGATTCAGAAACTGTGAGTCCTGTTATTAATTGTGTTGGTTTTTACTATAGTTTGATGCAAAAGTAACAAGATCGTTTTTAAAAAAAGAATTCAGCGAGGTGCTTAAGCGAAACATTTTTAATGTCTTTGCTAACTTGAGTATTAGATCAATTTCAAATAACACTGATTCGATTTGTATTTATAATCTGCAGTTGTAGATAAATAGGCCTAGATACGTTTTGTTTTTGAATTTTGGAATCTCTCGATCGCTCCCTAACCGGCTAGCAATACCGCTAACAACTTATGATTGTTTTGTTTTTTACGTTTATTTATCGTCGCTACCGGTTGCCCATATGAGCGACGCCTCCTGAAGATATTAGTCATTTTAGATTTTGGAGGATAGTGTAATGATACAGAGAGAGACCCATTCCAGAGTCTCCTCTGGTTCTTTTACGTGCACGGTGTAAAGCACCGACACGAGACCTCGGTTTAACGTCCCCATCTGAAAGACTGTTAATTTTATTAGGGTCAGACGGGGGATCGAACCTGCAATCCCTGGATTACCAGTTCAGCGTGTTACCACTGGGCTACAGATCCGTCTGCAAAACTTATGATCCGATGCTAACCACACTACATTCAACAAAATGCCCAATCGGTCAACTGATGTTTCACGGTATTTGGAACAAATTAATAACCATATAATTGATCAATATTCATTATCGTCTTATTAGATACATTTTACTACGGCAACCGATCTTTATTAAATGAATATCTGTATTCATCTGAAATAAAATGCAGTAAATGACAATATGAAAATATTTATATTGTATGATTATTAGTTGACTATTATCAAAAAACACCAGGTGGGCGATTAGGAATTTTGTTGAGTGGTATAACCATATGGTGATATTACACAACATGAACGTAATTCAATAAGTGATATATGAATTGATGGCATACACGCAGAAGCGAAAAAGCCAGAATGCCTAATTGATTTGAGTGCTCTTCAATTGCATGTAGCGCTAATCAAATTGATGAATATATATCAGTTACGTTTGATCTCGGAGTCCTAGGCGTTATCACGCCAGATGAGTGTGTGCGTGTATTTTACGTTTATTTATCATCGCTACCGGTTGCCCATATGAGCGACGCCTCCTGAAGAGATAAGTCATTTTAGATTGTTGGAGGATAGTGCAATGATACAGACTGACAGAGACCCATTTCAGAGTTTCCTCTTGTTCTTTTACGTGCATGGTGTAAAGCAACGACACGATACCTCGGTTTAACGTCCCATCTGAAAGACTGTTAATTTTAATAGGGTCAGACGGGAGATCGAACCTGCGATCCCTGGATTACCAGTCCAACGTGCTACCACTGGACTACAGATCCGTCTGTTAGTAGTTCTATCTGGATGTACTTGCCTAAACAATGCCAAGAATGGCATCTGCATGGGATTTCATTCCAGCACTTGACCCTTTGCATGATAGCTGTGAAAATAACAGTGGACTACAGAGTCGTCTGTAACGCCAGATGAGGAGTCAACAAGTATTTGTATCCGCATTAACATGCTTGTATCCGAATGAGGTCACCAATACTTTCCGCATTACCATATGTCACTTGTGTATGTATAACATAACAAATCGACACATGCGAGTCCCACTACGTGGTGTGCTTACAAATAAACATGGGCACACGTAATTCTAGGCAATGTCTTTCTCATTACTAACTATAGTTCCTTCTTAAATTTTAAGCGCGAGTATTTTAAGTATGTGAGATGGTACGTTGGCCGCAAGATCGGACAGGTGGGTTTTCTCCGGGTACTCCGGTTTCCACCCACACGAATGACCACTTATATGCGTTCATCCGCGCCAACAAGAGTGATTAATATAATTGTTAAAATTTGCTTCGCAATCGTTGTAAAATAAATAAAGCTTAAACTTTAAAGATTATAAATGGATTTAGGCAACATATCTATCTATATGTGTCTACCATAGTGTCGAGAAAGGCTGTGTGCTTTACGTTTATTTATCGTCGCTACCGGTTGCCCATATGAGCTACGCCTCCTGAAGAGATTAGTTATTTTAGATTTTGGAGGATAGTGCATGATACAGACAGAGATCCATTCCAGAGTCTCCTCTGGTTCTTTTACGTGCACGGTGTACAGCAACGACACGAGACCTCGGTTTAACGTCCCATCTGAAAGACTGTTAATTGTATTAGGGTCAGACGGGGGATCGAACCTGCGATCCCTGGATTACCAGTCCAGTCGAGAAAGGCTGTAATTAGTCTAATAGTGTTCCATTACCCGTTTGCTTTTCTTTTGTATCGACACGTTTTGTATTCACACGCTTATGTCAAGGATTCCAGGAACACAATTTTGTATCGACACGTTTTATATTCACATGCTTATGTCAAGGATTCCAGGAACACAATTTTGTATCGACACGTTTTGTATTCACATGCTTATGTCAAGGATTCCAGGAACACAATTTTGTATCGACACGTTTTGTATTCACATGCTTATGTCAAGGATTCCAGGAACACAATTTTGTATCGACACGTTTTGTATTCACACGCTTATGTCAAGGATTCCAGGAACACAATTTTGTATCGACACGTTTTGTATTCACATGCTTATGTCAAGGATTCCAGGAACACAATTTTGTATCGACACGTTTTGTATTCACATGCTTATGTCAAGGATTCCAGGAACACAATTTTGTATCGACACGTTTTGTATTCACATGCTTATGTCAACATGATTCCAGGAACACAATTTTGTATCGACTCGTTTTGTATTCACACGCTTATGTTAACATGATTCCAGGAACACAATTTTGTATCGACACGTTTTGTATTCACATGCTTATGTCAAGGATTCCAGGAACACAATTTTGTATCGACACGTTTTGTATTCACATGCTTATGTTAACATGATTCCAGGAACACAATTTTGTATCGACACGTTTTGTATTCACATGCTTATGTTAACATGATTCCAGGAACACAATTTTGTATCGACACGTTTTGTATTCACATGCTTATGTTAACATGATTCCAGGAACACAATTTTGTATCGACACGTTTTGTATTCACATGCTTATGTTAACATGATTCCAGGAACACAATTTTGTATCGACACGTTTTATATTCACACGCTTATGTTAACATGATTCCAGGAACACAATTTTGTATCGACACGTTTTGTATTCACACGCTTATGTTAACATGATTCCAGGAACACAATTTTGTATCGACACGTTTTGTATTCACACGCTTATGTTAACATGATTCCAGGAACACAATTTTGTATCGACACGTTTTGTATTCACACGCTTATGTCAACATGATTCCAGGAACACAATTTTGTATCGACACGTTTTGTATTCACACGCTTATGTCAACATGATTCCAGGAACACAATTTTGTATCGACACGTTTTGTATTCACACGCTTATGTTAACATGATTCCAGGAACACAATTTTGTATCGACACGTTTTGTATTCACACGCTTATGTCAACATGATTCCAGGAACACAATTTTGTATCGACACGTTTTGTATTCACACGCTTATGTCAACATGATTCCAGGAACACAATTTTGTATCGACACGTTTTGTATTCACACGCTTATGTCAACATGATTCCAGGAACACAATTTTGTATCGACACGTTTTGTATTCACATGCTTATGTCAAGGATTCCAGGAACACAATTTTGTATCGACACGTTTTGTATTCACACGCTTATGTCAAGGATTCCAGGAACACAATTTTGTATCGACACGTTTTGTATTCACATGCTTATGTCAAGGATTCCAGGAACACAATTTTGTATCGACACGTTTTGTATTCACACGCTTATGTCAAGGATTCCAGGAACACAATTTTGTATCGACACGTTTTGTATTCACACGCTTATGTCAAGGATTCCAGGAACACAATTTTGTATCGACACGTTTTGTATTCACACGCTTATGTCAACATGATTCCAGGAACACAATTTTGTATCGACACGTTTTGTATTCACATGCTTATGTCAAGGATTCCAGGAACACAATTTTGTATCGACACGTTTTGTATTCACACGCTTATGTCAAGGATTCCAGGAACACAATTTTGTATCGACACGTTTTGTATTCACATGCTTATGTCAAGGATTCCAGGAACACAATTTTGTATCGACACCTTTTGTATTCACACGCTTATGTCAAGGATTCCAGGAACACAATTTTGTATCGACACGTTTTGTATTCACACGCTTATGTCAAGGATTCCAGGAACACAATTTTGTATCGACACGTTTTGTATTCACACGCTTATGTCAAGGATTCCAGGAACACAATTTTGTATCGACACGTTTTGTATTCACACGCTTATGTCAAGGATTCCAGGAACACAATTTTGTATCGACACGTTTTGTATTCACACGCTTATGTCAAGGATTCCAGGAACACAATTTTGTATCGACACGTTTTGTATTCACACGCTTATGTTAACATGATTCCAGGAACACAATTTTGTATCGACACGTTTTGTATTCACATGCTTATGTCAAGGATTCCAGGAACACAATTTTGTATCGACACGTTTTGTATTCACACGCTTATGTCAAGGATTCCAGGAACACAATTTTGTATCGACACGTTTTGTATTCACACGCTTATGTCAAGGATTCCAGGAACACAATTTTGTATCGACACGTTTTGTATTCACACGCTTATGTCAACATGATTCCAGGAACACAATTTTGTATCGACACGTTTTGTATTCACACGCTTATGTCAACATGATTCCAGGAACACAATTTTGTATCGACACGTTTTGTATTCACACGCTTATGTCAACATGATTCCAGGAACACAATTTTGTATCGACACGTTTTGTATTCACATGCTTATGTCAAGGATTCCAGGAACACAATTTTGTATCGACACGTTTTGTATTCACACGCTTATGTCAAGGATTCCAGGAACACAATTTTGTATCGACACGTTTTGTATTCACATGCTTATGTCAAGGATTCCAGGAACACAATTTTGTATCGACACGTTTTGTATTCACACGCTTATGTCAATGATTCCAGGAACACAATTTTGTATCGACACGTTTTGTATTCAC
>CM026398.1:27006084-27064944 GCA_014843695.1 Archivesica marissinica
TCAAGGATTCCAGGAACACAATTTTGTATCGACACGTTTTGTATTCACACGCTTATGTCAAGGATTCCAGGAACACAATTTTGTATCGACACGTTTTGTATTCACACGCTTATGTTAACATGATTCCAGGAACACAAGTTTGTATCGACACGTTTTGTATTCACACGCTTATGTTAACATGATTCCAGGAACACAATTTTGTATCGACACGTTTTGTATTCACACGCTTATGTCAAGGATTCCAGGAACACAATTTTGTATCGACACGTTTTGTATTCACACGCTTATGTCAAGGATTCCAGGAACACAATTTTGTATCGACACGTTTTGTATTCACACGCTTATGTCAACATGATTCCAGGAACACAATTTTGTATCGACACGTTTTGTATTCACATGCTTATGTCAAGGATTCCAGGAACACAATTTTGTATCGACACGTTTTGTATTCACATGCTTATGTTAACATGATTCCAGGAACACAATTTTGTATCGACACGTTTTGTATTCACACGCTTATGTTAACATGATTCCAGGAACACAATTTTGTATCGACACGTTTTGTATTCACACGCTTATGTTAACATGATTCCAGGAACACAATTTTGTATCGACACGTTTTGTATTCACACGCTTATGTCAAGGATTCCAGGAACACAATTTTGTATCGACACGTTTTGTATTCACACGCTTATGTTAAGTGATTCCAGGAACACAATTTGTATCGACACGTTTTGTATTCACACGCTTATGTTAACATGATTCCAGGAACACAATTTTGTATCGACACGTTTTGTATTCACACGCTTATGTTAACATGATTCCAGGAACACAATTTTGTATCGACACGTTTTGTATTCACACGCTTATGTTAACATGATTCCAGGAACACAATTTTGTATCGACACGTTTTGTATTCACACGCTTATGTTAACATGATTCCAGGAACACAATTTTGTATCGACACGTTTTGTATTCACACGCTTATGTTAACATGATTCCAGGAACACAATTTTGTATCGACACGTTTTGTATTCACATGCTTATGTTAACATGATTCCAGGAACACAATTTTGTATCGACACGTTTTGTATTCACACGCTTATGTTAACATGATTCCAGGAACACAATTTTGTATCGACACGTTTTGTATTCACACGCTTATGTTAACATGATTCCAGGAACACAATTTTGTATCGACACGTTTTGTATTCACACGCTTATGTTAACATGATTCCAGGAACACAATTTTGTATCGACACGTTTTGTATTCACACGCTTATGTTAACATGATTCCAGGAACACAATTTTGTATCGACACGTTTTGTATTCACACGCTTATGTTAACATGATTCCAGGAACACAATTTTGTATCGACACGTTTTGTATTCACACGCTTATGTTAACATGATTCCAGGAACACAATTTTGTATCGACACGTTTTGTATTCACACGCTTATGTTAACATGATTCCAGGAACACAATTTTGTATCGACACGTTTTGTATTCACACGCTTATGTTAACATGATTCCAGGAACACAATTTTGTATCGACACGTTTTGTATTCACACGCTTATGTCAACATGATTCCAGGAACACAATTTTGTATCGACACGTTTTGTATTCACACGCTTATGTCAACATGATTCCAGGAACACAATTTTGTATCGACACGTTTTGTATTCACATGCTTATGTTAACATGATTCCAGGAACACAATTTTGTATCGACACGTTTTGTATTCACATGCTTATGTTAACATGATTCCAGGAACACAATTTTGTATCGACACGTTTTGTATTCACATGCTTATGTTAACATGATTCCAGGAACACAATTTTGTATCGACACGTTTTGTATTCACACGCTTATGTTAACATGATTCCAGGAACACAATTTTGTATCGACACGTTTTGTATTCACACGCTTATGTTAACATGATTCCAGGAACACAATTTTGTATCGACACGTTTTGTATTCACATGCTTATGTTAACATGATTCCAGGAACACAATTTTGTATCGACACGTTTTGTATTCACATGCTTATGTTAACATGATTCCAGGAACACAATTTTGTATCGACACGTTTTGTATTCTCATGCTTATGTTAACATGATTCCAGGAACACAATTTTGTATCGACACGTTTTGTATTCACACGCTTATGTCAACATGATTCCAGGAACACAATTTTGTATCGACACGTTTTGTATTCACATGCTTATGTCAAGGATTCCAGGAACACAATTTTGTATCGACTCGTTTTATATTCACATGCTTATGTCAACATGATTCCAGGAACACAATTTTGTATCGACACGTTTTGTATTCACATGCTTATGTCAACATGATTCCAGGAACACAATTTTGTATCGACTCGTTTTGTATTCTGATGCTTATGTCAACATGATTCCCGGAACACAATTTTGTATCGACACGTTTTATATTCACATGCTTATGTCAAGGATTCCAAGAACAAACACAAAAATATGATTAAACCAATGTACCTGCTGTGGATATAACTACCACAGATGAAAACTTGGTCGGGTGTGTATATTTGGTTACATTCTGTGACGGGGCTGTTACGTTCGGCTTCGGCGTCGTGGTGGTTGTTGTCGTCGTTGTCGGAGTGACCACATTGCCATTGATATCTTCGAAAACCACCAATTTCTGTTTATATTTCCAGTCATCTGGTAAAACAAAATAACATATGCACATATATAAATGAATCTGTAGTTGATATTATTATACAAGACTAAACTCTAACTTATTTTAATAATTTTCGTCAGATATTTGAAAGTCAGAAAAGACATAGAATAATGTCAGGGCTCGCTCTGGCATTCGCCAATTGAGCTATAGGGCTAAACAAATATACAATTGGCTCAAGAATATTGAGATTGACGAAATCCCCCCCCCCCCCAAAGTGCTCTATGTGAATCCCCCGGAGGTAAAAATAAATTATAAACCCGCGCATTGATCTGGTTCACTGATATTATATCAACAAGCATGAATGAAAAATAAGATAAACCAACATAATCTCAAATGGACCCATTTCAGCATACATATATGCGTTACTACTTCATTTAAGCAGCAAGTCCGCATACATGTATGCATAGCTGATAATTATTTTCTAAAATAGCGTTGGTATATGTCAGAGATTATTTTCTTGGTTGCGTTCTTGGTTGCGTTCTGTCTCAGCTGCTGAATACAGAGATCATTGTGAACTGATATACACTGTACACGTATCCATTCTTCCTCTTCCTTTTGTGTAACAATATGTATCAAATTGTTTGTCCAGTGGTGTGGGCATCCAACACCAGATTTCCTTCTACCTCTGGAAATACCAAGCGAGGTTATATCAGTACCTTCCATAACAGTTGAACACTGATTGGATGGGGACTCAGAATAGGTGGTTCTTACCATCTAAGATTCTCTGTTATGTGCATGCAGGTGTATATGATAGACTGACCGTAGACGTCTAAACTTTATTTATTTTACAACGAAGCAAGTTGTCACAACTTATATTAATCACTCTCGGTGGCGCGGATGAAATCGTAAATGTGTCACTAGAGGCAGAGAGTTACGAACCTGGGGGATTATGTAATTCATGAACTGATTAAATATGTATCGGATATGTTTGTCACTATTCCCAAGACGTCAGTTAACTCTTTCAACCCCAAGTAACTGACATGGATTGATGCATGCTATTTTTAGACCAATAAATTAATAAGAAAATTACCTTTGGACCAGTTCATTTATCAAAATGGGTAATTTTATCTAAAAATAGTAATAATTATTACTGGCACAAAAGTGCAGATCCTGATGAGACGGCTCGTTACGAGCCGGCTCATCTGGATCTACACTTTTCATAAGCCTATTTAGAGGCATGTGGGGTTGAAAGGGTTAATGTCCGAATCGGACATGGTACTTGTGTACATCGTCTTAACACTTTCTCTTATATGTTTCTTTCAAATGTAGTATGCATACCAAGGTATGATATGCACTCATATCCTGCATGCATACTGTTTCTGAACTTAGATACGTTGAGAACATGTTGTATTGATCAGGTATTTGGATATGCACTTGAGAAAACTGTGTGGCGCCCGTGGTCCAATGGTAGAGCGTTGGATTTGGAATCGAACGGTCCGGGTTCGATGCTCAGTCAGGCCACGTATGTAGTGTCATTGAGCAAGGCACCTCACACGCATTGCTTAGTACTGGTTAACCGCTATGGTCGGCTAAGCCTGCCCAGGAAAACATGTATAGGTCTCCGCAAGGGGTTTGATATTAATGGAACATACATGAGAAAATAAAAGACAAAAAAGGCTATACGAATGTTTATCAATTTGAATGAAGTCTCTGTACGCGTTTGTTGTTATTCAAAAGGAAAATATAAATAATCTGCACATTTATTTTAATTTATATTAGTGTCAATTTCATTAAACCATCATGTACGAAATCATTGGTGATATTGCGGTGAAATTTGATGAGAACAAATACCCTCACAGTTCTGGATAATGAAAGTAGGTAATTGTAAATTATTTAAACAACTATGTAGAGTTTGGTGAATCCAACATATAATTGCCAGTAAAAATGGTTAGTTGCACTTGCCGTATATTATTTATTTTCTGAAGTCGTGAACACAACGTAATGATTAGTATTTGTATTTCTTTATTCATGTGACTGTTGAAGCAATGACAGTGAGTTATTGCTGATTTTGAATTTTATATATACATGTAGTTAGTATAACATTTCCGTACGTTACTTGTTTCCACGTTCGTGTTGGTTTTCATTTGTTCCAGGCTTCTTCAAGCAGCACTGGTGTATTGGCATGGTTTCATTAACATGTAATATATACGTGAACCTAAAAGAGACGTAGGTGTACACGCATACACCCAAACTAACGTATCTGCAAGCACCATGAACCCATTGCGGGAGTGTGTGATTATTGCACACTTTCACGTGGCATACTTAATTCAAGTCAAGTCGTCTATTTCACTCAGTTCATGTTTTTACATGACATAAACACGGCAATAATACAATATATGATTACAAAATCACGAGCCAGTATATTATATGTGTACATGGATATCTTAACACAATTTATATACTGTACTTACGCCAATTAAAACAGCGCAAATATCATGATTTTCCAAACTTGAGAGCAACAGTACTATAATATCAAACTTAGTCATAATGACTTCGTTCATTTTCATACTTACTACACAAGTGCTAATCAATTTGAATACAGGGTATCTGATCATTTGAATTCTATATTATTTTTTTTACTAACACATAATTATCTTTATTACGCTTTAATGCAGTATCCAGCATTTTGATTGGATAACCTAGCCATAAATATATTTTGATATGTCCGGAAAACCTTAAAATACATACCTTTCGCGTATCTCACGATTCTAAATATAAAACCGAAGGCTCCGCGTTCGGTACGGTAATGCGCAATGGATATGTAGGGGACGAGGAAATATGGAGGTAATTTTTCGACACTACACCATTTAACTATTTCATAACACACGGTAAGACTAACAGCGAAATACGAAATGAAAATCTATTGAACATTTGTCTGGACATGGTGGTGTCACGGTAAATATCACACATCGTGAAATTACTCGGTTGAGGCGGTCGATGGGGTAAAATTATAAAATAAAATCGTTGATAATCTGATCTATGAAAAAGTGACTGAAAACATTGTTTTAAGCTGAAAACCATGGCTTCATCACAGTAAAATTGTTATTTGATTTGTTGACAGGGTATACGAGTATACAGTACCGGCCATGAGTGATATGCCCCTCGCCTGCGGCTGCTTATTGCAACTCGTAACTAGTTTTCGTAGAGTAACCTATTTGGAAATATGCATAGCGCACAGTACACATACTTCAATAGTGTCATAAATCACTAATGGTAGTGAACCTAATTGTCAGCTATGGATCCGAACATATATCGGCCAATGGGTACATGTACATTTATAACTGTCATAATAAGCCGTAAACCGTAACACTTACTCCATTCATCAACATAGAGGACATTTCGACACTCGGTCAGGAAATTTCCACTTTCCTAACCCCAAGTCGCTTCATTTAGTGGCTATGTTTATTAATAACGAGTTCTCATGTAGTGTGATACGAGTTACGGAGTATGTTGACTACGCAATATATTATCGGGAGTGTGGTGTATCACTATATTAGCACATATTCAAAGTGACCGTTGAATCACAGGGGCTTGAAATCAAATCAATAAGCCACCAATGCGTAACCCTAACCCTACCCATCCCCTATCAAAAATTACCGAAGATAACCAGCCCCTATAAAAAGTATAGTAATAGATGTAGGTTACATGTATACCACTGTAACCTATCATCACTGATGGTCACGGGTTCGAGCCCCGCTCAGACCGTGTCTCATTTATATGAAAAAGTTGGCAGTTTCTTACGGAGGTTGGTGCACCCAAGTACTGGTTAACCGCTGGAGCCTGCCCAGGAAAGGTGTTGTTAAATAAACTGCCCGCCGGCGATATAGCCCGAAATGGTGCTGATGCAGGCGTAAAAGCCGAAATATAACATAGGTGTACCGACACACTCGTATATATTTATCTATATCTATGTGTGTTTGTTTGTTCGGGTTTTACGCCTGCACCTGCACCATTTGGAGCTATATCGCTGTTTACCTAACAACGCCTTTCCTGGGTAGGCTCCAGCGGTTAACCAGTACTTGATGCACCAACCTCCGTAACCGTAAACAAACTGTCAGCTTTTTCATATAAACGAGGCACGGCCTCACCTGGGCTCGAACCATGACCATCAATGATGATAGGTTACAGCTGTATACAAAGTCAGCGATCTTAGCCACGGAGGCGGACATATATATATGTTATTTAATCATATTGTATTGCAAATCAATAGTACATATGCCATACACATATATATTATGTGTTATTTAATACATATGCCATACACATATATATGTGTGTATGACATGGGTGACTATTGGTTTACAGATACAAGACTGTTGTCGGCAGATTGTGTATACTATACGAAATCAACAAGCTTGGGAGAGTCACCCGCAGTTCATCCCGCTTTAAATTAAGTATGCTTAACGTATCCCTCAGAGTAGATTTTCAACTTCCAAAATAAATAATTCAAAATCTAGGGGGTGGAGGGGGGGAGGTCATGTATCTACAATGTATGAACTGTTTGTGTGCTTACTTCCAATCACTGACACGTGCCACATCAAGCTAACAACATAATGCATGTAGAGGAATGATATTCAGGGGCGTAGCACTAGCCTTTCTAAATATGTAATCCGACTAATAAATTTAGCACAGAATGTATGATTGTGCTGAGGGGTCTATGGACATACTCCTCCAGTAACAATTTGAATATTAGAACGTCTATTGCGCACTCTAACGCATTTTAATGTAAGTTTTAGACTTTCTAATGTCAAAATGATACCAAAATTGAGTATGTTGAGTATAAAATTGCTATAATGCACAGAGATGAAACTACTGAGACTACAACAAATATATAATCTCATAGTGAGAGCTCTATGTGTCAGCTGGTCTATATTGCTATACCATACATACATGCTAATATCCACTCCACTTTTAATTGCATTTTGGCCTATTTGGATTTTTCATTTTCTGTGACAATCTACAGGCCCCGTGCCTTCAGTGCCATATAGGAGCTACGCCCATGCTATTTCTGTAATTCAATAGCTATTTTATTTAAATGCACGTTTCCGAATGAAAATGCTACCAAAAATCCAGTATTATTTAGAACACATTAAACGCACAACTTGTCAGTGCAGGCAAAAAAAGTTCAGATACCTTCAGGTGACATTATATCAATTCAATTATTCGAACATTTGAGTTGCGTACACTATACCTTCTGGGTAAAATTTCAAACTCCTGTGGTTGAAATATTTCAACATTATATTGATGTATGTGGCAATGTGCGGTGAGCATTCTAGTGCAAGTGATTACGATTCGTCACATTTCTTATAATCGTTTTTATTGTTTTTTATACGAAATCTACAAACCATGGGAAATTCGAAAATAACCACTGCGTGGATTATATATGGTTTCTCATCAAAGACACTATGTACTTACTGTTGTTAATTATACGCACGTGGT
Source organism: Archivesica marissinica (assembly GCA_014843695.1). Lineage (NCBI taxonomy): Eukaryota > Metazoa > Mollusca > Bivalvia > Venerida > Vesicomyidae > Archivesica > Archivesica marissinica. The sequence continues at coordinate 27,014,235 of CM026398.1, forward strand.
GGCGTCTGCGTATCATTGCCTAGTTATGCGCGTGGGTTACTGTTTCTAGTTACCTCAATAGATCAACAGGCATAATGTTTTAATTGTTCCGTATGAACTCAATGCAATATGGTACAGCAAGTCACGTTGTAGTGTGAAAATGCGATACAACGAAACATTGAACATAGATTAACTACATCGCTATTGTATTACCTTCGATGAACGTATATGTCCTGTTTGTATCTATGTTCGTGTGAATTTTCTCATTAATGATATGCAGCTGACATGCGCACTCGAAACTACGGGCATGCGCATTGGCAGTGTTGTGCAGCATGTCTTTGATAATGTAAAGATAAGTTACTGTAACGAACGGGTTAATAACTTACATATGGGGGTGAACTACATTCGGTGTGTTTAAAGTGTATGGAACACGCCAAATGTAGTTCACACCACGGTGAAAATATGTTTCTGTAAACCGACTGTCCAGCCATTATTTAAGCACCCAAACAATGCGTGTATATTTTTACGAAAGTTAAGGTAGTGAGAGACCTCAAGGTCAGCCGGTCACACGATCCAATGTTACTGACGTGTACCGGGAGACGAGCAGCTCACCTGGTCTATAAGGAATGACAGGCAATAAGCGGGTAGACACGGTAGAATGTGCACTTTTAAAATGCAATAGTCTATAAATAGTAACGACAAGATTGCTGATTTATAATACAAATCTTGTTTTTCTTGGGTACTTTTATTTATTGTCGCCCTCTGGTATATCTGGACAACACCTCCAGAAGTACGTTGTCATTTTACTTGTTGGAGGATAGTGCCATATAGAGAATACACTCCAACTCCAGAAGTGCGTTGTCATTTTACTTGTTGGAGGATAGTGCCTTATAGAGAATACACTCCAACGCCAGAAGTACGTTGTCATTTTACTTGTTGGAGGATAGTGCCTTATAGAGAATACACTCCACTCCAGAAGTACGTTGTCATTTTACTTGTTGGAGGATAGTGTCATATAGAGAATACGCTCCAATTCCAGAAGTACGTTGTCATTTTACTTGTTGGAGGATAGTGCCGTATAGAGAATACACTCCAACTCCAGAAGTACGTTGTCATTTTACTTGTTGGAGGATAGTGTCATATAGAGAATACGCTCCAACTCCAGAAGTACGTTGTCATTTTACTTGTTGGAGGATAGTGCCTTATAGAGAATACACTCCAACTCCAGAAGTACGTTGTCATTTTACTTGTTGGAGGATAGTGCCATGTAGAGAATACGCTCCAACTCCAGAAGCATCCATGGCGCGCTTACATGCTCGGTATATAGCACCGAGGTATGCGCATACCCCATAGTGGCATGTCAGACTGAGAGCAGACGACATTTTCTGAATCATGGATGTATTATACCCTGACGGTATAACGGATATCTCTATATAAATATACCTGCTATCCCGGCAATAACTCACATTATAGACGGGCCAGTGATTCACACGCTGGGTGTCAAATCCAGGGATCACTGGTTCGATCACCCGTCTTACCCTAATAATATTAGCAGTCTTTCAGATGGAACTATAAACCGAGGTCTCGTATATCGGTGATATATGTATACAGACATGTAAAAGAACCAGGGATGCTTCTGGAATTGGAGCGTCGTCTGTATCTTTCACTATCCATCAAAATATAGAAGAAGAAGAAGAAGAGAGGAAGAAGAAAACGAAGAGGAAGACGAAGAAGAGGAAGACGAAGAAGAGGAAGATGACGAAGACGAAGAAGAGGAAGACGAAGAAGAGGAAGAAGAGGAATACGAAGAAGAGGAAGAAGAAGAAGAAGAGGAAGAAGAAGAGGAAGACGAAGAAGACGGAAGAAGATTTTTTTATATTTGAACTAAATAGTTCACCATTGAACATATATACATAAAAGCATTCACATGAAAAAATAGATCAATATTACATTATAATTTACATTCTCATCATATCAGCTATAACATAAATAATTAAATATACAAAGTGCTTAAATATATGATTAGGACAATACGAAATCTGATTTAAAACATATTGTACAAATAAAAATAGGAGGTTGAACTCAGTTTAAGTAGTACTATTATTATAACCCAAGTCAAGTTACATAGTCGATGGTATTGTATTACGCCCGTCTATGTGCAAATGCTTCATAACAATATGTTCCCAATAAAGTCACACATTTGAAAACACTAGGTCTATTGTAGTAATACACTTTAATATATTTATTGCGAATGTTATTATAAGCTGATCAAATTGGTATTCGTCGTCTATATCATTTGGCCAACAGTATACACTAACACTGTTATTATTTCTTGTTTGTTTGCGTGTGTCAGAGAAACGTATGTAAAAAACAGCACTCTATGTAATTGCCCTCAAAAGAATAATCATCTGTTATTGTTTGTCTGGAGTTGGAGGATTCTGGAATTTATCAGCAATCAATGATATTATGGAATGCCTCCGTCGAGGTATGTAACGTCACAGTAATCGACAGTGCAGCAGCTACGGGAGAAACTAGACCATAGCCATGGTGACATTGCCGGTAATACCGGAGTCGATGACAGGTGATATCCGCATCGAATGGCATGACTTGTAGTTATTGGAATTAACGGCAATTCACATTCTTGAACGATCTCGTTTGTGTGCTTTACAATGTGCATGTAAAAGACCCAGAGGACACCGGGAATGGAGGATATGCCTGCATCACTGCGGAATGGGGGTATGCCTGCATTATTGCGGACCTCCGGAATGGGGATATGCCTGCATTATTGCGGACCTCCGGAATGGGGGTATGCCTGCATTATTGCGGACCTCCGGAATGGGGATATGCCTGCATTATTGCGGAACTCCGGAATGGGGATATGCCTGCATTATTGCGGAACTCCGGAATGGGGATATGCCTGCATTATTGCGGAACTCCGGAATGGGGATATGCCTGCATTATTGCGGACCTCCGGAATGGGGATATGCCTGCATTATTGCGGATCTCCGGAATGGGGATATGCCTGCATTATTGCGGATCTCCGGAATGGGGATATGCCTACATTTTGCGGATCCCGGAATGGGGATTGCCTGCATTATTGGGACCTCGGAATGGGGATATGCCTGCATTATTGCGGATCTCCGGAATGGGATATGCCTGCATTATTGCGGATCTCCGGAATGGGGATATGCCTGCATTATTGCGGATCTCCGGAATGGGGATATGCCTACATGATTGCGGACCTCCGGAATGGGGATATGCCTGCATTATTGCGGAACTCCGGAATGGGGATATGCCTGCATTATTGCGGAACTCCGGAATGGGGATATGCCTGCATTATTGCGGATCTCCGGAATGGGGATATGCCTGCATTATTGCGGACCTCCGGAATGGGGATATGCCTGCATTATTGCGGACCTCCGGAATGGGGATATGCCTGCATTATTGCGGTCCTCCGGAATGGGGGTATGCCTGTATTATTGCGGTCCTCCGGAATGGGGATATGCCTGCATCATTGCTGATCTCCGGAATGGGGGTATGCCTGCATTATTGCGGACCTCCAGAATGGGGGTATGCCTGCATTATTGCTGACCTCCGGAATGGGGATATGCCTGTATTATTGCGCCGCGGCTGATCTTCATCTATATTGTTTGCAAATTCCTTCCAATTTATTCAGCAATGGTTTAACTAAATGTGTATAAACAATATATGGTTTGTATTGAGACCTCCTGTATCCGGCATTAACTTTATCATTATTACCACTGCCTGTAATATGTTGGGCCATTCACTCAATAAGCGTTTCAGCATTGTAGTTTGCATTGACTTCGGGGTACTGGTCTTTAAATGAGAATTTGACATTCGCATAATGATGATTCATTTGTGTTTATCGAGCGTTTTTCACAATTGTTGTCATTATTTAAAGCGTGTATTGTCCACGTCGACCATTTTGCGGAGTGCTTTTGTTAAAATGTTCAATGGATCCGAATTGCTCCTGTTCAGATTTAACGATTTTTGTATCAATTGTTGTGCTGTACTGTGTTTTTCTGCATGCATGCTCAAAAGAGACAAAAACAACCTGATAAGCCCTTATACTATCATACAGCCAGGCCCGTCGCTGGGCATACGCAAGTACGCACGTGCGTATCATTGGTCTCAGAAAACGAAAAAAATGAAAACTCCAAAAATGCATTAAAACCCCGGGGGTGGGCTTGTAGGGATACATAGGCGCCGGGATGTGTGTAATGGTGGAATAATTGAGCCCATTGCAAATATTGTGCATCTCAAAATTTAGTTTGTGCTATTTTACGTGCTTGTTTAATTGATAAGGGCGATAGATCATGTCATGTATATTATACATCTAGCCTTAATTTATACCTTTATTCGGATTGTCGTAAGAACTTTGTATGCTACAAAATGCAAGAAATTGCTTCCTCATTTCAAAAAATCTCCGGGGGGCATGGCCCCGGACCCCCCTAGCGTACTCGCTCGCTATGCTCACTCGACAAAAAAGCATATTTTGGCCGTGCGTATCATCAAAATAGCGCCAGCAACGGCCCTGACAGCAAGTACTCATTCCTGAACCCAACGAGTTAAAGACTAATATAGGCGAATAGGACACATACTGGTTCCATGTACGAGCTACCTGTATTGGGGCGCCCATCTAGAGACGATATCCATGTGTGGTGTACGCACTCGAACCTAGGCTTAAAACAACGCTTAAAACAACACCGAATACCACCTGAGCTAAGTCTCAAAAGAAAAAGCTATATATAACACATATGTTCATGTTAATGGGATTTGTAACCACTGTCCCTGACAAGCGTCTCCCAGTCATACTTAGTATTATGTACATGTAGATGTAGATCTATGCGTTAGTTTAGTTTATACAAATTTATTTTTAGCTCGATTGCGAAGCAAGTTCTTTCAAGTTATATGAATCACTCTCGAGACCTCATTCCTGATGTAAATCCATCGCCATGAAGGAGAGAGAAGAGGCAATGTGGAATTTGCGTTATTGGCCTGGGTAGAGCCCTGATTAGGTAGGTTCATTTTCTACTGCCTGTCGGTCTTCCTTCTTACCAACCCACCTACATACCTACATCTATCTTCCCCTAATGTCAAACACGTCGTGGGGATGTAGATTGTTAGGTGACAAACCGCAAAGAAGCTAAAAGGATAAGTAGTTAAAGGCAAAATATAAGAAAGTAATGCAGCATAAATTGGATTAAAATCTTAAAGCAGCTAGGCAGAACAACTGGGGGACTGTAGTCCAGTGGTAACACGCTGGACTGGTAATCCAGGGATCGCAGGTTCGAGCCACCATCTGACCCTAATAAAATTAACAGTCTTTCAGATGAGACATTAAACAGAGGTCTCGTGTCGTGCACGTAAAAGAACCAGAATAGACTCTGGGATGGGTCTCTGTCTGTATCATTGCACTATCCTCCAACAATCTAAAATGACTAATCTCTTCAGGAGGCGTCGCTCATATGGGCAACCGGTAGCGACGGTAAATAAACGTAAAACACACACAACTAGGGGTTGGCGGAGATCAATACAATAAACATCTGTAACACGCGGCTATATACCTTGATGATATGTTGTGCAAATGTTTGTACAAAATGTATACACTTAATTCGTGACGCTGCGTGCTGATCAGGATCTATGTTGTTTGCTACATAGCCAAGTGTCTTAGCAAGATCATTTGAATAGCAAACAGCATAGAGCCTGATCAGACGGCACATTCCGTGGTGGTGGATCTGGCTCTATGTTCTTTGCAAATACTGTTTGAACGGTATCCCGAATGAAATGGGTTAATGACTCAAATTGTGTCAAATAAATATTCATTGCCTATTAGTAAATAAATGCATAATTATGCAATACAATACGATTATGTCAAATGTTTTAACTTTGAAGCCATGACATAAAGACTTCTAGATATCCTGCATGTGTTTGACACGTCATGGTCCCTAGACAATTGAATAATATTAAAACATGATCGTAATTCGTATATAAAATATATCCAACGAATATGGCCAAAATGAGCACATAATATTAAACGTTCTAAATTTCTGTCGTAACAGAACAATAAAACGAAATATAATACCATGTCGTGTAAAGCTTAAGTTATACGAAATAACCTTTACACCCACGATGTATTTAAGTATGTCGTGTGTATCATATATGTTAACATACAATGGAATGTCGCAACACCTCAGGCATGGATAACTGTATATTCTACTTGTCAACTATTGGTCATTCGTCGTACGTAACTTGACCGCTAAACCGTTGACGCCAAAGTTGTTTGTGTGCATGTACTGTTTTGCTAACTGTATTATGTATAGTAATATTTTATTAATGTGCATTATAAATCACTATGCCGTGTTCAATAGAGTGTGTTTAACAAGCCCTAAATGTGTATCAACACATACTGTGTGTGTTTTACGTTTAATTATCTTCGCTACAGGTTGCCCATATGAGCGACGCCTCCTGAAGAGCTTAGTCATTTTAGATTTTGGAGGATAGTGCAATGATACAGACAGAGACCCAGTCCAGAGTCTCCTCTGGTTCTTTCACGTACACGGTGTAAAGCACCGACACGAGACCTCGGTTTAACGTCCCATCTGAACGACTGTTTTATTAGGGTCAGGCAGGAGATAGAACCTGCGATCCCTGGATTACAAGTCCAGCATGTTACCACTGGACTACAGATCCGTCTGTTGTGCATGTACTATTTTGCTAACTGTATTATGTATAGTAATAGTTTATTAATGTGTATTATAAATCACTATGCCGTGTTCAATAGAGTGTGTCGAACAAGCCCTAAATGTGTATTATCACATACTGTTAGCAATAGCAAGTATTTATAGCATTTGAAATGTGTTTAGATAATAGTGTGCCCGACGTCTAACTCTTATCACTAGATTATATTGATTTAATATTCATTTAAGCTACCATGACACACTGAGAAAACATATGACTTAAATAACCTGTCTGAAATTAGTGTGCGAATAACAGCTCCTAGCATCTGCATTTCATTGTGCAACGTTTCCCGATTAATGTACACTCATTGCTAAACAATTAATATTAACGTTAAACATGCAAACATTGTATAAATGTTAATGTTAACAGCTTAATGGACAATGAGTTCGACCTAGTTCTGGTTATTTCGATTTCTTACCTTTAAATTTATCCCTCCATTTTTCATAAGGTTTAAGTTTTTCCGTAATTAACTTATTTTCAGCGTCTTGAGACATGATTGTTCTTAGTTAATTAATTAATTAACGTATGCATTAATTAGCTCCATATAACTGTCCTGCTAGTGTTGATGTGTATGTAAATCCAGTTAGTAAACGACCACGAGTTACTGCTCAGCTGTATTCAGCGTAAAGCGAAAATAATAGCTTCCCTGAATCACTGAACAAGTGTTTCAATATCCGTGTATGTCAAGTATTAAAAGAAAATAGCACATAAAGAAGTACTTGTTTCTAATCGAACATAACATTTATTAACCGGAAGCACTTACTGGAAAATGCATCACACACTTGTGCGCTAGAGGGCGTGATTAAAGATGGCGAATCGCGCCATTTTCAAATGCAGACGATATATTTACTAAATAATGGTAGAGCTACATTGTTTTATTTTATTAATTTTTTGGTCTAAATTATTAAATTATCTTCGTAATGGAAACGAATTATATCGATATTAGTTTAAACATATTTATTTTCTGTCAATATATGATTATTTACAACAACTGATATAAGGAATTGGACAGAAATATTATATCGATATTGATCATATACAGAGCTTTTTGAGGTTGGGTGGAATGCTAACATGAGTTATGTTTCCCTAAGAAGTCTGTTATAGTTACACATAGCTAATTAGCGCATAATTGTAAGTCAGATGGCAGAGTTCTGTTATATCTATGTTTTTATCAAATCAAACCAGGATTTATATTAATTACAAATGAGCATGGGAAAACCAACTTAGCGGCATAACTAGCTTAATGTCATAATGTCTTATATAATATGCTGCATGTATTACAATTTTAATTCCTGGTTTGCATATGTATGGCATATTTGTGCATCCTAGGCTAGCTGTTTATGTTTTTATGCTTTGATGTATAGTTATATTTGCTACCCCTTGTAAACTGGAGCATGCTTGCCTTGCGCTAAGTTATAATCTAATTTACAAGTTATTTATTAATCATTTGAGTTTAAAATGCTAGACATCTCAAATACTTTCTTCATTTCAGGTATATATACATTTGTTAAACTTATACTATATGTTTATCATGTCGGTTAATAGCTATGCATAGCTAATGTTCATTGTTTAATCATGCCGACTCAAAATAAATTTTGTATCTTGTATCTTGTATCTTCCTGTATCGTGTGAACCAGTAATGATAACCATACAACGTTACACTTGGTGCACTAACCTCTGTTTCATATAAACAGACACGGCCTGAGCGGTGCTCGAACCAGTGACCATTAGTGATGATAGGTTACAGTGGTATACAAGTCAGCGATCGCAATCACTATACAACGGGGGCGGACAGTTGAGAACAAATCTGACAATAATATTTAATTTTTTTTATACTATCTGTTACTTTTATAAACGTAAAATTGTAAATATTTGGGCTAAATTACTAAGTGTGTGTGTTTTACGTTTATTTATCGTCGCTACCGGTTGCCCATATGAGCGACGCCTCCTGAAGAGATTAGTCATTTTAGATTTTGGAGGATAGTGCATGATACAGACAGAGACTCATTACAAAGTCTCCTCTGGTTCTTTTACATGCACAGTGTAAAGCACCGACACGAGACCTCGGTTTAACGTCCCATACGAAAGACTGTTAATTGTATTAATGTCAGACGGGGGATCGAACCTGCGATCCCTGGATTACCAGTCCAGCGTGTTACCACTGGACTACAGATCCGTCTGTAAACAATTAGTATTGAACCTAAGTGTATATAAAATTACAAATCACGAGCGTAGCTTGGGGGTTGATATGTCCATACATTATTAGGGTTGGGCCCCCCCCCATGGAGAGTTTGAAAGTATATCGTCGCAGCTGCATTCTGGGGCATTTTAAATTCGAATATTTACGCATTGTGTAAACAATTAATTACACATACGTTCTAAATATCCGGCTTGGTTGTTCCTGTATTTTTATTTTATTTTTCTTACCAATGAAATTCGTTTTATTATCTTCCGGAAGTATATAGTATACATGAAATAGAATCCAAGGGCATGGGTAGCTTGGTTTGACATTTTCATTATCAATATATCTAGTTATTGCAATAGCAAATTAACGGGTTACCCGGTATTTCTAATTGCTATACCGACATCCATGGGGGTGGGTTGGGTAGAGTTCGTCAATAGCGACGTATCTAATTTACATATGGCCATCCGCCATTATTCAGGGGATCAAGAAAGATATCACCTATAGTTATTAAATTTACAATATATCCCTGGCCTTCATGGGACTTATGTTTACCATGTGTTATTTTGTTATCTTACCGACTCAAAATAAAACTGATCTTATCTACTACACCCGAGGACCTAATCGTTTCCGCCTTTGCCAAATGTCCAATTACAAGACTATATGAACTACCGAAGGAATTGATTAATTGAAGCATACGGTTACCCACATATGGTATTTCCTGTTGCCAGATGATCAATCATTGCCTCGAAGAATATAAATCATTCTTATCCATTTACTTTTTGTTTGTTTTGGATTTAGACTCACACCGACAACTTACAAGAGTTTCAAGAGTTTATTTCGAAATACAATGGGCAATATGCCCATGAGTACACATTATATACACATTACATACTTTCAAACGTGAACATTGGCACTGCGTGCCTTGTGTAAATATGTAATATAATTATATAGAGCAAATGTGCAATGTACATGTTGGTCATACGGCGAATCTCCGTCTGCATCCATTATTGGTGGAAGAAGACTCAACCCTGAGTGGTACCATTTCAGACACGGGCTGGCACCCGGGTAGAATCACCAGCCTTCTGCAAACTACATGTAGTTGGATAGATTCCTCACGTGACATAATTCGTCACCCAGCAGTTGGATTCGAACATACAACGGCGATGGGAAAGTGATTTGATGTCAACGACTTTAACCACTCTGCCACGGTGCCACGGTGCCATCTGTTCACTTTACTACCAGAATCTCCTCTGGTTCTTTTACATGCACGGTGTAAAGCACCGACACGATACCTCAGTTTAACGTCCCATATGAAAGACTGTTAATTTTATTAGGGTCAGGGGGATCGAACCTGCGATCCCTGGATTACCAGTCCAGCGTGTTACTCATGTTCTGATTATAACTGTGAGGCCAGATTGTTTTTGGTGTATAGAAGATCATAATACTTATTAATCAAGGCGTTGTTTGTGTTAACTGTATATGAAATAAGGCAACTTGGGGAAGGGGCGTATCCCAGACGGGTCATTAGTCCAGTGGTTAACACGTTGGACTGCGAATCCATGGATCGCAGATTTGATCCGCCGTCTGGCACTAATATTATTACGTCATTTAGATGGGACTTTGAACCGAGGTTTCGTGTCGATGCTTTACAGCTTTACATCGTGCACGTAAATTAACCAGAGGAGACTCTTGAAAGGATATCTGTCTGTATCATTGCACTATTCTCCAAAATCTAAAATGACTAATTATCTCTTCAGGAGGCGTCGCTCATATGGGCAACCGGTAGCGACGTTAGTTATACTTAAAACACAATTAAGGGGCGTATCGTGAACCAATCGAGGCTAAGATTCAGACAACAGTAATTATTACTGGAGCTCGTTGTCAGGTGCCAAATTGAACGAAAAACATGTTCAAGAACCAATCATATGCGGCACTTAATGACGTCAATAAGTTCACTATTCGGGGGCGGGTGGTAAATCAGCATATAATTAGCATATTATTAGCGCAGCGGTTATCAAAATATTAAATAACACACAAAGTTTTCGAAAACTAAAGTAAGTGATTGTATGCGACTAAGCAATGATCTATTTAATAATATACTACTACACATATGTCCAAAAATCGTGCAATATTAGTATATGCATTGTTTTGTTCCTATAGATCTATATATTTATAGGTTATTATGTGACTAGTTTCATATCAGCATAGGTATCGATCCGAGGTAACTTGGTGTCAGCCTGAGACCGAAGGTCGAACTTGATATCTGCCTGATACCGCGTGTCGATACCTAGGCTGATATGAAACTAAACTAGCCACGTAATGACGTCTTCATTACTTTGATATGAATTTGAACATTTAATCATGCTCTCCGTTATCCAATTAGCTGTTATCTGTCAAATTTGACACAAAATGACGTAAACAAACTAGCACCGAGTGCACATGCGTTATTTCTTCCGGATATAGTTATGATATATTTGTTCTGGTTTCATACTGGCTTGTGACCGTATCAAACGAGCAAACGTAATATCAGACTGGAAAACACAGCATATCAACCTGGGTGGTTGTCAGTATTGTGGTAGACAAATAACTGCAACAATAGACTACAATTTATGTACACAAGTAACAAATAATAATACAAATTTAAAATGATATAGTTGTGAAACTGATAGCAATAAGAGATCGATATAATGTTACTGACTGCAAATTAGTTGCAATAAGATTAATAGATGCTGAAAAATACTAGAAATCGAGACGAAAACAATACGTTACCTACAGTTTTATATTACTATTACAGTTCTTAATTCGACTGATTACTGATTACTTCACAAGTCCAAATAGTTCACCTGGTAGTGTGTCGGACGTTACACATGAGGGCCTCCATAGACTCGGTGTGTGATTTACGTTTATTTATCGTCGCTACCGGTTGCCCATATGAGCGACGCCTCCTGAAGAGATTAATCATGTTAGATTTTTGGAGGATAGTGCAATGATACGGACAAAGACCCATTCCAGAGTCTCCTCTGGTTCTTTTACGTGCACGGTGTAAAGCACCGACACGAGACCTCGGTTTAATGTCCCATCTGAAAGACTGTAAATTGTATTAGGGTCAGACGGGGGATCGAACCTGCGATCCTTGGATTACCAGTCCAGCGTGTTACCACTGGACTACAGATCCGTCTGACAGACTCGATAGTAAATACTTTATTTATACGATGGGTGTCAATGGTAAGTAGAACATACATTATGAAATATTAGTGAAAATCTGATAAAGGGTTCTTAAAACGTCTTAATTACTGTCGCCTCACATTTGGACAGCTTCTTGTGATACGCTAAAGTATATTTCAGATTTAGGTTGTTATATGGGTAACTTCGGGTTATGTCGTATTTCCTATGAAATATGATAAGTAGAGCATATGTTACACGTCTAGATGGGTTCTTCGCGGGGTACACGAATGTTCACCTTATTTACAAGACATGTAGACCAAACAGTTCTTCTAAGACCATCTACGGATCTAAGGCAGGATCACAAACACTCAAAATGTATGTTATCTTGTCTTGTGGGTTTGTTTGCATGCCAGTAATAGTAAAATACAAATGTGTGCTTTATTTAATGTAAAGCATTGTGGTAAAATTCCAACCCTGACTGATGACAACAATACCATCACATATTCGTATGATAATGAGACACGGAAAATGATGACGTTTTTTGCAGTATCCGTATTTTTAGTGATTTCCTATTTCATAAAAAGGTGAAATTATGCCAGTCAATACATCAAAACGGTTATATACACAAGTAGCATCGGAATGCATCCATGAGGTACTATATTTCTATCATTTGAAATGAAAAACATACTTATTGTAGCGCGTTAAATTGGTTTGTTATTAGTTTTCGCGAAATGGCATTAGTTTATACATTTATTTTAGGTCAGACACCGCTATTGCAATTTCCATAGGCCACCATTATAACATACAGTGCCATTAGATTTTCCCCAAAAATAGTGTGGCACAAAAGACAGTAGTTTTCAACAGAATGGCCTAGTTTTCAACAGAATGGCCCTTGAGCCACAGGAATATGTCAAATCTCAATGCGGTTTTTTAATTTCCCACTAAAGGTACCCACCCCCTACTCTGAAGGTAATTTGGTGGTGGATGTTGCACTGACACCTGCATTTATAGTATGCTGTTTATTTGTCACCAAATAGTCTGCAAATATTTTTAAATATCCCAAAATGCAGCTCATATATTGTATTTTAATATTTAGAAGTCATTTTCACTATTTGTGACAATGCCTACTCAGCCAAACAGTTCATGTATCAATAACTCTTAAGGGCTTCCCTACACTTTTCCAACCAATTCCAGACCACTATATCAATAACACTGTCTGACCTAAAGCTCGATTGCGAAACAAGTTCTTTCAACTTATATTAATCATTCTCGATACCTCATTCCTGATGGAATCCATCGCCATGAAGGAGAGAGAAGAGGAAATGTGGAATTTAAATGCCTTGCCTAAGGGCACAATCGTAACGGCTCCAGCGGGGCTCGAACTCCGGACCTGAAGCATCCACTGCGCTATCACAACTTCCAACATGGAATTAACTGATTAATTTGAAAGTTAACGTTTTTGCTAACTTAGGACATGACCGTTTTTTTGTCCATTATAAGTGTAATTTTCTTGTTACTGTAAGCACACAGCAATTCCAATTTTAATACTATTGATAAAGACTGAGTGAACAACAGCTGTCAGATTAGCGAAGTGGTTAGGCATGCTCGCTTTTCACCAATGCAGCCTGTGTTCGATCTTCAGACCGGGAAGTAGGTGAGATTGTATTGTGGCACCAAAATCGGACATGTGGGTTTTCTCTGGGTACTCCCGATTTCCTCTGGGTACTTCCGATTTCCTCCCACACGAATGACCACAAATACACTTTCATCTGTACCAGCAAGATTGATTAATAATAACACAAGTTGTTTTGAAATCATTGTAGAATAAATTAAGTTTATACTATTTAGAAAGAGGGAACATTTCTATGAATTGAACCTCGGACCTTTGCGTAACATGGCATGTATTTGTCAAATTGCTCTCTACCGAGACATCGGTCACAGCCAACCACTACATGCCTATACTTTATGAAAATTCCTATTTGTAAGATCGGTGCATCATATGTCTGCCGAATAATTTAGCCATTGTTTCACAAGTTCTCCATGAATATGACACCAACTTGATTGTGACACAGGTGACTTTGATCAGGAATCTTGAGTCTAATCTCATTCATTGTACATACTGTCTCATTGCGCTATAAAACTGAGCTAATGAGTCATCTTCCGCATGATAATTAAATAATATACATGTATCTGTAATCGATAATGGAATTTATGGGAAACCTTTTGAATCATTTTATTGCTTTCCACATTAATTCATGAAAGGTGTTTTAGCCTGATACCTTTCATAAATTTTGACTGTCTCTCACGTTTGATATTAATAACCACATTGAATAATACATTGATTAGTACACTTCGTTAGATACATTTGTAATATTTGAATACCGGTATTTGATATATATTGCTAGTGTTATTTCTAGAGCGTAATTGCAGGGTGCGCCGCCGCACCTTTTGCCTTTTCTCTCTCTTTTAAAAAAAAAAGATTTGTTATATTTTTGTTTTATAAATTTTATAAGCGCCAACATGTTCCTTTGGACAGCAGACATATATAACTTAGAACTTGTCCACCCATTTCACCAATATGTACAGCCTTTCTGCCTCTTTGACCAATCACCATAACTTATCAACATTTTCTAGGGGCTAACCCCAAAATACCCTCCCGCACAGCATCATGGCTCAAAATTCACCCTTCCTCTTTTCTGACCCACCCTGTCCCTTTTCTAACCCACCCTGCGCCTTTTTTCACTCTAGAATAAACTATATAATGCTGATTTCGACTGAGACCGAATTGGTTGTGAATATTGCACAATCCCTGATGTACACTGTAAAATTAAAATATGTTTATTATACTCAGCAATACATTTACAAATGTGCTCATTTATATATTTATTTCCTATATAGCCAGTGCAAGTGAACACAGTGGTTGTTATTCATCCTGGGTCACTGAATCTGCGTATTGGACGTGCATCGGACACGTTCCCAGTGACAATTCCACACTGTATAGCAAGAAGGCGAAAAGATAACTCACTTCCTGAATACAGGTGTCCGTGGATGACAAGAAAAGAAAAGGAGGTATACTGCATGAACTTTTTAATTTCTGAAAATTGCATTATTATGTACAAAATTTATAAAGCCCAGAAACAGGCCGTGTCTCTTTATATGAAACAGTTGGCAGTTTCTTACGGAGGTTGGAGCACCAAGTACTGGTTAACCAATGAATAGCAAGAAGACGAAAAAATAACTCACTTTCTGAATACAGGTGTCCATGGATGACAGAAAAGAAAAGGAGGTTGGAGCACCATGTACTGGTTAACCAAAAGTTTTTAAACATTATAAAGTTCTGCTTTGTAGATTGTATTTCTTTTGTTACAACTTAACACTGATATGTCTGTTGTGTGTATTTGTGTTTCATATTTATACGGTTATACGCGCTGTTTGTTGATAGCAGATGTGCACATATATATGCATGGCCGAGATATGATGAATGTGTTGTTTGACAAGCTATGTTTTGGTACTGCTAAAGAATCCAAATATAATCCATTTAGCTGTAAAGTAGCACGATCCATGTTTGTGTAAAGTTGCATAATCCATGTTTGTGTAAAGTAGCATAATCCATGTTTGTGTAAAGTACCATGATACATGTTTGTGTAAAGTAGCATAATCCATGTTTGTGTAAAGTACCATAATCCATGTTTGTGTAAAGTACCATAATCCATGTTTGTGTAAAGTACCATGATACATGTTGGTGTAAAGTACCATAATCCATGTTTGTGTAAAGTACCATAATCCATGTTTGTGTAAAGTACCATGATCC
Organism: Archivesica marissinica; assembly: GCA_014843695.1. Classification (NCBI taxonomy): domain Eukaryota; kingdom Metazoa; phylum Mollusca; class Bivalvia; order Venerida; family Vesicomyidae; genus Archivesica; species Archivesica marissinica. The sequence goes on from CM026398.1 coordinate 27,030,137, forward strand.
ATGTCGGTGTAAAGTACCATAATCCATGTTTGTGTAAAGTACCATGATACATGTTGGTGTAAAGTACCATAATCCATTAACAACGATATAGCCTAAAATGGCGCTGATGACGACGTAAAACACAAACAAACAAACAAAGTCCGCCTCCGTGGTCGAGTGGTTAAGGTTGCTGACTTGTATACTACTGTAACCTATCATCACTGATGGTCACGGGTTCGAGCCCCGCTCAGGCCGTGTCTCATTTATATGAAAAAGTTGGCAGTTTCTTACGGAGGTTGGTGCACCCAAGTACTGGTTAACTGCTGGAGCCTGCCCAGGAAAGGTGTTGTTAGGTAAACTGCCCACCGGCGATATAGCCCAAAATGGTGCTGATGCAGGCGTAAAACCAGAACTAACAAACAAACAAACAAACAATAACAGATAAACATTTAGATCAGATTATTATAGTTGCTGTGCTTATAACGGTACGGTCATTTCATTTTGTGTAGCATGCAGGTGCTAGAAAGCAGAGAGATCAAGGTATGAAGGCAGCCAATGATGCTCTGGAAGTGAAACCAATGGATTCTGGAGAGTACAGACCACCGTCATCAGTGAAACAGGTAGTGTACTTGAGCAGTTTTGAGCAGTCTTCACAAAACCTGGCCAGAGTTTGTCCGACATCAGTCAAACAAATGATTAAAATGCACTTAACTCTTTGCACGCTGGGTAAAATAAAAGCTATAAATAATTCAAATAAGTGTAGCGGACGAGAATTCATTAATGTCTTTTTCTTATTTGTAACTGAAAATCCTGGAAATATTTCGTGAAATTTCATTTAGAATTGTGCCGTTGCGACCCATTTCTACTGAAATTCCATGACATATTTGACAGTTATTTTCACCGCTAACAATGCAAAAGTGAAATTTCGATTTATTTTATCTCATCGGAGAATATTTGGTCTGATATGTCAGCCTGGCCTGTCCCACTGATTCCGGGAATATTGATTGAGATATTGGAAGTAGCTAGGGATTTTATTAGAAATCTGCATTGCTGTCTTATTTTTGGATAATAAGCATTTTGATTAGGAAGGTTTACCGGCAAAGTAATTAATATTTGTGATATTATTATTTATTTTCAAAATCACTTTGTCTATTGTGATTTACAAAAGTCAACATTAGCATAGCGATGGTCAATGCCACTCATTTGCATGATAACGTTCGTAAATCATCATTTTCACACGAAAAAACGTTTGTCCGCCTCCGTGGTTACGGTCGCTGACTTTTATACCACTGTAACCTATCATCACTGATGGTGACAGGTTTGAGCCCCGCTCAGGCCGTGTCTCATATACATAAAAAAGTTGGCAGTTTCTTACGGAGGTTGGTGCACCAAGTACTGGTTAGCCACTGGAGACTTCCCAGGAAATGTGTTGTTAGGTAATCTGCCCGCTGGCGATATAGCCCAAAATGGTGCTGATGCAGGCGTAAAACCCGAACAAACAAACAAAACAATGTTCATTTGTTGGCTGATCTTCAACACTTCATATTCCTGTTTAGGAAGACGAAATTGCACTATATATTACTATAAACCCCAAAAATTGCACTGTATATTAATATGAACCCCAAAAACGTGCACTGTATATGACTATAACCCCCCCACCCCCCCAATTACACTGTATACGACTAAAAACCACAAAATTACACTGTATATGACAATAAACCCCAAAATTACACTGTATATGACAATAAACCCAAAATGCACTGTATATGACAATAAACCCAAATTGCACTGTATATGACAATAAATCTAAAATGCACTGTATATGACAATAAACCCAAAATGCACTGTATATGACAATAAATCCCAAATGCACTGTATATGACAATAAACCCAAACTTACACTGTATATGACAATAAACCCAAAATTACACTGTATATGACAATAAACCCAAAATGCACTGTATATGACAATAAACCCAAAATTACACTGTATATGACAATAAACCCAAAATTACACTGTATATGACAATAAACCCAAAATTACACTGTATATGACAATAAACCCAAAAGCGTGCACTGTATACGACTATAACCCCCCAAAACAAACAGATAAATAATAGCAAATGTACATGTATTGTTGAGACAGAGATTATATCACTTTCAGCTTCACACGAACAATATTAGAGTGCGTGGAGAAAGAACTGATGTACCCAGTCCTCACAAGTGGACAAACACAGACAAGCATCCCCCATATATCATAGGAAATGAGGTAGACCTTGCATTACATATATCATAGGAAATGAGGTAGACTTTGCATTACATATATCATAGGAAATGAGGTAGACTTTGCATTACATATATCATAGGAAATGAGGTAGACTTTGCATTACATATATCGTAGGAAATGAGGTAGACTTTGCATTACATATATCATAGGAAATGAGGTAGACTTTGCATTACATATATCATAGGAAATGAGGTAGACTTTGCATTACATGTACCGGTACATACATGTAGGAATAAAGGGCTTTGGAATGTCTTCTTTAGAATGTCTGTTTATGAGAGAGAGAAAACAATGAGTTATTGTTAAAATAATAATAAAGACTTTAATTTACGAGGGAGCTTACATAACATGTGGCTAATACAAATAAGGCCCTTAACATATATACAATGACATAGAAAACATATTAATTAAAATAACACTACATGTTAAGTACAGTATTCAGCAATACGTGGAAGCTCATCTATTATGCATCTATTATGTATCTATTAGTCCAGGTTCCAATCTGTTGATTTTTCACTTCTGGCAAAATGACAGCCTGGGGAAACTTGATTTCCGATCGTAGCACCATCTACTTAATGAGGGTGTAGATTTGAAGAACGACAACTCTTCTCTACAATATACTATATGTGGAAATGCTCCTGAATACTTTAAAACATTGTTTACATTTACATCGGAAGTTCATTCCGGTTGTCTTAGATCCTCTTCTTCATTACAACTATATACGCCTAAACCTAAGTTGGGAATATTCCGTAATACCTTTGTTTATTCAGGTTCTTCCATTCGGAATTCACTACCTCATTATATTCAAAATTCCAACTCACTCAATATCTTTAATACTCATTAATTAAGATGGAATAAGCCAACAGAAACATAGAAATCTGGTGTACATGTATATATATATATATATATATATATATATATAGCCTGGGAACAGGCGTCGATATATTTTGTCTGGTCAGTCAAATAAATATATTTTAACACAGAGACTATTAATTGGGCAGTATTGAGCTTCTGATAATATCAACGCCAGGAGCATAATATGGCTTTATACATTTGAATAGCCTATTGATAAATAAGTTATAACTCATTCAGGAAATGTCATCCACTTACACTCTGCAAACATTAGCTGTTATGACTTGGTAGTCCTTCGTCTGAAAAATTTGTGGAATGTATACGATATCCGCCTTCAGCTGAGAAATTGTGAGTTTGAGCCTCGTCAGAACCATGGTGGTGGTGTCCTTAGGCAAGCAAGACATTTGATCCGCGTCGTCCCTCTACCTCATGGCTATGAGCTTATCAGAACCATGGTGTTGGTGTCCTTAGGCAAGCATGACATTGTCTGTGTATTGGAAGGCCTAAGCAAAATATGCATATTGAAAACAAGTTATTCAGTTTACCTGAAGTTCACTCTGGGAGCCCCATTTCTCCCTAAAAAATTGTTTTCAATTTTTTTTTGCACAATTTTGTCCAGTAAGATACACTGGCCCATTATAAAGCACTCCATTCAAATGTTGTATTTAATGGCATACTGTGCATTTTAACCATATTTTGTTGAAATTTATTAAATAACACCATTTAAGGACGCGATTATACGCTTTCTCACTTCTCCCAAATGTTCTGACCTAGAATGAGCCCTGAATTCTGTCCTCTATCACATAATCAGATAGGCCAAATAGGTCAATAATTCTCCCATAAACGGGACTCCAGATAGAGTGAATCGGGAGAAAGAATCTCCCTGATCTGTTTTGCATCTCCCTATTCTGAGAAAATAGAGAGAAGTTTATTTACCGGTATATAGAATATATAAAGGACACATTACACTTGAGGTGATTTCATAGCAATTTTGGAATTTTGCTATTAAGCAACAAGAGTATAAAATCCTTCCATTACATCACATTATCATATAGGATTTTAATCATATTTTTGCACACTTTGCTACTTTGATTTTGGCGCCAAGTGTGAATGCAAATTGTCGTGACGTCACTAAATTGTCACTATGCAAAACTGCGTTAAAATGTTATGTACTAATTAACCTAGAAATATGCATAATTTAAAGTTTAATTTCAAATTATAGGGATTATTCTCTCAACCAATCGGAATCCTTCCAGGTGTTATTACACGTGTGTTCATATAAAAAAATATGCGATGTCTGTATGAAACTGAATACAAAGAAAGTCATATAATAAAAACCAATACCATGGTTGCAAATGCTCCATCGTAAGTTTCTATCGATTGCGCATCATTAGTACATTGTAGTACTCGCTATTTTCTCCAGGCAATGTATATCCGACCAGGTACAGGCTACAGTGTGCACTGGCCAGTGAGAAGAGGACGGCTTAATATCCACGACGGTCCAGGGGGAACGCTGAATGGAGTGATGGCCGACATTGAACACATCTGGGGAACTGCATTACAAATGTTTCTAGATATTCCACTTAAGGATCTCAAGGTGTCATATTTATGTAAAATTTCTTAAGAATTCTATACCGTCTCCGTGGCCTAGTGGTTTAGGCGTGCGCCTACGGAGCGGGCACTCGATTGTTCGAACCTCGTCAGGGGTTCGTTCTGATATGGCCAATTGGTGAGCCGCCAGCTAGTTAAATAATTGTTGCCGATTGCCTACCAGCCTGGTGCCTGGCCTACAAGCATAGGATTCGGGAAGTACTGATGTTCTAAATAGAACATGTGTCTCATTATGGCCTTTAAATAGCGGTGACACTATAATAAACACACACGATTAAGTTATGCAAACTAATATATAATTATTATATTGTTCATAGAAGTTATATTTTTTTTATATACATGTATTTTGCATCAACAAGACTGGGGTGAATTTGTGTTTTTAAAGGCCCTATATGTAATGTTCTGCACTCCAACATAACCAAGTTGTGCTAATGAGCTGATTAATAGAAATCATGACTACTGTATTTTCTTTTTTTCAAAAATAATCTATGGAGAATTTAAGTAAAATTTTGAAGATCTGTTCACAATGAAATGGATTTTGTTAAATTAGTATATGTCAAATCCCTGCAACAAATATTAAGTGTGAAATATTATGGAACATGTAAACATATCAATACAATGTCCATAATTTATCTACTGAAAAATGTATGCTTCACATTTTACTATTTGGTCCCCCTATTTCATCAATATAAAGTTGCACACATTATTTTTATTGTATTATTGCCATAAGATCTGGTAAAGATTTAGCTGGAATTGAAGGTGTGATTTGGGAGAACTATTCTGCTCATTTCACTCTATTTTGAACTTGGAGGGATCTTTTTTTCACATTAAACATATAGAGGACCCTTGGTTGAACCAACACATTTGTGTGCATTTAACCCATTTCATTCTGGATACCATTCAAACGGTATTTGCAAAGAACATAGAGCCAGATCAACCGCCACGGAACGTGCCGTCTGATCAGGCTCTATGCTGTTTGCTATTCAGATGATCTTGCTAAGACACTTGACTATGCAGCAAACAACATAGATCCTGATCAGCATGCAGCGTTACGCTGCGGCTGATCTGGATCTATGTTGTTTGCAAAAGCCTTTAAATATATCCTGAATGAAATGGGTTAACTTGTCCCTATATCGATGGTCCAGAAAATAATATTGTTTACACTAACTAAGATTTGAGGGAAGGATCTACAGTGTAGATGTGAAATGTACATATTGATGTCGTGTCTTTTGAACCGGGCAGAATAAACACGCTCCAAGAATTTATATTTACAAAATCTTGATAGAATACCATCACCTCAATATGCTTTATAACAACCTGGTTGAACCCCACCCACCTACATATTCTGCATCAAAATATGGAATTTTATATTATCCTGAACCCATTCAATGCCAAGTAACTGACATGGACTGGTTTTGGAGATCAATAAATTAATACGAAAATTACATTCGGACCAGTTCATTTATCAAAATGGGTAATTTTGTCTAAAAATAGTAATATTACTGGCAAAAAGTGCAGATCATGACAAGTCGTCTCATCTGTATCTACACGTTTTGTAAGCCTATTTAGAGATATGTAGTGTTGAAAGTGTTAAAAGAATTGTCCACATCACTTTCTAAATTTTGAATTATTTTCTGTAGAATTTGAGTTTGCAATTATCTGTGTTTTTCTGGAATTTACTGTGATATTATATAGAAAACAGATTTGCATTGACTAACCCGAGCGAAGAAATGTTTCGTTCAATTCTTCACATCTTCTGATTAATGTGATGACACTTATAGCATCTTGTCCGTAGATTCTATTTAATTTGCTAAGACTTAACACAGATTTGTCTGCTGTGTGTGTTTGTGTTTCAGTGTTATAAAATTATAAACGTTATATTTATTTTACAATGATTGCGAAACAAGCCCTAACAACTTACATTTCAGTATTATAAGGTGCTGTTGTTGATACCAGATGTGTATACACATATGCATGTCCGCGAAATGATGAATGTGTTGTTGGACAAGCTTGGTTTCGGTGCGGCTATAGTACATCAGGTAAGTGCATCATCGTAAAGTCTTCATATATTTGCTGCATGGAATTTTGATGAGTCCCAAAATGTCAGATAGTTTTGCATGGTTATGGTCAAAGTTGCATATACGTTACCACGTCAGAATTGTGGATAATTTTCATGGTCAAAATTCTAGATACTGTACTTACCAAGTTAAAGTAACTAGTTCACAATTCTAGATACTGTACTTACCAAGTTAAAGTCACTAGTTCACAATTATAGATACTGTACTTACCAAGTTAAAGTCACTAGTTCACAATTCTAGATACTGTACTTACAAGTTAAAGTCACTAATTCACAATTCTAGATACTGTACTTACCAAGTTAAAGTCACAAGGTCACACTTGTAGATACTGTACTTACCAAGTTAATGTCACACTTGTAGATACTGTACTTACCAAGTTAAAGTCACTAGTTCACAATTCTAGATACTGTACTTACCAAGTTAAAGTCACAAGGTCACACTTGTAGATACTGTACTTACCAAGTTAATGTCACACTTGTAGATACTGTACTTACCAAGTTAAAGTCACTAGTTCACAATTCTAGATACTGTACTTACCAAGTTAAAGTCACAAGGTCACACTTGTAGATACTGTACTTACCAAGTTAATGTCACACTTGTAGATACTGTACTTACCAAGTTAAAGTCACTGATTCACAATTCTAGATACTGTACTTACCAAGTTAAAGCCACAAGGTCACACTTGTAGATACTGTACTTACCAAGTTAATGCCACACTTGTAGATACTGTACTTACCAAGTTAAAGTCACTAATTCACAATTCTAGATACTGTACTTACCAAGTTAAAGTCACAAGGTCACACTTGTAGATACTGTACTTACCAAGTTAATGTCACACTTGTAGATACTGTACTTACAAGTTAAAGTCACTAATTCACAATTCTAGATACTGTACTTACCAAGTTAAAGTCACTAGTTCACAATTCTAGATACTGTACTTACCAAGTTAAAGTCACAAGGTCACACTTGTAGATACTGTACTTACCAAATTAATGCCAACTTGTAGATACTGTACTTACCAAGTTAAAGTCACTAATTCACAATTCTAGATACTGTACTTACCAAGTTAAAGTCACAAGGTCACACTTGTAGATACTGTACTTACCAAGTTAATGTCACACTTGTAGATACTGTACTTACCAAGTTAAAGTCACTAGTTCACAATTGTAGATACTGTACTTACTAAGTTAAAGTCACAAGGTCACACGTGTAGATACTGTACTTACCAAGTTAAAGTCACAAGGTCACAAGTGACGGTCACAATTGTAGATACTGTACTTACCAAGTTAAAGTCACTAGTTCACAATTGTAGATACTGTACTTACCAAGTTAAAGTCACTAGTTCACAATTGTAGATACTGTACTTACCAAGTTAAAGTCACTAGTTCACAATTCTAGATACTGTACTTACCATTTTAAAGTCACAAGGTCACAAGTGAAGGTCACAATTGTAGATACTGTACTTACCAAGTTAAAGTCACTAGTTCACAATTGTAGATACTGTACTTACCAAGTTAAAGTCACTAGTTCACAATTGTAGATACTGTACTTACCAAGTTAAAGTCACTAGTTCACAATTGTAGATACTGTACTTACCAAGTTAAAGTCACTAATTCACAATTCTAGATGCTGTACTTACCAAGTTAAAGTCACTAGTTCACAATTATAGATACTGTACTTACCAAGTTAAAGTCACTAGTTCACAATTATAGATAGTGTACTTACCAAGTTAAAGTCACTAGTTCACAATTCTAGATACTGTACTTACAAGTTAAGGTCACTAATTCACAATTGTAGATACTGTACGTACCAAGTTAAAGTCACTCATTCACAATTCTAGATACTGTACTTACCAAGTTAAAGTCACATGGTCACACTTGTTGATACTGTACTTACCAAGTTAAAGTCACATGGTCACAATTGTAGATATATATTGTACTTAGCGAGTTAAAGTCACTAGTTCATAATTGTAGATAGTGTACTTACCAAGTTAATGTCACTAATTCACAATTGTAGATACTGTACATACCAAGTTAAAGTCACTAGTTCACAATTCTAGATACTGTACTTACCAAGTTAAAGTCACAAGGTCACAAGTGAAGGTCACAATTGTAGATACTTTAATTTACCAAGTTAAAGTCACATGGTCACACTTGTTGATACTGTACTTACCAAGTTAAAGTCACATGGTCACAATTGTAGATATATATTGTACTTAGCGAGTTAAAGTCACTAGTTCATAATTGTAGATAGTGTACTTACCAAGTTAATGTCACTAATTCACAATTGTAGATACTGTACATACCAAGTTAAAGTCACTAGTTCACAATTCTAGATACTGTACTTACCAAGTTAAAGTCACAAGGTCACAAGTGAAGGTCACAATTGTAGATACTTTAATTTACCAAGTTAAAGTCACATGGTCACACTTGTTGATATATATTGTACTTAACAAGTTAAAGTCACTAGTTCATAATTGTAGATAGTGGTGTACTTACCAAGTTAAAGTCACTAGTTCACACTTGTAGATACTGTACTTACCAAGTTAATGTCACACTTGTAGATACTGTACTTACCATGTTAAATTCACTAGTTCACAATTGTAGATACTGTACTTACCAAGTTAATGTCACACTTGTAGATACTGTACTTACCATGTTAAAGTCACTAGTTCACAATTGTAGATACTGTACTTACCAAGTTAAAGTCACATGGTCACAATTGTAGATATATATTGTACTTAACAAGTTAAAGTCACTAGTTCATAATTGTAGATAGTGTACTTACCAAGTTAAAGTCACTAGTTCACAATTGTAGATACTGTACTTACCAAGTTAATGTAACACTTGTAGATACTGTACTTACCAAGTTAAAGTCACTAGTTCACAATTCTAGATACTGTACTTAGCAAGTTAAAGTCACTAGTTCACAATTGTAGATACTGTACTTACCAAGTTAAAGTCACAAGGTCACAATTGTAGATACTTTACTTACCAAGTTAAAGTCACATGGTCACAATTGTAGATACTGTACTTTTGCCTGCCTAGTAAATAAAATCACATTTACAAACAACATGGATTCAGATCAGCCGCGGCATAGCACAGCATCTGATCAGGATCTATGTTGTTTGCTATTCAGCCAAGTGTTTTAGCTCCACTATCCGAATAGCAAACAGTTTGATCTGACGGTACATTCTGTGCCATCTGATCTGGATTGATGCTGTTTGTAAAAGTGATTTTATCTGCCGCTAGCATGAAAAGGGTTAAAACCCAAACTGTCAGTAAACTGATATTGTGACCTAATTTATTAAAATATATGGATGTTAATAACTTAACTCTTTGCACGGTGAAACAAATGTGTCATGTATTTTCATTAGAATTGTGTCATAACGACACAATATCCGTGGTCAAGTGGTTACGGTCGCTGACTTATATACCACTGTAACCTATCATCACTGATTGTCACGGGTTCAAGCCCCGCACAGACCGTGTCTTATTTATATGAAAAAGTTGGCAGTTTCTTATGGAGGTTGGTGCACCCAAGTACTGGTTAACCATTGGAGCCTGCCCAGGAAAGGTGTTGTTAGGTAAACTGCCCGCCGGCGATATAGCCCAAAATGGTGCTGATGCAGGCGTAAAACCCGAAATATAACATAATAACATATAACGACACAATTCCAATGGAATTCCAAGAAACATTTCAGTTACAAACTTGCAAAACACATTCATGAATTGTAGTCTGCTGCATTTATTTGAACGATTTATAGTCTTTATTTTACCCTGCATGCAAAGAGTTAATATACATTAAAGGAGTCTATTTGTGGAGCCTTTGGAGCAGGCGTTCCCAGCGGGTGTATCATAGATGTTGGGGACCAGAAAACGAGCGTCTGCTGCATAGAGGATGGAATCTCAGATAGAAATACAAGGTAAATTATATAATTGATTCAATTCCCAGAAAACAAGCATCTGCAGCATAGAGGATGGAATCTCGGATAGAAATACAAGGTAAATTATATAATTGATTCAATTCCCAGAAAACGAGCATCTGCATCATAGAGGATGGAATCTCGGATAGAAATACAAGGTAAATTATATAATTGATTCAATTCCCAGAAAACAAGCATCTGCAGCATAGAGGATGGAATCTCGGATAGAAATACAAGGTAAATTATATAATTGATTCAATTCCCAGAAAACGAGCATCTGCAGCATAGAGGATGGAATCTCGGATAGAAGAAATACAAGGTAAATTATATAATTGATTCAATTCCCAGAAAACGAGCATCTGCTGCATAGAATCTCAGATAGAAATACAAGGTAAATTATATAATTGATTCAATTCCCAGAAAACGAGCATCTGCAGCATAGAGGATGGAATCTCGGATAGAAATACAAGGTAAATTATATAATTGATTCAATTCCCAGAAAACAAGCATCTGCAGCATAGAGGATGGAATCTCGGATAGAAATACAAGGTAAATTATATAATTGATTCAATTCCCAGAAAACGAGCATCTGCAGCATAGAGGATGGAATCTCGGATAGAAATACAAGGTAAATTATATAATTGATTCAATTCCCAGAAAACGAGCATCTGCTGCATAGAATCTCAGATAGAAATACAAGGTACAGTCATAACTTGCTCGAAAGACAAAATCTATTGAGAGAACAGTTTTTATGTTCCCATTTGTAAGGTTAAGGAACAAATTAGCCTGTATTAAGAGACCATTCCTGCTGAGAGACCTCTTTTTGCCCTTCCCTTTTGTGGTCTCTTAATGCAAGTTTGATTCAATCCAGAACATGTGTTTGGGGTAGATTGATGTTGGTTTCTATGAGTAGAAAATTAAAATGGCCCTATGCTACATGAAGCGTGTCATTTTATGCCTGAACGATCTGCAATTTCAAATTCTCAATTATACAGATTTGAAATAAAAATGTGTCTGCTTGTAACCTGTTCCATCTGCTTGTAGCTTTCCAGTCTGATTGTAACCTGTTCCATCTGTGTGTAGCTTTCCAGTCTGATTGTAACCTGTTCCATTTGCTTGTAGCTTTCCTTGTCTGCGTGTAACCTGTTCCATCTGCTTGTAACTTTCCAGTTTGATTGTAACCTGTTCCATTTGCTTGTAGCTTTCCAGTCTTATTGTAACCTGTTCCATTTGCTTGTAGCTTTCCAGTCTGATTGTAACCTGTTCCATCTGCTTGTAACTTTCCAGTTTGATTGTAACCTGTTCCATTTGCTTGTAGCTTTCCAGTCCTATTGTAACCTGTTCCATCTGCTTGTAACTTTCCAGTTTGATTGTAACCTGTTCCATTTGCTTGTAGCTTTCCTTGTCTGCTTGTAACCTGTTCCATCTGTTTGTAGCTTTCCAGTCTGAGTGTAACCTGTTCCATTTGCTTGTAGCTTTCCAGTCTGATTGTAACATGTTCCATCTGTTTGTAGCTTTCCAGTCTGCTTGTAACCTGTTCCATCTGTGTGTAGCTTTCCAGTCTGATTGTAACCTGTTCCATCTGCTTGTAGCTATCCAGTCTGATTGTAACCTGTTCCATCTGTGTGTAGCTTTCCAGTCTGATTGTAACCTGTTCCATCTGTGTGTAGCTTTCCAGTCTGATTGTAACCTGTTCCATTTGCTTGTAGCTTTCCAGTCTGATTGCAACCTGTTCCATTTGCTTGTAGCTTTCCAGTCTGGTTGTAACATGTTCCATCTGCTTGTAGCTTTCCAGTCTGATTGTAACCTGTTCCATTTGCTTGTAGCTTTCCAGTCTGATTGTAACCTGTTCCATCTGTTTGTAACTTTCCAGCCTGACTGTAACCTGTTCCATTTGCTATTAACCTGTTCTATCTGATTGTAACCTGTTCCATTTGCTTGTAGCTTTCCAGTCTGGTTGAAACCTGTTCCATCTGCTTGTAGCTTTCCAGTCTGATTGTAACCTGTTCCACTCTGCTTGTAACTTTCCAGTCTGATTGTAACCTTTTCCATCTGCTTGTAGCTTTCCTGTCTGATTGTAACCTGTTCCATCTGCTTGTAGCTTTCCAGTCTGATTTTAACCTGTTCCATCTGCTTGTAACTTTCCAGTCTGATTGTAACCTGTTCCATCTGTTTGTAACTTTCCAGCCTGACTGTAACATGTTCCATTTGCTATTAACCTGTTCTATCTGATTGTAACCTGTTCCATTTGCTTGTAGCTTTCCAGTCTGGTTGTAACCTGTTCCATCTGCTTGTAGCTTTCCAGTCTGATTGTAACCTGTTCCACTCTGCTTGTAACTTTCCAGTCTGATTGTAACCTTTTCCATCTGCTTGTAGCTTTCCTGTCTGATTGGAACCTGTTCCATCTGCTTGTAGCTTTCCAGTCTGATTTTAACCTGTTCCATCTGCTTGTAACTTTCCAGTCTGATTGTAACCTGTTCCATCTGCTTGTAGCTTTCCAGCCTCATTGTAACATGTTCCATCTGCTTGTAGCTTTCCTTGTCTGCTTGTAACCTGTTCCATCTGCTTGTAGCTTTCCTGTCTGATTGTAACATGTTCCATCTGCTTGTAGCTTTCCAGTCTGATTGTAACCTGTTCCATCTGTGTGTAGCTTTCCAGTCTGATTGTAACCTGTTCCATTTGCTTGTAGCTTTCCAGTCTGATTGTAACCTGTTCCATCTGCTTGTAGCTTTCCTGTCTGAGTGTAACCTGTTTCATTTGCTTGTAGCTTTCCAGTCTGATTGTAACCTGTTCCATTTGCTTGTAGCTTTCCAGTCTGATTGTAACCTGTTCCATCTGCTTGTAGCTTTCCAGTCTGATTGTAACCTGTTCCATTTGCTTGTAGCTTTCCAGTCTGATTGTAACATGTTCCATTTGCTTGTAACTTTCCAGTCTGATTGTAACCTGTTCCATCTGCTTGTAGCTTTCCAGTCTGATTGTAACCTGTTCCATCTGTGTGTAGCTTTCCAGTCTGATTGTAACCTGTTCCATTTGCTTGTAGCTTTCCAGTCTGATTGTAACCTGTTCCATTTGCTTGTAGCTTTCCAGTCTGATTGTAACCTGTTCCATCTGTTTGTAACTTTCCAGCCTGACTGTAACCTGTTCCATTTGCTTGTAGCTTTCCAGTCTGATTGTAACCTGTTCCATCTGCTTGTAGCTTTCCTGTCTGAGTGTAACCTGTTTCATCTGCTTGTAGCTTTCCAGTCTGATTGTAACCTGTTCCATTTGCTTGTAGCTTTCCAGTCTCATTGTAACATGTTCCATTTGCTTGTAGCTTTCCAGTCTGATTGTAACCTGTTCCATCTGCTTGTAGCTTCCAATCTGATTGTAACCTGTTCCATTTGCTTGTAGCTTTCCAGTCTGATTGTAACCTGTTCCATCTGCCTGTAGCTTTCCTTGTCTGCTTGTAACCTGTTTCATCTGTGTGTAGCTTTCCAGTCTGATTGTAACCTGTTCCATTTGCTTGTAACTTTCCAGTCTGGTTGTAACCTGTTCCATTTGCTTATAGCTTTCCAGTCTGATTGTAACATGTTCCATTTGCTTGTAGCTTTCCAGTCTGATTGTAACCTGTTCCATCTGCTTGTAGCTTTCCAGTCTGATTGTAACCTGTTCCATCTGTGTGTAGCTTTCCAGTCTGATTGTAACCTGTTCCATTTGCTTGTAGCTTTCCAGTCTGATTGTAACCTGTTCCATTTGCTTGTAGCTTTCCAGTCTGATTGTAACCTGTTCCATCTGTTTGTAACTTTCCAGCCTGACTGTAACCTGTTCCATTTGCTTGTAGCTTTCCAGTCTGATTGTAACCTGTTCCATCTGCTTGTAGCTTTCCTGTCTGAGTGTAACCTGTTTCATCTGCTTGTAGCTTTCCAGTCTGATTGTAACCTGTTCCATTTGCTTGTAGCTTTCCAGTCTGATTGTAACATGTTCCATTTGCTTGTAGCTTTCCAGTCTGATTGTAACCTGTTCCATCTGCTTGTAGCTTCCAATCTGATTGTAACCTGTTCCATTTGCTTGTAGCTTTCCAGTCTGATTGTAACATGTTCCATTTGCTTGTAGCTTTCCAGTCTGATTGTAACCTGTTCCATCTGCTTGTAGCTTCCAATCTGATTGTAACCTGTTCCATTTGCTTGTAGCTTTCCAGTCTGATTGTAACATGTTCCATTTGCTTGTAGCTTTCCAGTCTGATTGTAACCTGTTCCATCTGCTTGTAGCTTCCAATCTGATTGTAACCTGTTCCATTTGCTTGTAGCTTTCCAGTCTGATTGTAACATGTTCCATTTGCTTGTAGCTTTCCAGTCTGATTGTAACCTGTTCCATCTGCTTGTAGCTTCCAATCTGATTGTAACCTGTTCCATTTGCTTGTAGCTTTCCAGTCTGATTGTAACCTGTTCCATTTGCTTGTAGCTTTCCAGTCTGATTGTAACCTGTTCCATCTGCTTGTAGCTTCCATCTGATTGTAACCTGTTCCATTTGCTTGTAGCTTTCCAGTCTGATTGTAACCTGTTCCATTTGCTTGTAGCTTTCCAGTCTGATTGTAACCTGTTCCATCTGCTTGTAGCTTTCCAGTCTGATTGTAACCTGTTCCATTTGCTTGTAGCTTTCCAGTCTGATTGTAACCTGTTCCATTTGCTTGTAGCTTTCCAGTCTGATTGTAACCTGTTCCATTTGCTTGTAACTTCTTCCATTTGTGCATAACCGTTCCTGTCCTCGAATATCCCTCACTACAGATTAACTTGAATGTTCAATCCTTGTTACAGATTAACAATGGAGATAGGAGGTTGTGATATAACTCGGATGTTCCTGGAACTCGTTAACACATTGGGTTTTAATCCATCATTAGATCTTCGACTGTATCCAGACGCTGTTCATGTACAGGAAATGAAAGAGAGGTTATGTCACTTAGACCATGTAAGTACTGATGATGTTCATGTACAGGAAATGAAAGAGAGGGTATGTCACTTAGACCATGTAAGTACTGATGCTGTTCTTGTACAGGAAATGAAAGAGAGGGTATGTCATTTAGACCATGTAAGTACTGATGCTGTTCTTGTACAGGAAATGAAAGAGAGGGTATGTCACTTAGACCATGTAAGTACTGATGCTGTTCTTGTACAGGACATGAAAGAGGGGTTATGTCACTTAGACCATGTAAGTACTGATGCTGTTCTTGTACAGGAAATGAAAGAGAGGGTATGTCACTTAGGCCATGTAAGTACTGATGCTGTTCTTGTACAGGAAATGAAAGAGAGGGTATGTCACTTAGACCATGTAAGTACTGATGCTGTTCTTGTACAGGAAATGAAAGAGAGGGTATGTCACTTAGACCATGTAAGTACTGATGCTGTTCTTGTACAGGAAATGAAAGAGAGGGTATGTCACTTAGACCATGTAAGTACTTATGCTGTTCTTGTACAGGAAATGAAAGAGAGGGTATGTCACTTAGACCATGTAAGTACTGATGATGTTCATGTACAGGAAATGAAAGAGAGGGTATGTCACTTAGACCATGTAAGTACTGATGCTGTTCTTGTACAGGAAATGAAAGAGAGGGTATGTCACTTAGACCATGTAAGTACTGATGCTGTTCTTGTACAGGAAATGAAAGAGAGGGTATGTCACTTAGACCATGTAAGTACTGATGCTGTTCTTGTACAGGAAATGAAAGAGAGGGTATGTCACTTAGACCATGTAAGTACTGATGCTGTTCTACAAGAGTGCTCATCCGTGTATGCAATTACTGTTTGGAGGGGCACCCGTTTTCTTCCTCCAATAATAGCGGGAGAGTCGCTATATGACCTGTGTGTGTGTCTTACGTTTATTTATCATCACTACAGGTTGGCCATATGAGTGACTCCTCCTGAAGAGATTAGTCATTTTAGATTTTTGGAGTGTAGTGCAAATGATACAGACATAGACCCATTCCAGAGTCTCCTCTGGTTCTTTTACGTGCACGGTGTACAGCACCGACACGAGACCTCGGTTTAACGTCCCATCTGAAAGACTGTTAATTTTATTAAGGTCAGAGGGGGATCGAACCTGCGCTCCCTGGATTACCAGTCCAGCGTGATACCACTGGACTACAGATCCGTCTGTGCTATATGACCTAAGCTGTTGATGTGACTTTAAACCCCAAAAACAAACAAACAAAAAATTGATGCAGCTTAGTAAGCCTATTTCTCACAAAATGTTACATATCTTAACCTCTGTACGATACTGTTGAACTCTATTTATTCGCGAGTATGTATATTTCGCTAATTTTCGCATTATAGGTTGATCATGAATTCATGATTCTCGTGAATCTGTCCGAATGTAGAGTTATATCCGAAAAATATACAATTTTGAAAGTCTATACAATTATAACTTATATACATGTAACCCACGTGAGAAAAACATGCAGCCAATCCGGGACTCGAACCCGGGACCTCTCGCTTACAGGGCGATTGCTCTACCGACTGAGCTAACCTGGCTGACTACATATCACCTCGCATATTGGGTTAATATACACACCGTTACATACATAAACATTAAACAGTCACCTTTTATCTAAATTCAGTTGCACCGAAGCCATTTGAATGTCATTTATTATAGTTCTTCTCTTCTCTGCATCATGTCTTGTCGTTGTTTGTTAATAATGAACATCATCGCTGGCTTTTCTGTTACCTCACTTGGCAGATAAAGTCCAATTTATCCCAAAATGGGTAAGGGTCCTTTTAGTTGGAATCCTTTATTTTTACTGTTGTTCTCTAACTAGATATTGCGGTATGATGATTGTAAATCAAAATAATGTTAATTAATTGATAAGAAATCTTTACTCATTGGATAAGAAAGTAGATGATGATTA
Source organism: Archivesica marissinica (assembly GCA_014843695.1). Lineage (NCBI taxonomy): Eukaryota > Metazoa > Mollusca > Bivalvia > Venerida > Vesicomyidae > Archivesica > Archivesica marissinica. The sequence goes on from CM026398.1 coordinate 27,047,743, forward strand.
ATAGCTTGTTGTGTGTGCAAAGGAAACAACAACAAAAGCAGAGGAAACCACTTAAGAGGACCTACTATTCTTTTTATGTCCGATTAGCTCAGTGGTTAGCATGCTCGCTTCTCACCAATGCAGCCCTTGTTCGATACTCGGACCGAGATGTATGTGAGATGGTACAATGGTCACCAGATCGGACAGGTGGGTTTTCTCTGGGTATTCCGGTTTCCTCCCACACGAATGACCACATTTACGCTTTCATCCACGCCAACGATAGTGATTAATATAAGTTGTTTAAACTTGCTTCGCAATAAATAAAGTTTGAATTATTCTATTAGTGAGTATTCAGGGGCAGTAACTGAAGATGTCTTTCATTTATTTCAGAATAGATATGGCTATTTGGAGGAATCAATTCAAATCAAGCGGCCAGGGGAGTATATAACTAAGTATCTGATACAGATGGGAGATGAACTTGTCCTTGCACCACTCAGTATGTTCTTCACAGACATGCATGCATTACAAGGTATGCCAAATTTAATACTGCCAGAAACGTATTCCTTACTTCATTCATGCATTCATTACAAGGTATGCCAAATTTAATACTGCCAGAAGCATATTCCTTTCTTCACAGACATGCTTGCTTTGCAAGGTATGACAAATTTCATACTGCTAGAAATGTGTCATGTTTTGGCGATATGCTTGCCTTGCTAGATATGGCTGCTGTAATACTGCCAGAAATGTAGTCCTGTCTTCACAGATATACTTGCCTTACAAGGTATGGCTAATTGAACTGTGCCAGGCACTTAATGCCAGAAGCATATTGCATTCTTCACAGATATACTTGCCTTACACGGTATGGCTAATTGAACTGTGCCAGGCACTTAATGCCAGAAGCATATTGCATTCTTCACAGATATACTTGCCTTACACGGTATGGCTAATTGAACTGTGCCAGGCACTTAATGCCAGAAGCATATTGCATTCTTCACAGATATACTTGCCTTACACGGTATGGCTAATTGAACTGTGCCAGGCACTTAATGCCAGAAGCATATTGCATTCTTCACAGATATACTTGCCTTACACGGTATGGCTAATTGAACTGTGCCAGGCACTTAATGCCAGAAGCATATTGCATTCTTCACAGATATACTTGCCTTACACGGTATGGCTAATTGAACTGTGCCAGGCACTTAATGCCAGAAGCATATTGCATTCTTCACAGATATACTTGCCTTACAAGGTATGGCTAATTGAATTGTGCCAAGCTCTTAATGCCACAAGCATATTGCATTCTTCAACTGATATACTTTCTTTTCAAGTTATGCCTAATTTAACACACCCATACAGTACAAATCAATGAGCATATCGGATCTTCTCTAAGTTTATGGGAATAATATATGAATTTTTAATGTCACGGTCACTGATCAGCTCAACAGAGCCGGCACAGCGTTGGTTTAATATATGTCCTGCACCATGGCTTGCATTCATTCTATCTCATCTAGTCTATATCTTTGTTTAAGTTCAAAGTTTATTTATTTTACAACGATTGCGTAGCAAGTTTTAACAACTTATATTAATCACTCTCGTTGGCGCGGATGAAAGCGTAAATGTGGTCAATCGTGTGGGAGGAAGCTTTGTTGTAGTAGGGAGCAGGTAAGAATAGAAATTTTGTATCTGTGCATTTGAGTCCATATTATTTGTATGCTAACGAGTACTATTCATTTCTTGCATTAATAAAAGCGGATGCTAGATAATGATTAGTCCACCTATATTTGAACATGCAGTAGTGCAGTATGAGTTGATGGTTTGCTATGCATGAGTATGCAAAAATAATTACTTACAGATCAAAAGTTTCTATTTCATTTTCTCTTCAATAACTTTGATGCAAAATATAGGTGAGAACTTGTCACGGATACAGGGAAGAAATAAGGGAGACCCAGCAGACCCTCATGATGATTTCTATCTCAAACAGGTCCAAACCAGACAGGATCCCGTAAGTTTACAAATTCATCATCTCTCGAATAGATGCTCACCAAGTGATTTGTGAAAATTTAATCTTGCACATTCATCACAATTTACAGTACTCATTATAATACTGTGATGGTGGATAAACCAACTCCATAGCAACAACATTGTAACGTTTTTTTATCAGAAATTCATTATATTTAAGTAATGAATCGTGGGTTAATAGTTTCCATCAGGTTATGAACTACATTGGGCGTTTTAGAGTGTGGAGGCCGAAAACATCCACGCTTACTTTAGGCATGCCCAGTGTACGACAAATCCTATGCCCGGAGCCCGCGGGCAACTGAAATATCTCGGCGGGCAACTAAGTTTGAAAAGCAGTTGCCCACCGGGCAACCCCAAAAATGCCAAAATAGTTGCCCGGAAAATCCCGTTAAATATTATAAAACAAATATTTCGCTAAGCCAAAAATGTTGACTCCGCGGTCAAGATTTCTATGCTCCGCGTATTTTAATTGATGACGTATTATGCCGGTTCCCGATTACAGAGGTATATCATATAGTGGCCGGGAAACAGTTTGTCAATGTGTACCAGCTTTTAATTGCGGTGTTTGCCGAATGCCGAGAACCAACAGTAAAACAAAAAATGGCGAGCACAACAAACTGCGAAATCCAGATCATTTCAATTACTTTTATTATTTCTGATGCTATGATTTTGCGCGTTGATGGAGCGTTGTGTTGTGAACTTGATGTTTATAAATTTAGTTAATTAAATTTAGGTTTAGCGCAGTCTTTTAGTGAATTTTGAATTAAATAAATGTTACTTTCGATCAGTTACGATGGATCGTTTCATTATCCGGTCAGTGGATTCACCAACACCAACGCAGTCTCCTTCGTCTTCAGAAAAACGTTCTGCATCATCATCATCATCTAATTCTAAAGTGACGAAACGCCCCAAGTTTACGGACAAGGAGTATGACAAAAATACCCGTGTTCGGAGATTCCAGGCATCATGGAAAGTAACATTTCCTTGGCTGCGATATACAGACGAAGATAATGGCAAGCCTGATAGTGCTTGTGGTGTTATGCACTGTTTCTCGTGCACAGATAACCCAAGTTTGGCCGACAAGCAGTCACCTCTCTTTACTGGCAGCAGGAACATGAGGGTGGACCCGCTTAAGAAGCACGAAACATCAGCTAGTCACATTAAGGCCACAGAGACTTCAAGGAGGAAAACAATGTCTCAAACTGAAAGGAAGGAACTGGTCAGGAATGGGCCATTGGTCAAGGCTAGCAAGAGAAGTGCACAGATTAATATGAACACGTTGAAAACATGCTTTGAATAAATTGACAATAACATTGTTGGGCTCAAAACCGCACCGAAAATTGAAAGAAACATACTGGACAAACACGTCAAAATCCTGGGCAACCAGATCAAAATTCTGGTTGCCCAATGGGCAACCAAGTCCTTAAAAAATTTGTCGTACACTGGGCATGCCCAATGTAGTTCATACCCCGATGGAGACTATTAACCGGCGATGACCGCAAAGAAAATATAGCACACTTTGCATTCAAAATGATTTTAGTCAAGATTTGCAACTTACCACATGCCGAAAAAGGTAAATAGATCATCCTTGGAACAGCATAAACTGTAAGACACGCCTTTTCTCCCGACGAATGCTGCTTAACACAGTAAATTCGCATGTCCGTATTATCGAGTGTGCATGTCGGCTGCATATCATTAGTTGGGAACTCTCATATGAAAATGTATACAATCGTAGCACATGTGTTTACTGAAAGAAGTCCACCTCCGAGGTCGAGTGGTTACGGTCGCTGACTTGTATACCACTGTAATCTATCATCACTGATCGTCACGGGTTCGAGCACCGCTCATACAGTTTCTCATTTATATGAAAAAGTTGGCAGTTTCTTATAGAGGTTGGTGCATTGGTTAACTTCTGGTGTTGATGATTCTGATGCAGGCGTAAAACCCGAACAAACAAACAAATCTACAACTAAACACTTCTCATTAGCTTACCAGTATCTATTCTTTGAAAGGCCACTAAACTGTCCAAGAAAAAAGACAACCAGGATTGTGCAAGAGATGGTCCAGATGTTACGCTCGACGAATCAGGCATCAATGCTTTACAAGATGAAGATTCTAATGATATGCCAGACTCAATGCCCATGACGGAAGCAGCCAAATCACGACGTGGGGAGGTGGAAGATGATATGGAAGAAGAATCTGTGTTAGAACAAGTTGTCCCACCTCTGATGGGATTGGACCAGGCTGTTCTATACAGTATCGATAAATGTGGTAGGTATGGAGGATGAAAATGTGCTAGAATATGTTCATCCCACTTCTGATGAGATTGGACCCGGCTGTTCTATACAGCATAGATAAATGTGGTAGGTATGGAAAATGTGCTAGAACATGTTCATCCCACCTCTGATGGGATTGGACCAGGCTGTTCTATACAGCATAGATAAATGTGGTAGGTATGTAAAATGTGCTAGAATATGTTGATCCCACCTCTGATGGGATTGGACCAGGCAGTTCTATACAGCATAGATAAATGTGGTAGGTATGGAGGATGAAAATGTGCTAGAACATGTTGACCCCACTTCTGATGGGTTGGACCCGGCTGTTCTATACAGCATAGATAAATGTGGTAGGCATGGAAAATGTGCTAGAACATTTTGACCCCACTTCTGATAGGATTGGACCCGGCTGTTCTATACAGCATAGATAAATGTGGTAGGTATGGAAAATGTGCTAGAACATGTTGACCCCACTTCTGATGGGTTGGACCCGGCTGTTCTATACAGCATAGATAAATGTGGTAGGCATGGAAAATGTGCTAGAACATTTTGACCCCACTTCTGATAGGATTGGACCCGGCTGTTCTATACAGCATAGATAAATGTGGTAGGTATGGAAAATGTGCTAGAACATGTTGACCCCACTTCTGATGGGTTGGACCCGGCTGTTCTATACAGCATAGATAAATGTGGTAGGCATGGAAAATGTGCTAGAACATTTTGACCCCACTTCTGATAGGATTGGACCCGGCTGTTCTATACAGCATAGATAAATGTGGTAGGTATGGAAAATGTGCTAGAACATGTTGACCCCACTTCTGATGGGATTGGACCCGGCTGTTCTATACAGCATAGATAAATGTGGTATGGAGGAAGAAAATGTGCTAGAGCATGTTGAGTTTGAACCAAATTATTATATACATTATATATATAAGTGTGGTAGGTATGTATGTATGGAGGAATAAATTATGTTAGTAAATGTTGCCCCACCTGTGATGAGATTGAACCACAGTATACTATACAGAATAAATAAATGTGGTAGATTTGGAAAAATAATCTATGTTAGAACAAGTTATACCATCTTAGATGGTTTGGGGTCAAAATGATTGTATATAGTAGATAAGTATTGTTGATATGGATGGAAAATCTGTTTTAGGAAATTGTCTCAACTTCTGGGATTGGATTTGTAGGTGTTTTGTTTTTGAGTTTAAAGTTGCACCAAGAGTGACTCTCCATCGGTACTTGGTAGAGGAGGACCACGCCGAATACGGCAAGCAGTATTTCAGACATTGACTGGCAACAATGTATATCACAGCTGGATAACTTCTTTTCATGAAAGAATTTACCACCCCAATAGGATTTGAACCTACAGCTGTTAGGCGTCAAGTGATCTGATTGGAATTCCAACGACCACTGGGATTTGACCAAGCTATTCGATGCAGCATAGGTAATCTTGTGTCCCCGTGAGGCTGCATATGATGTTCGGCACTGTACGCCTATTCATTCGTTGAACTCCCATCTGTAATGTCAATGTCACATTTAATGTAAAATCTATTAGGTTTCTGCATCCGAAATCATGGTTGGTGTGTTTTATGTTTATTTATCGTCGCTACCGGTTACCCATATGAGCGACTCCTCCTGAAGAGATTAGTCATTTTAGATTGTTGGAGGATAGTGCAATGACACAGACAGAGACCCATTCCAGAGTCTCCTCTGGTTCTTTTACGTGCACGATGAACAGCACCAACATGAGACCTCGGTTTAAAGTCCCACCTGAAAGACTGTTAATTTTATTAGGGTCAGACGGGGGATCGAACCTGCGATCACTGGATTACCAGTCCAGCGTGTTAACCATTGGACTACAGATCCATCTGTAATGCTAGAAATCATGGATAGATAGGGTGTCAAATATGTAACAATGTCTTCATGGTTACAGTCACACTTCGAGGTTTCCGGCAAATGATAATATTTTTGTTTCTTCCCAATAACTTCAAACCATACAATAACAAGGGGAAGTGGCCTCTGTGGCTGAGTGGTTACGTCCCCGCAAGGGGTTTGACATTAATTAATCTGACCATAATAAAATTAACAGTCTTTCAGGTGGGACTTTAAACCGAGGTCTCGTCGGTGCTTACATCATGAACGTAAAAGAACCAGAGGAGACTCTGGAATAGGTCTGACCAAAGGTAAGTCTGTATCATTGTACTATCCTCCAAAGATCTAAAATTACTAATCACATATGGGCAACGGGTAGCGACGATAAATAAACGTAAAACACCACCGACATTAATGGAACATACATACATACCATGTAATTTTCAGAATGTGATGAAGTGAAGAAGAAGATGTACAGTTGTATAGTGTTGGTTGGAGGAGGGTTCAACTTCGAGTGTACACAGCCTTGGTTGCAGTACTGTATATGGAAGAATATGCCCGCCTATTTTAGGCCATTGCTAGATACTATGGATGTTATAACTAGACCAAAGGTAAGATTCATTGAGTAACTTCTTCAATAGTCAGATTCAAAGGTCAGATTCCAAGACTTGTTTTCAGATCCTTATTACTGTGTGTGACATATGTAAGTGTATGTACATAAACTATAGAACATATTGTTTGAACATATTGTATACTGTATATGAATACCATTGAAAAAATAAATACTGTTTAAACCAAAGGTCAGATTCATTTAGTCACTTCTTCAAAGGTCAGATTCAAAGGTCAGATTCATTGAATCACTTCTTCAGAGGTCAGATTCAAGGTCAGATTCATTGAGTCACTTCTTCAGAGGTCAGATTCAAAGGTCAGATTCATTGAGTCACTTCTTCAAAGGTCAGATTCAAAGGTCAGATTCATTGAGTCACTTCTTCCAAGGTCAGATTCATTGAGTCACTTATTCAAAGGTCAGATTCAAAGGTCAGATTCATTGAGTCACTTCTTCAGAGGTCAGATTCATTGAGTTACTTCTTCAGAGGTCAGATTCATTGAGTCACTTCTTCAAATGTCAGATTCAAAGGTCAGATTCATTGAATCACTTCTTCAGAGGTCAGATTCATTGAGTTACTTCTTCAGAGGTCAGATTCATTCAGTCACTTCTTCAGAGGTCAGATTCATTGAGTCACTTCTTCAAATGTCAGATTCAAAGGTCAGATTCATTCAGTCACTTCTTCAAAGGTCAGATTCATTGAGTCACTTCTTCAGAGGTCAGATTCGTTCAGTCACTTCTTCAGAGGTCAGATTCATTCAGTCACTTCTTCAGAGGTCAGATTCAAAGGTCAAGATTCATTGAGTCACTTCTTCAGAGGTGAATTGCCTGTCCGAGAGATTAAGTGCTTTGAGTTAAAATCATTTGCACACCACCACTGTTAAGTTCAATTCCAAATCCAATATTCTCATATGAGGAAGCTATATGCCTGACTATGTTAGGGAAGGTATGTGGTTCTACCTTTCATTTAGCATTATGTTCTATGGTTAAAAGATTATGAACTATTACTTAATCAGGTACTAAGAAAGAACTATAACATGGAGCAGGCGTAAAATATATCTCCCTATTAAATTAACGAAACCATTTTCATTGATTGTCAAATTGTGAAAGTCATGATAGTGCATTTCACTACAATACACAACCGCACAACCACTTATGTTAGTGTGAATGTCCATAATAAGAAAATAGTTACGGTATAATTGTTTGTTTGCTGACAATATTTAAAACTACAGGCAAAACAAATTCATTAGAATATATTACTTTATAATTAACTGTTCATGATTGTCAGAAAATAGCTAAACTACAAAGGTACAATCTGCGTAGGAATACGAAACTCAGGCAGTGACAAAGAAAATGCAATCTTTCACTGTTTATAAACAGTTCATTGGAAAGCATAAAAGAAATCAGTTGATTTAAATGGCTTGGGTCAATGTTTTTGCTATGATTGCCTTTATAACCGATCGGACATTTATATCATATGTCCTTACTATTTTAGGAACTGGACCCACAAGTTGTGAGTTGGAAAGGTGCTGCTATTCTGGCTTGTTTGGACACCACGCAAGAGCTGTGGATAAAACAGAAAGAATGGGAACAATTCAACGTTAGAATGCTGCGGGAAAGGGCACCATTTGTTTGGTGAAAACTGTATTTACAAAAGTAGAACTACAGGATATGACAGACCGTCAGCATGCTAAATGAAAGTCTACTATTTGTAAACAGGACGCACCATTTGTGAAAATTATAACTTGCTAAATCTTCACATCGCAAAATTACAGGATGCGTCTGTTAGATAGTGTGTGGGAAATGACACCATTTGGTAAAATATCAGTCAAACCTGTGTTAAGCAGCCAGCCAAGGGAATCACAGAAAGTGGCTGTTTAGCACAGGTGGCTACTTAATAGAGGTCAAATGTATGATAAAACAATATATTGGGAATCTGGAAACTGGCTGCGGAATGCAGGTTGGCTGCTTAATGGAGGTGACCACTAACAAAGGTTTGACTGTAGGTGATTTGCACGGTGTTACTGTTAAGATGTTGCTGGATATGTATTCCGCTGAGTAGAATTACAGAGTGTGACCGTTGCTTGGATGGGCACCATTTGTTTGGTAAAATTTCACATAGTTTGGGATGTACAGGATGTGTCTGTTAGAATGCTGCTGGAAACGGCACCATTTGATTTGGGTGAACATTCTTTTCACATTAGAAATTTGGGATGTAGCTCTTTGAAACTGGAGTGAACAACTACCATTTGCTTTGTGAACAATTCTACAATTTCTGATCAAATGTGGAGTGGCCGAGTTCCTTCATGTGATGCATCTATCCAGCTGATTTGTGTTGATTCATTCTACCCAGGCACACGTCCATTCTGATGTACTGCTAGCAGGGGCTACCAGGGTCTTCCTCCACATATACTGCTAGCAGGGGCTCCCAGGGTCTTCCTCCACATATACTGCTAGCAGGGGCTACCAGGGTCTTCCTCCACATATACTGCTAGCAGGGGCTCCCAGGGTCTTCCTCCACATATACTGCTAGCAGGGGCTACCAGTGTCTTCCTCCACATATACTGCTAGCAGGGGCTACCAGGGTCTTCCTCCACATATACTGCTAGCAGGGGCTACCAGGGTCTTCCTCCACATATACTGCTAGCAGGGGCTACCGGGTCTTCCTCCACATATACTGCTAGCAGGGTCAGGGTCTTCCTCCCATATACTGAGCAGGGGCTCCAGGGTCTTCCTCACATATACTGCTAGCAGGGGCTACCAGGGTCTTCCTCCACATATACTGCTAGCAGGGGCTACCAGGGTCTTCCTCCACATATACTGCTAGCAGGGGCTACCAGGGTCTTCCTCCACATATACTGCTAGCAGGGGCTACCAGGGTCTTCCTCCACATATACTGCTAGCAGGGGCTACCAGGGTCTTCCTCCACATATACTGCTAGCAGGGGCTCCCAGTGTTTGTCTTCCTCCACATATACTGCTAGCAGGGGCTCCCAGTGTCTTCCTCCACATATACTGCTAGCAGGGGCTCCCAGTGTCTTCCTCCACATATACTGCTAGCAGGGGCTACCAGGGTCTTCCTCCACATATACTGCTAGCAGGGGCTACCAGGGTCTTCCTCCACATATACTGCTAGTAGGGGCTACCAGGGTCTTCCTCCACATATACTGCTAGGAGGGGCTACCAGGGTCTTCCTCCACATATACTGCTAGCAGGCGCTCCCACCAATACGAGTTGTAGTGTCGCCATATGACCTAAGCTGTCAGACTCTAAATCCCCTATACGAACAAAGCAAAACTGATCAAAAGATTTGTTTGGTTTAAAGGTTAAATGATCCAGCTGAGAAGAACTATTGCCAGCCAACACCACTGCTCAGGATGTAGTAGTATTGGTCTAGTGGTCGGATGTCTGTACACTGTCCAAGTTGTGTGAGTTTGTAACACGGATGGTGCATAATATGGTGTACCAATATTTACCTAGCCGTTGCATTACCTTCGATGCACATATATGCCCTGATTGTATACATTTTTGTATGAGTGTTCTCAACTAATGATATGCAGCCGACCTGCGCACTAGAAGTTACGGGCATGCACATTTGCAGTGTTAGGCAGCGTTCATTGCTACAAAAGGCGTGTCTTAGTTTACTCTGTTCCAAGGATGGTCAAAATATTTTAAAGTGTGCTATATTTTCTTTGTGTCATTGAAAAGAATAATTAATGTGAATGTAAGTAATGAATCGCGGGTTAATAGTTTCCATCAGTGTATGAACTACATTGGGCATGTTCTCTATCTTCCTGTAATGTCAAACCCCTTGCTGGGATGTAGACATATTGCATGTCAAAAACCACAAAGAAGTTATGAGTATGAGTAGTTAAAGGCATAAATATAAGAAAGTAATAAAAAATAAGTTGATGCCTTCGGCCTCCACACACTTTAACCACACCTAATGTAGTTCATACCCTGATGGAAACTATTAACCCGCGATTCACTCCTTAATTGAATACTGTATTGTACATAGAAATGGTTTGAGCATAGCACATGTGGGGGTCACAAAATAATGAAAAACATCTCTTTCATTGCTGAGAACCTGGTGGAAGACTTGTCTATTTTTACCATCAATAAACAAGCCTGAAAGTCGTGATAGTGCAGTGTAGCGCTTTAGCTTCAGGTGCGAAAGGCCCAGAGTTAGAGCCCAGATGTAGCCGTTACAATTGTGTCCTTAGATATGGCACTTAAATTCCACATTGCTTCTTCTCTCTCCCTCGTGGCAATGGATCCCATCAGGAATGAGGTCTCGAGAGTGATTAATATAAGTTGTAAGAACTTGTTTCACAATCGAGCTAAAATAAATTAGTATACACTAAGGCTGAAAAATATCGTATGGACTGAAGCTAAAACAGACCCTTGCCTGGAGGTTATACAGCTTTTCTCCAAGCTCAAACTCGGTATCAAGCTTCCCATTGGTTCAGCCGAGTGTTAATCTCAGAATCAACCAATCAATACACTTGAGCTTGAGATCTGAGACAAGTTTTATAATCTCTGGCACAGTTCTGTTTATGAAGTTTACAGGCATTATTGGCTGATGGCTGGACATTCATGTTTGTATTGGCTGTAAGTTATGCTTATGTATACTATGCATTAAATAATGTTACAGAAGATGTTTGTGGTGTTTCTGTGTGTGTATTTCCCACCTCATAACGGCATATATTTACAATAATGCCCCATTTGTACATCCTGCCTAATAATGCACAGATTGAGTTTAAACTTTATTGAATTTATTTTACAACGATCACGAAACAAGCTTCAACAACTTGTATTAAATCACTTTCGTGGATGAAAGCAACAAAGCGTATATCTGGTCATTCGTGTGGGAGGAAACCGGAGTACCCAGAGAAAATCCATCTGTCCTATCTGGCGACCACCTTACCATCTCACATACTTCCCGGTCCGATGATCGAACCAGGGTTGCATTTGTGAGAAGTGAGTGTACTAACCACTGTGCTAATTGGACAGCCTAGATTGAGGCGTCGCTCATATGGGCAACCGGTAGCGACTTTGAATAGCTGAAGAGTTTGGGCCATTAGAACTTGTAGGGTATTCATCCTCCTTCATCAATAAACCGTATATCTATGTCGTGTGTAACTGAGAGAATGCAAGGAATAAGCTGTTTAAGCTTAGTTTACAACGATTGCGAAGCAAGTTTTAACAACTTATATTAATCACTCTCGTTGGCACGGATGAAAGCGTAAATGTGGGAGTACCCAGAGAAAAACCAACTGTCCGATTAGGCAACCACCGTGCCATCTCGCATACTTTCTGGTCCGAGGATTGAACCTGGGTTGCATTGGTGAGGAGCGAATGCGCTAATCGGAATAAGTTGTAGATAGTGTACACGGTCTGATGTGTCACCAGTTCTCCCGAGTGTACGATTACATTATACAAATTTATTTTAGCTCGATTGCGAAACAAGTTACCACACACTGTTAACCATTATGTGTACCCTACCACACACTGTCCAACCATTATGTGTACCCTACCACACACTGTCCAACCATTATGTGTACCCTACCACACACTGTCCAACCATTATGTGTACCCTACCATACACTGTCCAACCATTATGTGTACCATACCATACACTGTCCAACCATTATGTGTACCCTACCATACACTGTCCAACCATTATGTGTACCCTACCATACACTGTCCAACCATTATGTGTACCATACCATACACTGTCCAACCATATGTGTACCCTACCACACATTCAAACCATTATGTGTACCCTACCACACACTGTCCAACCATTATGTGTACCCTACCACACACTGTCCAACCATTATGTGTACCCTACCACACACTTTTCAAACCATTATGTGTACCCTACCACACACTGTCCAACCATTATGTGTACCCTACCACACACTGTCCACCATTATGTGTACCCTACCACACACTGTCCAACCATTATGTGTACCCTACCACACACTGTCCAACATTATGTGTACCCTACCATACACTGTCCAACCATTATGTGTACCATACCACACACTGTCCAACCATTATGTGTACCATACCACACACTGTCCAACCATTATGTGTACCCTACCACACACTGTCCAACCATTATGTGTACCATACCACACACTGTCCAACCATTATGTGTACCATACCACACACTGTCCAACCATTATGTGTACCCTACCACACACTGTCCAACCATTATGTGTACCCTACCACACACTGTCCAACCATTATGTGTACCTACCACACACTGTCCAACCATTATGTGTACCCTACCACACACTGTCCAACCATTATATGTACCCTACTACACACTGTCCAACCATTATGTGTACCCTACCACACACTGTCTAACCATTATGTGTACCCTACCACACACTGTCCAACCATTATGTGTACCCTACCACACACTGTCCAACCATTATGTGTACCCTACCATACACTGTCCAACCATTATGTGTACCCTACCATACACTGTCCAACCATTATGTGTACCCTACCATACACTGTCCAACCATTATGTGTAACCTACCACACACTGTCCAACCATTATGTGTACCCTACCACACACTGTCCAACCATTATGTGTACCCTACCACACACTGTCCAACCATTATGTGTACCGTACCACACACTGTCCAACCATTATGTGTACCCTTACCACACACTGTTAACCATTATGTGTACCCTACCACACACTGTCAACCATTATGTGTACCCTACCACACACTGTCCAACCATTATGTGTACCCTACTACACACTGTCCAACCATTATGTGTACTCTACCACACACTGTCCAACCATTATGTGTACTCTACCACACACTGTCCAACCATTATGTGTACCCTACCACACAATGTCCAACCATTATGTGTACCCTACCACACACTGTCCAACATTAACCACTGGTCTACAGACCCGTCTGCAAAATAAAGCCGATTGAACTATATTATCTAATATACATACATCTACTAGTATAGTATGTCAAAGTTCCATGAGGCGTATCTATGCAATCGGCTGCCTATGGTACCAACCCAATATTTTTATTTTCTAGCACATTAGGAAGTGATTTCATATATTATTCCACATACAACTGTTCTGGCATATATATTAACTTAAAACACTGTTCTTGCAGTCCATTATTATTAATATTGGACTGCTGTCAGAAGGCCAGGGTATTATATTAAATCCAACGCGTACATGTACGAAATTAACAATTATAATTAATAGGATCTTGTTATATAAGACTAATAAGTGTATGTTTTAATAGTGGATTGTGTGAGACAGTACCAATAGTTTACATATAAGATCGTTTTCGGCTTATATTCTATACATATTGAATTATGATTATATTGAATACTGTGGATAATGAAATACTATTTAAACCAACGAGAAAGTGGCCATGTTTAACCATGTATAACGTATGAAACAGATTATTCGAAAGATATTAATGGTGAGTCATCGTTTGAATATATATAATTATATTTTTTTTTTTATTAATTGAATATATATTGAATAATTATAATTATTTTTAAAACAATCAATTTCTATTAACAGGGGAATTTACCTAGCAAATTCAGTGGAAAGTTTCCGGATGGACATTTCGCAAACAAATCTTAGGTATGTACATATATACTGACAGTGTCCTAAATAGAAACATACGCAGTACTACGTAATACGCAACTCGAAAATAAATTGAAGGTCGCACGTGGTAACACCCCCAGGGGATGCTAATGATTACCTTGAATGTGCGTTCCCAGGGGTCTGGGTTTGTTTATCATTCTAGAGTACGATAGACATCTGGTAAATATTTCTAGTATGGAGTGAATTTTTTTTGTAGCTGACGTCGGGACTGTCGTCTGGACGGAGACTTTGATAGTGACGGGTTGTCATTTTAAAACTTGCTTGGATATGGCCTAAGCAATGTCTGTGTATAGTGTCAAGCCTATGGTGTATGTATAGTGTCACGCATATGGTGTATCATAATGTTTTTAAAAAAATATTGTGTTTGGTTTTGAACCCAAAAACCCAAAACCATTTGTCCAGACCCCAAGTATTTAGAAAATAGCAGTATAATGAGTCAATAGTTGTGATTATAAATTTAAAAATTATGTCCGAGAGTAGCCCATTTTTTCAATGTTTTGTTTCATCTGTCTAATATAGGACACTGGCTTTGCCGCATCTGTCTAAATTAGAGTCACGTTTTCATAAGTCAGGCAACATCATAGTGAACCCGAAACCATTTACCCAGACCCCAAGCGTCTGTGACCCAATGCACGCCAATCTAACGCCAACTCCTGTTTTGTTCGGGTTATACACCTTCATCAGCACAGTTTTGGGCTATATCGTCGGTGGGCAGATTACCTAACAACACCTTTCCTGGGCAAGCTTCAGCTGCTAACCAGTACTCCGTAAGAAACTGCCAACTGTTTTCCATATCTGCAAAGGTGCAAAAGTCGCACTATATTCATGTCTGTGACAGTATGTAAATAAGGGAAACTAATCTAGTTTTTTAAAAGGCATCTCATATAGTTTGTTATCTCCATTATTTCATAAGAACCCGATCAGGTTAGTTTCCTTATAATGAATTGTGCATTTGTCTGGTAATAATGCATTTATGCAGTATTATTTGTTTGATAAATAAGTGATTAGCTGGACTGGTTTTGAGCACCAGTTTGTTTACTAGAGTCCGATAGTGTTGATCGCGTTTCTGTATGTTTATATTTCCGCGGGGAATGATATTTACGGTTGGAATGAATACTTTCAAAGTAGCAGTGAAATCTATTACTCTATGCATGTTACACATCTATCATTCTATGTTCTCTGCACGTTTGCCACTTTCTGTTATTTGCAGTAACAAGTCTTAACACTACTGGCACTGAACGATTGAGAGGAACAGAGAGGCTGTGAAAGCTTAGACCCATAGTTTGGTGAGTGATATGTGTGTGTGTTAATGTTAGGTACAGTGAATGTCCCATAGTGGAACATACACATATGGAGTCTATGCCCAGGTTGAACCATGGCCACTAGTCACTAAACTAGTCACTATAACGAAGATATTATACTTTAAGTAATATGTATGTAATTGTTGATGTGCTATGATTGTTATATATATATATATATATATATATATGTATGTATTACTGATTGTTGTATGTATTATATAATGGGATGATGTGATCATGTATTTAATGTCGATTATTATTATGTACTTTTCAGAGTGAGGCTTATAGCCTTATGTACAGCTTGGCATCATCATCATCATCATCATCATCATATCATATCATACCTACTACTGGATCACATACCAAATAAAGACAAGTTATATACGAACCCTCATATAGTCGTTGTTTATGGACATGTAGAGTGAAGTACCCCCATAACCCACTACTATAACATGTCCATTAGCCTGGGAACAGGCGTCGATATATTTTGCCTGGTCAGTCAAATATTTTAACACCAAGACTATTAATTGGGCCGTATTGAGTTTCTGAACATATCAAATCCGCCATCTCGTCGATATAACACAGAAACGGGACATTACAGTCAAACCTGTGTTAGTGGTCACCTCCATTAAGCAGCCAACCTGTATTAAGCAGCCAGTTTACATATTCTCAATTGGTTGCTTTATTATACATTTGACCTCTATTAAGCAGCCACCTGTGCTAAGCAGCCACTTTTCCCGACTCCCTTGACTGGCTGCTTAAGACAGGTTTGACTGTATATGTAAATGAGTCTACGGGAACATTCGTGTACATTCGGAAATGATCGTGTATAATCGTGCCTGTTTGGCGATTTCCGATAGAATTCCGTTTCTATATTTAGCGATATTATCTTGTAGAGAAGAGTTGTCGTTCTTCAAATATACACCCTCAAAAAAGTGGGTGTAAGTAAATGGCGCTACGATCGGAAATCCAGTTTCCCCAGGCTGTCATTTGGCTAGAAGTTAAAAAGTGAAAAATCGATAGACTGGAACCCAGGCTACATGTCCATATAAGGAATAGAAGAACCACGCCCTATTACATCACAGGTGAAAAATAAAACCACGCAGAACGAAATATAATGTGTATATCACTGGTGAGGAATAGAACGAATAATGACAGACACCCTTTCAAATCGGGGACACGTTATTGATACGTCCCTGCTTAAATAACATTTCTATTATTAGAAACTACAAGGTATTAATTGACGCGTTCAATGGGGATATTAAATCGATTGTCCTCGGAATAAATAGAGATACAACGAGTAGGTTACTTATAATACGATGTATTGAACTAAAATAATGTCACGATACGTGTATTCTATTGTACTATACACGCACATATATGGCTATTTGAGATTTATATTTCGGAGTATCAGAGCGTGACCTGACGTAGTACCCGATATGTGGATAGTCTGCATACTAGTAATCAGATACATATG
>CM026398.1:27065944-27257471 GCA_014843695.1 Archivesica marissinica
AATGTTGTTCCAAATTTCGTGTTTCAGGTATAGATAGATGCCAGTAGGAGCACCAATTTCTATTTGCCATACAACATATTGTATAATCACTGTTAAATCAATTAAATTTATTTTCAGGATTATATGTATATTGTGTTACAGTCCAGTAATTGTGTATTCTTTTACAGTCCATTAAATGTTGTGTTGTGTGTATTGTGTTAAAATATAGTCTGTGTTTATTTACAGGTATACAGTATTGATTGTGGATAGGTTAAATTCCTGATCTGTTTACATACAATCAGTTTACACCTTTTCATTGTGACCTACTTATTTATTGGTCAATTCAGTCTTTATATTGAAGGTGTTACATTGTATAGACAGTTATAATTAGCTACTGTTGATTCTCAACAGAGTATTAAAGGCCAACCATACATTTGTTTTATAGCATATATAATTCTTGCGTTTGTAATAATTTTGCGAAATATTTTTGCGTTTCAACAATTATTTATCGCGATATTACGTACGGTTGCGACGGTATTTTTGCGCCGTATTCGCGTGTCCACTATTGATTTTGTTGTCCCTGTTGCATATGTTTGTGCAACTCTTGTATTTATTATTATCCTGGTTATAATTTTTTATAATGGCTACACCAGGAAAGGAGAGCACTCCTGGAGGATTACCCCCGGGGATAATGGACCTGGTTTATAAACAGTTGAGTGAGCATTTTGATTTGGTTCCAAAGTCAGCTCAAGCACGCCCACCGCCCTTGCCCTTCACTTCTTTCAGAGGCAGACGGTTTGACATTCCAGACAACGGTGCAGATAGTACCCCATCAGTGCAGTCTTTTCTTAATAGACCACCTTCTGGATTTCCTTTTGTTTCAACACCCAATGTACTTCCATATCCGACACAGTTTTCATCCAACCCTCCTAAGATGCCCAGCTTCTCGGGTGATGAACCTATCAACAAGGGGGAGGTGCCTTACGTTATATGGAGATATGAAGTCCAATGTCTGATGAACAATCCGGAAATATCAGCCACCAACCTGTTGTACACTGTGCGCAGCTCCCTTCGTGGTTCTGCCCGTATGATGGTGATTCCGCTAGGTCAGGAGTCAACACTTGTCCAGATTATGGATAAGCTAGACTGCATGTTCTCAGATGCATCGACCAAAGAGGACCTGATGACAGACTTTTTTAATTCCTCTCAGGCAGCGGACGAATCAGTAACATCCTATGCATGTCGCCTAGAAACGTTGTTACAGGCCATCATCAATAAGGGTCAGTTACCAGGTGGTGCAAGGAATGACATACTTCGTCATAAGTTCTGGACAGGGTTATCCTCGGATATGTTGCGACTGCAAACCCGCCACAAGTATGATACCCTGGCGGACTACAACCAATTACTTCGAGAAATCCGCAAAGTTGAGAAAGAGATGTTGCGCACTTCGACTTCTTCTAATCTCAATTCTTCTTCAACTGGTAGTGTTCTACAGACAACGTCTTTTTCTAAGAAGGTTTCTGTTAAGAACAATACAGTTACTGTGGACTCAGACGTGCAACAAAACAGTTTTCTTTATTGGAAAAGAAAATGCATTCTCGCTTGGATCAGTTCGATACCAAAATCACTTCCTGGGAGAACATGATGGACCAGAAGATCAACTCCAAGTTCGACCAGATTTTACAGAAGCTGGACTCTACCCACAACCAGCAACAACAACATCAGTCATTCTCTCTACCACCACAACCATTTAGTACCAACAGAGGTCGCGGTCATAGACCTGGGAGATACAGTGGTGGCAACCAAGCTTCTGGTTATAGTCAGCAGGATTACAATCCGCAAGGATCACACCTGCAGCCGAACTCCGGACCAAGGTCATTTGGTCGCGGAAGAGGCAATTTCCCAATATCGCCAATCGTTAAACTAGATACCGTCTCTGTTGAGGGCCAAACAGGGACTGGTTATCAAGTTGCCCAAACGAACCCACACCCACCAGAACAACAATTTGCGAACCGTCTTATAGGTTCACCGAATGAACATGATATTGTTATCAACGGCAGTTATTTTAAAGCCTTGATTGATACTGGTAGTCAAGTAACCACTCTTTCTCTTTCTTGTTTCAAGAGACTTTCAGATGTTGTATTACAGCCTCTCACCACTCTTGGTCTTGACTTATCAATTGCTGATGGTTCACGCATGTAGTACTCAGGTTATTTTGAGTCTACCATCACATTACCGTTTTTATCTGTTTTTAAATTGGATATTCCTGTTCTGGTCATCCCAGACAATAGTTTTAACAGAACGTGTCCCGTCATTGTGGGAACAAACGTTCTTAGAAGGTGTAAGACATTTTTGTCCCCATCTTCAGATAATTCTACTGTTGACATCCCAGTAGAATGGAAGTCGGCGATGGATAGCTCGACTCCCGGACCTTCTCAGTAAAAGCGTGCGGTACCAAAACGATTACGGTAGCACCATATGAGACAGTTACTATCAATGGGATAGTCCGTAATTTCGACAACAACATCTCATCTGTTGTCACTGAGACACCGGAAACTGTTACATGTTATACAGTATGTCCTCGGATTGTTAAAGTCAATCAACAATCCACAGTTAAAGTCCCAGTCAGGATTTGTAATATGACTGCGAAGACTTTATTTTTTAAACCCAAAACACAGATTTGTGAAATTTCTGAAGCAACAGTTGTGGATGATCTTTCTACATATATTGGCCAGGATACATCTTCAGATACCTCTCTCGAAGACCTGGGTGTCAACGTTGACAATACAAATTTGTCTCCGTCTCAAGTTTTGCGGTTTCAACAAGTCCTGGGTAAATGGAAACAAGTATTTTCAAAAGACAGTCAGGACTTGGGTAAAACAAATCTTGTACAGCACAAGATAGTGTTAGAGGACAATACACCGTTTAAAGACCCATACAGACGAATCCCTCCAGCCATGTATGAGGAAGTGCGTCAGCACATAAAGGAAATGTTGGAGGCAGACGTTATTCGAGAGTCTGATAGTCCTTACTCTTCTAACGGTGTTTTGATTAGAAAATCCTCCGGTGCACTCAGGTTTTGTGTGGATTGGCGTCGATTGAACAACAAGACCCGTAAGGATGCTTTTATGTTACCCAGATTTGACGACACTATTGATGTCCTTTCTTCTGCCAACTATTTTAGTAACTTGACCTACATTCAGCCTACTGGCAGGTCGAAGTTGCAGAAGAGGATAAGGCCAAAACAGCTTTTAGTGTCGGAGCACTGGGGTTTTATGAGTGGAACCGGATGGGTTTCGGACTCACCAATGCACCCGCAACCTTCCAGCGACTGATGGAAAAATGTATGGGTGATATGCATCTTAGAGAATGTTTAATTTTCTTAGATGACATCCTTATTTTCTCCTCTACATTTGAGGAACACCTAGAGAGGATTGAATCCGTCTTTCAACGGTTGGATCAGCATCACTTGAAGCTTAAACCTTCAAAATGCGAATTCTTCAAGACATCCGTAACTTACTTGGGTCATGTCGTTTCTGATCAAGGTATTTCTACGGATCCCGGTAAAGTTTCCGCCGTTAAAGATTGGCCAGCATGTCACGATCTGAAATCTCTCAGACAATTTCTTGGATTCTCGGGCTACTACAGAAAATTTATAAAGGATTATGCCCAGATTGTACAGCCGTTAAACTCTTTATTAGAAGGACATGGTTTTAACCAGAAAAAATCCAAGAAAAAGACCAAGAAGAAGACCAAGACACCCGTTCCATGGATATGGGGTGATGCCCAGCAAGCTGCCTTTGATACAATCAAAGATAAATTAACATCACACCCAATCTTGGCATATGCAGACTATTCCCAACCTTTTATTCTGCACACGGATGCATCCTCCATTGGATTAGGAGCAGTACTGTACCAGGTCCAAGACGGGAAGGAGCGTGTTATTGCATACGCATCCCGAAGTTTGAGACCCAGTGAGAGGAATTATCCCGCCCACAAGATGGAATTTCTAGCCCTTAAGTGGAGTATCACCGATAAATTCCATGACTACTTGTGTGGGAATGACTTTAAGGTGGTTACTGACAATAATCCCTTAACCTATGTCAAAACCTCTGCAAAGGTTGATGCAACAGGCCACCGTTGGCTAGCAGAATTAGCCAATTACAATTTTTATATTGAATACCGTAGTGGCAGTCAAAACGGAGACGCAGATGGATTATCTCGTCGATACATTTTTCAAGACGAAATGAAAGCGATTTTTCAAGGTGCTGTAAATGCTACACCACTTGTCGACTGTTTATCAGATTCGGCAGCTCCTCATTCGGCCGATGAGGAGATGTTTGAATCTGAACATGTTAACAAGATTGACTGGAAAGCTGAGCAATTGAATGATTTTACCATTTTAAGGGTGATTGACCTCCTCGAAAGCGGTTTTCTTCCCAGAGGGAGAGGATCCGAGTCAAAAGCTGTACAGTGTTTTCTCCGAGAATGGAACAAACTTCATCTCGATGAGGGAATTCTGTACAGAACCGCTTTCTTGGACGGCCAGTCAGTTCGTCAACTTGTTTTACCTGAATCCCACAGGACTATTGCCTTGAAGGGTATTCATGACGATGCTGGTCACCAGGGCAAGGAAAAGACCCTTTGGCTGGCTAGACAACGGTTTTACTGGCCTGGGTTGGAAGAGGATGTTAACAAGTACATCACCAATTGTAGCTCATGTATTAGACGAAAGACACCTGTCAAACCTTTCGCAGAGCTTGTACCAATTTTTACCTCTAGACCTATGGAGCTAGTGTGCATCGACTTTTTAAAGCTCGAACCTAGCAAAGGTGGTGTGGAAAACATACTGGTTATAGTGGATCACTTCACCAGATATGCTCAAGCAGTGCCATGTCGCAACCAGACTGCACAAACCACTGCCAAGGCCTTGTATGACCATTATTTCCGTTTTTATGGTTTTCCCACAGTGACCAAGGTCGAACCTTTCTTAGTAGGACTATACAGGAACTGTGTAAGCTCACGGGCATTCGTAAAAGCCGTACAACGCCG
The DNA here is from genome assembly GCA_014843695.1 of Archivesica marissinica. Classification (NCBI taxonomy): domain Eukaryota; kingdom Metazoa; phylum Mollusca; class Bivalvia; order Venerida; family Vesicomyidae; genus Archivesica; species Archivesica marissinica. Next base: position 27,070,976 of record CM026398.1, read on the forward strand.
TACCACCATATGTGTAATGGTTCAGCAGAACGATTCAACGGCACTCTTCTGCGCATGCTTGGTACCTTAGAGGAACACCAAAAGAGCGACTGGAAATCGTATATCGCCCCTCTTGTTCAGGTACCATAATGGTACCAAGAGTGACGCAACCGGTTTTTCGCCACACTATTTAATGTTTGGGTGGCATCCTCGACTTTCTGTCGATGCCTACATAGGCACAGATCCACAAGACATTGGTGAATTTACACCTACGACCTATGTAGCCAAACTAAAGAACCGGCTAGAATATGCATATAGGGCAGCTGCCAATGAAGCTGGCAGGCAGGCTGCCAAGAACAAGGACAGGTACGACTGTAAAGTTCGTGAGTCCAAGATAGAAGTTGGAGACCGTGTACTTGTAAAGAAAGTCGGTATCAAGGGGACACATAAGCTAGCAGACAGATGGGATCGCGACCCTTATGTTGTGCTAGCTATGCCGAACCCCGACATACCAGTATTTCGTGTACAACTTGAGAATGGCAAAGGACCAATCCGGACTTTGCATAGGAATATGCTCCTGCCATTCAATTGTGTACCCAGAGATACACCGACGGTGGATGTAAGTGTAGAATCTGAGATAGGCCCTATCCGCAAGGATTTGGCCAGAACCAATCTCAAGACACCACCAGTACATGTACCTCACGCAATCCAATCTGATAGTTCCGATTTAGATAGCGAAGGCGAAAGCGTCAAACTATACAGACCTCCAGCTTTGCGAAAGCATAATCACCCTGGATTGCTGCCTCCGACGATACCTAGGACGGTTCCTGCGACTACTGATAGTCCAACCCATATTCCTAGCCGTATCGTCGAGAACAATCCAGGAGTGCAACACTCAACCAGATCTAACTCTGCGACATCGAGCTCAGAACCCTCTGTACCCAGTTTACCTGGTACCGGTAGTGCGATACCTGAATCTTCATAGATTCATGATATATCTGATAACACCACCTCGGAACCATCAGTACAGAGATCTGTCTCACATTTAGAGTCCATAATAGACCAACCTGTTGTCGTCCCTGCTGGCAATGCCCAAACTCCTGAACCGACCCGTCGTCCGGTGCGCCAAAGGAAGCCACCGGACAGGTATGGAGAATGGGTGGTCCCATTGACAGCAGTACCAAACACTGACAAGGTTGTGTACTATGTGTAAGACAGGTCAGATATTGAGTTTTTAATTGTTTCAAAATATACTGTATTCTGGTATTTTACTGTGTAAGTGCAATGTTTGAATCATTCTATGTCAGTATATATACAATGCGCGTACATTAGTATTACATTTCATTATGTCATTTGAAATGGTTGTTTTTATTTCATAGTAAATGTTCATGTTTGTACAATTTGAAGGTTAATCTTACCTTTACAGGTCTCCACATAGTTGGAACAGATTTGTAGCATTTGTCCATTATTGTGGACATATACCTTTAAGCCAGCCATATTGAGCATACCCATGCACGGTGTAATACTTAACTAATGATCGTTACATTAGTATCTTTAATTACATTGTATTGGTTGTTATGTTTTTATTTCAGTTTGTAAAATTATTTTAGTTGACAATGTCGGATGTTGGATAGTGAATGATGCAGTAAATAAAATTGTTATTATATAGCTTGATTATTTGGATTGATCTACAATATTCATTTAGTTTCAGGTAATTAAAATGTCAGGAGACCTTTTCTCCAAGAGGGGGAACTATGTAACCCATGTCATATTTATGTTAAAGCGAAATAATTATTGATATTTAGTACATGTACATTATAATATTTCCAAACCCTGCTGCAAGCGTACCACCCAATAGTTTCCCCTATATGGCCTAATAAAATCACTGGTCTGAATCATATCATAATTATATAGCCTGGTCCCCTACTATGTCTTTGTATAATATATACTAGTCTTCACTACTATTGTGTATAAAGTATTATGGGTGAGTGATTGTGAGTGACAATCAGGTCAGATGTGTGAATGAGTGAACTAACTCAACTAATTAGGTGCACTTTCCAACTAACTTGTTCAAGACCCTTATCCCACACTCTATCTCTACTAGTCAAACGGATACGTTGCAAAGCTATCCTGTTTACGTTAATATATACTTTACTAGTAACTATATAGTAACTATATACATATATACATTATATGTATCAGCGGATAGCCGGACTCTGGTAATGTAATGTTTTATCTTTGATATTTTACATTGTAAAATATTTATTTGAACTGCTTGAATTGGAATTGTGTATTTACTATTTTGTATTGTGAAATTAAGTAGAATGATTTGTACATAATAATATTATGTATATATTGTATTTTACAGGCCAGTCTTCACGAAAAACTTTGCCCTTCGGGCAAGTGGCTTGAAAAATTTACTTGCCCGAATGAACTTCTAGGTGCCCATATATTTGCAGAATTTTACCCGCTTATTGGCGGTTAAATGTATAGTAGTATATGTAATATAATGTGGCATATCATGCATTTATTAGTAATACTTATAATATGGCCATATGAGTAAACAATGTATAAAGACAAACTAATGTTTTATTATTATTAATATTTTACGATTATTGATAATATTCAGTTACTTCATGTATATTCATGAAAAGGATTTTTCTTGGTTTTATAGATTTCGTACTGAGCGACACGACACGTGATTTTTCTTTACCAAATTTGATGATATAATGCATCGATCGGCCGATTCATCATAGGGCCGAGATGTCAGTAAGGGAAAACGCGAATTTACACCTGTCCGCTTCTAGACGACTTTCAATTCCGGTGTAAACAATTCGTAATTGTAAAGAATTTAGAAACAAATTTCTACTGTCCAGTTTATTACAGGGGCCTCCGTGGTCTAAAGCGCTGGCTGTGAGATCACTAACCTCTCACCGTGGTGGTTCGAGTCCCAGGTAAAAACCCCAATTAAAAAAAAAAATGCGACAAATACTGCATCACAGGCGTTTACAGTCAACTCACGGCCACTAGCGACAAATACTGCATCACAGGCGTTTACAGTCAACTCACGGCTACTAGCGGCGTTTACAGTCAACTCACGGCCACTAGCGACAAATACTGCATCACAGGCGTTTACAGTCAACTCACGGCCACTAACGACACAAACTGCATCACAGGCGTTTACAGTCAACTCACGGCCACTAGCGATAAATACTGCATCACAGGCGTTTACAGTCAACTCACGGCCACTAGCGACAAATACTGCATCACAGGCGTTTACAGTCAACTCACGACCACTAACGACAAATACTGCATCACAGGCGTTTACAGTCAACTCACGACCACTAACGACAAATACTGCATCACAGGCGTTTACAGTCAACTCACGGCCACTAACGACAAATACTGCATCACAGGCGTTTACAGTCAACTCACGGCCACTAGCGACAAATACTGCATCACATGCGTTTACAGTCAACTCACGGCCACTAGCGACAAATACTGCATCACAGGCGTTTACAGTCAACTCACGGCCACTAGCGACAAATACTGCATCGCATGCGTGTACAGTCAACTCACGGCCACTAACGACAAATACTGCATCACAGACGTTTACAGTCAACTCACGGCCACTAACGACACATACTGCATCACAGGCGTTTACAGTCAACTCACGGCCACTAGCGACAAATACTGCATCACATGCGTTTACAGTCAACTCACGACCACTAACGACAAATACTGCATCACAGGCGTTTACAGTCAACTCACGGCCACTAGCATCAAATACTTCATCATAGGTGTTTGAAGTCAACTAACGGCCCCTAGCGACACATACTGCATCACAGGCGTTTACAGTCAACTCACGGCCACTAGCGGCGTTTACAGTTAACTCACGGCCACTAGCGACACATACTGCATCACAGGCGTTTACAGTCAACTCACGGCCACTAGCGGCGTTTACAGTCAACTCACGGTCACTAGCGACAAATACTGCATCACAGGCGTTTACAGTCAACTCACGGCCACTAACGACAAATACTGCATCACATGCGTTTACAGTCAACTCACGCACCCTAGCATCAAATACTGCATCATAGGTGTTTGAAGTCAACTCGCGGCCCCTAGCGACACATACTGCATCACAGGCGTTTACAGTCAACCCACGGCCACTAGCGGCGTTTACAGTCAACTCACGGCCACTAGCGACAAATACTGCATCACAGGCGTTTACAGTCAACTCACGGCCCCTAGCGACACATACTGCATCACAGGCGTTTACAGTCAACTCACGGCCACTAGCGGCGTTTACAGTCAACTCACGGCCACTAGCGACAAATACTGCATCACAGGCGTTTACAGTCAACTCACGACCACTAGCGACAAATACTGCATCACAGGCGTTTACAGTCAACTCACGACCACTAACGACAAATACTGCATCACATGCGTTTACAGTCAACTCACGGCCCCTAGCGACAAATACTGCATTACAGGCGTTTACAGTCAACTCACGGCCACTAGCGACAAATACTGCATTACAGGCGTTTACAGTCAACTCACGACCACTAACGACAAATACTGCATCACATGCGTTTACAGTCAGCTCACGGCCACTAACGACAAATACTGCATCACATGTGTTTACAGTCAACTCACGGCCACTAGCGACAAATACTGCATTACAGGCGTTTACAGTCAACTCACGACCACTAACGACAAATACTGCATCACATGCGTTTACAGTCAGCTCACGGCCACTAACGACAAATACTGCATCACAGGCGTTTACAGTCAACTCACGGCCACTAGCGACAAATACTGCATCACATGCGTTTACAGTCAACTCACGACCACTAGCGACTGTCACATATGTTAAGTGTCAGGTCCGGATGAAATGTCTCCTAGAATCCTTGAAGAACTACACCACGAGATTGCTCCCATCCTCACCGCCATTTTTTAAATTATCCTTAGAATCAGACAGTGTTCCATCATATTTATGCTCACCAATGCAACCAGGGTTCGATTCTCGGACCGGGAAGTATGTGAGATGGTACGGTGGTCACCAGATCGGAAAGGTGGGTTTCCTCCGTGTACTCCGGTTTCCTCCCACACGAATGACCACATTTACGCTTTCATCCGAGCCAACGAGAGTGATTAATATAAGTTGTTAAAACTTGCTTCGCAATCGTTGTAAAATAAACAAAGCTTAAATAAAATAAAAAAGGATATAAATGTTACCTTTTACCTCTAAGGCAAGTGTACAGTTTCTTTTTGGTGTCAGTATATATTAGATGAAATTAAATACTGTATACAAATATAATATACTTTGCTTAGACCAGCATATTACCCTATTTTCTGATATTCGTCAACAGAAATACATCGATAACAGAATGAGCTTGTTGGTGCACGTGTTTGCTCGTATGATCGTGATGCAGCTGTTTGTCACGTGTAATTGCGAACTTATAGATGGTTCCTTATATGCACAAGTACTGAATGACATAATGAACAATGCGGTCGGTGTTGATCAAATACAGGTAAGTCGTCGCGAAAGGGACATCCAATCAACCGCATGTAGTTTACTGTCTCAATGGTCGCCGTGATCTACGGTCTCAACGGTCGCCATTGCATTTCCTGCTGTGGCCATTCTGGTGTTATTTGACCGATCTCCATCAAATAAAAAGCATTTTTGATAGAATACGGTCTTACGGGACGGACCACAAGGGCATATCAGTGATCTGGTCGATTTAACCTAGTTTCTCGTCGATGTTTCTGCACGTTTCATTTCCGTTGGTTGCCTTCAGTAAACATTACTTACTATATGACCATAGGGCAAACAAAAATAAGTTGTTTCTTGTGCCTTTGCACCGAAACAGATACATCAGACTAGGCGGCTATTAGCCGATATGTCCCCTCTCTAAGACATATCTCCAGTATAACCAAACCAATACTGCACAGTGTGCATATCTAGCATATCAATATGAATGTACTTTGCTACAATTGACCAGTCACTGCCTGTCAATCAAACGAATCAATAATGCAATCAGCTATCGTTATTTCACACACCCTCAGACAACGTGCCTCTAAATAATATCCCCCGACAAGCTAGCATCAACTATTGCATTCCGGTAACGGGTAACCTGACGTTATAAACTTAGTAAATAATGGTTAACCGACATAATAACACTAGGTCACATGTCATCAATATATCACCTGTGAACTGCATTAATAACGGCTACTTTACGTCAGGAAATATTAGTCCAGTGAATTCGGACTGGTTTTCATTTTTATGATGCAACAATCTGAATGTCATGATAAATTGATTGATTGGCTAATCCTCTCTTTATGTGACCGTTTAGTTCTTAAGAAGGGGTGTATGAAATAACAGGCTCCTATCTATAATTTCAGGAGTAATATTGCAAGGTTATAATCGAGTCTTGGTGTTTGGTTGCGTGTCTTCTTTCTGTCTTCGTTAAAATGATACAGATCTGATGCATTTCCAATATTAATAATTAATTAAAAGTATTAATTAGTAGTACGTGTTGGTTATGGACCTGTCCCCACTAACGACTCCGACCATGTTAGTCCGGGCACATTGGGTTCACATCAGCATCAGTCGCTACGTTAATCTGAGAATAACCCACACACGAAATCCAATATTTCCCACCAAGCGTCCTCCATAATCTGCTAATACAAGTAAACAAATATCGTTAAATATCGAGGTGTTGCAAGTAGGGTTTTCACCCTTTTCAAACGTTAATATGTACATGCATTTCGTTTTAATCATCTTCACCAAAACAATGCAACAGTACAATACCTTGTCTTATGACATTTCAGGAGTACTATAATAGTCTGCCATATAGTGACGTGCCGGTAGACGGAGACACCCTGGCTATAGAGGTAAGCACATTTCTCGTCTACATCCGTCACATTATCTAAGTGTTAGCTAGCTTTCATATAGTGCCGTGCCGGTAGTAGCTTTGTTTATAGTCGACTCCGCCGAAGCATGTTGACGACTGGTTGCTCTATGAAGTTTATGTTTCCACTTTGCTTATGCAGACACCCCGATAAAGCTTCGTCTTCTGGTCCAGGGTGACACGTCATGGGTGGTGATTGCTTCCTTCGAACAACGGGTTATGGCCACACCCTCCACAGTTGTCATCCCGCAGTAACAGAAACCGACTGAGATACCCTCTTCAAGGGTCTTCGTAACGCCAAAGCATCCACGGGCCGTTCCCTCGTGCCAAACGTGGACGTGCTTAGATCACGACGTGCACGTTATGGAGGTCGACCTAGACATACCCTAATTGTCTGCCATATATGTAGTAACGTTCTAGAGGTAAAATATTTCACTAAATATTCCTATGTCTCCACTCGTCGCTCTATTGTCTTGCTTCCTGTATCCACATGGGTGTATTGATGATATCAGAACTACGTCCGCCTCCGTGGTGAAATGGTTACGGTTGCTGACTTGCATACCAATGGTTACTGATGGTCACGGTTTCGAGCCAAGCTCAGACTGTGTCTCTTTATATGTAAACAGTTGGCAGTTTCTTACGGACGTTGGTGCACCAAGTACTGGTTAACCGCTGGAGCTTGTCCATGAATGGTGTTATTAGGCAAACTTCCCGTCGCTCATATAGGCAATTGGAGGCGACGATATATATAATTTAAAAAATACACCAGAGCTTGGAGAACTACCATTTGGTTTGGACACCTTTAAGGGGTGTGCATTCTCTAAAATGGTACATTTTCATTACAATGCTTACACGAGTCTCTTGAAATATATGTACAACGTAAGGTATATTCTTCTTGCAATATTTATGTGCTGACCCACCGATATAGTGTATTGAGCAGATTATTAGAAATCATCGTTTTTAAATAGGGAATATTTATTCTAGTTTTTCTCTCCAGATTGCATCATCGTTAAGCAGTATATTCAACGGTCCTATTCAAGCCTTAGCGAAGCTAAAAGCGGCCGTTGAGCAAGAAATATCGACGTTACCCAAGAGCAATCGTGATGGTATTGTGGAATGCTGCCAAGCTAGAGGCACTGAATACAACGATAGATTTAGACATACTGTAAGGATATTTTATTTCACTCATATTGTTCCATTGTCCAGTTATATTGTTCCATTGTCCAATCATGTTGTTATATTGTCCAGTTATATTGTTCCATTGTCCAATCATGATGTTATAGTGTCCAGTTATATTGTTCCATTGTCCAATCATGCTGTTATATTGTCCAATTATATTGTTCCATTGTCCAATCATGCTGTTATATTGTCCAGTTATATTGTTCCATTGTCCAATCATGCTGTTATATTGTCCAGTTATATTGTTCCATTGTCCAATCATGCTGCTATATTGTCCAGTTATATTGTTCCATTGTCCAATTATGCTGTTATATTGTCCAGTTATATTGTTCCATTGTCCAATCATGCTGTTATATTGTCCAGTTATATTGTTCCATTGTCCAATCATGCTGTAATATTGTCAACTTATATTGTTCCATTATCCAAGCATGCTGCTATGTTGTCCAGTTATATTGTTCCATTGTCCAATCATGCTGTATTGTCCAGTTATATTGTTCCATTGTCCAATCATGCTGTAATATTGTCAACTTATATTGTTGCATTGTCCAATCATGCTGTTATATTGTCCAGTTATATTGTTGCATTGTCCAATCATGCTGTTATATTGTCCAGTTATATTGTTCCATTGTCCAATCATGCTGCTATGTTGTCCAGTTATATTGTTCCATTGTCCAATCAAGCTGTTATATTGTCCAGTTATATTGTTCCATTGTCCAATCATGCTCCTATAATCATTGTCCAGTTATATTGTTCCATTGTCCAATCATGCTGCTATATTGTCCAGTTATATTGTTCCATTGTCCAATTATATTGTTACATTGTCCAATCATGCTGTAATATTGTCAACTTATATTGTTCCATTGTCCAATCATGCTGTTATATTGTCCAGTTATATTGTTCCATTGTCCAATCATGCTGCTATATTGTCCAGTTATATTGTTCCATTGTCCAATTATATTGTTGCATTGTCCAATCATGCTGTTATATTGTCCAGTTATATTGTTCCATTGTCCAATCATGCTGTAATATTGTCAACTTATATTGTTGCATTGTCCAATCATGCTGTTATATTGTCCAGTTATATTGTTCCATTGTCCAATTATATTGTTGCATTGTCCAATCATGCTGTTATATTGTCCAGTTATATTGTTCCATTGTCCAATCATGCTGCTATATTGTCCAGTTATATTGTTCCATTGTCCAATTATATTGTTGCATTGTCCAATCATGCTGTTATATTGTCCAGTTATATTGTTCCATTGTCCAATCATGCTGTTATATTGTCCAGTTATATTGTTCCATTGTCCAATCATGCTGCTATATTGTCCAGTTATATTGTTCCATTGTCCAATTATATTGTTGCATTGTCCAATCATGCTGTTATATTGTCCAGTTATATTGTTCCATTGTCCAATCATGCTGTTATATTGTCCAGTTATATTGTTCCATTGTCCAATCATGCTGCTATATTGTCAACTTATATTGTTCCATTGTCCAACCATGCTGTTATATTGTCCAGTTATAGTGTTCCACTGTCCAATCATGCTGTTATATTGTCCAGTTATATTGTTCCATTGTCCAATCATGCTGTTATATTGTCCAGTTATATTGTTCCATTGTCCAATCATGCTGCTATATTGTCCAGTTATATTGTTCCATTGTCCAATTATATTGTTGCATTGTCCAATCATGCTGTTATATTGTCCAGTTATATTGTTCCATTGTCCAATCATGCTGTAATATTGTCAACTTATATTGTTGCATTGTCCAATCATGCTGTTATATTGTCCAGTTATATTGTTCCATTGTCCAATCATGCTGCTATATTGTCCAGTTATATTGTTCCATTGTCCAATCATGCTGCTATATTGTCCAGTTATATTGTTCCATTATCCAATCATGCTGCTATGTTGTCCAGTTATATTGTTCCATTGTCCAATCAAGCTGTTATATTGTCCAGTTATATTGTTCCATTGTCCAATCATGCTGCTATAATCATTGTCCAGTTATATTGTTCCATTGTCCAATCGTGCTGTTATATTGTCCAGTTATATTGTTCCATTGTCCAATCATGCTGCTATATTGTCCAGTTATATTGTTCCATTGTCCAATTATATTGTTGCATTGTCCAATCATGCTGTTATATTGTCCAGTTATATTGTTCCATTGTCCAATCATGCTGTAATATTGTCAACATATATTGTTGCATTGTCCAATCATGCTGTTATATTGTCCAGTTATATTGTTCCATTGTCCAATCATGCTGCTATATTGTCCAGTTATATTGTTCCATTGTCCAATTATATTGTTGCATTGTCCAATCATGCTGTTATATTGTCCAGTTATATTGTTCCATTGTCCAATCATGCTGTTATATTGTCCAGTTATATTGTTCCATTGTCCAATCAAGCTGCTATATTGTCCAGTTATATTGTTCCATTGTCCAATTATATTGTTGCATTGTCCAATCATGCTGTTATATTGTCCAGTTATATTGTTCCATTGTCCAATCATGCTGTTATATTGTCCAGTTATATTGTTCCATTGTCCAATCATGCTGCTATATTGTCAACTTATATTGTTCCATTGTCCAACCATGCTGTTATATTGTCCAGTTATAGTGTTCCACTGTCCAATCATGCTGTTATATTGTCCAGTTATATTGTTCCATTGTCCAATCATGCTGTTATATTGTCCAGTTATATTGTTCCATTGTCCAATCATGCTGCTATATTGTCCAGTTATATTGTTCCATTGTCCAATTAATTGTTGCATTGTCCAATCATGCTGTTATATTGTCCAGTTATATTGTTCCATTGTCCAATTATGCTGCAATGTTGTCCAGTTATATTGTTCCATTGTCCAATCATGCTGCTATATTGTCCAGTTATATTGTTCCATTGTCCAATCATGCTGCTATATTGTCCAGTTATATTGTTCCATTGTCCAATCATGCTGCTATATTGTCCAGTTATATTGTTCCATTGTCCAATCATGCTGCTATATTGTCCAGTTATATTGTTCCATTGTCCAATCATGCTGTTATATTGTCCAGTTATATTGTTCCATTGTCCAATCATGCTGCTATCATTGTCCAGTTATATTGTTCCATTGTCCAATCATGCTGTTATATTGTCCAGTTATATTGTTCCATTGTCCAATCATGCTGCTATATTGTCCAGTTATATTGTTCCATTGTCCAATTATATTGTTGCATTGTCCAATCATGCTGTTATATTGTCCAGTTATATTGTTCCATTGTCCAATCATGCTGTAATATTGTCCACATATATTGTTGCATTGTCCAATCATGCTGTTATATTGTCCAGTTATATTGTTCCATTGTCCAATCATGCTGCTATATTGTCCAGTTATATTGTTCCATTGTCCAATTATATTGTTGCATTGTCCAATCATGCTGTTATATTGTCCAGTTATATTGTTCCATTGTCCAATCATGCTGTTATATTGTCCAGTTATATTGTTCCATTGTCCAATCATGCTGCTATATTGTCCAGTTATATTGTTCCATTGTCCAATTATATTGTTGCATTGTCCAATCATGCTGTTATATTGTCCAGTTATATTGTTCCATTGTCCAATCATGCTGTTATATTGTCCAGTTATATTGTTCCATTGTCCAATCATGCTGCTATATTGTCAACTTATATTGTTCCATTGTCCAACAATGCTGTTTTATTGTCCAGTTATAGTGTTCCACTGTCCAATCATGCTGTTATATTGTCCGGTTATATTGTTCCATTGTCCAATCAAGCTGTTATATTGTCCAGTTATATTGTTCCATTGTAAAGTTATATTGTTCCATTGTCCAATCATGCTGTTATATTGTCCAGTTATATTGTTCCATTGTCCAATCATGCTGTTATATTGTCCAGTTATATTGTTCCATTGTCCAATCATGCTGCTATAATCATTGTCCAGTTATATTGTTCCATTGTCCAATCATGCTGTTATATTGTCCAGTTATATTGTTCCATTGTCCAATCATGCTGCTATATTGTCCAGTTATATTGTTCCATTGTCCAATTATATTGTTGCACCAACATGCTGTTATATTGTCCAGTTATATTGTTCCATTGTCCAATCATGCTGTAATATTGTCAACTTATATTGTTGCATTGTCCAATCATGCTGTTATATTGTCCAGTTATATTGTTCCATTGTCCAATCATGCTGCTATATTGTCCAGTTATATTGTTCCATTGTCCAATTATATTGTTGCATTGTCCAATCATGCTGTTATATTGTCCAGTTATATTGTTCCATTGTCCAATCATGCTGCTATATTGTCCAGTTATATTGTTCCATTGTCCAATTATATTGTTGCATTGTCCAATCATGCTGTTATATTGTCCAGTTATATTGTTCCATTGTCCAATCATGCTGTTATATTGTCCAGTTATATTGTTCCATTGTCCAATCATGCTGCTATATTGTCAATTTATATTGTTCCATTGTCCAACCATGCTGTTATATTGTCCAGTTATAGTGTTCCACTGTCCAATCATGCTGTAATATTGTCAACTTATATTGTTCCATTGTCCAATCATGCTGCTATATTGTCCAGTTATATTGTTCCATTGTCCAATTATGCTGCTATGTTGTCCAGTTATATTGTTCCATTGTCCAATCATGCTGTTATATTGTCCAGTTATATTGTTCCATTGTCCAATCATGCTGTTATATTGTCCAGTTATATTGTTCCATTGTCCAATCATGCTGCTATATTGTCAATTTATATTGTTCCATTGTCCAATCATGCTGTTATATTGTCCAGTTATATGTTCCATTGTCCAATCATGCTGTAATATTGTCAACTTATATTGTTCCATTGTCCAATCATGCTGCTATATTGTCCAGTTATATTGTTCCATTGTCCAATTATGCTGCTATGTTGTCCAGTTATATTGTTCCATTGTCCAATCATGCTGTTATATTGTCCAGTTATATTGTTCCATTGTCCAATCATGCTGCTATATTGTCCTGTTATATTGTTCCATTGTCCAATTATATTGTTGCAATGTCCAATCCTGCTGTTATATTGTCCAGTTATATTGTTCCATTGTCCAATCATGCTGTTATATTGTCCAGTTATATTGTTCCATTGTCCAATCATGCTGCTATATTGTCAACTTATATTGTTCCATTGTCCAACCATGCTGTTATATTGTCCAGTTATAGTGTTCCACTGTCCAATCATGCTGTTATATTGTCCGGTTATATTGTTCCATTGTCCAATCATGCTGTTATATTGTCCAGTTATATTGTTCCATTGTCCAATCATGCTGCTATATTGTCCATTTATATTGTTCCATTGTCCAATTATGCTGCTATGTTGTCCATTTATTGTTCCATTGTCCAATCATGCTGCTATATTGTCCAGTTATATTGTTCCATTGTCCAATCATGCTGTTATATTGTCCAGTTATATTGTTCCATTGTCCAATCATGCTGCTATATTGTCCAGTTATATTGTTCCATTGTCCAATCATGCTGTTATATTGTCCAGTTATATTGTTCCATTGTCCAATCATATTGTTGCATTGTCCAATCATGCTGTTATATTGTCCAGTTATATTGTTCCATTGTCCAATCATGCTGCTATATTGTCCTGTTATATTGTTCCATTGTCCAATTATATTGTTGCAATGTCCAATCCTGCTGTTATATTGTCCAGTTATATTGTTCCATTGTCCAATCATGCTGTTATATTGTCCAGTTATATTGTTCCATTGTCCAATCATGCTGCTATATTGTCAACTTATATTGTTCCATTGTCCAACCATGCTGTTATATTGTCCAGTTATAGTGTTCCACTGTCCAATCATGCTGTTATATTGTCCGGTTATATTGTTCCATTGTCCAATCATGCTGTTATATTGTCCAGTTATATTGTTCCATTGTCCAATCATGCTGCTATATTGTCCATTTATATTGTTCCATTGTCCAATTATGCTGCTATGTTGTCCATTTATATTGTTCCATTGTCCAATCATGCTGCTATATTGTCCAGTTATATTGTTCCATTGTCCAATCATGCTGTTATATTGTCCAGTTATATTGTTCCATTGTCCAATCATGCTGCTATATTGTCCAGTTATATTGTTCCATTGTCCAATCATGCTGTTATATTGTCCAGTTATATTGTTCCATTGTCCAATCATATTGTTGCATTGTCCAATCATGCTGTTATATTGTCAACTTATATTGTTCCATTGTCCAATTATATTGTTCCATTATCCAAGCATGCTGTTATATTGTCCAGTTATATTGTTCCATTGTCCAATTATAGTGTTACATTGTCCAATCATGCTGTTAAATTGTCTAGTTATATTGTTTGTTCCATTGTCCAATCATGCTGCTATATTGTCCAGTTATATTGTTCCATTGTCCAATTATATTGTTCCATTGTCCAATAATGCTGCTATATTGTCCAGTTATATTGTTCCATTGTCCAATTATATTGTTCCATTGTCCAATCATGCTGTTATATTGTCAACTTATAGTGTTCCATTGTCCAATCATGCTGCTATATTGTCCAGTTATATTGTTCCATTGTCCAGTTATATTGATCCATTGTCCAATCATGCTGTTATATTGTCCAGTTATATTGTTCCATTGTCCAATCATGCTGTTATATTGTCCAGTTATATTGTTGCATTGTCCAATCATGCTGCTATATTGTCCAGTTATATTGTTCCATTGTCCAATCATGCTGTTATATTGTCAACTTATATTGTTCCATTGTCCAATCATGCTGCTATATTGTCCAGTTATATTGTTCCATTGTCCAGTTATATTGTTCCATTGTCCAATCATGCTGTTATATTGTCCAGTTATATTGTTCCATTGTCCAATTATATTGTTGCATTGTCCAATCATGCTGTTATATTGTCCAGTTATATTGTTCCATTGTCCAATCATGCTGTTATATTGTCCAGTTATATTGTTCCATTGTCCAATCATGCTGCTATATTGTCCAGTTATATTGTTCCATTGTCCAATCATGCTGTTATATTGTCCAGTTATATTGTTCCATTGTCCAATCATGCTGCTATATTGTCCAGTTATATTGTTCCATTGTCCAATCATGCTGCTATATTGTCCAGTTATATTGTTCCATTGTCCAATCATGCTGTTATATTGTCCAGTTATATTGTTCCATTGTCCAATCATGCTGCTATATTGTCCAGTTATATTGTTCCATTGTCCAATTATATTGTTATATTGTCCAATCATGCTGTTATATTGTCCACTTATATTGTTCCATTGTCCAATCATGCTGTTATATTGTCCAGTTATATTGTTCCATTGTCCAATCATGCTGCTATATTGTCCAGTTATATTGTTCCATTGTCCAATTATATTGTTGCATTGTCCAATCATGCTGTTATATTGTCCAGTTATATTGTTCCATTGTCCAATCATGCTGCTATATTGTCCAGTTATATTGTTCCATTGTCCAATCATGCTGCTATATTGTCCAGTTATATTGTTCCATTGTCCAATCATGCTGTTATATTGTCCAGTTATATTGTTCCATTGTCCAATCATGCTGCTATATTGTCCAGTTATATTGTTCCATTGTCCAATTATATTGTATTGTCCAATCATGCTGTTATATTGTCAACTTATATTGTTCCATTGTCCAATCATGCTGTTATATTGTCCAGTTATATTGTTCCATTGTCCAATCATGCTGCTATATTGTCCAGTTATATTGTTCCATTGTCCAATTATATGTTCATGTCCAATCATGCTGTTATATTGTCCAGTTATATTGTTCCATTGTCCAATCATGCTGCTATATTGTCCAGTTATATTGTTCCATTGTCCAATTAATGTTCATTGTCCAATCATGCTGTTATATTGTCCAGTTATATTGTTCCATTGTCCAATCATGCTGCTATATTGTCCAGTTATATTGTTCCATTGTCCAATCATGCTGTTATATTGTCCAGTTATATTGTTCCATTGTCCAATCATGCTGTTATATTGTCCAGTTATATTGTTCCTGTCCAATCATGCTGCTATATTGTCCAGTTATATTGTTCCATTGTCCAATCATGCTGTTATATTGTCCAGTTATATTGTTCCATTGTCCAATCATGCTGTATATTGTCCAGTTATATTGTTCCATTGTCCAATCATGCTGCTATATTGTCCAGTTATATTGTTCCATTGTCCAATCATGCTGCAATGTTGTCCAGTTATATTGTTCCATTGTCCAATCATGCTGTTATATTGTCCAGTTATATTGTTCCATTGTCCAATCATGCTGCTATATTGTCCAGTTATATTGTTCCATTGTCCAATCATGCTGCTATATTGTCCAGTTATATTGTTCCATTGTCCAATCATGCTGCTATATTGTCATTATATTGTTCCATTGTCCAATCATGCTGCTATATTGTCCAGTTATATTGTTCCATTGTCCAATCATGCTTATTGTCCAGTTATATTGTTCCATTGTCCAATTATATTGTTGCATTGTCCAATCATGCTGTTATATTGTCCAGTTATATTGTTCCATTGTCCAATCATGCTGTTATATTGTCCAGTTATATTGTTCCATTGTCCAATCATGCTGCTATATTGTCCAGTTATATGTTCCATTGTCCAATTATATTGTTCCATTGTCCAATCATGCTGTTATATTGTCCAGTTATATGTTCCATTGTCCAATCATGCTGTTATATTGTCCAGTTATATTGTTCCATTGTCCAATCATGCTGCTATATTGTCCAGAACCACCAATTATATTGTTCCATTGTCCAATCATGCTGTTATATTGTCAAATTATATTGTTCCATTGTCCAATCATGCTGCTATATTGTCCAGTTATATTGTTCCATTGTCCAATCATGCTGCTATATTGTCCAGTTATATTGTTCCATTGTCCAATCATGCTGCTATATTGTCCAGTTATATTGTTCCATTGTCCAATCATGCTGCTATATTGTCCAGTTATATTGTTCCATTGTCCAATCATGCTGTTATATTGTCCAGTTATATTGTTCCATTGTCCAATCATGCTGTAATATTGTCAACTTATATTGTTCCATTGTCCAATCATGCTGCTATATTGTCCAGTTATATTGTTCCATTGTCCAATCATGCTGTTATATTGTCCAGTTATATTGTTCCATTGTCCAATCATGCTGCTATATTGTCCAGTTATATTGTTCCATTGTCCAATCATGCTGCTATATTGTCCAGTTATATTGTTGCATTGTCCAATCATGCTGCTATATTGTCCAGTTATATTGTTCCATTGTCCAATCATGCTGCATATTGTCCATTATATTGTTCCATTTCCAACATGCTGCTATATTGTCCAGTTATATTGTTCCATTGTCCAATCATGCTGTTATATTGTCCAGTTATATTGTTCCATTGTCCAATCATGCTGCTATATTGTCCAGTTATATTGTTCCATTGTCCAATCATGCTGTTATATTGTCCAGTTATATTGTTCCATTGTCCAATCATGCTGCTATATTGTCCAGTTATATTGTTCCATTGTCCAATTATATTGTTGCATTGTCCAATCATGCTGTTATATTGTCCAGTTATATTGTTCCATTGTCCAATCATGCTGCTATATTGTCCAGTTATATTGTTCCATTGTCCAATTATATTGTTGCATTGTCCAATCATGCTGTTATATTGTCCAGTTATATTGTTGCATTGTCCAATCATGCTGTTATATTGTCCAGTTATATTGTTCCATTGTCCAATCATGCTGCTATATTGTCCAGTTATATTGTTCCATTGTCCAATCATGCTGTTATATTGTCCAGTTATATTGTTCCATTGTCCAATCATGCTGTTATATTGTCCAGTTATATTGTTCCATTGTCCAATCATGCTGTTATATTGTCCAGTTATATTGTTCCATTGTCCAATCATGCTGTTATATTGTCCAGTTATATTGTTCCATTGTCCAATCATGCTGTTATATTGTCCAGTTATATTGTTCCATTGTCCAATCATGCTGCTATATTGTCCAGTTATATTGTTCCATTGTCCAATCATGCTGTTATATTGTCCAGTTATATTGTTCCATTGTCCAATCATGCTGTTATATTGTCCAGTTATATTGTTCCATTGTCCAATCATGCTGTTATATTGTCCAGTTATATTGTTCCATTGTCCAATCATGCTGCTATATTGTCCAGTTATATTGTTCCATTGTCCAATCATGCTGCTATATTGTCCAGTTATATTGTTCCATTGTCCAATCATGCTGTTATATTGTCCAGTTATATTGTTCCATTGTCCAATCATGCTGTTATATTGTCCAGTTATATTGTTCCATTGTCCAATCATGCTGTTATATTGTCCAGTTATATTGTTCCATTGTCCAATCATGCTGTATATTGTCACTTATATTGTCCATTGTCCAATTATATGTTCCATTGTCCAATCATGCGTTCATTGTCCATATATTGTCCATTGTCCAAATATTGTTCCATTGTCCAATCATGCTGTTATATTGTCCAGTTATATTGTTCCATTGTCCAATCATGCTGCTATATTGTCCAGTTATATTGTTCCATTGTCCAATTATATTGTTCCATTGTCCAATCATGCTGTTATATTGTCCAGTTATATTGTTCCATTGTCCAATCATGCTGCTATATTGTCCAGTTATATTGTTCCATTGTCCAATTATATTGTTCCATTGTCCAATCATGCTGTTATATTGTCAACTTATATTGTTCCATTGTCCAATCATGCTGCTATATTGTCCAGTTATATTGTTCCATTGTCCAATCATGCTGTTATATTGTCAACTTATATTGTTCCATTGTCCAATCATGCTGCTATATTGTCCAGTTATATTGTTCCATTGTCCAATCATGCTGTTATATTGTCCAGTTATATTGTTCCATTGTCCAATCATGCTGCTATATTGTCCAGTTATATTGTTCCATTGTCCAATCATGCTGTTATATTGTCAACTTATATTGTTCCATTGTCCAATCATGCTGCTATATTGTCCAGTTATATTGTTCCATTGTCCAGTTATATTGTTCCATTGTCCAATCATGCTGTTATATTGTCAACTTATATTGTTCCATTGTCCAATCATGCTGCTATATTGTCCAGTTATATTGTTCCATTGTCCAATCATGCTGTTATATTGTCCAGTTATATTGTTCCATTGTCCAATCATGCTGTTATATTGTCCAGTTATATTGTTGCATTGTCCAATCATGCTGCTATATTGTCCAGTTATATTGTTCCACTGTCCATATATGTCCATTGTCCAGTTATATTGTTCCATTGTCCAATCATGCTGCTATATTGTCCAGTTATATTGTTCCATTGTCCAATCATGCTGCTATATTGTCCAGTTATATTGTTCCATTGTCCAATCATGCTGCTATGTTGTCCAGTTATATTGTTCCATTGTCCAATCATGCTGCTATATTGTCCAGTTATATTGTTCCATTGTCCAATCATGCTGCTATATTGTCCAGTTATATTGTTCCATTGTCCAATCATGCTGCTATATTGTCCAGTTATATTGTTGCATTGTCCAATCATGCTGCTATATTGTCCAGTTATATTGTTGCATTGTCCAATCATGCTGTTATATTGTCCAGTTATATTGTTCCATTGTCCAATCATGCTGTTATATTGTCCAGTTATATTGTTGCATTGTCCAATCATGCTGTTATATTGTCCAGTTATATTGTTCCATTGTCCAATTATATTGTTCCATTATCCAAGCATACTTCTATAGTGTCCAGTTATATTGTTCCATTGTTATATACATTGTATTATTGTTCCACTATCAACTTCTATTGTTATATTTGCCTAGCATACTACTATAGTGCCCAGTTACATTGTCATATTGTAATTTGTTCAGCAGTCCGATTAGCGCATTGATTAGCGTGCTCGCTTCTCACTAATGCAACCCGGGTTCGATCCTTGGCCCGGGAGGTATGTGAGATGGTACGGAGGTCACCAGATCGGACAAGTGGCTTTTCTCCGGGCACTGGTTTCCTCACACACGAATGACCACATACGTGTACGCTTTCATCCGCGCCAACGAGAGTGATTAATATAAGTTGTTAAAACTAATTTGGGTGGTGTTCTCTCAGTCCCAACGAACTGACCGTCTAATAATAATTTAGAACTAGTATCAATACAGAAATAATACAATTTGAATAAGCACGTGCATACATATACGCAGCAAAATTCCTAATCGGTGTTTTATAATAAAAGTAAAGTGTTCAAAAAGTGTTTTTTTATTATAGTGTCACCGCTATTTAAAGGCCAGCCATTTCTGACTTATGAGACACCTCTTTTTTATGAACATCAGTACTTCCCGAATCCTATGCTTGTGTGCAGACGTCAGGCTCATAGGCAATCGGTAACCATTAGTCAACTAGCTGGCGGCTCACCAACTGGCCATATCAGAACGAACCCCTGACGAGATTCGAATCTTCGACCTCCCGCTCCGTAGGCGGACGCCTTAACCACTAGGCTACGGAGCCAACTAATAACCATTCTTGTTCGTACCCCCACACCGTGCACGTCGGGAACAAGGCACAGCTCACAGCAGGAAATTGGATCACCTGTTCCGAAGTGACCAATCCACACCGCTGACGCATACAGACGAGGACCCGCATCGACTCTTTTTGAGTGTCTTACACTTACCTAGATCAACGACAGCTAACACTGGGGCGTTGAAGAGGCGACGAGTGACTGGGTAGGAGAAGACGGCAGTCGTTTCGCGTGGATGGCGCACTCGTCGCCTCGAACTCTTTTATCTGTCTCCAACAACGGGCGAGCAGTTGGAGACGGAGGGATGCGACCTCGACCCCGGATGCGTCAGCGGGGTGGACAACGACGGAACAACAGCACCGTTTTGCTGCTGTGAGCCGACTAATCGTGGAGGATGTGGCCCTAAGAAGGATCGCATACAGACCAGGACTTGTCACCCTGGCACAGAAAGAAGGAAGGAGCCATCTGAGGATGTCACCATAAGCATCACAGAGAATAATCATCTTAGAACGCTCGCCCATATGGTTTACCGGTGGCGAGGGTAAATAAACGTACATCATCTAATAACCATATAATATAAATATTTTCATATTGTCATTTAATGCACCCCCCCCCAGTTGATTTTACACACATTCGTTGCATAAGGTAATACTAGTGAAGAGTATCAAATCAAATGATATGAATATTGATAGTATGATTATTAGTTAGAAATACTGTAAAACACCAGATGATCAATTAGGAACTTTGCTGAGTATAATATATTGCTTAAAATTTAAATAGTTGTGGTTTATCTTAGGTGATTATAAATTGGGGGTTTGTGACTAATGAAATAATTCCGTTCTTTGACAAAAATGGTGTTAATAGCGGAGTGGTCTTACTATAGGGGTGGTGAACATTTTCAATTAAGACATCGCAATACAGTTACTTCAGATATGACATTGAGATATGCTTCAAATATTGATCTCTATATTCCAAGACCTAGATGTGAAATGTACAAGAAATCTTTAGAATACTCTGGTCCAAAGATATGGAATTGTCTACCATTGGAAATTAAGACATCCAGATCTTTAAATTTGTCAAGACAACATGTAAATTATGGACACAACAACTTTTTAATCGGTAGACACAAGACAGTTATATATATATATATAATGATTGTCATTCAATAATTTCGATAACATAACCTGATTTGTTTAAGTTACATTGTACAACATTATACATGTATATTGCATGGCGTAACTGTGTACTTTGGTTATAATTATTGTGTATGTGCATTAATGCTATAGTGTTAAGAAATGTATGAGGACCCTGCCTGCGCCTGCTGCCTGCCAATCTGCCTGCGCCACTGTATACAGTTGTGTACGGTATTGGTCCGGCGGTTAGCTTGATACTATTTTAGCCTTATGTTGTAAGGATTGTCGCCCTTTGTAAAATTACTCCATTTGTATGCACGTTTCTTTTGCTAATAAACGTTGATTTGCATCGTTACCGTTGTTCCTTGTTAACTGGCGCTGCCTGCCTGTCTGCTTTATGAGGGTTTTTGCAGTACCTAATATGTATTATCAATATCCTACGTAATATTTCATTCCGATATGTTATTTTAGGTGAATACAAATGAAGCGTGCATAACCATCTCGGACAGTTCCCCAAATACCATACGATACCCTACTAAAAGAATTATGGACGTGATGAAAGAGAATTACCGAGATAATCCGGAATTGAAATGGCAGTATCTAGGGACAGAAGATGGCATACTCCTGAACTACCCGTCTTTTGAATATTCAACTTGTAGAGATTATGATCCACGTTTTAGGCAAGTTAATTCTTGGTCCTCAACAGACCGTTTTATGCGAGTTCCGCAAAATCATTACTTGTTGAATTACAGAGCGTTTACGTGAGTCTACGACATCACGGTAGTTTCCGCAATAAATAGACCTTCAATTATTTCTCAATTATAACTTGTTGAATTACAGACCGTTTTACGTGAGTTCCACGACATCAGTATTATTCGCTATAAAATTTAATAGACCCTCGATTATTTCTCAATTATTACTTTTTGAATTACAGAACGTTTTACGTGAGTTCCACGACATCAGTATTATTCGCTATAAATAGACCCTCGATTATTTCTCAATTATTACGTTTTGAATTATAGACCGTTTTACGTGAGTTCCACGACATCAGTATTATTCGCTATAAATATACCCTCGATTATTTCTCAATTATAACTTACACTTGAGTTGAATTACAGACCGTTTTACGTGAGTTCCACGACATCAGTATTATTCGCTATAAATAGACCTTCGATTACTTCTCAATTACTAGTTGTTGAATTACAGACCGTTTTACGTGAGTTCCACGACATCAGTATTATTCGCTATAAATAGACCCTCGATTATTTCTCAATTATTACTTTTTGAATTACAGACCATTTTACGTGAGTTCCGCGACACCGGTAGAGAAAGATGTGGTCATTGTGATAGACAGGTCCGGCTCAATGACTAAATTACACAATAGCAGATCTCTCCTTCAGATTGCTCAGCAGGCGGCAGTGTCAGTCTTACAGACGCTGAATCCCAACGACAGGGTAAGCTCTATATCTATATACAGTCTACATCCGCTATGTCAAAGTCGGTTATGTCGACGTCTCCGGTTATCTCGAAGTTGGATCAAAGTCCCTTTTCATACACTATCATTTTACATATAACTGGCTTCGTTTATATCGAATTTCGTTTAACTCAAACTTCGGTTATGTCGAAGTATTGTGTTCGGTCCGACGGAATTCGACATAACGGATGTAGACTGTATTTATATACTTTCCAACATATCCTAGTTTTAACTATTTTCATTTTGGGTAAAATTGGGTAAAAAGGCTATAAATAGTTCAAATAAGTGTAGCAGATGACCCAGGCTGTCCTCACGGCGTGCACGTCGCGGTTGGGGCAGCAGCAACCTACGACACATGGATCTTCAGCGTGTCGCACTCTCTTCCGGTGTGCGCGCGCATCTTCTTGGCGACTGAATCGTCTTGGGAGTTATGAGTACTCACAACCTTATCCGATCCTGCGTCAGGAAGAACAACGAGTGCAGACCGGGACTCGACATACAGCGTGCTGATGCCAAACTACATTGTCGGTTTATATGCTGCTGCGAGATGACAAACAGTGAGAGGTTCAGACATAACTGTCGTGATAGCGCTGTGGATGTGCGTTCGCTTCGGGTGCGAAAGATCCGGAGTTCGAGCCCTGCTGGAGCCGTTACGATTGTGCCCTTAGGCATTTAAATTCCACGTTGCTTCTCTCCCTCGTGGCGATGGATTCCATCAGGAATGAGGTCCTGAGAGTGATTAATATAAGTTGTAAGAACTTGTTTCGCAATCTAGCTAAAATAAATTTGTATAAACTAAACTAGACATAAAATAACGAAAGAAGCACGGGACTTTTCACCGTGCGGATAACGAAGATGCCCCCTTGAGTCACTTAGATCGGACATAATCAACGTAGACGGTTAACTCGCCCTGATGCATCGGCGGTGGCGAGTATTAATAAACTTATACAGCAGCAGTAGATGACAATTGAGTAGTGTGTCTTTTCTATTTGAAACTCAAAAAATATGTGATGGAATTTCATTAGAATTGTGTCGTTATTGAGTTAAATCATCTTAAATCTAAAGTTTAAACGTAGCGAAGGTCCACCAAAACCTCGCCCATAATGTTGTCCGTACCTTTTCCTCGACTAAGTATATAACTCAGATATTCCTATTTATGTTCTTGGAACCAATATAGGTTGACACTTGCAAGTTCTAACAATTTATATTAATCACTCTCGTTGGCGCGGATGAAAGCGTATATGTGGTCATTCGTTTGGGAGGAAACCGGAGTACCCGGAGAAATTCTCACCTGTCCGATCTGGCAATCACCGTACCATCTCACATACTTCCCGGTCCGAGGATCGAACCCGGGTTGCATTGGTGAGAAACGAGCGCGCTAACCACTGTGCTAATCGGACAGCCAATCAGTCTGTATTTAAATCATCTTAAATGCTTAACTAGATTTAGATCATAGTTACTATTTCAGCTTGATTGCGAAACAAGTTCTTACAACTTATATTAATCACTCGAGAGAACTCATTCCTGATCGAATCCATCGCCACGAAGGAGAGAGAAGAGCCATTGTGGACTTTAAATAGATTTGATTTAACTATTATGTATAAGCAACTCATTCATAGCGGTTGAGAGTTACCATGTGACTTCGCTATGTCTTCGTCTGCATATTGATCGGTCACCTCTATTTAGCAGAACAAGTAGGTAATTGGTCTGTATAAAGCAGTCGTCTGTCTGAAGTCGTCGCGTTCTGTTATTCAATTGACTGACGGTTGGACCACAGTACTAGAATCTTATTCTTGAAGTAGTCGCTACAGGACCACGGAACTTGCCTATCGGGTTCCCTATAGCAGCTATTCTTAACCAGGATAAATACTTGATTTGCAGTGTTGTCTGAGCGTCTGCGGCGTTCTTGCTTGGTCGCACCGTTTCCCAGAATGCTTCACTTCCGGTCCAGACGGTGTGTCAATCTTCCGACTGTGGCTCTTAATGAACCCAATTGCCATTTACTACATTCTGAAACATGAACAGTAAGCCGTCCAGAAATGTATTTACTAACTACAATGTTACATTTAAAGTTTTATATCGTCTTTAGGTTGCTGTGATTTCATTTTCCACCGATTCTGAGGTGCTTGGGTCCAGCGCCCAGGAGTGTGTTAGGTCGTACCTGTTTGCAGAAGCCACGCCAATCAACATTAATTTCTTCGAGGATGGGATTAACAGGCTGACAATAGGCGGGACTACAAACTACGAAGCCGCATTGAACACCGCCTTCAAGTTCTTTGAACAGTCAGATATTAACGTCTTTGGCGAGAAAAGAAGTAATCTGTTATTTCTATTGAGTTTGTGGTTTTGCAGGGAGTCAACACAGTTATTTCTATTACTGCTGGTCAATCAATTTTTTACTATAATTACTGACATATGACCATTATGATTTATCACTTGTCCCTGATATGGAGCGAACCTGCAGAGCTGGGCGAGTGTGTGTGTGTTTTACGTTTATTTATCGTCGCTACCGGTTGCCCATATGAGCGACGCCTCCTGAAGAGATTAGTCATTTTAGATGTTGGAGGATAGTGCAATGATACAGAGAGAGACCCATTCCAGAGTCTCCTCTGGTTCTTTTTTATATGCACGGTGTAAAACACCGACACGAGACCTCGGTTTAACGTCCCATCTGAAACACTGTTAATTTTATTAGGGTCAGACCTATCGAACCTGCGATCCCTGGAGCTGAGCGATATTGATGAAAGACGAGTTCTACCGACGGTGCAGTAGACTGCTCAGTCTCGGAGGCTCTGTTTGTGCTATATACGGAGCTAGGAACACTTTGCATCTAAGTCTTCTGTAACTCAATGTTTGAGTGGCAGCATACATTATGTTTTATATATGTACATGTTTGTATTGTATATATGCTGATGAGACTGAAATAAACTAAGCTTCGCGTCCGATGAAAAAAAGGTATAAAATAAGGAAACCAGGAGAGTAGCGTGGATATACAAGAGTGTATATGCCTAGCCTGGGAGCATATTATGTCAGTCATATAAATATATTTTAGCACCGACACAATTAATGATGCCCATTAATTATGCCGTATTAATTTTCTGATGTCATTTTGCCAGAAGTAAAAAAAAAGGTTAAAAATCGGCAGACTGGAACCCATGCTATGTTATTATTATTTAGGCTAAGACTGTTGACCTCAAATCACTTGCCCCTCACCACTGCAAGTTCGAATCCCACATAGTGTCGAATTCTTCCATGTGAAGAAGCTAACGAGCCTGTTTGCGGATGGTCAGGCGGTTATTCTACCTGGGTCCCAATTGAGAATCCAAACAAATCCGTTACCGTGTTTCATTTATATGAAAAAGTGGACAGTTTCTTACGGATGTTGGTGCACCCAAGTACTGGTTAACCGCTGGAGCCTGCCCAGGAAAGGTGTTGTTAGGTAAGCTGCCCGCCGGCGATATAGCCCACAAATGGTACTGATGCAGGCGTAAAACCCGAAATATAACATAACATAATAAACAAATCCGTATTTAGCAGTTACATGCACTTGTCATTTGATGCCAAAGTATCTTTGTAGGGAGGGTTATTTTGTTTCTAACTGACGGTGCGAAGACTGCAGGAGGAGATCCACTGGCCCTTATTTCCAATCGAAACGGGGCGCTTGGAAACGAAGTCATTATATTAACATACGGACTCGGTTATTGTGAGTAGAAATTTAGAATCATTTTTTTATTTTTTATTGGATTACATATGCAAGAAAATATGGCTGAATAAAAAAAGAATCATCGTATTATATGACAATCTAATTGACACCGAATTGCTTGATACCTTTTTCTTTACACAGTTTCATGTTGACATTTGTTACTTACTGTCTGTTTTTTATCAAATGAGGAAGCTATCCTGCTACCCGGGCATCAGTATGTGCCTGAAACACTGTTTAGAGGGACGCCAGGGGTCTTCCTCCACCATAATGCTCGCGTAACGTCACTAATGATATGAGGATATACATATAATGTCTACATGCATCCCCTGTGGTGAACCGTTCACTAGCACTGTCAAACGTAGCGAAGGTCCACCAAACCTCGCCCATAATGTTGTCCGTACCTTTTCCTCGACTAAGTATATAACTCAGATATTCATATTTATGGTCTTGAACCAATATAGGTTGACACTTCTCTTTATTTCTTTTACAACGTTTTAACAACTTATATTAATCGCTCTCGTTGGCTCGGATGAAAGCATAAATGTGGCCATTCGTGTGGGAGGAAACCGGAGTACCCGCAGAAATCCCACCTGTCCTACCTGGTGACCATCGTATTCTAAAGGACAATTAATACTCAGATATTGTATTTGTTTCAAATGTAGTCAAAGGCAGTAAGTCATGTATGATTTTGAAAGTGCTAGCTATTGCCGGAAAAGTCAAAACACCCATTCCCTCAAATTACACGGAACATCCATAGTTAATGAGTAATCCCTACTCCCAAAATCATTTACTGTCAAAATTAAAACTGATCACATGGTACGTTACTAAATATAGACCAGGTGTTCGATGACTCTATAAAATAAGTTAGCGGGGCTTAGCCAATTAAAAACAATTAGACATGTCAATCAAACCCCTATACTGGCCACCAATTAAAAATTACTTACAAAGCAATTAGACATGTGTCAATCAAACTCCAATAGTGACGGGACTGTAGTTATGTAACTCAAATATATAAGTAAGTAAGTAAGTAAGTAAGTAAGTAGCAAGCAAGCAAAATGATTTATTATTGTCACAGGTGCATAATAACAAAAAGCATATTAACAACATCAATTAACATTTAATACCCGGCTCAATGGGCATATATATGTCACCAATCCAATTAGAATCGCTTTTTAAGTTGATTTATTCAAGTCATTTTATCGTATAATTGTATTGATGACATATAGGCCCATTGGGCTGGGTGTTGAATGCTAATTGGTGTTGTTAATATGCTTTTCTTAATATGCACATGTCACAATAATAAATAATTTACTTACTTATGCGATATTATGACGTGAATAAATTCAATTAAAAGCGATTACAGCATATATATTCTTGAACCAATATAGCCTACTAGCATGCACTTATAAGGGTATTCTAACGAAGTTACATACTCAGATATTGTCATTGTTTCAAATGTAGTAGTGAAATGAAGTAAGCCATGCATGACATTGTCAGCTGGGGGGGGGGTTTGGTGAGGCTACATTATTTATATGTTGTCATACCCGTTTTAAAGTATTTCATCTTAAATATTTGGTAATGCTTAGTTATGTAGAACAGGGAAATAACGGGAACAATGTTGTTGTCACTGACCTTTAATATGTTTTTAGCCTTTGCCCATGATGCTGTAGAAATGTTGACGTTAATGGCCAACCAATCAAAGACTGATCCCACCAATGGTGAGATACAGGTTTGTATTTTTTTTATTGTTTTTATTAAAGGTTTATTTTAACCGTCTCCCACTTGTATTTCCCGGATGATGTATTAGTAATGTTTTGGAGGATAACGGAAGATACACAAGATGTCCCAATTCTAGAAGTGTGACTTGGGTTGTTGCATGTCAGATGTATCAAAGATACATTGTTGTTTCAATGGTAAGGAATGAATCGCGGATTAATAGTTTCCATCAGGGTATGAACTACATTGGGAATGTTGAAAGTGTGTCGAGGTCGAATGACTCTGTGCTAACTTTAAGCACGCCCAATGTAGGTCATATACCGATGGGGTCTATTAACCCACAATTCATTTTACACAAATTTACATTAATTTATCTTTTCAATGACGTAAGGAAAAATCTTTAAAATTTTCTTGCGAATAAGGCTGACGAACACTGCGAATGTGGATGCACGTAACGTCTAGTCAGGTACATATCATTAGTGAAGAAATTCATACGAAAATAAATACAAAATGGGCATATACGTTCATCGATGGAAATGCAATAGCGGTGTAAATATTCGCAGTTTGTGTCAAATATTGTGTATCTTCAATGGTTTTAATAATAGTTACAAGTTTTCGAAAATGAATGGTTGTGCTTGACTTTATCGACACATTAATTTCACAGATAGTCATACAGTGATGTATCCGTACTTAAGACTTCTGTATATTAGGAGGCATATTTGTATGTGTATGTAGTTATGAGCTATGAATAGTAGTAGGCAGCCTTATATTGATGTGTCCATAGTTGTGAATATTAGGAGGCACACATATGATGTGTCCATAGTTATAAGAAATGTATATTAGGAATTTAGGAGGGAGCCTTATATTGTTATGAGTTATCTACATGAGGAAGAAAGTAATTTGAGACACATTTAATAATAGGATTTGACTTGACATGTCCAAACCTCATGTAATTAAAGTTGGCGGATATTAAAAAAACTATGATGATATTTCTGTAAAAGAGAAAATTGGTAACAGGGTAGGAAAAATATACAAAATAAATACACCATTTATATCCTGTATATAGTGTAGTATATCGTATCAATTCGTATACATGTCTTCCCTTGTCGTTTCAGGAAGGAATATTTGAGCATGTAACGGACCCTTCAAAACTGCGGTCTTCCATGGCATCGTACTATAATCTATTTAGCAAGGACAATAGACAACTTGATGCTTCTTTCACAGTGCCCTATATAGACTTATTTGGCTTAGGTATATCGTTTCTATATTTTTATTGATATGATGATTGTATTGTATTGATCCGAAGTTACTAATAAACCGGTATAATTTACTAAATAGGTTCGTGATATTCATTTTATATGTACCATATAAGTCGTGATTTGACATTTTAAATACCTTATATTGATATCATTATAAAGTCAATAACTTAATGTGTTTATATACAAATGTTCATCCAGTAGATGATCTCGCACCATAAATCGCAACTTTGTTAGTTTCTCCATATGTTACAATGCAAAGCACTGCTAAGTCATTTAGTTTTACGGACCACGTGATAAATAAATTTTAAAAACTGAGTGTGCTATGAATAAACTATACCTTATCCCTTACAGGTTTATTGACGTCCCTGTGCACACCAGTTTACATGCCCGATAACTCCTTATTTGGAGTCGTTTGTTCTGATCTTACTATGGCAAACCTACTATCTGATATCACCTACTTCAAACAGGGAGAAAGCTCATATTCTTTTATTATTGACGGTAGAGGGCGCACGATGATGCATCCCCTTCTTCCTTTGCCGTCACAAGCAAGTGACGATCCTATTTATGTTGATGTTGAACACCTCGAGAGAGAAAGTGACGCCGCGGAAGTCATAGCATCCATGAAAAGGTATTGTCGCCGTAGTGGATTGTCTTCAGATCAATGGAATTAATTTCTAAATAAAATATGATTTTGATCTCCCTGTTATAAAGATATCATGTTATGAAATTAAACTTCTAATATTAGATAATACATTTAGGTAGTACATGCGGTGGTTATTGAGATTATTTCCCTTGTGCTTTCCACACAGTCCAATAAATACAATGTATAATTATGGCAGAACTTCTTCCAACCCGTTGTATAATATCAGAATAATTTCGCGTTTCCATCCATTGATCTAGAACATCGGAATAATAGTTTTTCAACCATTGGTATATTAGTGTTCAAGTTTAGAATATTGACTGCAGTTTACATGCCTTCACCTAGAAGCATGATATTGGCTGTAACGTTAAAGATATTGATTGACGTTTGCAACACGTGAGCTATGGGCACGGTATTAGCGGTTTTGTTCGAGAGATTGGGTCGATTAGAAGCACGACAATAATGTAAAGGTTCAGTAAACTGATGGTCGTATCCATTCCGTAACTTAGAATCAAACTATTGGCGCTAATGATCAGGATATTGATTGTCGTTTTCAAACCTTGCTCTATAAGCACGATATTGGCGTAACAGTTCAATATGTTTTCAATCCTTGATTCACAATCGGGGTATTGGCGTTTATTCACCTTGAGCTTTTAGCGTGACATTATGGGTCACAAATCTTGATCTAGATATTAGCGCTTACCACACTTGATCTGTAATGAAGATTCACGATTTGATAGTCATTGAACGTAAGTCTCGATGTTAGCATGTGCAAACATTGATATCAAATTCTGTTGTTGATGTTTACAAGTCAACCATTGATAAAAAAAATCGCGAATTGATGTTTACAACCGTTATTGATATGAAATTAAAGTATTGTAGTTATTAAATTACTATCATGGCTCCATCCCAAGTTTGTATATTGGCGTTTACAGCATTTGATCTAAAAAGTCATCTAAAGAGTTATGTATTTATTTCAAGAAAATAATAATTATATATTATATAAATAAATCTTATATCATATAAATCTTTGTATTTCGTTGTTTTAAGTGGAAACTCTGGAAGTAAAGGATTCACCTCAGCGAGAACTCGACCAAGAGGTGATGTCGTATTCGAGGGAATCAACACAATGTATGCGGACTCGACGTATCATTGGAGACCGGTAGGTAATTCCTAGCCTGTGAACAGGCGTCGATATATTTTGCCTTGTCAGTCAAATGGATATATTTTAACACCGATTGGGCCGTATTGAGTTTCTGAATATATCAACGTGTCATTTGGCTAGAAGTTAATAAGTGAAAAATCGACAGACTGGAACCCAGGCTAGGTAATTCCTTCAGGGTGTTGAGATCATCAGAAACATGCGACTAGTTTTACTTCGACTCGTATGTATATATAATGTGAACATTAGAAGCACTCTTTCACTTCGAATCTGCTAGTGAAATATGGAAGTATTTTTAATAGGAATGCTCATTGACAGGCCATTAAGCCGTAACCTGCCGAATAAATGGATCGAATGTGGAAAAACAACATATCAGGATCTATGTTGTTTGTTATTCAGACACGTGTTTTAGCTCCACTATCCGAATATCAAACATCATAGAGCCTGATCAGACGGCGCGCAAGAGCAACTTTAGCCGTGATTGGCAGGTTACGGGTTGATCATAGAATCAATCGACCGCAAAAGTCAGTGATGTTATTCTAAAATATTATGATCGATACGGTGTCTATCTCGTAACTTTGGGATTGTGAGTTTGAGCAATACAAGAACCACGGTGGGTGCATCTTTAGGCAATACACTTAATTCCACATTGCCTCATCTTTCTCCTTCAGGGCGATGCATTCCAGTCAATCTACCACGAGACCCTCACACTCATGTTGTTAGAACTTATTTCGCAATTGAACTAAAATAAGTTTGTATGAAATACAATGCATACATTTAATTTGTGATATTCTAACTTGCAGGTAAACAACAGCAACTTTTCTTTGTGTATTGTCGTTGGAACCGGAGATGCACAAGCGACTATTAATGCTAATGCACTGCAGCCGAGCATAGATACCTTTTCCTATCATCGGAGAGATTTATTGGGTAGCGAAAATACAAACTGTGTTCATTTTAACACATTTGCCACAAAAGGTATAGTTAATGAACTTTCGTTCACTTGCTAATATTTATTATTTCTCGCTGTATATCTCTGCAAGAAATAGAAATGTCCTGTAATAGTTGCCATGCTATTAAATATGAAACTAACATGTACATGAGCATGAAGTTAGAACAAAGAACAAAATGTTTATTCACAATTGAGCAGTAACTCCTCATCTACAAATAATACCAAAGTCACATTATATAATTATTTCGTTAATAAGAATTGTGTACAATTTAAAATTACAAGACGTATATGTGTATGGTAATTTTACAATTCTCTATGGTACATGTATATACATGAATATAAATTAAACTACATAGCGTTATTCAGATTCAGATTATAGGTTATGCTAATAAATTGCTATTTTAAAGACAAATCTGCAGTGATGTTAAATCCTGGGGCGTTTACGAACCCTTCACGGTATCTAGAAACTGAGGAAACAATGCAACAGATAAATGATTATACAGAATTCCTAACAGGACAGAACACCAAAAATCCCGGAGTAAAGGTATATAATTATTTACTTTATTTCATGACTGATTATTTGTCATTTCAGTAATATATATTTTTTTAAATAAATGTCAGTTATTTCGATGTAACCAGGTATAAATACATTCAAAAAAAAGTTCTAGTCTGATTTTCTTTATTATGCCTTCCATGATGATGGAGATATATTGATGAGTTGTGTGATGATATGAATGAATGTCACACAGTTTGTCTTCCAAACCATTTATTGACACTATTTGTATACATATATAGATAAATTAATAATAAATACTATCTACTTTACTCTTTCAGCCGTCTATCATAAACTCAGTGACTGCGTCATATAAGGCAGAGCAGGTCTGGAAAGCGAACGAGGAAGCTGGCAAAACGTTAATCTGGCGTTATCTTGGAACCACAGATGGTGTTATGCGCCTCTATCCAGCATCTCAACTTGCGAAAAATTATGACCATACACGACGTCCTTGGTAAATTATCCGAAACAGTTTACATATTTCAAACTCATTAACCCCCCCCCCCCGGTTTGGAGATACATCCTTCAGTTTCTATTGTATATAGAGTACACAACAAGCTCACGGCATGACATTTTTACAATGATTGTGGCTAACATACATGTGGTCTACATTTAGTTACATAACTTCGAAGGAAAATATAGTAATAGTAGTCGTCCGTCCTTCAGTTACACGCTTATCTGCGCTATTTCTGCTAATCCACTGACAGGTTTTTATGCAGAATACATGCCTACAAATATCGTACAAAGCCTACAAGTGCACTTCGTATTCGGTGCTGGATTACTGGATTTCAACTGTACTTACAAACAATGATCATTACCTGGCCTAGATATAATTATTTCAATCATATTATGGCGATATACGGGCAGTATATAACCATACTAGTGTTGGATGTAGTGTTGTAGTACAAGAAACACAAACATAGATATTTATTATCATACTTTATGAATTTATATTTTATTTACCATTTTCTAAATTTAATTCCAGTTCGTTAACAACATGCCATTGTTACCATGCATCAGTCAAGTTCAAACCTGCACAGTTACGGCGGTGTCGCCTTCCAATAACAAAATACGACCACGACATCACTGCACAACTGCAACAAACCTAATCAATACTGCAAATTATGCAATAGCGTGACCTTCAATGAATCACACCGATCATATGTTTAGTACGGTAAAAACTGCGAAATGAAAAAGTGCCATGGAATTTTAATATCGCACGTGTTTATTCTACCTACACAGGTATGAAAGAACATTTGCCCACAAAGACAAACTAGTGATATCGACGCCATATGGAGATCTCTGGGGATCCGGCTATCTAATCTCACTAACCAGAGCGATAACAGAACCTGGGTAAAACATATTTATTCTTATTAAAATAGATACCGATGGTAATAAATAAATAAATATTAAATAACCAATTACATGTTACTTTGTATACAATTAATATTTCAATCTAGTGTGCTTTCAGAGTACGGTAATATCGATTATAAACAAACATTCGATACAATATTCGCATTACAGGTAAGGTAGGTTGTTAGTATTAAATAATACACCATATTGCCGTTAAACTATCTTACATTGCCTTACCTATACACTAGTGTAATAATCCAAGGGCTTTCTCCCTTTATTTTTGAAAGCACAGTAGTATAGTGAGAAGTAAATAGTTAATGTTGTCAATAAGTATGCTTACATCATTCGTTACCATAGTCATAGGTGGAGTTATGTGAATAGGTGTGGTTAGTATGTTACGTCATCGGTCCAGCCTGTTTATTGCTAGTAGTTAATCCTTATGTCTCTGCTGATTATGTTTATTTATCGTTGCTACCAGTTGACCATATGAGCGACGCCTCCTGAAGAGATTAGTCAATTTAGATTTTTGGAGGATAGTGCAATGATACAGACAGAGACCCATTCCAGAGTCTCATCTGGTTCTTTTGCGTGGACGGTGTAAAGCACCGACACGAGACCTCGGTTTAAAGTCCCATCTGAAAGACTATTAATGTTATTAGTCAGACGGGGGATCGAACATGCGATCCCTGGATTACCAGTCCAACATATTAACTGCGTCTGATCCTTATGTATGACGTATTGTCGCTTATATTTTAGTTCCACCGGAAGTACTATCGCTATTGCTGGAACAGATATGACTCTCACGTACATGTATGAAACATTCGTGTCTTTGCCGGCTTATAGTATTTGTGAAAATGGGGAATATCAGTGAGTAGTTACTGAAATATATCATAATATAATTTATTTATTTATGACCGTCTCCGTGGCTTAGTAGGTAAGGCGTTAGCCTACGGAGCGGGAGGTCGAATGTTCGAACTTCGTCAGGGGTTCGTTCTGATATTGCAGGTTGGTGAACCGCCAGCTAGATAAATAATTGTTACCGATTGCAACTGTCTATAACGACACTATTATAAACAAACACGTTACATTTTATTAATGGTCGGCACCACCTATTAATTATATGGGCGAGTGACCATAAATACCAGGATCAGTTAGCGAATAAAAATGGGATATTGTATTATTCCTAGCGTGATTGATGCTTAAAACGTTGCTATTTGGTTACGGTTGCTATATCCATTGTACTACTCAGACTCTTGCTTTCAGTACGATGTTTGAGTAACTCTGGTGTGTTATTTGTTGCTGGATATATCTCTAATCTGCCCAAGTATTAGTGGAACGTTAGGCTTTTAATACATTGCATTATTCCATCATCAGTCCATGTAGATATTTAAAACTGTTTCAGTGAATCATACTCTTCCGTAAATTGAGTATTGAACCTAAAATATATACGTTAATATGCATAATTAAATACTATGATTTCTTACAACCAGGATAGCACATCCAGAGTATGCTATGTTTATTTCTTTATATACTATACAGGTGTTTTCTAGTTGATGATAGCGGCTTTGTTGTCCTGCACAAAGATTTTATCGAGCCGGATACAGCTACTCCTAACTTAGACTATGTACATCTCACGTTCAAGGTATTTACGTTTTCAACTCGTGGAAGAATTTGGTTGATACTGCCACGTGTATTTTTATCGAGCATAGCTTCGAAGCCCATGCTGTAACGTGTATATATACCGAGTCAAAAAAGAAACGATACCAAACTAAAAATGACGTAAAACGGATAAAACCATAGAAAGGTTTAATATATTATTACGTATCAGTACCGGGTATCTTATTGCAACGTCAGCCAACCATAAACACAGGTAAATAAACACCCGATAATCCTGGAACGCCGAATTTCCGATTTGCACGTGCTCCTCAACAAAGACAACTTCCTACACATGTAAAAATCGGAAAACCGGTTTATTGTACTGGTATTGCATTATCATCGAGGAAAAACACCTTACATACCAATTGTTACCTCTAACAAAATGCCTAGGCTAAACCGCAATCAGAGAATGCGTGCCATTGGCATGATTGACGGCGGTTTACGTCAGCGTGACGTCGCAAATCGACTCGGGGTTACGCGGATCACGATAACACGTCTACTTCGACGTTATCGAACACATGGATCGGTGGACGACCGTCCAAGATCTGGTCGACCACGTGTGACGACGCGTGAACAGGACCGTCACATTCGGACGTCACATTTACGTGACCGGTTCCTACCTGCTACGCACACAGCTGCCGTTACTCCTGGGATGACTAACAATCGCATCAGTGCACAAACAGTCAGGAACCGGCTCGGTGAACGTGGCATTCGTGCCTATCGGCCATACGTTGGACCCATCCTGACACGACGTCACCGTGACGTACGGCGGGAATGGACGACGGAACGTGCTCGCTGGACTCGGTTACAGTGGAATTCGGTGATGTTTAGCGATGAATCGCGGTTCTGTTTGCGTCGAGCGGATGGCAGAGAGCGGGTATATCGCAGACGCGGTGAACGTTACGCCGACGCATGTGTACGTCAGGTCGATCTGTTCGGGGGCGGAAGCGTTATGGCGTGGGGCGGTATCACCTTCGGCAGTCGCACTGAACTGTTAGTGGTGGACGGGAACCTAAACGCCCAGCGGTACTGTGATGAGATCCTTGCGCCAGTTGTTGTGCCGTTCTTTAACGCCAACAGAAACGTCACACTGTTCCAACAGGACAACGCCAGGTGTCATACTGCTCGGATTTCCACCACATTATTGGAGCAGAACAATATTGAAACCCTGCCGTGGCCTACTTTGTCACCAGACTTGTCACCCATAGAACATTTGTGGGATACGTTAGACCGCCGCGTCAGCCGGTAACGTTAAACCAACTGAGGGATGTTTTGCATCAGGAGTGGACAAATATTGACCAGCAAGAGATTCAGACACTCTTCCGTTCGATGCGACGGCGGTGCATTGCAGTGAGAGACGCAAATGGTGCCCATACTCGGTATTGACGTCTGTGTGAAAACTCCATTAGACCCCTGTCCGACGAATTACGTCATCACACAGCAGACAGTTTCGGAGGCTCATTATGCTTTATGTGCTCCTCTTTCAAACATGTTGGACTATCATCTTATGAATTTTCAAAGAATTTTCTTAATAAATGTTGAAATTATAGACACATAAACACCAGGTATCGTTTCTTTTTTGACTCAGTATATGTATTACATGTCGAAGTTCAATAAGTTTGAAGCAAATGTATTTGTGTCATTTCTGCTGCGTTTGAACAAGAATAAATTTATTATTATGCAGCTATTTTGATATTTGAAACGAACTTCATCGAAGCATGGGAAGGATTTCATAGATTTTTAGTATTATTTGATAAATTCTAGCTTTAATTTAAATACATATGCGGACAGTAAAATGGGTTGCACATCTTAATGCAAATTGACCTCCCACAAGCCAGCTGAATAGCTTCCAAGCATGAACTAATTCTACACCCGATTGGGATTTGAACAGACAGCAGCGATTAGAGAGTAGTGTGAAAGTCAAGGAACATAAGTATATTTTCGCATCAAATAATTTATTGCGATGGCCTGGTATGGTTTTTTTATTTTCATTTAAATTTAATCAGTATATTACTAGTTTTTCGTTAAAGATAATTGGCGATGTCTACAATCAGCCAATTATGAGTGCCGTAAATATAATTCAGAAACATAGTCCAATCAGATGACGTATTACTTAAATGACATTATTCTTCTCCGTTTTTGCTGATAACTTAGCAAACCAAAAATTAATTTCCCGCCTCCATCCCACTTTCTCTAGCCTCCAATACGTGGTCCTTGGTCACGGAATTCGTCATTGCAATTATATAATTACTTTTATTAATTCCTTTGTTTAGTTGCGTTTGTTAGTCTTAATTACTTTTGTAAATTACATTTGTTAGTTGGGCGTTTTTTTTCACTTGGCCAGTTTTGTTTTAAAAAATCACAATATGTTGTAAACCACATATATTGGAAGTCAACGAACAACTACTCGGCCATGGACGGACGGAAGCCCCATAGTATGAACTTTAATTCTGAATGAGGTCATGTTTTGTTGTAGTTTCATCACATTATGTTGTTTGTTTCTTTAACTAGGTACCAACGATTGCAGACGATTTACTTACAACTAATAATATGGTTAAAACACATTGCATCGATTTTGGAAACATTAAAAACCAATTTACATACCGGGTAAGTGTTTGGTTACATTTAAATATTAGCTCATAAGAACAATTTACAAGTTTTTAATCTCACTCGTGGGCCTCAACTGTTGGCATGCACATAGTATTTATAAAGGGTTGATCGTCAAATAAATACATGTTTGCTAGTCTATGTAGGGAAATGTTGTCCGATGCTGGCCAATGGTTACATATCCATATGTATCTATGGATGTAAGTATTGTATATTATAACACAAATTCTCCAATTATACGTTCAACTTGAAAAGCCAATGACTGGAACAGACATATATCTGCGCCAGTCTTATTGTCAATAGAAGATGACATGATATATAGAGAATATTAGGTTACTGTCTTATAAATTTTAATTTATTAGGCGAGTTGGAGAATCTGCCGAGCCTTGTATTTTTTCAGAGAGGAGCATAATAAATTAAAATTTATAAGACAGTAACCTAATATTATATTTATCCTATCTTCTGAAAAAAGTTAAGTGTTAGAGAAGAAAGCTTACCATACCATCGGCAAACATATGACGTCAGAAACGCACCGTTATGACGTCACGAAAGGTTTGTTAGACTTTGACTAATAAAGCAACGTTTATTACGCCGTTTTTTTACCATTATTACGCATGGAGATAGGATAGCATACATGCACATGATACTGTGTAATGTAGTATTTCGTCATTAGTTACATAGAAACACTAATATTTGATAGTTGTCTTATTTCCGTTTGCAATAACACTGGATCAAGAATCCTATTTTATCATTTTTGCCACAATTCTGTAATTTCACGTCACGAATAGGTGAGTTTACCTTGACACCAGCACTTCCACATTTGGGAAATGTTCTATATATTTTCATATTGTATTTAGCTGTTAGTCTTAGTGTGTTAAGAAATTAAACATAATTATTTAAATGTTGTAAAATATTGAACAATTACCTCCATATTTATTTAGGCGTCTTGTACAGATGCAATGCTCATCGTTCAACCATATGTGCAGCTTCGCGTTTTATTTTAAGATTTTTGAGGCATTTGAAAGGTACGTGGTATGGTGTGTTCCCTGGCTAGCCAGGAGCTATCACAATGTATTTACAAGGCTATCCAATCAAAATACTGAAAACTACATTGAAGCATAATATATCTATATAAATAAAATTATTGTCATTTGTATTTCAATTTTTCACCAATATCTGTATTTTTGTTATATTTTGTAGTTATCAACACCACCAGGCGGTTTGGATCGACTTAATTCTCAGTATGTTCAATACGCAATCCGACCCGTAACCGGTACCAATGTATTCATTGTTATACAGAGAAACCGCTATGTACCTCCAAGATCATTTTG
The DNA here is from genome assembly GCA_014843695.1 of Archivesica marissinica. Taxonomy (NCBI): domain Eukaryota; kingdom Metazoa; phylum Mollusca; class Bivalvia; order Venerida; family Vesicomyidae; genus Archivesica; species Archivesica marissinica. The sequence goes on from CM026398.1 coordinate 27,111,130, forward strand.
TTGCCAGGTAATTATCAATAACTAGCATCGTGGAGCCTGTGTAATGTAATGAATCGTGCGCCTGCCAAGTAACCAAGCGGTTTTAATACCAATTTATTTTTGCTTGATTGCGAAACAAGTTCTTAAAACTTTAGTTAAATCGCTCTCGATACATCATTCCTGTTGAAACTCCATGGTGGAGAGAGAATATGTATGTAGCATTTAAGTGCCTTGTCTAATAGTACAATCGTAACTACTGTTGTGCGCGAACTCCGAACAGAAACTATAAAAGCTCTATACATACTACTTATACAAAAGTATTATACAAGTTCCTATATACTTACTTTTTTCATTTCGTGTGCATTGTTTTGTGAATGTATATTAGTGGAATTAATATGTTTAAGCTAACTCCGGGCCTGAAGCGAAAGCTCTACCACTGCGCTATCATGACTTCCACCGAGGAGTTGTGATTTCGACGCACCAAAAGCACGATGGTAGTGTTATTAAGCAAGATATTAAATTCATATAACGTCATCTTTCTCGCTCATGATGATGGATCTGTTCTCAAGATCGATTAGTCTAAAGATGCAGGAACTTGTTTGGCAATCGAGCTAATATGCTATGTATTATTTCGGAAACGGGCACACATCTGGATAGAACCACTGACTGTCCGCAAAGATAGCAGCAAAAACCCACTCCCAATGAAGAATGCCTCCATCATGATGTGACGTATCTCCTTTTGTACTGTAAAGTATCAGTTCCCGACATACACCGACATCATGCTGTGATGTCTCTCCTTTTGTACTGTGAAATATGAGTTCCTGACATACACCTCAATCATGTGACGTCTTTTCTTTTGTACTGTGAAGTACCAGTTCACGACATAGACCTTCATCATGCTGTGAATAAACCACGACCGGTTGTATGTTATAAAAGTACTACACCAAAATGTACGCTCGCCCACATGGTTTGCGGCGATGATAAATAAGCTCAATCACCATGTTTGTTGTTGTGTATTTCCGAATTATGGGTATCCAATAATCGATTTATTGGTATCTAATAATCTATTTATGGATATCCAAAAATCGAATTATGGATATCCATAAATGTTGAATAAAACGACGCCCCATATTCATTAGAATATATTACTTTATAATTAACTGTTCATGTTTGTCAGAAAATAGTTAAAATATAAAAATACATCCAACTGTGGAGGAATATGAAACTCGCGCAGTGACAGAGAAAATGCCATCTTTCACTGTTTGAAAACGGTGGAAGATGGAGTTTTCTTTCACTGAGAACACTCAATCATTCATTGGAAAATTAACTCAAAATGCTTTTGAAATAAGTGTTTGGGATTTTTGTATTGTATTTTTTTTATTGTATGTATGATATTTGAATAAATAATTCAAATATTCTTAGTGTTATCTCGTTCAGACATAATTATTTCACTTTTCTTGTTTCGATGATGTTTATACGAAATACTGCAGGCCTATGGACTAGCGCCGAACGTCGTATTGTGCAGTACATCTGGGACAAATACACAGGATTGTGGTTGCTTGTGCTACACAACGGCAGACTTTAATTACTGCAAGAACGAGTACAATCTTCTGGCGTACGTAGATTTAACTTTGTCATGTCATTTAATTTTGCAAACCATGATCTATGTTGAAACATGAGGACAGCTACCTATATCCCCGCCGCTTTATTGAATTGTAACAAGCGTGCAACCTGAGAGAGAGAAAAAACACGGTAGTACATAGTCATGTGCAAAAGTGATATAATACTAAGAACTTTGAAATATCTAAATGAACAAGACAAGTCTTCACTGTTGCTACTATCTCTCAAACTGTCATTATGCTATGATCGTATAGTCATTATTACAAATTATTTTGCAAACAGAATAAACATGAAAAATAGCCAATTTCACAGAAGCTTGAGGTCTGGACAAATGTGTTTGGGTTCAAAACCACAAACTTGTTTTTGTTTTTTAGAACACTATGATACATTATAGGCTTGACACTTATACATAAACAAATTGATGCCATTCCAAGCAAGTATAAATATGACACCCCGTCGGTTTTGAACCCGCAAACATTTGTCCAAATCCCAAGCGTCTGTGCCCAATTTAAGCTCTCAGTTCTAAGTGTGACCATTAACCTCGAACCAACATGACTGAAGCCTGCGTTCTGTACATTGTCACTGGCAATATTAATTATGTTACGTCTTTCTACAATTCCTCTTGTGGTTCAATAGTTATGGAGCGTTTTAACTCCTGTTCTAAGGGTGACCTTGGCTGGGCCCTGTGCTCTTCAAATCATCTCGATATGGTCATATCGTTAACATTAATTTTGTGTACACCATTTAAGAATTAGTCTGGATGTTCAAGAGTTAGTTTGGACGACAGATAACTCGCCTATTGTTTGAATCCATTATTATTACAGTAATAACATTTTCTAAGCTGAATCGGTGATTCGCCGACATTTTGATTATTGAGATTCTGCGATATGGTGAACGATTTGATTGGCTCACTGGTTTGACAAGCTAATGAATTATTCATGTTGGTTGTTAGGCAAATTAGAATTGCAATCCCTTACTTACGTGCAGAACTTATGTATAGTCTGAACGACAAAGCAGATTAGAATTAATAAGCACACATGATGTATAAATAACAGAGTTGGATCTTGTAATTAGGCTAGAAATTGAAATGTTTAAAGCCCCACCTCCCGGGTATTTAACAGGACATACTGCAAACTGTTTAATTCGTAAGTGATTTCGAATGTCACAGCGTTAAGTTGATGTCAGAATAACGTTCTCTTTACAATTTCTCGAAGATTAGCCACATATATATGTAAAACAGTAAGTGTTGTATTTGCATTTGTCTAATGTCATTTATAAATGTTATTTAAGAACATGCCGTAAATCGTCGTAATACAAGGCATATACTACACGAGTAGCGTTGGCATTATAATTGCACAGGGTATACACCAGTAGCGTCAACAAATAAAATACACTATATCCTACCCAAGTAGCGTCATCTACATAATATACTGTATATCCTACACCAGTAGCGTCATCTACATAATATACGATATATCCTACACCAGTAGCGTCATTTACATAATACACGATATATCCTACACCAGTAGCGTCATCTACATAATATCCGATATATCCTACACCAGTAGCGTCATCTACATAATATACTGTATATCCTACACCAGTAGCGTCATTTACATAATACATCCTACACCAGTAACGTCATCTACATACTATACTGTATATCCTACACCAGTAGCGTCATCTACATAATATACGATATATCCTACACCAGTAGCGTCATCTACATAATATACGATATATCCTACACCAGTAGCGTCATTTACATAATACACGATATATCCTACACCAGTAGCGTCATTTACATAATATACGATATATCCTACACCAGTAGCGTCATCTACATAATATACTGTATATCCTACACATCCTACCCAAGTAACGTCATCTACATAATATACTGTATATCCTACCCAAGTAACGTCATCTACATAATATACTGTATATCCTACCCAAGTAACGTCATCTACATAATATACTGTATATCCTACCCAAGTAACATCATCTACATACTATACTGTATATCCTACACCAGTAGCGTCATCTACATAATATACTGTATATCCTACACCAGTAGCGTCATCTACATAATATACTGTATATCATACACCAGTAGCGTCATCTACATACTATACTGTATATCCTACACCAGTAGCGTCATCTACATAATATACTGTATATCCTACACCAGTAGCGTCATCTACATAATATACTGTATATCATACACCAGTAGCGTCATCTACATAATATACTGTATATCCTACCAGTAGCGTCATCTACATAATATACTGTATATCCTACACCAGTAGCGTCATCTACATAATATACTGTATATCATACACCAGTAGCGTCATCTACATAATATACTGTATATCCTACTCAAGTAGCGTCATCTACATAATATACTGTATAGCATACACCGGTAGCGTCATCTACATAGTATACTGTATATCCTACACCAGTAGCGTCATCTACATAATATACTGTATTCTACCCAAGTAGCGTCATCTACATAATACACGATATCATACCCAAGTAGCGTCATCTACATAATACACGATACATCCTACACCAGTTGCGTCATCTACATAATATACTGTATATCCTACACTGTATATCCTACACCAGTAGCGTCGTCTACATAATATACTGTATATCCTACACCAGTAGCGTCGTCTACATACTATACTGTATATCCTACCCAAGTAACGTCGTCTACATACTATACTGTATATCCTACACCAGTAGCGTCATCTACATAATATACTGTATATCCTACACCAGTAGCGTCATCTACATAATATACTGTATATCCTACACCAGTAGGGTCATAATACACAATATATTTGCCACAGATCAGAATCTTACATAATATATATATGGTTTTATTTATGCATTTCAGTGATGCAGGGCCAACATGCCCGCCACAGACACCTAAACTGGACATGGACAGTATTTCACAGCCAGACACAATAAAGGACCTTCCACATTGCTACGATAATAATTGTGATGCTGAATCTTCACAACGGTGACATTTTATTGTATACTAACACAGGGGTTTTGTACTTTATGTGGCTGCGGTTACGGTCGTTGACTTCAAATCACTTGCCCCTCGCATCCTATTGGTGGTGTTGAATTCTTTCCAAGTGAGGCAGCTGGCTTGCGGAAGGTCGGTGGTTCTACCCATCCGTGCCTGAAATACTGCTAAGAGGATCTCCCTCTACCAATAACAGCGCGAGAGTCGTCATATGCGAATTTAAGCCCCAAAAACAAACACACACTAGATCACTAATATTTTACCATCAACCTAAAACTGCAGTCTTCTTATTTGGCCATCTTAGTTATATATTTTGCATTAACAAATGAGGTGATAAAATTAACCATCCAGAAACTTGTATCAAAGATAAATACACCACACACCCTTTGACCTGAATTTTATCTGGTGACCTGGCTGAATGTGCGTATTGTAATTTAGACAGTTTCTGGCATGGCTGAATGTGAGTATTGTAATATAGACACTGTTTATGGCCTGGCTGAATGTGCGTATTGTAATAAATTTAGACAGTTTCTGGCTGAATTTGAGTATAGTAATTTAGACACTGTTTCTGACCTGACTGAATGTGTGTATTGTAATTTAGACACTGTTTCTGGCCTGACTGAATGTGTGTATAGTAATTTAGACACTGTTTTCTGGCCTGGCTGAATGCGAGTATAGTAATTTAAGACAGTTTATGGCCTGGCTGAATGCGTATATTGTAATTTAGACACTGCTTCTGGCCTGGCTGAATGCGTATATTGTAATTTAGACAAATTTAGATAGTTTCTGGCCTGGCTGAATGCGAGTATAGTAATTTAGACACTGTTTTTGGCCTGGCTGAATGTGCGTGTAGTAATTTAGACACTGTTTCTGGCCTGGTTGAACATGAGTATAGTAATTTAGACAGTGTCTGGCATCCAGGCGAGTATAGTAATTTAGACACTGTTTCTGGCCTGGCTGAATGTGAGTATAGTAATTTAGACACCATTTCTGGCCTGGCTGAATGTGAGTATAGTAATTTAGACACTGTTTCTGGCCTGGCTGAATGCGAGTATAGTAATTTAGACACCGTTTCTGGCCTGGCTGAATGCGAGTATAGTAATTTAGACACCGTTTCTGGCCTGGCTGAATGCGAGTATAGTAATTTAGACACTGTTTCTGGCCTGGCTGAATGCGAGTATAGTAATTTAGACCGTTCTGGCCGCGCCAACAAAACACCCCCGAATGCGAGTATAGTAATTTAGACACTGTTTCTGGCCTGGCTGAATGCGAGTATAGTAATTTAGACACCGTTTCTGGCCTGGCGGAATGCGAGTATAGTAATTTAGACACCGTTTCTGGCCTGGCTGAATGTGAGTATTGTAATTTAGACACTGTTTCTGGCCTGGCTGAATGCGAGTATTGTAATTTAGACACTGTTTCTGGCCTGGCTGAATGCGAGTATAGTAATTTAGACACTGTTTCTGGCCTGGCGGAATGCGAGTATAGTAATTTAGACACCGTTTCTGGCCTGGCTGAATGTGCGCATTGTAATTTAGACACTGTTTCTGTTTGACAAACACATTCTATTTGCACCTCACTGGAGTGTGTGTTAACTAGATACCCATACAGAGCCGGTAGGGTCCTTCATGGGTGAGTAATTCCTGCCGTTCACATCAAATCACTTACCTATGTCGGTTCGAATCTCACTGGGGATGTCTAATTCTTTCATGTGATGAAGCCGTTTCAGATTGCTTTGCGTAAGGTCGGTGGTTATACCTGGATGCCCCGTGTTGTAATATTGCTCGAAGTGGCATCCGGGGTATTCCTCCACCAAAATTGCTGGAGATTCACCATATGATATAAGTTGTTGGAGTTACTTTAAACCCAAACACAACAAACCAGGTACTAGATTAATACACATACTGTGTTTGAGGGTTTAATGTCGTACACCAACAGCTTAGGTCATACGGCGACTCTCCGACTCGAACTCACAATCGGTTCAAGGCGGAGGATCCATGAAAATTGAACATTGTGCACCGAGTTATTATGAATGTAATTATAATTCCTTTACACAACCGTAATAAACAAGATGAAAATCTGCCATGTGTTTTAACTGTGTTTAACAGGTATTTGGGGCCTCCGTGGCCGAGTGGTTGAGTTCAAACCACGTACCCCTAACCGCTGTATGTTTGAATCCCTCTAGGGTGTTGGATAATTTCATGCGAGATAGCTATCCATCTGGGTGGTCGGTGGTTCTACCTGGATGCCTGAAATACTGCTCCAAGGAACATCTGCGGTCTTCCTCCATCAATAACAGCGGGAGAGTCGGCTCGCCATAATGGCCTGAAACCCCAAACAAAAGAAACCAAATACATGTGTATTTAAATGACAAACCTTTGTTGCAGTGATTGCCACGGTACATCGGGGTGTAGCTGGTGCACCAAGGACAGACACATGAACGTGCTAGGTTCACCTTACTGTACCCGACAGGAAACCTGTTATTTTGGAATTGAGGACTATCAACTATGCCAAACAGGTATCTAAAAATAGTTTACTATTTCTGTCCTAATCCTTTTTGGACCCGCAATGAATAAGACATATAAGATGTCTTTCAGCAAATATTCAACAGAAAGATCACATAAATAGACACGTTCTGTTCATATTTAAATCAACAATACATGTTTACTATGATTGCTACTGTGGTAAATAAAATACGACATGGTCATAGTTAATTCCAAGACATGATCATAACTCATTCCAAGACATGGTCATAACTAATTCCAAGACATGATCATATCTAGCCAGTCCAAGACATGATCATAACTAATTCCAAGACATGATTATAACTCAGTCTAAGACGTGGTCATAACACATTCCAAGAAATGATCATAACTAGCCAGTCCAAGAAATGATCATAACTAATTCCAAGACAAGATCATAACTCAGTCCAAGACATTGACATAACTAATTCCAAGGCATGTTCATAACTAATTCCAAGACATGATCACGTATAACTTAATATAAATATCATTCATGAATTATGCTTATAATATAAATATCGTTCATGAATTATGCGTATAGATAGTACTGCAGGCAATTACTTTTTGACACGTTCTTTGTTTTCAATACATGTACATGCTTGGAAAAAGTCTACAGTGTGTGTAATTATGATGTATATTGATCAGGAAATAATAAAGAAAAATTAATTCCAAGACATGATCATAACTAATTTCAAGACATGATCATTCCAAGAAATGATCCGGTAATGGTTAGAAGACATCAAACTGTCTCCATTATCCTAACATTCCTGTATTATGTTGTATGTTCGTTATATACAGTTAAACCTGTGTTAATGGTCATCTCCATTAAACACCCAACCTGTATTAAGCAGCCAGTTTCCCAATTATGTTTTATATACATTTGACCTCTTAAGCAGCCACCTGTGCTAAGCACCCACTTTCTGTGATTCCCTTGGCTGTCTGTTTAAGACAAATTTGACTGTATTGCTGTATTACATGTATATATATTAAACCAAAAAAACAACTGTATCCACAAACACTACTCTGCAAATAATGCAACAGTACATATCTGACTGTATAACTGTTGTGGTTTGTGGAATAATTGCTTTTCCTTATTGAACGATATTTTAAGGAAACTTCTGCACACTATATCATAGCATCAATCAGTTGCACGGCAGAATTATAATGGAACTAGGCAATATGCCCATCGATTTTTATTATCTGGGGCCTCCGTTGCAAAGTTCTTACGGTCGTTGACTTCAAATCACTTGCCACTCACCGCTCTAAGTTTGAATCCCACTGGAGGTGTCGAATATCGGCGACTGAAATACGTCTTCGAGGGGCATCCGGGTTCTTCCTCCACCAATACTAACTTAGAGTCGCCATATAACCCAAGATGTTGATGCAATTTAAACACCCAGAGCAAACAAGTGGATATAATGCACACTTATTCATTAAACGAATACATGTATGTGTTTAATTCAAATTAGACGGGCTTTGTCGTGCATTATGACGGTGGCCATGCTGTTGTAGGCTATGCCAAATACAGTTTGATGTTTATCAGGCAAAGTAAGAAGGTAATATACAATATATATCCATAATAGCTCGACCAAGCATTATGCTAAGCCAGGACACGCATACGTAATTTAGAGAGTAGTCATACCTGTGTTAGTGGTCACCTGTATTAAGCAGCCAGTTTCCAGTATGTTGTTTTACTATACGGGTTTGACGTAGATCTAAAATTTGCAGTCATGATTGTGTTTCAGATCCTTGTGGGAATATCCCGGATGAAGATGGAGAAGATGTAGGGGACGGCGAAAGTATCGGTGGGCTTGTCGGAGGACTTGTCGGGGGACTGGTTGGTGCATGCGTCGGTCTAGTATTCCTCTGTAGATACTGTATCATGAGGAGTCGACAGCAAGGAAACGCAAGATCGGCAAGATGTATGGGGACAACTAATACGAATCCAAACACGTTCTCGAATGTCAATCCGGCGATTACCCAACCTACCGGTAGTGTGTATTATACCCCACCGCAGCAAGCGGGACAACAACCTATTAATCAAGCGTTTTATGGTCAACAAAGTGCTGGCAGCAATCCTGGCGGGCAGCCTTACCCGGTGCAACCTTCTGCTCCACAAGTGCACATGGCCCCTCCAACATATGACGAGTCACAAAACCACCAACAATTAAAACAGTATTAATACTTGCATTCCTTCGTGTAACACGTGTGTCAAATACCACAGGTGCAAGGAACGTAGCTAAGTCCCAAATAATATATTCTGAATTAAAATAACTTTGTGGCATAGCCATATGCTCCGGAAATCGAGTTTCATTATATCTCAAAATATGTGTACAGTCAAACCTGTGTTAGTGGTCACCTCTATTAAGCAGCCAACCTGTATTAAGCAGCCAGTTTCCAGATTCCCAATATGCTGTTTTATTATACATTTGACCTCTATTAAGCAGCCACCTGTGCTAAGCAGCCACTTTCTATGAATCCCTTGGGTGGCTGCTTAAGACAGGTTTGACTGTATACCACTAAGAATAAAGAACAGGAACTCGAGAGTGTATCCATAAGGCACCATAAACCGTGTTTATATATAGAGGAGGGGGGTGTCCTGGTATATAGGTATAGGATTCTGGGTGCCTAAAACATTATTGCTGCTTTATAGAACAGAACAGAACAGAACATATATTTTATTTGACTTAAGCATTGTATAGCTCATCATCATAACAATATATAATACAATTGCATGCAATGAAAAAAGCTTTATAGATACCATCTCAAGTTTCTGTGAATAAACCGCCATATTTCACCATAAGATGTGATCGAGTGGTTATGGTCTTGACATATCACCTGCCTCTCACTCTCACCGCTGTAGGTTCGAATCCCGTTGAGGAGCCCATTTTTTTCTTGTGAGGAAACTATCCAGTTTGTGGTTCTACCCAGGTGCCGTCAGTGGCTGGAATACTGCCCTGTGGGGTCTTCCGACACAAACAATAACTGGAGACTCACCATAGAACCTAAACTGTTGGTGCGGCTTTAAATCCACAAACGCTCTCGAGAATAAATTCAGTTCAACCGATATATTGCTCAATATGTATTAACCCTTTCAACACCACATACCTCTGAAATAGGCCTACAAAGGTGTAGATCCAAATGAGCCGATCAGGATCTGCACCTTTTGCCAGTAATATTACTATTTTTAGACAAAATTACCCATTTTGATAAATGAACTGGTCCAAATATAATTTTCTTATTAATGTATTGGTCTAAAGAAATTATGCACCAGTCCATGTCAGTTACTTGGTGTTGAATGGGTTAACTGAGAATTTTACTTTATGTTGTATTTACTCAAGTGTCAAGCTATTTGTGACGTTCACCTCTTGCCATTATCAAACTATTTCATTTTTCTTCTTGACGTGGTATCACAATATATTGAATTTAAAGACATACTATACATGTAGCATTTTGAGCACGAGAAAGCAAATGATGTTTCAACAACTGGCTGAATTTGTATATTAATAACGTGTAGACATTGTTTCTGGTTGGCTTTTACCAAACAGTGAAAGTATTTGTGCATTGATTAGATACTATGTTAATGCACATTTACAACATGCAAAAATGCCCCATCTATAATACAATTACACTCAACAAAATTCCTAATCAGTCACCTGGTATTTGGAGCCAATTAAGAATCATACAAATATAAATATTTTCTTATTGTCATTTAATGCATTTTATCTGAAATTATTATACAGAAAATCCTGCATAACGATCTGTAATAAAACAAATATAACCAGTAAGATGATATGAATATTGGTATTATTTGGTTATTAGTTTGCTCCATATCCTGTAAAACACCACCTGGTGACTGGGATGTGTGGAGTGTAGTTGAATAGTATTACAACACTGCTTAATCAGAGTTATTTTATATAAACAATACTCTACCTGTGATGCAGTTTCTTTTTGTGTTTTTTGAGGCCCCAAAAGTGGGTAACCCCGTTTTTTTTTTTAATGTAGCATATACATAATCACATAGAGTAATTATACACAATGACCTTGATTTAGCATAGTAGTCTATTTAATTTGAAAATGCAAAGGGTTAATGAGGTGTCTCCCTTTACCAATAAAGAGATAAAAACCAAATCGTTTGTAATATTTTGATTTATAGAATATTGAAGTATTGTATGTAATATATCCAAAACAAAGATAAAAGTCTTCTTGCCTGTGATGCAGTTAGTTACATCTTATAAATATGACCGGCGACACACGAAAAGGGCAAGCTGACATAATTGACAAATATGAAGTTAATATACTAGGTTTATACGGGACAACAGTGTCCCAAAAACAAATCCTGAAATACTCAACTCAATATGGTATTAGACAGATACTTTTTGAAAAGTCGCGCCAACATTAATGACGTTCTATGATCTGTTTATGACGTCAGTATTCTATACTGTTAATTTAAGAAATGCGCATAATTAATTCCTATTGTTCACATCATCATTCACACTTAAAAGTGCAACTATTGTTTATATCATGCCATTATCTTTTTCTAACAACGTTATTGGCTTGGAAACATTGTTCCTATGGTTGATATAACATTTAAACGGAATAGCTGTAACTATTAATCCTTGAGACTATATGCTAATGTAAAGAAATGTGCAATTTTGGTATATTTTTAAAGATTTTATTCTGAGAAATGTCCCGAGTGCCCACTTTCGCATGACAGCAGCCAAATGTGGACAAACGGTTTCTTCCATACACTGAACGTATTTTTGTTATACTATATTGTGCAAGTTAGTCTTAGGGATAGTGCTGTTTAACATTGTCTAAGATAAAGTTACTAAATATTTGTGCAATGTAAAATCAAAGTTTTATATATGTTATTTATTATATATTTGTATAAGAAAATTGTATATATAATATTTATTCAGATCTGACTGTTAACCTAACGTCCATACATACTTTCATACCATTTTTCAATAAATAATAGATTTTTTTTTGTGTTCATTATATATGCACCATAAATGTGCCACTGCAAGTAGTATATGGCGCACTACTATACTACTAATGCAAATTTTAGGTTACATTTATGTAGTGGCTGCATGTCACACTGTATATATTGCATTTATGGATAGTGGTTGCATTTCCCTGTATATGTTACGGTTAGGGATAGTAGTTGCATTTCCCTGTATATGTTACGTTTAGGGATGGTGGTTGCATTTCCCTGTATATGTTACGGTTATGGATAGTGGTTGCATTTCCCTGTATATGTTACGTTTATGGATAGTGGTTGCATTTCCCTGTATATGTTACGTTTATGGATAGTGATTGCATGTCCCTGTATATATTACGTTTAGGGATGGTGGTTGCATTTCTCTGTATATGTTGCGTTTAGGGATAGTGGTTGCATTTCCCTGTATATGTTGCGTTTAGGGATAATGGTTGCATTTCCCTGTATATGTTACGGTCATGTATAGTGGTTGCATTCCCCTGTATATGTTACGTTTAGGGATAATGGTTGCATTTCCATGTATAGGTTACGTTTAGGGATAGTGGTTGCATTTCCCTGTATATGTTACGTTTAGGGATAATGGTTGCATATCCCTGTATATGTTACGTTTAGGGATAGTGGCTGCATTTCCCTGTATATGTTATGGTTAAGGGATAATGGCTGCATTTCCCTGTATATATTACGTTTCGGGATAGTGGCTGCATTTCCCTGTATATGTTACGGTTAGGGATAGTGGTTGCATTTCCCTGTATATGTTACGTTTAGGGATAATGGTTGCATTTCCCTGTATATGTTATGTTTAGGGATAATGGTTGCATTTCCCTGTATATGTTGCGTTTAGGGATAATGGTTGCATTTCCCTGTATATGTTACGTTTAGGGATAGTGGCTGCATTTCCCTGTATATGTTATGGTTAAGGGATACTGGCTGCATTTCCCTGTATATGTTACGTTTAGGGATAGTGGCTGCATTTCCCTGTATATGTTGCGTTTAGGGATAATGGTTGCATTTCCCTGTATATGTTACGTTTAGGGATAGTGGCTGCATTTCCCTGTATATGTTGCGTTTAGGGATAATGGTTGCATTTCCCTGTATATGTTACGTTTAGGGATAGTGGCTGCATTTCCCTGTATATGTTACGTTTAGGGATAATGGTTGCATTTCCCTGTATATGTTATGTTTAGGGATAATGGCTGCATTTCCCTGTATATGTTACGTTTAGGGATAATGGCTGCATTTCCCTGTATATGTTATGGTTAAGGGATAATGGTTGCATGTCCCTGTATATGTTACGTTTAGGGATAGTGGTTGCATTTCCCTGTATATGTTACGTTTAGGGATAATGGCTGCATTTCCCTGTATACATTACGTTTAGGGACAGTGGCTGCCTTTCCTTGTATACATTACATTTAGGGATAATGGCTGCATTTCCCTATATATGTTACGGTTAGGGATAGTGGTTGCATTTCCCTGTATACATTACGTTTAGGGATAGTGGTTGCATTTCCCTGTATATGTTACGTTTAGGGATAGTGGTTGCATGTCCCTGTATACATTACGTTTAGGGATAGTGGCTGCATTTCCCTGTATATGTTACGTTTATGTATAGTGGCTGCATTTCCCTGTATATGTTACGTTTATGTATAGTGGCTGCATTTCCCTGTATATATTACGTTTAGGGATAGTGGTTGCATTTCCCTGTATATGTTACGTTTAGGGATAGTGGTTGCATTTCCCTGTATATGTTACGTTTAGGGATAGTGGTTGCATGTCCCTGTATACATTACGTTTAGGGATAGTGGCTGCATTTCCCTGTATATGTTACGTTTATGTATAGTGGCTGCATTTCCCTGTATATGTTACGTTTATGTATAGTGGCTGCATTTCCCTGTATATATTACGTTTAGGGATAGTGGTTGCATTTCCCTGTATATGTTACGTTTAGGGATAGTGGTTGCATTTCCCTGTATATGTTACGTTTAGGGATAGTGGTTGCATGTCCCTGTATACATTACGTTTAGGGATAGTGGTTGCATTTCCCTGTATACATTACGTTTAGGGATAATGGCTGCATTTCCCTGTATATGTTACGTTTATGTATAGTGGCTGCATTTCCCTGTATATGTTACGTTTATGTATAGTGGCTGCATTTCCCTGTATATATTACGTTTAGGGATAGTGGTTGCATTTCCCTGTATATGTTACGTTTAGGGATAGTGGTTGCATTTCCCTGTATATGTTACGTTTAGGGATAGTGGTTGCATTTCCCTGTATACTTACGTTTAGGGATAGTGGCTGCATTTCCCTGTATATGTTACGTTTATGTATAGTGGCTGCATTTCCCTGTATATGTTACGTTTATGTATAGTGGCTGCATTTCCCTGTATATATTACGTTTAGGGATAGTGGTTGCATTTCCCTGTATATGTTACGTTTAGGGATAATGGTTGCATTTCCCTGTATATGTTACGTTTAGGGATAGTGGTTGCATTTCCCTGTATATGTTACGTTTAGGGATAATGGTTGCATTTCCCTGTATATGTTACGTTTAGGGATAATGGTTGCATTTCCCTGTATATATTACGTTTATGTATAGTGGTTGCATTTCCCTGTATATGTTACGTTTATGTATAGTGGCTGCATTTCCCTGTATATATACGTTTAGGGATAGTGGTTGCATTTCCCTGTATATGTTACGTTTAGGGATAATGGTTGCATTTCCCTGTATATGTTACGTTTAGGGATAGTGGTTGCATTTCCCTGTATATGTTACGTTTAGGGATAGTGGTTGCATTTCCCTGTATATGTTACGTTTAGGGATAATGGTTGCATTTCCCTGTATATGTTACGTTTAGGGATAGTGGTTGCATTTCCCTGTATATGTTACGTTTAGGGATAGTGGCTGCATTTCCCTGTATATATTACGTTTAGGGATAGTGGTTGCATTTCCCTGTATATGTTACGTTTAGGGATAGTGGTTGCATTTCCCTGTATATTTACGTTTAGATATGGTGCATTCCCTGTATATTCTTTAGGGATAATGGTGCATTTCCCTGTATATGTTACGTTTATGTATAGTGGCTGCATTTCCCTGTATATGTTACGTTTAGATAGTGGCTGCATTTCCCTGTATATATTACGTTTAGGGATAGTGGTTGCATTTCCCTGTATATGTTACGTTTAGGGATAGTGGTTGCATTTCCCTGTATATGTTACGTTTAGGGATAGTGGTTGCATTTCCCTGTATACATTACGTTTAGGGATAGTGGCTGCATTTCCCTGTATATGTTACGTTTATGTATAGTGGCTGCATTTCCCTGTATATGTTACGTTTATGTATAGTGGCTGCATTTCCCTGTATATATTACGTTTAGGGATAGTGGTTGCATTTCCCTGTATATGTTACGTTTAGGGATAATGGTTGCATTTCCCTGTATATGTTACGTTTAGGGATAGTGGTTGCATTTCCCTGTATATGTTACGTTTAGGGATAATGGTTGCATTTCCCTGTATATGTTACGTTTAGGGATAATGGCTGCATTTGCCTGTATATATTACGTTTATGTATAGTGGTTGCATTTCCCTGTATATGTTACGTTTATGTATAGTGGCTGCATTTCCCTGTATATATTACGTTTAGGGATAGTGGTTGCATTTCCCTGTATATGTTACGTTTAGGAATAATGGTTGCATTTCCCTGTATATGTTACGTTTAGGGATAGTGGTTGCATTTCCCTGTATATGTTACGTTTAGGGATATTGGTTGCATTTCCCTGTATATGTTACGTTTAGGGATAATGGTTGCATTTCCCTGTATATGTTACGTTTAGGGATAATGGTTGCATTTCCCTGTATATATTACGTTTAGGGATAGTGGCTGCATTTGCCTGTATATATTACGTTTATGTATAGTGGTTACATTTGCCTGTATATATTACGTTTATGTATAGTGGTTGCATTTCCCTGTATATGTTACGTTTATGTATAGTGGCTGCATTTCCCTGTATATATTACGTTTAGGGATAGTGGTTGCATTTCCCTGTATATGTTACGTTAAGGGATAATGGTTGCATTTCCCTGTATATGTTACGTTTAGGGATAATGGTTGCATTTCCCTGTATATGTTACGTTTATGGATAGTGGTTGCATTTCCCTGTATATGTTACGTTTAGGGATAATGGTTGCATTTCCCTGTATATATTACGTTTATGTATAGTGGTTGAATTTCCCTGTATATGTTGCATTTAGGGATAATGACTGCATGTCCCTGTATATGTTACGGTTAGAGATAATGGCTGCATTTCCCTGTATATGTTACGTTTAGGGACAGTGGCTGCCTTTCCCTGTATACATTACATTTAGGGATAGTGGTTGCATTTCCCTGTATATGTTACGTTTAGGGATAGTGGTTGCATTTCCCTGTATATATTACGTTTAGGGATAGTGGCTGCATTTCCCTGTATATGTTACGTTTAGGGATAATGGTTGCATTTCCCTGTATATGTTACGTTTAGGGATAGTGGCTGCATTTCCCTGTATATGTTACGTTAAGGGATATGGTGCATTTCCCTGTATATGTTACGTTTAGGGATAATGGTTGCATTTCCCTGTATATGTTACGTTTAGGGATAATGGCTGCATTTCCCTGTATATGTTACGTTTAGGGATAATGGTTGCATTTCCCTGTATATGTTACGTTTAGGGATAATGGTTGCATTTCCCTGTATATGTTACGTTTAGGGATAATGGCTGCATTTCCCTGTATATGTTACGTTTAGGGATAATGGTTGCATTTCCCTGTATATGTTACGTTTAGGGATAATGGTTGCATTTCCCTGTATATGTTACGTTTAGGGATAATGGCTGCATTTCCCTGTATATGTTACGTTTAGGGATAATGGTTGCATTTCCCTGTATATGTTGCGTTTAGGGATAATGGTTGCATTTCCCTGTATATGTTACGTTTAGGGATAATGGTTGCATTTCCCTGTATATGTTACGTTTAGGGATAATGGCTGCATTTCCCTGTATATGTTACGTTTATGTATAGTTGTTGTATGTTACGTTTAGGGAGAGTGGCTGCATTACCCTGTATATGTTACGTTTAGGGAGAGTGGCTGCATTTCCCTGTATATGTTACGTTTATGTATAGTTGTTGTATGTTACGTTTAGGGAGAGTGGCTGCATTACCCTGTATGTTACGTTTATGTATAGTTGTTGTATGCTACGTTTAGGGAGAGTGGCTGCATTACCCTGTATATGTTACGTTTATGTACATCTTCTGCATTTCCCTGTATATGTTACGTTTATGGAGAGTGGCTGCATTTCCCTGTATATGTTACGTTTATGTACAGCTTCTGCATTTCCCTGTATATGTTACGGTTAGGGAGAGTGGCTGCATTACCCTGTATGTTACGTTTATGTATAGTTGTTGCATGCTACGTTTAGGGAGAGTGGCTGCATTACCCTGACATATCCGTATACCGCCAAAGCTGCAGGGAATTTCATTTGGACATTTTTCTTGACCTATGAATCTCGGTACTCATTGAACTGTTGTGGCCATAGTATTGTTCTGGCCACAGTGATTTCCCTTGGCAAGGTAATGCTTGAAACAGACACGAGTCCTTTTCAATCCGGTCGCGTTTATCATAACAATGTCGACCTCGCCGGGGTGTTTTCGGAGAGATAATTCGACATAGTCTGTGGTCATTCATAACTGTAACCGTGTCTTCCAAGTTCAGGTTGGATGTTACAATACCCGTCGCTATATGAACATACGTTTCATCTTAAAAGTCGGGTCACACGACGATACCCAGAAATACAAATCTCAAATACCCATGATGTCACTATATACGGTAATTGAACTAGCAGGATGTACAGATGTGGGTTTATAATTCAGTACTCTATTACATGTACTTTACCTGTCGTATTTTCATCTTACGACTATCTATTTAAAATAACCTTATTTAACGCGCTATTTCGTATTTTTATAAGCTATAATAAAAAAACACGTGATTTAAATAATACTTACCAATAATATGTCTGGTTTGATTGAGTTCCCGTCATACTTTGTTCTATATCTCATCCGGGGCTTGTACGGGCTTCCTCCACCCCGTGGTATTCTTACCCAGTCTATAAGATATAAAAGTAAAGCTAAAGTCTTTGTGAGTCCACCTTCATGGTAGAGTGGTTACGGTCGCTGACTTGTTTATCACTGATGGTCACGGGTTCGAACCCCGCTCAGACCGTGTCACTTTATATACATATGAACATGTTGGCAGTTTCTTACGGAGGTTGGTGCACCAAGTACTGGTTAACAGCTGGAGCCTGTCCATGAGAGGTGCTGTTAGGTAAACTGCCCATCGCTCATATGGGCATCCTGTAGCGACGTTAAATAAAAAAAATCTATAAAAAGTCAGATTAAAGATTTAAACAACTGCAATGCCACTGCAATGCCACTACAATGCCACTGCAATGCCACTACAATGCCACTACAATGCACAGTTTGCTTGTTTGTATTGTGGGGTTTGTGGCCTCTCATTCCTGTTAAAAAAAGACGAAATTTCAAGTGTCGGAGCGTCACGTTTTTACGCCTGCAATTTTAATAAAACATGCCAAAAGTTAACATGCAGCACATGAATCCGATTGCCGCACATGCATCCGATTGCAGCACATGCATCCGATTGCCGCACATGAATCCGATTGCAGCACATGCATCCGATTGCTGTTATCATTTGTTACGGAGAATGAGAGACATCTCTACTTTTCTATGACCCCCCCTTGGCAGACAAAGTCTGATTTATTCCAAAATGTGAATAGGTCCTTTTAGTTAGAATCCTTTGTTGTTACTGTTGTCGAAATATAGTATTTTAATAATCATAAGAAGCGATAGTAGAATAAAATTGTTAGCATGTTGTGCAAAGGAAACAACGATAAAAACAGAGGAACACACTTAATAGGACCGATCTACTTTTAGGGAGTATTCAGGGGCAGTAACTCACCGATGTCTCTCATTGGAGGACTAGTCTAATGAAAAATGACTAACTAGTCAAAATAAGATTAATTATTGTTCAACTAAACTATAATTAGTATTGTTTTTAAATCTAGCATAAAATACACTCTAGGAGCATATAGTAGCCTGTAATGAAGCAACTATTGAAGGAGGGGTAATGGGAGACGGGACACCAGGTAAGCCCCCCCCCCCAAACCACCCTTGCTTTATCATTGGATTTAATCTGCGACAGAAATCCACTTGAATTGACATTGGAGTACTCATTGTAGATTATTTTCTAAAGTACATCACCCGTTTCACTAAAATATAACAGCACACGCTTAACCACGTGACGTTTAGATTTTAGTTTTCCATTGACTAATTTATGCAGTCAATGTGTGCTTCCATATCGGAAACATTAAGTATACAATATAATTAAATTGTTTGCGAAATGTTCATCCGGAAACTTTCCACTGAATTTTCTCGGTAGATTCCCTTTTACATAAAAAGGGATTGTTTCGTTGTAATTATGAGCATTCAATATACATATATATATATATATATATATATATATACACTCAACAAAATTGCTCATGGGTCACCTGTGTTTTATAATATGTGTAGCCAACTAATAATAATAATCATCACACAGCATAAATAGTTTCATATTGTTATTTAATACTTGGTTAATATTCACATTCGTTTAAATAATATAATATTAATATATCACCAGCCATGGCCAATATTTGCCAATACAATAAAACTAAAATAAAATTCATTAAACGTTTATATTTGTTAGGTTATTTGTCTCTAGGTAATACAATTTATTCCAGTAGACAGCAATTCATTGCTTAAATATATTGTAATAAAATATAACAAATAAAATGATATTAATATTGATAATTGTTAACGTAAGCCTCATTCTTTCATGTATGCATGTGTAATGAGAGAATAAAATGTGTTTTGACTCGACTTGATATTATATGGTTATTAGTTTGCTACACATACTGCCTGGTAATCCAGGGATCGCAGGTTCGATCCCCCGTCTGACCCTAATAAAATTAACAGTCTTTCAGATGGACATTAAACCGAGTTCTCGTGTCGGTGCTGTACACCGTGTATGTAAAAGAACCAGAGGAGATTCTGGAATGGGTCTCTGTCTGTATCATTGCACTATCCTCCAAAAATCTACAATGACTAATCTCTTCAGGAGGCGTCGCTCATATGGGCAACCGGTAGCGACGATAAATAAACGTAAAACACACACACACACATAATACTTTACAACACCATGTGAGCGATTAGGAATGTTGTTGAGTGTGTAAAACACCAGGTGAGCGATTAGGAATGTTGTTGAGTGTGTACAACACCAGGTGAGCGATTAGGAATGTTGTTGAGTGTGTACAACACCAGGTGAGCGATTAGGAATGTTGTTGAGTGTGTACAACACCAGGTGAGCGATTAGGAATGTTGTTGAGTGTGTACAACACCAGGTGAGCGATTAGGAATGTTGTTGAGTGTGTACAACACCAGGTGAGCGATTAGGAATGTTATTGAGTGTGTACAACACCAGGTGAGCGATTAGGAATGTTATTGAGTGTGTACAACGCCATCTGTTTATTATGTTTTGCTTGGTCGCTTGCTCGTCATTTAAGCTACCACTGTAAAACAAAACAATACTCTACAGAAACCTGACATAATAACAAAAGCATGTTAACAGCATTAATCAACATTTCATAGACGGATCTGTCACCCAGTGGTTAACACGCTGTACTGGTAATCCACGGATCTTAGGTTCGATCCCCCTTCTGACCATACTAAAATTAACAGGGGTATAAATCCCCCCCCCATTTTACTGACCCCACTTAGCTACATGGAGTGTCAGTAGTAACCCCAATAACTAATAGCCAATAAGGTGTTGATAAATAAACACATTAAAAAAATAGTCATTTGAAATCCGAAAATATCACGCTGTAATAATGGTGTAAGGGAGACAACCAATTAGACAAACCATCAAATATAATTGTCTATGTCAAGCGCATCTTCATCATCCAGGTATAGTTTACAAATGTCGATGTTAATGGCTACACCAAGATAGTAACACGAGATCACAAATGCGCATTTGATACCTCTAAACAAAAGGCTTCCTGACTGTGTATATATATATACTGATATATATATACACAGTCAGGAAGCCTTTTGTTTAGTGTATATATACAGACACGTAGCTACTATAAGGCACTGAAGGCCCGGGGCCCGCAGATTTCCCCAGAAAATGAAAAAACTAAATCCCGAAAATGCAATAAAAACTGTATGGGGGTACCATGGGGTATATCTCTGAAAAAAATCGAAATTTGAACGTCTTAAGACGTACATGTAAATGCGTCAGAGTGCACCAGTGACGTTGTATGATTCAAAATCTTCCTGGGGGAGTATGTCCCCAGACCCGCTCTAGCAACATCGCATCTTCGATGCTCAATTTATTAATCGGACCTGCAAACTCACAATCGCTAGCTACACCCCTGCTATACCTCTTTCTAATCGATTGTTATTAAACGTTTTTAGGTAGATGCGTGTCGTACGCTAGTAATCGATGCGCACAATACAAACATGCTTACATGAAAACATGCCTTTCTATGACCGACAGTTGTATATGAATGTATAGTAATCAAGATGGATATTATAGATGTTACAGTGTATACAAGTCGTGGAATATAGAATTTGTGCAAGTCCTGATAGCGCAGTGGTAGCGCGTTCGCTTCGTGTGCGAAAGGCCCGGAGTTCAAGCCCCGCTGTAGCCGTTACGATTGTGCCATTAGGCAAGGCATTTAAATTCCACATTGCCTCTTCTCTCTCCCTCGTGGCGATGGATTCCACCAGGAATGAGGTCTCGAGAGTGATTAATATAAGTTGAAAGAACTTGTTTCGCCATCGAGATAAACTATTTTTTATAAACTAGAAGTACAAATGTACAATTATACATTTTGAAATGTCAACTATTTATTGTTCACCTGTGCGCACTTTTTAATACTTCACTAGTCAAATCCGGTTGAGAATTCACTAGCGTGTAACTTTCACACACGTAAAACAATGTTTGGAAATTTCCAGTGTATAAGTATCATACTAGTGAATGTGCGTCTCCTCAGTAGGCCTATGTATAATAAACATACGCCAGCGGTTACTAAACATTTGTAAGTATATAATTTATAACATACGCCAGCGGTTACTAAGCACTTGTAAGTATATAATTTATAACATGTACTTGAATAGTACAGTCATCATCGTCGCCATCATCATCATTATCATCAGTAGCACCAGAATCATTATCACAAGCAGCTGCAGCACAGCATCATCACTACAACACTACCTTCATCATCACAATACCACAATCATCATCATTAGATCATCATCACCACAACCACCACCATCATAATCATCGCCAGCGACATCATTACCATTACCATCACCACCACCACCACCACCACCACCACCGTTACAAGAGTAAATACCTAAGCTAAACGGATATTGTGAACATTAATTAAATATGACTAACCTAACTATGTTTCAGTCATATAACACATGTACTATACAATTACCATGCACAATTCTATACAATGTACATCGCTATACAACTCGTGATTAGGGATATGCTCAATCTAATATACATCAACTGTCGCACCATTCATAAATACCCCACCGCACATTTATAAATCATTTTTTCAATTTCAAAATTTTAAATATAATAGGCCTATGCTATAATTTCAATATTGAATTACATACATATGACGGTTGTCCTTACACTGTGGAATTACACAGATTTATACGAGCACAGATCATGCCATCGAAATTTCAAAATAGAAGTGTTAGGTATAATTAAAATGCTACGGGAATCTATGGAGTGGAGGTATTTATTTTAATTTGCCTCATTATTTGTAAATTTAATTATATAAATATTCACAGCTGAACAACTATACAATTACATATGCTT
Organism: Archivesica marissinica; assembly: GCA_014843695.1. Taxonomy (NCBI): domain Eukaryota; kingdom Metazoa; phylum Mollusca; class Bivalvia; order Venerida; family Vesicomyidae; genus Archivesica; species Archivesica marissinica. Next base: position 27,134,269 of record CM026398.1, read on the forward strand.
ACATATACAATGCTGTGGTGTGTGTTTTACGTTTATTTATCGTCGCTACCGGTTGCCCATATGAGCGACGCCTCCTGAAGATATTAGTCATTTTAGATTGTTGGAGGATAGTGCAATGATACAGACAGAGACCCATACACGGAAACACGGTTTGGACACCGTCTTGACCCAGATTCGTATAAACAGGTAAACAAACATTAAAACCGTTCGTTATAAAATCACCAGTTTAGCGTATTTTGGCAATATACTACCTTAGACATACTCTGTTTACTTTGGTAGGTTGTTTTGTAACTGTATTATATCCGTATTTATATAACTACTGATAACAGAAGAGAATATTAGAGAGTAAACACGAATTCACGTACTAGTTTCGTCTAAAAAACCCTTTAGTGTAACGATGATTTCGGGTAGTAACTTATTCATCCACATATACTGGGTACTCCAAGCACACACTACTGAGTATGACAGGGTGGCGCTTGTTGGGGACCGTTGATAAACATCTCATTACAGACACAGAATGTTGAAAATAACCACATACTAAGGTCAAAAACAGTCCCGAGTGGTACAGTGGCCAGCCGCTCAGCAGTCTGTCTGTCTGTCTGTCTGTCTGCCTGCCCTGCATGCCTCCCTATCTTCCTTTAATGTCGAACCCCTTGCGAGGATGTAGACATGTTGCGTATCAAAAACCGCAAAGAAGTTAAAAGTATGAATAGTTAAAAGCATAATTTAAGAAAGTAATGAAAAACTAGGGACTGGCATGGTCAATATGGCAAACTGTCGTATTGAATTGCTCTGTGGTAGGGAGATGGACAATGTCAGGAGGGAGATGGTTACAATGGTAGATTGTTCTTGGAAAAAAGGAAAACTTGTAGTATTCTGTAGTTGCTGTAATTAACCTATAGCTTATGGAATGGCAATGGTGAGCAGGACGGGAGAAGGGAACTAGGTAATTTTCAATGGGAATAGCAACAAGATCATTATGAATTTTATACAGAAGGGATAACCTATTGTCAATACGCCGTTGATCTAGTCTGCGTAGATTTAGGGAATGTAGCATGTCTGTAACACTAGAGGTACGATAGAAGTCAGCCTTTATCCAACGCGGTGTTGTCTCATATACCGCTGGACACATTCATATGGTCTATCAATGTTTGGGTATGGGGCAACCAGATCTCGGGAGCCATATTCAAGCTGGGGTCTCACTAGTGTCTGGTAAGCCATGGACTTAAGGGGTTCGGATTTGACCTGGAGGTTTCTACGTAGGAATCCTAATGTTTGGTTTGCTTTCTTAGTTGACCTTTTTATGTGAGTGTCCCACGACAGGTTATTTGAGATATCCACGCAAAGGTATTTGGCTGAGGTGACCTACTCAAGTAGGACTCCATGGAGTTCATATTGACTGGGAATAGGATTGTTTCCTTCTGGTGACGTGGATAACTTGACATTTGGAGGGGTTAAAGTCCATGTCCCACTCTTCTAATCTCTTAAGATCGTTTTGGAGTGTGACCGAATCATTTGCAGATGATAGATAGACTGCAGTATCATCTGCAAAGATACGGACTTTGGAACTGATGTTTTGTGGGAGGTCGTTAAGATAGGCTAGGAAAAGCAGGGGTGGGTCCAAGTATGGATACCTGTGGGACTCCAGAGGAATGGCATCTGAACTAATACCATTAAGGACAACTGACTGGAGTCTATTATCTAGAAAACTCTTAATCCCCTTAATGTTTGACCTCTGACTCCATAGTCATGCATTTTTAGTAGTTCTTTCTCGTGATTGACCTTAACGAAAGCCTTACTGAAGTCTAATAGGATGAGATCTACCTGATGCTTATTGTAGACAGAGGTACGTAACCAAGTCATTGATTAGCATTACTAATTGGGTCACGCATGACCGTTTTTCTCTAAAACCATGCTGCAAATGGTACAGAATACTGTGGTTAGTGAAGTGTTTTACTATCGAAGAGGAAACTAAGTATATGTTCTAGAACCTTGCATAGAACACATGTCAGTCAGATAGGCATATTGTTGGCGAGGTGTGACTTGTCCCCTTTTATGTAAATGGGAGCAACATTTGCTGACTTCCACTGGGCCGGCAGTGACCCTTCTTTGAGGGAGGTCATTCCAATATCATAGGTTAATATAGTTAATATGGTGCGTGTGACCTAAATGTTACTAATGCATTCAATTACTTATGTATATTGTATGTTTTATTGATGCCAAGCACCTTGTGGGGACATTGGCGTGGTTTTTTGGACAGGCTTAGCAGACTTAAGTCACTAACCAGTACTGAGATGCCTCACTCAATGACACTATATGTGCCCCAAACTAGTATCAAACCCGGGACCCTTTGAATCCAAATAAGACACTCTACCACTGTACCACTGGACAATGGACGACACACTAAGTAATTCTCTGAACCATATAACCCATATACATTCCTAGGAACAGATATTGCGTCTAACTACTGGTAAATTTCAAGATTATGTGACACTCGGGTGTGTCATTCCTATACGAGTAATGCATATTTACGTTTGTTTACCTGTTAGTCTCGTTTTGGCGAAAGTAGGTCAAAACGGTGCGCACTATATCATAAGCCAAACCGTGTTTCCGTGTATTCCAGTCTCCTCTGGTTCCTTTACGTGCACGGTGTAAAATGTGTAAAATGTGTAAAATGTACAATGCTGTCCGATTAGCGAAGTTTTTATAGCATATTCGCTTCTCACCAATACATCCAGAGTTACATTCGACCCTCGGACTGGGGAAATATTTGAGATGGTTCGGTGGTCGCCAGATCAAACCGGATGGGTTTTCGCAGGGTACTGTAGTCCGGTTTTTAACCACACGAATAGCAACAAATACGGCCAGGGGTACTGCGGCGTAAGACGAGGCTGAGGGTCCAGTTGACTAGGGTACGGGTTGACCGCGTACATGTATATATGTCAGAGTTGCATGTGACATATCTATGCGATCGGCTGCCTATGCAACAAATTAGGTTATATGGCGACTCCCCAGCTATTATTGGCGGAGGAGTCTTCCTACTCTTCCCCCCATTATTTCAGGCACGGACGGGCTCTGAGGTAGAACCGCCGACCGTCCACAAGCCAGCTGGATAACTTTCTCAATTGAAAGAATTCGACAACCATAGACTAGTGGGATTCGAATATATAGCGAGGTAAGTAATTTGAAGTCACCGTCTACCTAGGCCACGTCACGCAAGCCCCATAATAGTTGCATTTATTTGGTTACATATTCATAAATATATTGCTATATAACCGAAGGTCTCCGGCTGATATCAAGTTACCTCGGGTCGATACCTATGCTGATATGAAACTAGCCACGTAATATTGTCTTTGTTACTTTGATATGAATTTTGAACATTTACTGAATTAGATACACGAACACGATTGAAATATTACCGCAAAACTACACACATCTGTTATCTGTCAAATTTTACACGCTACGAGAAGGAAACAAACTAGCACCGAGTGCGCATGCGTTATTTCCCAGGAACTAGTGAGCATACGGCTTTTTCTGGTTTGATACGGGCACGTGATATCAGACTGGAAAACACAACGTATCAACCTGGGTGATAGACGGTATTGTGGTAGGCAAATATTATTAATATTATTTTTACGTATGGGTAGCAATGCTGCTAAACATTCTAACATTATACTTTGTATGCTTATGTTCATTTGGTAAACAGTGTTTTTTTGCGATAAAACATACTCGAAACCGAAAGTAGGACTTCCCGAGTCGATCAGCCACGCACTTGTTTACATTCGGAATGCATCGTCCCCATTTGTCTTTTTTAATTAAATTACTTGATATGTTGATTCATACCTCTGTTAGCTTTTAGGGACATGTATACATCCCCGCGAGGGGTTCGACATTAGAGGAAGATAGATAGATAGTCTTTCATGTTCAAAATATATACGTTGTTTTCTACATCCTCTGTTGTTTCACGCATGCGTGCTGTGCGTGTTTACATTTCGTGTGTTGATAAACAAATTCTCGTATACGATGGTTTAAATTTATTGGAATTTTATTGTTTCTGAGAGACTATTTCGATGTTTGTAAACACACACACATTAATATTTATATTTTACCCAAAACATCCTTTATTACGATGTAATGCTGCTTTAAACTAAGCTGCAGGTGAACCATGTATTTTCAGACATCCGTATAAACTGGAATACGGTCAAGCGTCGACTACAGAACGATGCTGATTCGGGCGTTATGTCGTGACATTGGTGCGGTAATTGTTGTGATTGTGGCAAGTATATGTATAGAGTCTGATGGAGAACTGATTGATCCATCACAGTTTGCTCATGTTCTACGTGATGTAGCCAATAATGGTCTTGGCGTGGACAAAATACAGGTATGTATCGATTGTGAATTATTACAAAGATAATGAATGAGGAACATTGTCGAACACTTTAATTATCTCTATTAACAATACGCGTACATGTATAAAACTGTAGCAAATATAAAATTGTCTTAATTTGGAGATGATTAGATAATTCCTATATATATTATCTCTAATAACACTCTCACATTGGAAACATTTTGATGTATTAAACTACACGTATATCGGTGGTTCGTTCGTAATATGCCTATTATTTATCCCGGGGTCACCATTTGAACAACTTGGAAAGAGCAGCATTGTACATCGATCATTCCTACCAAGATTCGTCAAAATCCGATAGGCGGATCCTGAGAAGATATTTTAAGAATATGTACTATTTATAGATAGCGGCCATCTTGAGTTACATAATGTCATCATTTTAATAATTATGCAATCCCCCATCTACCCAAGTATCATGACCATAAATGGTGTACATAGATCCATTTGTTACTGAGGAAAAGACGTTTGAAAATGTTCACGGACGACGACAGAGAGATATATTGCGGGAACAATACCTAACACGTTCTTTGCTCAGGTGAGCTAAAAATATAAAAATAAATAGAACTGTAATTCAAACATGCTATAAAATGTTTCTGTTTTTCAACATAAAATATTTTTCAGGACTATTTTAACTCCCTGTCCTACACCAACACGGGGGTTGATGGTTCCAGTCTAGCAACGGAAGTAAGTTTATTTTAATCATATTTTATTGTATATGTATACATAAGCTCAGTCATACAAGTGTTACATACATAGTCAGCCATCGTGGTCGAGTGGTTACGGTCGCTGACTTGCATACCACTGTAACCTATCATCACCGATGGTCACGTGTTCTAGCCCCGCTCAGGCCGTGTCTCTTTATATGTACAAGTATGCAGTGTCTTACGGAGGTTGGTGCACCAAGTACTGGTTAACCGCTGGAGCCTGTCCAAGAAATGTGTTGTTAGTTAAACTGCCCGTCGCTCAAATGGGCAACCGGTAGCGACGTTAAATACATTTAAAATAAGAAAATATATATATTTCATACATATACAAATGGGCTGAACCACAAGGTTCGGTCTTCCCCACAGAAGTGAGTGCTACTAGGGTTACAGTTCAGGTAACAATGAGTAACATAACAAGACAAACTTCACCTGAGAGGCCATACAATAATAACATAATCATAAACTTAACCCTTTCCCCCATAGAAGCACCTCTTGACGGCATTACCAATACGACATACATTGACAATGTATGAGCCAAACCAATGTTCATAATTAAGGCCAGAATTTCATGTAGTCCCTGTAATATCTATGGAGGTGGGATAGATATGGCGACTACTTATCCACTGCATGATAGCTAAATGGCTGTCGTCTGTATGGAGATATAATAGTATATTAACCTAAATCTCTATGAAGGAAAGGGTTTTTCCAGTTAAAGATGAGGTAGTTATCATGTCATTGTACTCCGTGTAAAGCCACTATGTAACAAAAAGCATTCAGACATTCATAATGTACAAGGGGAAACAATAATATCGTTTTAGATTATCGTAGTTCTTATCTATATAAATTGTATCCTGAATTGTGCCTGCTGCCACCACTCAAATTCTAGTCACGTGATCGCAATTTAAATAAGTTTTTATAATATTAAAAATTACCGTACGAAAATTAATATCACAATTAATTTCGGAACTTTCCCCGTGTGGCTAGTCAGTGCTGGGGGATTGGAAATGTGTATCCAGTTCCATCCGCAGTAAATCACAATAGCAAAACATTGAATGTGAGTAAATCGGTTTTAATATATCTTATTAACTTGATAAATAATTTACATTTACAGAATTATGTTAAAGACAAATAACCATAATAATTTATATCTAATAAAATTGTTTCTTCTTGTTAAATGCACTTGATATTATACGATATTCTGCTTAAATATAATGTTCATCCTCTGTTACTAATACAATGAACACACTAGAATATGTAACTAACAAGTCACGTGATGTAAATAAATATATTATATATTATGTTATATTTCGGGTTTTTACGCCTGCATCAGCACCATTTTGGGCTATATTGCCGGCGGGCAGTTTACCTAATAACACCTTTCCTGGGCAGGCTCCAGCGGTTAACCAGTACTTGGGTGCACCAACCTCCGTACGAAACTGCCAACTTGTTCATATAAATGAGACACAGTCTGAGCGGGGCTCGAACCCGTGACCATCAGTGATGATAGGTTACAGTGGTATACAAGTCAGTGACCTTAACCACTCGACCACGGAGGCGAACTATATATTATGTATTATATCAGTATGTACAAGTCTGATAATAAAATGTTGTTCTGTTCTTATTAAAATTGCAATCATTGAACGCTCACCCCCAACTCCAGCGGATGAATACCGTGATAAATGTGAAAAGAAGCAGAACAAGAAACATCAGAGGAAAAAATAACTCTTCTGAACGCTAGTACTCACATGTGTTTTTCTGATGCGGAACTCTTAATGGATCTGAGACTCAAAAACGATTTCAGCAATAGTTCGAACGGTTCATCATGCAGTACATTGATTATTGCACGATTGTTATTGCAGTACATGTATATGGCAAAAGGCCGAATGTTAAAAATTACAATGTAAAAATATATGTATATGTATCAATATATAAAACTACTGTGCATATTTTGGTTGTTTAAAACTTAAAGTATTGCATTATTTAACTGCAATCTTTGTAAATACACTAAGCTATGCAGAGACTCGAAACAAATGTTACCTGTAATGTTTAGTGTGGCCTCATTGCTACGCGCATACAAACTCTCTCTATTGAAGTTGTTGCATAGATTTGATATTGTTCATACTATAAGAACTGTATTCATAATACAGACAATATTTAAAATGTCGATTGAAAATAAGTCTTTGTTTCTTTGTAAATATTGTTTTCTATTTCTGACTACATTGTTATACATTCTTGTGAAAATGTTATGCATACGTTTATACATACCTATTATCAAGTTGAAAATGTATATGGCGAAACAAACATATACTAGATTTATCGTTCCTGATTTTACAAACATATTGTCAAAAGCTTTCGCACCTCACTGCTTTAGAATAACTACTTCTCGCAATGAAGATGTTTTCTTGTACAAGGCGTGGAAGGGTGGTTACATTATGGTAACGCACATATTTTTTAATCTTATATTTTCGGTTTTCGATAAGATTACTAGGTTGCATCCTTACCTTCAAACAGCTTTGTTACAGTATATCTTAATAAGTATAACCGAAGTTAAAATATATTTTTCGGTTCAACCCATAATGCATTACCAGTATGTCCAGTCCTAAATTGCATGTAGGGTCTCTAAATACCCAGGGTTTGCGTGTTTCATCAAAACGTCTACGACTTTTAGAATGGATCAACCAGCAACAAATGAATATAATATTTTTTACAGGAAACGCACTTTTCACAAGAAATACTACGTGAAGTAAATAATGACTTTAAAATGTTTGACATGTACAATTCATTCGGAACAAACAATAGTAGGGGATGTTCCATACTATTACGCAAAACGAATACTATTGAATATGATATATTAGACAATTCTTCAGATAATGAAGGAAGATACATTCTACTCAATATCAGTATTGCAGGGACAATATTATCACTATTAAATTTATATGCTCCAAATGACAAACGCAATCGAAACGTGTTCTTCGAAACCATAGGCAAACTACTTGAGTCAGATTCCAAAGGTCTGAAAATAGTTGGTGGAGACTATAATGATACCTTAAATAATTCAGATAGACAATCACGCTCCAATAACAAAACCAAAACAGCTGAAAATTTGAAGAAACTAATACAAAAACATAATTTGTGCGACATTTGGAAATTAAAACACGCAGATAAAACACAATTTACATGGAAACGTTTAAACGGACTTGAAAAAAGTAGAATTGATTATTGGTTAACTGACGGAAAATATATTCACGCTAATATCAGAAACAGATATAAGACCAGCCCAAATAAAACATACAGATCACCAAGCGATATCTCTCAAAATAAATTTACCAAGTAAACGTGGACCCGGATTCTGGAAAATGAATAATTCTTATCTAGACGTACCTGAATATAAAACCTCTTATAATAAATACAATAACATCAATTGAAAGCGAGTTCAAAGAGTCTCGTGTAACAGATCGTACCCTATGGGAAATAATTAAGTACGAAATAAAGGAAAAACAATTTCATTTTCAAAAATAAAAGCCAAAGAACGACGCAATCACTTGTCATCGTTAGAAACAGAACTTTCAAAATTAAATGTCAACTATGAACAAAATAGCCAAAGAAAAGACATTTTAAAACTCATAAAAGATATTGAATCTGAAATAGAATCTATATATGATATAAAAGTAAAGGGTGCGAAAATACGATCTTGTGTACAACTAATCGATGACGGTGAAAAAAACTCTAAATATTTTCATTCGCTAGAAAAATCACGACAATCAAAGAAAGTCCTGAAGTCTTTGTTTGTTGATGGAAAAGTAGTTACAAATTTTGAAGATGTTCTTAACGAAGAAGTAAACTTTTACAGTAAATTATATACGAAAAGCTCTCTAAATTCTAATATTGATGAATACCTTAATACAGCTACACCGTCTCATATTTTAACAGAGGAAGAAGCAAATAGTTGTGAAGGGTTAATTACTCAAAATGAATGCGAAAAAGCTCTTTTATGTATGAAAACAAACAAAAGTCCTGGAAATGACGGTCTAACAGCTGAATTCTATAGAACATTTTGGAATAACCTAAAACACCTACTTGTAAGCTTTAACAAAACATATTTCAGCAATGAACTATCAATTACTCAAAAAGTTGGAATAATTTCACTATTATATAAAAAGGGCGATCATCAAAATATTGAGAATTGGAGACCCATTTCTCTTTTAAATACTGATTACAAGATTCTTACACGTATATTGGCAATTCGACTACAAAAAGTTCTTCCTTCCATAATAAATCTAGACCAGCAGGGTTACATAAAGGGTCGTTACATAGGAAATAATATTCGACAGATATCAGACATAATAGACTACTGTGAAGATACAGATGTTGATGGAGCAATACTCTTTCTTGACTTTAGAAAAGCGTTTGATACCATTGAACTTGATTTTCTATTTAAAGCTCTCAAAAAGTTCAACTTCCATCCAATGTTTGTACGTTGGGTAAAAACACTCTATAATAATATATCATCATGCATAATAAATAACGGATGGATTTCCAACCGTTTCAATTTAACACGCTGTCTTAGACAAGGTTGTTGCATATCATCTCTTCTTTTTATAATTGTCGCTGAAATACTAGCCATCAAAATACGTACAAATGACAACATATCCGGTATACCCATAAAAACAAGTAATAAAACAGTAAATCTCAAATTGACACAACTGGCAGATGACACAACTTTATTCGTAAAGGACATAAAAGATATACAAAATGCAATTTCAACTATAAATACATTTGGCAAATACTCAGGATTAGCACTAAACATCAACAAAACTGAAGGAATGTGGATTGGTAAATCCAAATTATCAACAGAACAAATAGGTAATATAAAATGGAGTGATAAAGTAAAGGTGTTAGGTGTATTTTTTGGAACAAATACGACAGACTGCGAAAATTTGAACTGGGCCTCTAAACTTGAAAAGTTCCAATACATAATTAAGCAATGGAATAAAAGATATCTAACTTTCTATGGCAGAATAACAGTAATTAAATCGATACTGCTGCCAAAACTCACGTATTTAATACAATCACTTAATTTTCCTAAAGACATATTAAACAGATTTAATACCTTATTCTATAACTTTATTTGGAATGGTAAACGTGAAAAAATAAAAAGATGTATACTTATAAACAACGTCGAAAACGGAGGACTTAATATGATTGATCTTGGAAGTTATGCAACAATGTTACAAATTAAATGGGTAAAATCTCTACTTTCAGCTGACACAGTAAATTGGAAAGTTATTCCGAAATATTATCTTGACAAATTAGGTCATTCTTGTCTTGTCTTTTACACGAGTCTAAAATCGGTGAAATGTTTACCAAGTACCTATTCATCATTGCCAGAATTGTACAAAGAACTACTAAGAAAATGGATAGCGTTCAGAAACACAAATAATAAACAACCGCAAACATATTATGAGATACGCAAAGAACTAATATGGGGTAATGAATCCATTAAACATAATGGTAAAGGGTTATTTTTCCTACATTGGATTAACTCTGGTATATTGTTTGTGAACGACATAATTGGTAATAATGGCAATATAAGTGAAGAATGTGTGCTCAGAAAACTTCAAAATAAATCTAATTGGATTGCAGAAATAAATATCATACGAAATGCAATACCGAAATCCTGGAAATTGACATTAATATCTGAAAAATCCACTAAAACATTAGTCAAAACACGTTTAACTCCCCTTCCTTTTGATAATATATCGCTTGAATGCATTACTAACAAATATATATACAAAATACTCATAAAGGAAAAGGCTTCAAAACCATATATACACTCTTATTGGGAAAATAAACTTGAATTAGAAATTCCGTGGTCTAAAATTTATTCACAAGTTTATACATGTATTGATAATCGATACAAGCAATTTCGATATAAGGTAATACACAATATTATCCCAACTGGCGAAAATTTGCACAAATGGAAACTTTACGAAAATCCGAATTGCAAATTGTGTCAAGTTATAGACAATATGGAACATTTTTTCATCCATTGTCACTCTGTTATATCGTTTTGGAATGCAATTACTGAAACATTTAGACAGCTAGGAATATACAAGCAAACCGCAAATCTAAAATCAATTGTGTTGGGATACAACATCAACAACAACAACTATTATTGGGAAATGAATCTAATTTTAACAATAGTCGGTTTCAGTATTTACAAAACGTATTTCATAAGCGAACAACGATCTAAGGCATTTAATGTTTCAAACACATTTCTGCAAGAAATCAACATGATTAAAGAATACTTTAAACTCAAAGGTAAAGAGGTTCCTTTTTTAAAAAAGTTTATTGACTACTACTAAATTGTGGCAAGAATTATGAGTTAATTAGGTGAATTTTACTACTCTATGTTTCATGTTTGACATTGTCAATTTACATAGTCAATGTATTATAAAACATACGGAATAATAGTTTTCTGTGAATCTATTGTACATAGTACATATCACAATGTTTATAATTGATATTGTTATTATGTAATTGTTAACATGTATGTGATCTTAAATAAAAGAGAAAAAAAAATTGCAATCATGGTAAACTCGCATACAGTTCAATTTCATATTTCTGAACAGAAATAGGATTCTAAAGATCTTCACTAAGTAATTAATGAACTTTTTTAAAAATTTAAACTATTTATTTTACAACGATTGCGAAGCAAGTTTTAACAACTTATATTAATCACTCTCGTTAGCGCGGATGAAAGCGTATATGGTCATTCGTGTGGAAGGAAACCGGAGTACCCGGAAAAAACCCACATGTCCGATCCGGCGACCACCGTACCATCTCACATACTTCCCAGTCCGAGGATCCAACCCGGGTTGCATTGGTGAGAAGCGATTAATTAATGAACTGACATATTGAAAATTCTGAATTTATAACTGGTAAGAATAGTCTAGATTTTAACAAGTATTCGTGAACAATTCAGAAATATGACATCACAGAAAAAAGCATAAAAAACTGAGGTTCATTTTTCAGATTTCTTCTTCGCTGAGCAGTAAATTCAACGGTCCCATTCAGGCGTTAGATAAACTGAAAGCAGCTGTGAAGCAGGACATTGCCTCATTTGAGTCCAGTACTAACATAGTTGAATGCTGCCGAGCCAACGGGACACATTACAATGAACGGTTCAGAGGCACGGTACGCAGACTGATGTGTATTGTTTTTATCACATCCTGACATTTTTGCTAGATAACTTTTATTTTTAGTTTATACAAATTTATTTTAGCTCGATTGCGAAGCAAGTTCTTTCAACTTATATGAATCACTCTCGAGACCTCATTCCTGGTGTAAATCCATCGCCATGAAGGAGAGAAGAGGCAATGTGGAATTTAAATGCCTTTCCTAAGGGCACAATCGTAACGGCTCCAGCGGGGTTCGAACTCCGGACCTTTCGCACCTGAAGCGAACGCGCATCCACTGTGCTATCACGACTTCCACCGTGAGTCGGCAAGAGGTTTAACAGGTTTTCGATGATATTATAAGAACTTCTCCTATGTTTGTTATAATTATATGAAAACAATAATAGACGAAATTTAAAAAAACTTACATTATCTATCCAAAAACCGATGGTTCGTCTGTGCCAAACGTAAATAACATAACATAATGTTTATTGGCATTAAATAGCACAGTTCTAGCCATGCAATACATGATGCAGTTTGACAAATAGTGAAATACATGATACAGTTTTCCGAGAAGTTTGAATATATCAGTTAATAATTAGTTGATGAAAGGTCTGTCGCAAACTCTCCTTTTTCTTCTCGTAATAATATGTCTAGGTTGCTACGGCTCTTACCAGGGTCTATCCTATTGTAGACTCGCTGGAGTTGTCTAGGGGGTTTCTTCGTTATTATATGTATTAATGATAACTCAACACAGTATTACATTTCTTCTATATAATATCTTGTTTAAATTGGCATCAGAAATATCCATATATATATAATCAGTGATCTATATATATATACATCGTATCATTAAAAGCTTATTTAACAATCCATTTGTGTGAGCCGACTATGCGCTTACACAGTATATTTAACATCCAATCTTTCTAATCCGTCATTACTCAATATCACTATAATCTAATCACTGTTTCTGATTAGATTAACTTTTAATCAACTTCTTATGGTTCGCCGAAACTCTATGTTTCTTCTTGGCTGAACAATTTAATTATTCGACAAATCTTTATAAGTTATATTTCTTATAATGTCCATAATATCTAAGTATCATAAATACAGTTTATATGTTCTATATACTAGATTGAGATCACGACCTTTCTCGCTCCTGGAGTTAGGCTCTAGTGTGTCTGATCTATGTTAATAAAATCCATTTCTTATATACATAATTGAATCAGTGTATATATGATATAACAATTCCTAATTCCTAAACATCTGTTATGTTATCTAATATTACACCATCAAACCAGTTCGGTGCCTTTGTATTACATAACTGGACACCTGCAACCACGGCCTTGATAAACTGAGATTAGGCCTAACATCTTAAGTCATTTCCCGCGCGAAGCGAGATTGATAATTTTAGGCGCGAAAATAATAGCAGACGATTATGCATAAAACATATATATATATTACATGGTAAACATTTGGCCATATATAGAAACAGTTTAATGTATTTATATAATACATTACTATTTATATATAACAATAATAAATATTTCGTGCAAATTGGGGTTTTGCACAGGTCCAATAAGTGACACTTGAAATATAATTACTGCACTTTTCGTGTATTTATGTATCACCTAGATGTTTTCTTAATCGAAAAGCAAAAAAGACATATTTCGCCAGATTGTTAACATTCTTTACGGATTTATTTGACATTTATTTAGGTTTTCGAATTTGTATATATTTGGCCATTTACAATAATATGGTTTCATAAAATCTTTACGTAATTGTCTGTTTCGGACATACAACAAGTAAAACTTGATATTCGTTTTCAATGACATTCATCGAACAGTTGACGCATGTTTATGTGCATCAATCAAATATCATTTTTAGTCAAAAACAAACATTTATGAAAAAAAATATTTTTGGGATAATCTATACTGCAGAAATGATATTTCATTGATGGTACAATGTATTTTGGGTTGCAACATGGTCCTGGTATGTAGTAACCCTCGGATGCCTGTGCTCGGAACATGTGCATGTATATTCCTTTAATGTCAAACCCCTTGCGGGGACTTAGACATGTTTTCCTGGGCAGGCTATGTACTAAGCAATGTGTGTGAGGTGCATTGCTCAATGACACTACATATGTGGCCTGACCGAGTATCGAACCCGGGACCGTTCGATTCCAAATCCGACGCTCTACCACTGGACCACGGACGCCACACACACACGTGCAAGAAATAGTCATTCTATATTCTGTTCTATTTTGCTTATAGGTAAATATAAATGAGGCGTGTATAACTATCTCAGAAAATTCTCCAGACAAAATACGATACCCTACTAGAAGAATTATGGAAGTAATGAAAGAGAATTACCGAGATAATCCGCAACTGAAGTGGCAGTATCTGGGAACTGAAGACGGCATCCTCCTTAATTATCCGTCGTTTAAAGTTGCGACCTGCGGAGATTATGACGCACGGTTTAGGTATTTCCACATGTATTTCCTAGGCCTACATAAAACACATTCAGTTATTCATAATAAGCCATACATTTACCAAAACTAAGCAGAAAAGAGTGACCATCCATGAGGCATTGCAAATGGTGTTATCACGAAAATGGGAGGTAACTCATACTTTTCTAGACATGATATACATACTATTCATATAGACGATACGCCATTCTAAATGTAACCGGCACGTAATTTTGCATTACGACCAATGGGGAAATTAACAAATCTGCGATATTTGACTTTCAAATGAGATCAATCGAAACAAGAAGAAAGGCCACCCCAGTTTTTCTTCTGGCCACCCAAGTGTTTCTTCTGATTATGATGATATGGTTTTCAACGGATTTACTTGGCTGCAATATGAACAACAGGTAGATGGGTGCATTCACTTTTATTATAGCCAAATGCGCTATATGTCATTTAATAGCATCATTTCTTATGTTCATATTTGGTTAGAAAGTGACAAAATCTCCGTGAACAATGAACAAGAAAGAATTTACAAAGCTTCTATATATCTTGTGAAGCATTCTACTTCGACTGTCTGATTAGCGCAGTGGTTACACGATCGCGTTTCACTAATGCAACTCGGGTCCTCCGGGTACTTTATTTTCCTCCTACACGAACGACCACATATACGCTTTCACCCGTGCCAACGAGGGCAATTAATACATGTTTTCAGGGTTGATTCGCAATTAAATCGTCGATGATGATGATCGAGTTTATTTACTCTCGCCGCCGGTAAACCATATGGGCGAGCAGAATTAAATCTTCGTAAAAGAAATACAGTTTATATCCCCCGTGGTATCGGAAATGGCGCCGCACTTCAGAGTTTACTCGAATAAAACATAATCAAAGCATATCATATACATGTACTTTAAAAGCCAGTAGCACACAACTGAACACTTAAGGGTGTTCACATTGACACACAATTTCAATGTTTGCATGCTCTTGTATTTTCAGTGATTACATACACATACTTACCTTGTTATTTGACGTAAGCGGTAGTACAGTCAAACCTGTCTTAAGCAGCCAACCAAGGGAGTCGGAAAAGTGGCTGCTTAGCACAGGTGGCTGCTTAATAGAGGTCAAATGTATAATAAAACAACCAATTGGGAATATATAAACTGGCTGCTTACTACAGGTTGGCTGCTTAATGGAGGTGACCACAAACACAGGTTTGACTGTATATAAAACAAAAAATGGGAGAAACTGTTAAGTTGATTCGCCATTTCTGGTACCGCGCCACAACCGATGACAAGAGAGAATAATGATATAAATTGTCTTTCGTTCTAATCCCTTTCAGTCTATTGCTGTTAATCCATATGTAAATTGTTCATTTCTTGATTACATGTAAATCACTGAAATGATGTTTAAACTAGCCGATGCCATGTAGATTAAGCCCTAACATTTCTCTATAATTATGTTGTAGGCCTTTTTACGTGAGTACTGTGACGCCCGTACAGAAGGATGTGGTTATTGTGATCGACAGGTCTGGGTCAATGAGTGCATTACACGGAAGTATGACACTCATACAGACCGCGAAGCAGGCGGCAATTACAGTGTTACAAACGCTCAATCCCAATGACAGGGTACCGCATAGTCTTCTATGTTTGGCTCGGCAATATACATACTAGCAAGCAATTTATCTGTACTTGCCTTCAGTTCCAGCTATTATTTCAGGCACGGACAGGTACCCGGGTAGAACCACCGACCGTCCGGAAGCCAGCTGAATAGCTTCCTTAACTGAAATAATTCCGACACCCCCAGTAGGATTCGAACCTACATGCGTGAGGGACACGTTATTTGGAGTCAACGACCGTAGACCCCCTCCCCTGTGAATAACGTATAATTGAAGAAGATAGTACAGACCACACATGGGAATGTCAGAAAGTGATCTTTATTGACAGGTTATCTCTATTCGGAAATTAAAATTAAATTGACAATGACTTGATGCGAAATCAAACTAGAGACCAATGGTTGATGCGAGGTCAAAATGGTGGTCCTTAGAGACCAATGGTTGACACGAGGTCAGAATGGTGGTCCTTAGAGACCAATGGTTGACGCGAGGTCAAAATGGTGGTCCTTAGAGACCAATGGTTGACGCGAGGTCAAAATGGTGGTTCTTAGAGACCAGTGGTTGACGCGAGGTCAAAATGGTGGTCCTTAGAGACCAGTGGTTGACGCGAGGTCAAAATGGTGGTCCTTAAGAGACCAATGGTTGACGCGAGGTCAAAATGGTGGTCCCTAGAGACCAAGGTTGACGCGAGGTCAAAATGGTGGTCTTAGAGACCAATGGTTGACGCGAGGTCAAAATGGTGGTCCTTAGAGACCAATGGTTGACGCGAGGTCAAAATGGTGGTCCTTAGAGACCAATGGTTGACGCGAGGTCAAAATGGTGGTCCTTAGAGACCAATGGTCGATGCAAGATCACACATGTGGTCCTTAGAGACCAATGGTTGACGCGAGGTCAAAATGGTGGTCCTTAGAGACCAATGGTTGACGCGAGGTCAAAATGGTGGTCCTTAGAGACCAATGGTCGATGCAAGATCACACATGTGGTCCTTAGAGAACAATGGTCTCCATTCGAAGGTGATGCTTAACATAGGTTTGGTTATATGCATGCCTACATGCATATATGTATTTCACTCATACAATTATTTACGACGTCATATACACACGACGCCATTGTAAGCGGTCATATATGCTTTGACGTTATCTTTCAGTTTTCGGTCGTTTCATTTTCGTCCAACTCCGAGATCCTTGGCTCCAGCGACCGGGATTGTATATCTGTCTATGAGCTATCTGAAGCAACGACACATAATATAAACTTCTTCGAACAGAAAATAAAAGAGCTGTCCTTAGATGGACTGACAAACTATGAGGTTGCATTAGATACTGCCTTCAAGTTCTTTGAATCCTCTCCATTGAATTTCGGGGGTGAAAAAAGAGGTACGAATGGTTGCTATAGAACTTAATTCCTTTGTCATCTCTGGCGATGTTCTTAAAGCTATATTCCCGTTCAAGCTGATTTGTCACACTTTCTTTAACCTGCTAATCACGTCTAAAGTCGCTTTTGCAAACAACATAAGATCCAGATCATCCGACACAGAACGTGCCGTCTGATCAGGCTCTATGCTGTTTGCTATTCGGATAGTGGAGCTAAAACACTTATCTGTATAGCAAACAACATCGATCCTGATCAGAGGCGGCGCTACTTCGCGGCTGATCTGGATCTATGTTGTTTGCACATTCTGTTTAATTTATTCAGCATTCATTATTCTTTTAAGCAATTTTTTACACAAATATAAAGATATGAAAACGATCAATTGTATTGTTACTGTTTTTATGCCATTTGTTTTCAATCATTCGTCTTTCTTCAATTATGACAATGTTTAGGAATGTTGGTACTTTTTCGTTCAAAGTGCATCATTCACATCCAGGCGCGCGTAACTGCCTATACGCAAGTACGCAGTGGCGTCCACATCATTTTCAAAACAAAACCTTTAAAAAAACGGAAAACCGCACGTACGAGCTAGCGAAATGAGTTTCTACTATACAGACTAGTAGACTACCTGTGGTAATGTATATAGACTAGAGTAAAACTCTGACGTCATCGTATTGGAAACGGGCCCTATACTACCCCTTCCTAGACCACCTGGTAACCGCGATTGAGGAGCGCCTGTTATCGGCCAATGATCGCTTCCTGACCCAGTACCTACTCCCGAGCAGGATTCGGGCCTTTACGCCACAGCAGGAGGACAGCGTGTTCGACGCCTACATCACAGACCTCACAGGCGACCGTGAGAGCTTTCGTCGTGAAGTTTCACGTTGGAGGACACGGTGGCTCCTTGAGGCAGACAGGCCAGCTGATCTGGAAGAACGCCATAGACAACACGAACAGGGCCTTGTACCCAGATATATACATGTCTGGTTGTACTAATTACCATGCCTGTATCTACGGCTATTGTTGAGAGGGCGTTCAGTGTCATGCGTAGAGTTAAGAACTATTTACGATCTACTATGACAACTGAGCGTCTCTCTGGCCTAGCCATGCTACATAGCTATAGGCACGAAAAAATGGACATTGACACTGTAATGACAACAGGAGAGAAAACTTGACTTTCTTTAAAGACCTTTATGGCGTTCAACTGTCTGTCTGTATCTATGTAGGTCTACGGACTATTAAAATCTCAACCCTCATGTACCAGTACATTAATAATTACAGCGTAGATCTATATGCATGTGCAGTTTGATTGAGTGTAACGCCATCTTTCAAAAGTACGTTAACAGTGTTCCTGGTAAGCTCCAGTACTAAGCAGTTATGTGCAAGTAAAAGCACAAGTATAGGCACAAGCAGGTAGATCTACGTACATGTAGATGCACTCCCTTTTCATACACATACCCAGCTAAAGATATGAAACATTTTTACAAATTTCCGCATAAAAAACATACGTTTTCCAAGTGTATTTATCGGAATATAATTAGTTCTCAGAGTCGCCAGAGTGCACCAAATGACGTCCAGGTTTTAAAAAGGTTGGGGGATGCCCCCAGACCCCATACACCACTCGCACATTCGGTGCTCGTTTCGAGTCCACATCAAAAGTGGCTGGGTACGCCCCTGACATCCATAGTAAAGATTCAATACATATATGTATATACATACCAAAATAACTGACGATATGTCGAACAATATGTTATATCAACGTATGTATATACCTAATGCATGTATGATATGAATGTATGAAAATAAACGAGGTTACCCAAGAGGGGCCTCAAAAATAAAAAATAAATTCTTTAAAACAAAAGTTGCTATCATACAACTGTATTCGCTACAAAATCAATATTTGAATAAAGAAATCCACCCTTTTTAACAAATTTAATATACTTGGAACACTGTTAAAAAAATATATATATAAACTTATTTTGACTCGGTTTTTGAATTTGAAATGGTGTCAACACTACTGCTAATTTGAACATACAGTTTTGATAATGTTGACGTATATTTATTTGTGAATATTTTGTTTTACTCAGTCACAACCCTAGAACCAAGATTATAGTTATATACATGATTATTGTGTACGAAAATAATTTAAATATTTCACTTATCATTTTATAGCTGAATCAGATGGGACAAACACATATCGCTCTAAAATGCATCTACCTTAAACGAATTAATTAATATATAGTTCTCATGTGACGTCATCATTCCTACTGTGGATGCCATTTTGTTTGGCAAAGTTGACCAGATATTATTTATATATATATTGTATAGTAGCGTAATTGTTTTCTTAGTAAACTATTTATTTTTCATCTCCATGGTTCATTCGTTGTTGGAAAGCTCTCAATGGGCATCTGTTTTGTATCATTTCACACATTTCGTATAACTAAGATTAACGAATAAATAATAATTTACCTGTATATTGATATTTAAACTGTGAAAATAGACTTTCAGAAATAGGTTAGTTAAGTTCTTATAAATTATAATACATACATCATTGTCAAAAATAAATTAATGCAATACCATTAAAATGATACTAAAGTTTACATAATCATACAAAAATTAAATATGTTATTGCAATCGTGAAATTGCCATTTATTAAACTTGCCAAACAAAATGGCGGCCAAAATAAGATCGTATCAGTGTTTTGTTGCGCAGGCCGTGGGAACTATGTATAGGAATGCGTAATATAAATGCCACGGTATGGTGTAAGGGGGACAATCCATGTTCAATAACGAACTGAAGAATACGTATAAATGCAATTACATGCACATATAACTCATCTCTTACAAATCACTCGTCACTTACGCTTATGTAATCCATTTATGTATGACGTGTATCATTGAATACAGAATTTAAAACATCCTCACATGATTTAGCTATTGAGCGTGGTCGTTACCAACACCTACAACGAAACGAAATACTAATGTATTTATTGTAACTCTAGAATTTTGGGAAATGAATATCACTTCATACTAGCACACATTATTCAACTCTAAATTCATTACCGTACTTGGCCAAATAAACAACGAAACTAACACATTTTTCTTCTAGCATATATTTGAATACTATTTTTAGTGGCTAATTGATATAAACAGGTTTTAATCTTTATTAAAGTCTCATCTATGTACATACATGTAATACAAACACAAATATAAATAATCAGATTAAAAGTACATAGCCATTCTGAATAGAATTATAAGAGACATATTGCAACAAAACATATCACATTATAAAATCCCACACTACTATTAGTTAATGCTTATTTACATTCTAAAGCCAAGAAACAGTTGCTAATTTATATTTAAATACGAAATAAAACAAAATGGTATAAAACACTAAATCGAAAAACATTAACAAGAACAGAAGTTCTGTTCTATATTAAAACAGGTTTTGGCACAAAGTCTTATCACTGATTGATTACTGAATAGAAATAGAAATTGATCACGTTTTCAGAAATTACAGAAATTATGGTCAGCTAATATTGCCTTCTGCAATAGTAAAGTTCTTAGATCATTATATATGGCACATTCCAATAAAACGTGATGTTCATCTTCTATCACATTACAAAAGGGACATTTACGATCGTCTAATCTTAAATTTTCATACCTTCCGGTTTCTATACGGATTGGTGCAACACCGCATCTAAATTTACTAAATGCCGACCTGTGTCGTGTAGGTAAAATCATTTTACAATATTCCTCAGGTTCAAATACATGCTTAAATTTACAATACGTTCTTAATTTGTTACGACCTCGTCCAGTAGTACCATGAATGCTATTTATAGAGGCATACCAATCTGTTATATATTTGTTCATACCAAATTTTCCCACACATTCGACACAATGAGGCTTAGAAATTGGAGCATATAAGTTACAAAATTCTGCAAAATCAATATCCGTAAACTGTTTCTTAACAAAATAGAACCAGTTTTTACAGGAAGCAGATTTCTCGTTTGCCCAAAGTGCAATTCGTTTGTTCAATCTCGAGTTATTTGTATTGGAAATTCGTACCCAAAACGTAGAAACTGTTTTCCTTTGACGGACAGTGGGAGGTTGCCAACCCATTTCACCGGAAACGGCTGCATTGGGTGTATACTTGCCGACACCAAGATAAAACCGCATAGCACGGTTTTGAACAGCATGTATACAAGGAAAGGATTTATACCCCCATATTGAGGCACCATAAGCAATTACAGGCCAAACAACAGTGTCGTATAGCTTGGTGAATACATTATACGGTACCCCTCCCGAAATTTTACATTTAGCTATCAATAATCCTAACGCACGACTTGCACTCTGAGCAACCATCTTAGCTGTAACATTAAAATCTAGGTGTTCATGAAGAACAACACCGAGGTATGTATATCTGTCAACAACGGATAACTGTTCATTTCCACATTTAAATATATGCTCACACCTCGCCCGGCTATCTGGACGGAAATGCACTATCTTACTCTTATCGGCATTAACTGACATGTCCTTAAGACAACACCAATCGTTCAGAGCATTTAGCAAAATTTGTAAGTCATATTCATCTTTAGCTAGTAAAACAATGTCATCAGCATATAGGAGTATGCAAACCTTTTCATTATCTATATTAATACCAATATCAAAGGACTTAAGATATACAGCTAGGTCATTGATATATAAATTAAACAACAAAGGTGATAACACACAGCATTGTCTCAATCCACAATGAACATTAAACCAGTCTGTTTTAAATGAGTTAATTCTAACACAAGAGGCGACAGATGAATAGAGTGACTTTATGGCTAGAACCATTTTACCAGAAATACCTATATCATTTAATCTTGTCCATAATTTAGAACGATTAATGAAATCGTAAGCTTTACGGAAGTCTATAAAAGCTGCATAAGTACATTGCTTAAGTTTCTTTCGTGTTTCAACTAAATTAACTAAAGACGAAATTTGATCGGAAGTGCTTCTCGTCTTACGGAAACCATTCTGTTCATCTGCCAAAATGCCATTGTCTTCAACCCAAGAACTCAATCTATCATTCAATATATTACAGTATATCTTGTATGTTGTACAAGCTAGAGAAATGCCTCTATAAGACCTGGGGTCTGTAGGATCAGCTGTTGTAGACTTTGGAATTGGATTAATAATACATCTATTCCATAATGATGGAGTAATACCATTCTCAAAGCATTCTCAAAGCATATATTATATAAGGCATGCAGAAACAATATAGTGGCATCATTTTTTAATACTTCCGATGGAAGTTCGTCTACTCCACAAGCTTTACCACGTTTGACCTTATCTACGGCCTTCTTGACCTCTAACAAAGAAATATGTTCATTAAATGGTACACCATCAATATTATTACTATTTTCAGTAGCCACGGGCTCACTTACACTGTCTTTGTTAAATAAAGAACTGAAATCATTCTTCCACTTAAATAGAACATCATCGACACAAGTAGAAGTAGACCCATCTTCTAATGTAACTTTCATCGGTATTTGCTTACTCTTACAATTACCTACGCCAATTTTCCCAATCGACTTCCAGAACTTAGTCTGGTCCACATTACAGTCTGTTAGAAGTTCGTTTTGCATGGAATACCAATAAAATCGTTTAGCCTTTTGTACTTCCCGATCAAAAAATGTACGTGCTTGAACATATTCAGTTTTGAATTTTAATTTAGCATTACGATGTGAACAATTTAACCATTTACCTTCCAAAATGCATAGATTAGACCATAAGTAAGTTAAATTTTCACTCCACCAAGATTTACCAGGTTTACGCTTTTTATTCCTGCACCCACTCTTTATAGTTTTGAAAGGAATATCTTTATACATATTTTGTTTCACTACATTACACCAGTCCTCATATACGAGATCAATATCATTCTGCGAACGAAAACCTTGTTCTAGTTTTTGAATGACGTTATTTATCTGTAACACAGCAGAAGGACTATTCATGAAATAATTATTTACATTACTAAGATCAAATCTATCATAAGACGTACCCTCATTTGAAATATCTTTCGTATAATATGAACTGGTATCACTAACAATATTCCATGACAGCAATGAATGATCTGGTATACAAGTTGGTGCTAAGACCCGGATATCACCAGATGTATGTATTAGTTGTGATGTTAAAACAACCTCAAAATCAATCATGTTACATAAATTATCATGAGTAGCAATACAGTAATCAACAACAGACGACCCCTTAACAGACACGGAGGTAAAATTATTCGAAGAACCTCTACCATTAAGCATACACATATTTGTGTTTATCAAGAAATCAACGAACAGTTCTCCATAAAAGTTAGTTGTGAAATCTATAATGTTACGAGGCGGTATATTATCTACGCCCGCAATAAAGTCGTCCAATCCCCCACATCTACTGTTGAAATCCCCACATACATATATCATACCATCATTCTGAAAAGCATAGATATCTGTCAAAAGGCAATCATAAAAGGTGTTTACGTTAAAATAGCGAGATGAATTTTCTGGTGGCAAGTAACAGACACATGGCATCAAAGTGAACTGCTCAAACTTGTGAACCATTTTGAGCCAAAAGATACCTTCATGTGAATCACTCAAAATAGAAATATCAAAAATATCACATAGTGTATCTTTAATTAAAAATCCAACACCACCAGAACCTGACCTGGCATTTCTATGAATATGTTTCCGGTTATGTCCGAACCAGCGGTAACCTTCAACAGTTAAAACATTATCATCTATTAAATGAGTTTCAGCTAAAGCTAATATATCAAAGTTATACTGTAAAATACAAGCAGATCTTAATAAAAAATTATCAGAATCAGGATTCATATTAAAGCCACAAACATTCCAAAAACCGGCTTTATATTAATTACGACCACCACACCGTCCACCTCCATTCCTTCTATTGTAGTGCCTGTCACGACTGTCTACTCTGTTCCAACCGTCGCGATTACCACCACGGTTTCCACCGTAACTTGGCCCTCGATCACTACCTGAGTAAGAGTCACGTTCCCGATCCGATGACCGATGACTCATTTGCTCACGTGGTCTATCACTATTTACTCGTACAACACGAGAGCCTCTAACCGTAAAATCATGTTGTTTCATGGCACTTAAGATGGTGCGAAAGTTATTAGCCATAAGTCTGTCAATATATGATTGGTCATGGTGAATGAAAACATCCTTGTATTGACGACTATCACCCAGGTTAGACTTTTTCACCATCACTTTTCGTTTGTCATCGTGTGACTTAAATTTAACAATCACAATACCAGGTTTTGATGATGATGATTTCTTCCTTTCAACCTTACTAAAGGTTACATCACTAACCTTAAGACCGTCCCGGATAAGTGAGTTCACTTTAACACTGGTGTTTTCATTTGAAGATTCTGGAAGACCTCTAATAACAATGTTGAGGCTCACATCCGTTTGACCCGAGTTGACTGGTACGCCATTGGATAGTATCCTCACTCTGTCATTAATATCATGAAGGTCAGCGGAGATGTCGGACTTTATTTCCTCTTTAAAGGATTCCAATCGACAGTCAACATCCTTGCATATACGACTAAGTTCTGTATTTACCCTCTTGTCGATTATTTGAGCTACCTTGTTTGAAATCCTCTGCTCTAAACTGGATTCTAATTTATCCATACGTTCATTCATAGCACTAAACTGCATATGCATGTCTGCAGTGAGCTTGGCAATCAAGTGTTCGACTGATAGAACTGACTCGGACGGCACTGACTGATTAAGGTTACGTTTAGCTTTTGCCGTTACACGTGCTTTTTTCACTGTTGAATCTGTATTACATGGCTCTTGAGGCATTACGTTTCCGCCCACTGTGTACAGGTGTGGTTACTCGTGTAGCCTGTTGTGAAGACATTATTGCTTCAACGTACTCTGCAGCCTCACTATTATCGCAACCAGATCCGCAATAATTAGTCGCCATACTGTGTGCTGCCGAACCAAGCGTGACGAATCGCCAATTATATGGACGAAATATACTTGTCCTCCAGGTAAAGAAAGGCCGGTAAGTGATAGAGTACAGGTATAGTCTATAAATAGCAACACATGAAGACGACAGGTGTAAAGCAAACGTGTATAAATGCACAAATTCAAAATAACTTCACCTCAAAGTCCTCCAAGTGAAAAACACAACATTTACACACAAGTCCATATAAACATAGTAACGTGCAATCGCAAATAAACTGTCTAAAATCCTAAAAATGTCTCCGTGAAAATCATAACAAACTTCAAATATTGACCGGAAGTAATCTTGAATGATGGTGTAACTGTTTTATGCAACAAACTTATTGTATTGTATTGTTTAAGTGAGACATGTATTGCAGTTTATGTATCGATTATTTATCATTTGCAGAAAGAGTAATTCTGTTTCTGACGGATGGAGAGAAGACGGCTGGGGGAGATCCGTTGACCCTTATTGCGCAGAGAAATGGTGAACTTGGCAACAAAGTGGTTATACTTACATACGGATTAGGTACATGTAAGTAGAAATGCAGCTAAGTTCGTCTAATTTACTTGACGGCAATAAAAACGCAAAATTTTAGAATTGTATTCAATTATAGTCAAAGATCTTTTATTCTCTCATTTCATGACATACATGAATAAATGAGGTATTACAATCAATACAATACATGTCTAAAGAAAGAGAACGAACAATTAATGAGCTCATATGAAATATTAATAGTTTTATGCTTTAAAGCTCATCATGTAGTTTTAATTATAATAGAAAACAAGGGAGAACATAATATTATTTAAACTTCTCTGTAAATTGTCTTTGCACTTTACATATTTGTTAATTTTGATGGCTATAGATGTGTTTTGTACCATTTAATGCCTAATAAAATATATGTTATGTTATGTTATGTATACACTCTATATTGCAAATATATTTCTAACTGCGAATTATTACATGAAACTGTGAGACATGGATTATTTTAGGTGATTGTCTAGCGGATAGGTTGGCTTAATGAAATTAATAATTATATGCATTGAAATTCAATGTTGATTATTAAATATTCTTATGTATATGGTTGCGTTTCTATTGCGTTTAAGTATATTAGTCGGCAAGTCATTAATATTAAAATTTATATGTACACAACTCAAAAAGAAGTGTTTCTAATCGTGTAATAACATTATAAAAGCGGGTGATATAGCATTAAATGAGCACGTCGAAACATAATATTCTTCATGCACTGATTTAGTATTTTTTAATACAGAACAGAACAGAACATAAGTTTATTAAGACGTATACATGTAAGTACATAGTCATGATAATTTACATATTTTACATACTATTCACTATTCACACGTGATCAATGTAACACAAAACAAATTAATTATAAGCATCAGTATGTTGTTTTAGAGTCCAATTATTGTAGTTATCTATTGCTTAGAGGATAAACTTGAAATTTCCAAATTGCCAAGTATATAGTATTCTAGATGTTGATGGATGGTCTTGGCTATTCCTGGGACATCATGGTAAGTACAATAGCCGTTCTTTACTGCAACTTGAGGTAAGAATGTGACGTTTTCTTAATAACCTATTTAATATTTACACATATATATTTTTTTATAAGTGCATGTCTACTTGTCTATGCTCGGATACTAGGTAAGTATATTGACTGTCACCTACTGCATATTTTATGTACAGCTATATTCAACATTGTCAATACAATAGTAATATTTTACTTTATTTGTTTCAGCACTTCCTGCCTACGCACAAACAATGTTGTCAAATATTGCAAAACAAGTCAACAGCTCTGCCAGTGAAGGCGAGATACAGGTTAGTAATTAGGTCACTAGGCTCGTCTACACTGTTATAATATCCGGGTACATTCGGTGGCTACACCGATTCGTTCTCGAGAATACTCGGCATAGGTTTTCATATCGTATATGAAAAAGTTGGCAGTTTCTTACGGAGGTTGGTGTACCAAGTACTGGGCCCGCGTTATAAAACGTTTCTCAAATTCGAGCTCAAGAAATGTGATTAGACGAGTCTGATATGTGCTGCTGGCTCAACCATTCAGAAGCTTGCGACTGAGTTTGAGATTGTATAAAAGTTGTATAACCTCCAGGCCAGGCTAACTGCCGAAGCCTGCACAGGAAAGGTGTTGTTAGGTAAACTGCCCGTCGCTCAAATGGGCAACCCGTAGCGACTTTAAATAAAAAGTTTTAACGCGTATCGAGGCATTCAGAACATTCGGCTCCTCAAATTCAGATGTTGTTGTTTCAATTATTGAACATATGCAATACTATATTAAATATTATAGTATGTAGTAGGTACATTATATTAGGTGGCCACACTCTAAGAAATACATATAACTAAATAACAGATATATACCGTCTCCGTGGCCCAGTGGTTAAGGCGTCCGCCTACGGAGCGGGAGGTCGAAGGTTCGAATCTCGTCAGGGGTTCGTTCTGATATGGCCGGTTGGTGAGCCGCCAGCTAGTTAAATAATGGTTACCGATTGCCTACCAGCCTGGCATACAAGCATAGGATTCGGGAAGTAAATAGTTGATAAAAAGAGGTGTCTCATAAGTCAGAAATGACTGGCCCCACTATAGTAACACTTTTACTTTTATAACAATGAGCTACGTTTTCTGTTACCTCGGAGGCAGATAAAGCCCGATTTATCCCGCACAATACATCGATCCTTCTAATTGGAATCCTTTGTTTGTTCCCTAGCCCAATATGGTAGTATGATTAATGCCATTTTATCAAAATCATCTTAATTAATTGATAAATACAGTGAACTATCCATTGTAGATATATGTCGGTATTAGTTAATAATTATAAGATGAGAAAGTGAATGCAAATGGATAGCATTTTATGCAAAGGAAACAATGATAACAACAGAGGAAACCAATTAAGCGGATATATCCTCCTTAGATTCAGGGGCAATAAATGACCACTGTCTCACATTTCTCATTTCACTCAATTTAGAAACAATTACATTTTATATTCATATTGAGACTCTTAACTAAATTTAGCTCATAGAAAAGTACAATGACATAGTCTCCATGGCCTAGTGGTTGAGGCGTCCGCCTACGGAGCGGGGAAGTCGAAGGTTCGAACCTCTTTGGTGAGCCGCCAGCAAGTTAAATAATAGTTACCGATTGTCTACCAGCCTGGCATACAAGTACTGATGTTCTCATTTACTGATTAAATGTGTCTCATAAGTCAGTAATGACTGGCCCTTTCAATAGGGGTGACACTATAATAAACAAACACTTTATGGAGATAATCACAATAAGCTTTAAGCTTCCGATTAAATCCATTTTCGCTTGTATAGCTATACAATATATATGTACTGTACATAATGAACGAAAAAATATGTTTAAACCAAACACGTTACATTTTATTTTCATTTTACTACAGTCTTACTAACTCAAAATAAATATACCCGTATTTTATTTTACCTATATTTTAGTTTATACAAATTTATTTTAGCTCGATTGCGAAACAAGTTCTTTCAACTTATATTAATCACTCTCGATACCTCATTCCCGATGGAATCCATCGCCATGAAGGAGAGAGAAGAGGCAATGTGGAATTTAAATACCTTGCCTAAGGGCACAATCGTAACGGCTCCAGCGGGGCTCGAACTCCGGACCTTTCGCACCTGAAGCGAACGCGCATCCACTGCGCTATCACGACTTCCACTATCTTTTAGACAGGTGTATTTGAGCACATCAAAGATCCATCCAAGCTTCGGACAGCAATGGCGTCATACTACGACCGATTCAGCAGGGGCAACCAGCAACAGGCAGCAACGTTTACAGTCCCATACTACAGCCTATTTGGCTTAGGTAACCTTAGCAACTAAACCTTTAGTTTAAACATACTTTATTTCCCAAGCGTATACAGCTTGAATACTGCATACATTACACATATCAAAATACAGAAAAAGGGATTCGAATGAAAGACAGAGTCTTATGGATGTTTACTGTTCAGTGTTACAACATTTTGGTTTTGTTTGTGTGTTTGTTTGGGGGTTGAAAGTCCCGCCAATAGCTTAAGTCATATGGCGACTCTCCAGCTATTATTGGTGGAGTATGATTCCTGGTGACCCTTCGAGTAGACAGTATTGGACAAGCACCCGGAAAGAAGCATCGATCTTCCACAAGCCAGCTCGATGGCTTCCTCCCACCCATGAATTATGTTATGTTATATTTCGGGTTTTACGCCTGCATCAGCACCATTTCAGGCTATATCGCCGCCGGGCAGTTTACTTAACAACACCTTTCCTGGGCAGGCTCCAGCGGTTAAACACTACTTGGGTGCACCAACCTCCGCAAGAAACTGCCAACTTTTTCATATAAATGAGACACGGCCTGAGTGGGGCTCGAACCCATGACCATCAGTGATGATAGGTTACAGTGGTATACAAGTCAGTGACCTTAACCACTCGACCACGGAGGCGGACTCCCACCCATGAAATAATTCGACAACCCCAGTGGTATTCGAATATAGTACATTGAGGCACACGTGATTTGAAGTCAACGATCTTAACCACTCGGCCATGGAGGGGGCATTACAACATACAATGATACATGTATTGCAGCCTATATCCTATTTTCCATGAAAGTTTTACTGGTCATGGTTTACATGTTTTATTGTGCTATTTGATGTTTTAGACAAACAAAGCCCATTCCATTACGTGCATAGTGTAAAGCACCGACACGAGACCATTAAACCTCATCCGAAAAACTATGATGTGATTATGTTAGTATGGTATCGAACCTGCAAGTCCAGCATGTTAACCACTGGACCACTACATGGTCACACGCATACTATTGTATAGTACTGTATAGTGTTAACGTTTACCATTATCTGTGTGTGTTTTACTTTTATTTATCGTCGCTACCGGTTGCCCATATCAGCGATGCCTCCTGAAGAGATTAGTAATTTTAGATGTTTGGATGATAGTGCAATGATACAGACAGAGACCCATTCCAGTGTCTTCTCTGGTTCTTTTACGTACACGGTGTACAGCACCGACACGAGACCTCGGTTTGAAGTCCCATCTAAAAGACTGTTAGCTTTATTTCGGTCAGACGGGGGATGGAACCTGCGATCACTGGATTACCAGTCCAGCGTGTTACCACTGGACTACAGATCCGTCTGATAAACTGTGTGTACATGTAATCAAGTTTTATTTTGGTGAACAGCTAACATTCCTGTATCAATGTATCGAATATCAACAGCTGAATTCATGATATTTGATTTAAGACAAATACATTATTATATGTTATCTGTTGCAGGTTTATTGACGTCACTGTGCCTGCCCGTTTACAATCCCGATAACTCCTTATTCGGAGTCGTCTGTACAGATCTTACTATGGCAAATTTGGTGTCTGATATAACTTACTTCAAACAGGGAGAGAACTCCTATTCTTTCATTATTGACGGTAGAGGGCGCACTTTGATGCATCCTCTTCTTCCTCTGCCGTCACAAGCAACTGGTGTTCCTATTTATGTTGGCATTCAACACCTGGAGAGAGAAAGTGACGCAGCGGAAGTGATATCATCCATGAAAAGGTATTCCTTAATAAATAAATAATGCAACTGGAAAGCATTTGGATCTCTCACGGGACAGTTAAGACCGCGTCTCTCTTTATATGAAAAAATGGCAGTTTCTTACGGAGGTTGGTGAACCACTGGAGCCTGTCCACGAAATGTGTTGCTAGGTAAATTGACCGTCGCTGGGCAACAGGTAGCCACGATAAATAAACTTGAAAACAAAATTGATCTCTCACACGGATCAGTGCTTAATACGTACCGTTGAACTGCGAATCCGGGGTTCGCAAGTTCGACCCCCGTCGGACCTTAATAATATTAAGTCTTTTAAATGGGACTATTTGTGATTTGGAATTTTTATTTAATTGTAACAAAAATACAAGCAGGTTATGAACATTCATAGTGTCCTGTCTATAGAGAGACATATCATTAGCGTCTATCTTCCGATAGTATGACTCCTATATCTAGTCACTTAATATATGGAGGAGGGCCAATCACTGATGGTGTAAGAACTTGTGGACCAACCCATTTGCTAATTACTTATTTGTTATACGATTGCTATTGTTACATACATGTATATAGAGCAATACAATATTATCAAATCAAAACAGTCACTTTATAATTTTTATTCTAAACGATTACACAGGTTCAGTTTATATGAACATTTATAATTGTTGTTATAATTTTCTAGTAGAGATACCGGTAGCAAGTCGTTCGTCTCGTCTAGAACGCTATTTATAATTGTTGTTATATTTTCTAGTAGAGATACCGATAGCAAGTCGTTCGTCTCGTCTAGAACGCTATTTATAATTGTTGTTATATTTTCTAGTAGAGATACCGGTAGCAAGTCGTTCGTCTCGTCTAGAACGCTATTTATAATTTTTGTTATATTTTCTAGTGGAGATACCGGTAGCAAGTCGTTCGTCTCGTCTAGAACGCTGTCAAGAGGAGACGTCTATTATGAAGGCATCAACAATGATACTATGACGTCAACGTACTACTGGACACCTGTAAGGCTCAATAGTAGGGCATATATTGCATAGTCTGCTAAGCAGCAGTACCAAACTTTTGAAACTGAATTCCGTACAATCTTAGTTCTTACAAACATCTTCATACAATCATACCATTAATACTGGAAGGGTCTGGAGGGGTAATTTTTCGATTAATCTCATTTTGAAATAACAATGGAAAGTTCGTTATAAGAATGGCATATTCACCATATGACCTAAGCTGTCATATATGTTATCCTCTTAGTATATAACCATTAATAACATTATTATTATTATTAATTTATTATACGATAATTGCCATATTACACATGGCTAAAAGTCGGGTGTATACATATATATATAATTATACATGTACGTACTATATTTGACCAGGTTTTAAACAGCAATTTCTCAGTGTATTGTATAATAATAATAATATTATTATTATTCGATAATTGCCATATTACACATGGCTAAAATTCGAGTGTATACATATATACTGAGTCAAAAAAGAAACGATACCTGGTGTTTATGTGTCTATAATTTCAACATTTATTAAGAAAATTCTTTGAAAATTCATAAGATGATAGTCCAACATGTTTGAAAGAGGAGCACATAAAGCATAATGAGCCTCCGAAACTGTCTGCTGCGTGATGACGTAATTCGTCGGACAGGGGTCTAATGGAGTTTTCACACAGACGTCAATACCGAGTATGGGCACCATTTGCGTCTCTCACTGCAATGCACCGCCGTCGCATCGAACGGAAGAGTGTCTGAATCTCTTGCTGGTCAATATTTGTCCACTCCTGACGCAAAACATCCCTCAGTTGGTTTAACGTTACCGGCTGACGTCGTCTGACGCGGCGGTCTAACGTATCCCACAAATGTTCTATGGGTGACAAGTCTGGTGACAAAGCAGGCCACGGCAGGGTTTCAATATTGTTCTGCTCCAATAATGTGGTGGAAATCCGAGCAGTATGACACCTGGCGTTGTCCTGTTGGAACAGTGTGACGTTTCTGTTGGCGTTAAAGAACGGCACAACAACTGGCGCAAGGATCTCATCACAGTACCGCTGGGCGTTTAGGTTCCCGTCCACCACTAACAGTTCAGTGCGACTGCCGAAGGTGATACCGCCCCACGCCATAACGCTTCCGCCCCCGAACAGATCGACCTGACGTACACATGCGTCGGCGTAACGTTCACCGCGTCTGCGATATACCCGCTCTCTGCCATTCGCTCGACGCAAACAGAACCGCGATTCATCGCTAAACATCACCGAATGCCACTGTAACCGAGTCCAGCGAGCACGTTCCGTCGTCCATTCCCGCCGTACGTCACGGTGACGTCGTGTCAGGATGGGTCCAACGTATGGCCGATAGGCACGAATGCCACGTTCACCGAGCCGGTTCCTGACTGTTTGTGCACTGATGCGATTGTTGGTCATCCCAGGAGTAACGGCAGCTGTGTGCGTAGCAGGTAGGAACCGGTCACGTAAATGTGACGTCCGAATGTGACGGTCCTGTTCACGCGTCGTCACACGTGGTCGACCAGATCTTGGACGGTCGTCCACCGATCCATGTGTTCGATAACGTCGAAGTAGACGTGTTATCGTGATCCGCGTAACCCCGAGTCGATTTGCGACGTCACGCTGACGTAAACCGCCGTCAATCATGCCAATGGCACGCATTCTCTGATTGCGGTTTAGCCTAGGCATTTTGTTAGAGGTAACAATGGGTATGTAAGGTGTTTTTCCTCGATGATAATGCAATACCAGTACAATAAACCGGTTTTCCGATTTGTACATGTGTAGGAAGTTGTCTTTGTTGAGGAGCACGTGCAAATCGGAAATTCGGCGTTCCAGGATTATCGGGTATTTATTTACCTGTGTTTATGGTTGGCTGACGTTGCAATAAGATACCCGGTACTGATACGTAATAATATATTAAACCTTTCTATGGTTTTATCCGTTTTACGTCATTTTTAGTTTGGTATCGTTTCTTTTTTGACTCAGTATATATATATATATACGTACTATATTTGACCAGGTTTTAAACAGCAATTTCTCTGTGTATTGTATAATAATATAATATTATACATAAAATTATTATTATTCGATAATTGCCATATTACACATGGCTAAAAATCGAGTGTATACATATAGTATACGTACTATGTTTGAGCAGGTTTTAAACAGCAATTTCTCTCTGTGTATTTGTATAATAATAATGATATTATTATTATACATAAAATTATTATTATACGATAATTGCCATATTACACATGTTTAAAAGTCGAGTGCATACATATAATATACGTAATATGTTTGACCAGGTTTTAAACAGCAACTTCTCTCTGTGTATTGTTGTTGGCTCCGGTGATGTTCAAGCTACTATGCATGCACTACAACCCAATCCAAAGTCATTCTTCTATCATAGAACAGACCTTCAAGGAAACAAGATTACCAGCTGCATCCATTTCAACAGATTCTCTACAAAAGGTGATGATTTTACGAGACTGATTTTTTTCAATAACAATAGCAAAATAATTTCTCATTATGAAATTACATGTGAATTTTAAAGCTCCGATATATATCTACATTTACTGAGAATGTCCTGCACACTCTGATATTCAAGTAAATATGAACATATACCATTTAAATTTACGTATTTGTCCAGTGTGTAACCAAGGAGTAGGAGACGAATTTCATTATTTATTAGAAAGTAGTTCCTTATTAGATAAAAATAGAGATTGGTCAATGGTAGATTCTGTAGGATACAAACTAGTATGCGTTAAGAACAATTTAAGAATGGCACAACATTAATGGGATAATTTATGTACAAACAGTTTGTTGTGGGCTGTGTATTTAATGCCTAAGCTTAATATACTTGTATTGTATCTCAAAATAGAATTGTTGCACTCTTGGTTATGAAACCAGTACAGAGACTGACGCACTAGCAGAGTGATTCACTTCAAACAGTGCTTACTTATGGTTTCATCGCTTTCTACCCACCCTCCCCAACCTCCCTTTTACTGTTAGCTTTTCACCTGATAACAAGCTATATTTTCAAATACTTGTATATATTTTGGTATTACTACATTATATGTTTATCTCTTAATCGCCATTTGTGCACAACATTATATATGCAATGGAGGAAAATCTCAATAAGCTTTAAGCTTCCGATTTAATCCATTTTCGTTTTGTATACAATGTATATGTAATGTACATTATTATCGAATAACTATGTTTAAACCAAACCAGTACGGACCATTGTCAAACTCTTTGCGCACTAGCGGTGAAAACAACATTCAATTATATCATGGAATGTCATTAGAATTGTGTCGTTACGACGCA
This sequence comes from Archivesica marissinica, assembly GCA_014843695.1. Classification (NCBI taxonomy): domain Eukaryota; kingdom Metazoa; phylum Mollusca; class Bivalvia; order Venerida; family Vesicomyidae; genus Archivesica; species Archivesica marissinica. The sequence goes on from CM026398.1 coordinate 27,169,932, forward strand.
TTTCCAATGAAAACACGTGACATAGTTCCAGCGTTTTCAATTACAAATAAGAAAACCACATTAATGAACTTTCGGCTGCAACAAATATTTTATCTATTAATACTTTAATAGCGTTTATTTTACGCAACATGGAAAGTGGTAATGTTGTTAAAACATGTGGCTCAGCCCACTATATTATGTATTCTAGTTGTTCTTGTACATTATTGATTTCTAATAAAATATTATGTTTTAAAAATGAAACAAGTTTAAACCTGCTTCCATTCAATGATGCTACCTTTGTTTCGTTATACATGTATTTGCTTGTGGAATATGTGTCTAGAGATAATTGCTATTCTCTATAACCATAGTACCGGACAGGTTCATTAGTGCTGCGCTTATATGCACGTTCCTAATGCTTGTTTCCCGGCGTTTATTTGGCAACAAGAACTGTTAGGGGGAAAGAAAACCTTATGCAGATCAGCACAACGCCAAACCACAGTAATGCAGTAGCTTCTTGTTGATTTGTAACATGCACGTTCCTAATGCTTGCTTTCCGGCGTTTATTTGGCAACAAGAACTGTTAGGGGGAAAGAAAACCTTATGCAGATCAGCACAACGCCAAACCACAGTAATGCAGTAGCTTCTTGTTGATTTGTAACATGCACGTTCCTAATGCTTGCTTTCCGGCGTTTATTTGGCAACAAGAACTGTTAGGGGGAAAGAAAACCTTATGCAGATCAGCACAACGCCAAACCACAGTAATGCAGTAGCTTCTTGTTGATTTGTAACATGCACGTTCCTAATGCTTGCTTTCCGGCGTTTATTTGGCAACAAGAACTGTTAGGGGGAAAGAAAACCTTATGCAGATCAGCACAACGCCAAACCACAGTAATGCAGTAGCTTCTTGTTGATTTGTAACATGCACGTTCCTAATGCTATTTTCCGGCGTTTATTTGGCAACAAGAACTGTTAGGGGGAAAGAAAACCTTATGCAGATCAGCACAACGCCAAACCACAGTAATGCAGTAGCTTCTTGTTGATTTGTAACATATGCGCAGAAACAAGCGCAAAGAAAACTATCGAATACATATGTATACTGTCCATGAGACTATATATAAACCAGAAGCATGTACACAAACTGCCTTTATTCCATGTAATAATTGGAGTTTACTTTTTAGACACATCGGCAGTGATGATAACTCCTGGGGGGTTTGTAAACCCGTCTCTGTATCTAGAAACCGAAGAAACCAACACTCAAGTGGACGCGTATGCAAAATTCCTGACGGGCAAGACAAATACAAACCCTGGGTTTAAGGTAAACAATACGTCCATTAAGCAGTACGTTCATTTAAAGTCCAGTTAAATGCCAGTATATACACTCGAGCCCCCAACTAGTTAAATCATGGTTACTGATTGCCTGTCAGCCTGGCCTGCAAGGATAGGGTTCTGGAAGTACTGATGCTCATAAGAGATGTCTCATTATGATAAGTCATAAATGGTTGGCACTTTCAATAGGGATGGCACTATTATAAACAATCGATTTAATAAAACTAATTTCATATTAGAATAGACCATATTGTAGAAATCGCAATATATATGCTGCCTATGGCAGACCGCGCAGCAAGTCTAGCCATATCGTGAAAGGCTGTAGTTCTTCATTATTCATAATATTATGTTATATTTCGGGTTTTACGCCTGCATCAGCACCATTTCGGGCTATATCGCCGGCGGGCAGTTTACCTAACAACACCTCTCCTGGGCAGGCTCCAGCGGTTAACCAGTACTTGGGTGCACCAACCTCCGTAAGAAATTGCCAACTTTTTCATATAAATGAGACACGGCCTGAGCGGAATATTCATAATATAGACTCAGTTTATCATTTCTTATTAGTTTGTCCTTATTATAATGATATAAGAAATACACATTTACCGATATTATTGTTCATGGCCAACCATTAATAAGTTTAGTGCGGGCCGTTGTTAAAACGTGTGGCCCAAACCATTTGTATGTTCATGCGTTGTATTGTATCTTATGTGTATGACATATGTACTATTGATTTGCAATAAAATATGGTTAAATAAATTTTAAAAATGTTTAGAACACTCCTGAATTCAACACCAATAAACAAACTTGTCAATTTAGCTGAATATATTTATTTAGCAACAAGTAAAAGAAATTATATTAATTAAATAAAAGAATGTTACTACTTGTAAAATAATTATTTGTGAGACACTGAATATCAATTATATTGTTAAACAATATATATATCATGCTTTTCTGTAAACTGTGTATGTAACTGCCAATCACGTTTCTTGGCGATGTACATGTTTATGCCAATAAAAACTTTGACTTGACTCGACTTGAATTTGACTGTATTGATACAACGGTACGATGTTCAAGGTGAAATACGAAAAATACACACAAACATATAAATAAAAAAATAATATATGTACTACAGCAAACATAGTATAATGGACCACTGGTCGTTCGCAACGTACCGGTTAGCTATAAATAACGTTTCTGCATATGAACACAGATGGATCTGTAATCCAGTGGTAACACGCTGGACTGGTAATCCATGGATCGCAGGTTCGATCCCTCGTCTTTCAGATGGGATGTTAACCCGATGTCTAGTGTCGGTGCTTTACATCGTGCACGTAAAATAACCAGAGGAGACTCTGGAATGGGTCTCTGTCTGTATCATGCACTATCCTCCAAAATCTAAAATGACTAATCTCTTCAGGAGGTGTCGCTCACATGGGCAACCGGTAGCGACGATAAATAAACGTAAAACACACTGAATATGAACAAATACAACTGATAAAGGAAATGTAGATGTCTAATACTACAGTCGCTAATGCAAAAATTGGTGCGCAAATAAATAATATTCACATACTAACATGTACGAACAAGTGTGGTCCAACATGTCTGAGTACGAACTAGACAGGTTGCGAATCGAATAATGTTCAAAGAACATTAGTGTCAAATTACACGAAAATACAATATATTTATTATAGTTATATAAAGTAAAACAAGAAATAAACCTACACCTTGAGGTCATAAACTAGTGGGTGTACCTTGTAATGGGAACTGCATTGCAAAACCACCTAAAAAACCTCGTGTGGTAAACTGCGCCTTGCTCGAAAACAAATGAGGGTAAACAAACCAGGGAAGATAAGGCTGAATCGACTAGTAGGCTAGACAAGCGGGCAAAAACAACCAAAATTAACTTATCCTTTTCATAACCGTTTCTTGAAATATTTACGTCAAAAACGCATCTCCAACATTCTGACAAACAAACAATTACAATGGGCATGCTGCCCCCTAACATTCATGGACCTCTCGTCTATCTATCTTCCTCTAATGTCGAACCCATCGCGGGGATATACTCAGACCTCAGACTGACACATTATTTTAAACCAAGACTCACCTGCAACTGGATAACAAACATACCAGTGAAAATATTCTAAATGGATCGTGTACATGTTTTCGGCTGAAGCATACACGCTCATCTTTATTACATTGTGCTACATAATAATGAGAACCATTTGGCAGTTACTGTCCCTGAATACTCTTTTAGGAGGATGAGTCCTATTAATTGTTTTGTACTTATGGTTGTGTAAAACAACAAATAAATTGCCTAGTAAATAGCCTACATAGTAAAAAGTAAAAACATGTTCATTTATATTTCCAATCTTTCATTTCTTCTGATACCACATCCACTGTGAAGAGGTATTCAAATGAAACTGTAAAAGAGCAAAACTCTTCCAATTATAATATTTTCCATACCCAGTGCTCACCCGTGAATAACGTCACTGTGTTTACACACTATATTCCTCCGCCAAATAATACAGTATACCAACCTTCAGTTTGCAATGACCTGAATTCTTATACCACATCTTTTCTACACATCAACTAGTCTGAATCTCAAGTCACATAATTTCTCAAAAAACACAAAAACTATACACTGCCTGTCATGAAAATGCATTCTTATCAAAACGAAAAATGAACTATATTAGTTATTGGGACTACGCGGATGCACTTCTGCCTATTTACGTATATACAACCTTATCGTTGTTTCCTTTGCACCACATGCTATCAATTGTACCCGTGTTCTAATCTTTTAATTTTTAAATTAGGCAGAAGTCGTGATAGCGCTGTGGTAGAGCGATTGCTTCAGGTGCAAAATACCATTAGTTCTCTCCCCGCTGGAGTAGTTACGCGTGTGCCCTCAGGCAAGGCATTTAAATTCCACATTGCTTCTTCTCTTTTCCTCGTGGCGATGGATGTAATCAGGAATGAGTTCTCGAGAGTGATTAATATAAGTTGTAAGAACTTGTTTCACAATCGAGCTAAAATACATTTGTATAAACTAATTATTAAATTACTTAATCCCGACAGATGCCCAATGGATACATAGTTGTTCACTGTAGACATTTGAACTCATGTACAGTCAAACCTGTGTTAGTGGTCACCTCTATTAAACAGCCAACCTGCATTACGCAGTCAGTTTTCAGATTCCCAATATGTTGCTTTATCATACATTTAACCTCTATTAAGCAGCCAACCTGCATTAAACAGCCATTTTTCAGATTCCCAATATGTTACTTTATTATACATTTAACCTCTATTAAGCAGCCAACTGTGCTAAGCACTTTCTGTGATTCTTTTGACTGGCTGCTTAAGACAGGTTTGACTGCAATTAACATGATTTTGATAAGATCACATTAATCATGCATCATTTTATGTTATGGGAAAACATTAAAAACAAAGGATTCCAACTAAAAGCACACACATACATTTCGGGATAAATCGGACTTTATCTGCCAAGGGAGGTCATTATTTTATATTATTTCAGCCTTCGATAATCAATTCAGTAACAGCCACTTACAGTGCGGAGATCACATGGAGAGCCAACCCGGAATCTGGCAATATGGTGATCTGGCGATACATTGGAACAACGGATGGAGTGATGAGAGTGTACCCTGCAATTCAGCTTCCAAAAAACTATGACCATACCAGGCGGCCATGGTATGTGATTTATCTACAATATAAATATAGTCAAACCTGTGTTCGTGGTCACCTCCATTAAGCAGACAACCTCCATTAAGCAGCCAATCTGCATTAAGTAGCCATTTTCTAGATTCCCAATATGCTGTTTTACTATACATTTCACCTCTATTAAGCAGCCACCTGTGCTAAGCAGCCACTTTCTGTGATTCCCTTGGCTGGCTGCTTAACACAGGCGTGACTGTTGTGTTTCTGATTAAGCTGCATCTATCATTCAACACTATAAAGAAGTCTCCTGTACAATGGATATGGTGACAGCCTCGAATCCGAGACGTTGGGAGTTCGAGCTCCAACAGAAACATGGTGGTGTTCTCCTTGTGCAAGGCATTTACGCACACCTCCGTCCTTCTCTCTTTCGTGATAATTTATTTGCTTACGGGGTTTATAGTCGAACCAACAGCTTAGGTCTTATATCAACTATCCTGCTGTTATTGGTGAAAGAAGACCCCTAGTGCCCCTCCCAGCACCCAGCGGAATGCCAGGAACTGGCGAGAACACTGTTAGAACCACCGACCTTCCGCAAGCCAGCCAGTAATGAAGTCTCGAGAGAGCCATCAGACTAATATATCGTGTAAGAAGTTATTTCATAATCGCAATAAAAGAAAACAATTTGTATGAACTATGCAGAACCTATGCTGGACGTATGTTAAAAAGAAAGCATAGCCTTGTAAAGCTAGAGTGCTCTCTGTATATTATGGATGAAGAAGAACCCGCATTCAATATTAGCGATATATATATGTGTGTTTTACGTTTATTTATCGTCGCTACCGGTCGCCCATATGATCGACACCTCCTGAAGAGACCAGTCGTTTTAGATTGTGGAGGATAGTACATGATACACAGAGGGAGAGAGACCCATTCCAGAGTCTCCTCTTGTTCTTTTTACGTGCACGGTGTATATATTACGAATTATATACGTTATATACTGTTTTTACAGGTATGAGAGATCTATATCGAACAAAGGAAAATTAGTTCTTTCAGCGCCTTATGGAGACCTTTGGGGATCCGGGTTTCTTGTAACGCTTTCGACGGCTATAACAGAGCCCGGGTAAACACTTTAAAGTACTAGATGATAATTATAGTTTGTCATTCTTCTACCTGTTCTTTTATATGCATAATTATATATCATTTCAGTACTAAAACACTCAAAAACAGAGTGCTCAATGGTGTTCCAGAGCAAATATATATGTTGGTGAATGATGAATCAACACATAAAAAAAAAGTTGAAAGAACTTGTTTCGCATTCGAGCTAAATAAATTTGTATAAACTAACACATAAAAGGGTTATTATATATAACCCTTCTATGTGTTGATTCATCATTCACCAACATATACATATAATTCCCAACGTACATGCCTGTTTGTTTTGTGGGAGGCATGGTTATTTTTTCAGAAGAGGATAAATGGTTGTGGTGTCTAAAATTGTTAATTTCTTGCTACATTTGCGTAATATATAAATTTGGATAGGTTTTGAACACTTGTCCTGTCTGTTAGTAAGGTAATAAACGTTTGTTCGGTAGGCCAACCGTGTAGTGGAACAAGTAATTAGATCATCCTCGCAACAGCGTAGTCTCTAAGACACGCATTTTATTTCGAGAAGCGCTGCCCAATGCTGCGAATGCGCATGCCCATAACGTCAAGTGCGCATGTCAGCTGTATATCATTAGTGAGGAAGTTCATACGAAATTAAATACATTCAATGATATACGTTCGACACAGGAAATGCAATAGCGATGTAAATATCATGTACTAGTGACAATGTGTTTACCTGCTATACATAATGTGTCTTTCTTAAGTTGTGTCAGCGATTTAAAATATGTTGCTAAGTTACAAACGTTGTGTGAATTATATTTCCGCTTACAGTATGCTATTTATGGTATATTCAGGTCGTCGGAAAGCACGATGGCAATCGTAGCAACTGATTTTACCATCTCATACCTGTATACTGCCTTGATATCCATACCTCAATATAACATATGCCGAGACGGAGAATATAAGTAAGTACATATTGTTTTCTTGCTATATATTTGAATTAGTTTATACAAATTTATTTTAGCTCGATTGCGAAACAAGTTATTTCAACATATATAAATCACTCTCGAGACCTCATTCCTGATGGAATCCATCGCCACGAGGGAGAGAGAAGAGACAACGTGGAATTTAAATGCCTTGCCTAAGGGCACAATCGTAACGGCTCCAGCGGGGCTCGAACTCCGGACCTTTCGCACCTGAAGCGAACGCGTATCCACTGCTCTATCACGACTTCCACAATTTGAATTAAAGTCTAATCGCATATTAATTATTATTATTATTATTATGAATTTACCTAGCGTAAAATAGCACCAAAGAAAAGGTATTCGTGGAAGTCGTGATAGCGCAGTGGATATGCGTTCACTTCAGGTGAGAAAGGTCCGGAGTTCGAGCCCCGCTGGAGCCGTTACGATTGTTAAATTCCACATTGCTTCTTCTCTCTCCTTCATGGCGATGGATTCCACCTGGAATGAGGTCTCGAGAGTGATTAATATAAGTTGAAAGAACTTGTTTCGCAATCGAGCTATAATAAATGTGTATGAACTAAAGAAAAATACTGTTTCACGTCTAAGTAGGCCGGGCACTGCTACTACATATACTGACTGACACCACCAAAACGAAACTGTGCGCTTGCCTTAGAGGTAAAATATATATCTTTATGGAACAAAATATATGCAAATTTGGCCGTCTACGCGCTTATATATTAGGTAAATCTGTGCAATGTATGAAGGATTCTTGTCTTCACTATGATAGTAACATCCATAAAAAGTAACTCTCAATATAAAAGTGCCCGTTTTTTTAATATTTTTCCTAAATAAATTGAATAATTATTGTGTATCAGTAACACGACACAGACATAAGTGAACGTATGATATTGTGACACTTGTAGATCAGATTAGTCCATAAATAAGGCAAGATCTGTAGCCCAGTGGTAAAACACTGGACTTGTAATCCAGGGATCGCAGGTTCGATCCCCCGTCTGACCTTAATAAAATTAACAGTCTTTCAGATGGGACGTTAAACCGAGGTCTCGTGTCGGTGCTTTACACCGTGCACGTAAAAGAACCAGAGGAGACTCTGGAATGGGTCTCTGTCTGTATCATTGCACTATCCTCCAACATCTAAAATGACTAATCTCTTTATGAGGCGTCGCTCATATGGGCAACCGGATGCGACGATAAATAAACGTAAAACACACACCATAAATTATAATCCACTGGCGCAAAGCTTTGTGATACCATTGACCACTCATATCAGTGTAATTCAGGATACACACATGGTTTAAAGCTAGTTGACTTACATATATTGTGTATATCTACACATGTCGTATACGACGTTTATTTAATAGACGAATTGCTTCCTTTCTGTCATGAATATTTGGGGATGAATGCTACACTGTAATTGGAAATTATTTTCAGTAAAACCCTAAATTATATGACCAAATAATATTCTTTATTTTTACGTCCCTTTAAGCATCATTTTACAATATATAATATTGGTATGTTTGTTTGGAACTATTATACATGGACACAATTGCTTTGGATACTTTATTCGATGAAACTAATATAATATTAATTATCTTGCAGGTGTTTCTTGGTCGATGACAGCGGATTTATCATATTACACCCTGACTTTAATGAGCCCACAACGAAAGCTCCAATGTTAGAAAATGTCCACATAACATATAAGGTTTGATTAATTTTCGTGGCCATTTTACTTGGACCTTTCTAGCTTGGAAATAGTTCATGGACGCACGTATACCATGTGTAAGGGAGTTCATGTTAACACTGTAAAGGTCTAAAACCAGGTTTTGCATAATATTATGTTGTTTTTTTATACAATTTTATTTTAGCTCGATTGCGAACCAAGTTCTTACAACTTATATTAATCACTTTGGAGACCACATTCCTGATGAAATCCATCGCCATGAGGGAGAGAGAAGAGACAACGTGGAATTTAAATGCCTTGCCTAAGGCCACACTCGTAACGTCTCCAGCGGGGTTCGAACTCCGGATCTTTCGTACCTGAAGCGAACGCGCATACTACTATGTGTGATAAGGGCTTCCGTGGCATAGTGGTTACGGTCGTTGACTTCGTACTTGATGCTCACCGCTGTAGGTTCGATCCCCACTGGTGATGTGGAATTAATGCATGCGAGTAAGCTATCCAGCGACCGAACTGTAGACCGCCGATTCTACCTTGATGCCCACCAGTACCTGAAATACTGCTCGGAGAAGTACCCGGGGACCCTTCTCCACCAATAACAGCTGGAGAGTCGCCAAGCTGTCAGTACATCTTTAAACCCCAAAAAAGGTTGTCCGATTAGCGCAGTGGTTAGCGCGCTCGCTTCTCACCAATGCAACCCAGGTTCGATCCTCGAACCGGGAAGTATGTGAGATGATACGGTGGTCGCCAGATCGGACATGTGGGTTTTCTCCGGGTACTCCGGTTTCCTACCACACGAATGACCACATATACGCTTTCATCCGCGCCAACGAGAGTAATTAATATAAGTTGTTAGAACTAAGTTTTAAACCCAAAAAACAAGCAAACCAAACAATGAAAACAAATGCCGATATAATAGTTTATACAAATTTAGTTTAGCTCGATTGCGAAACAAGTTCTTTCAACTTATATTAATCACTCTCGAGACCTCATTCCTGATGGAAACCATCGCCATGATGATTGAGCTTATTTACCCTCGCCACCGGCGAACCATGAGGGAGAGAGAAGAGGCAATGTGGAATTTAAATGCCTTGCCTAAGGGCACAATCGTAACGGCTCCAGCAGGGCTCGAACTCCGGACCTTTCGCACCTGAAGCGAACGCAATATGCCGATATAATACAATGTTGATACACAACGGTTCTAAATAAACTATTTGATTGAATAAAATATGCTGCATGACAAAGTACCGATCTCTATAAGAAAGTTCAACCGCTGGTAGGCCCGTAGCCACACTGAGGCAAATGAGGAACTCTGATAAAACTGCCTTCAAAACGCACAGACAAGCATCCTCAAAATAAGTCGGGGTCGCCTCGGTTATTTTCAGATTCTGGCTAACACTGGCTGGACCACGGACGCCAAATATATATAGTAGCATTGGATATAAACGATTGTATAATTCCCAGATCATTAGTAGGAATTTAAGTTCCAACTGATCCCGTAGCTCCCTTTCTTACCAGGAACCAGCAATTGCCGACGACTTGGTCACCAATAACAACATGGTCAGGACATATTGTATAGATTTTGAGAGTATAAAAGAGCAATACAGTTATAGGGTAAGTAAAACAGTCTTTCAGATGGGACGTTAAACCGAGGTCTAGTGTCGGTGCTTTACACCGTGAACGTAAAAGAACCAGAGGAGACTCTGGAATGGGTCTCTGTCTGTATCATTGCACTATCCTCCAAAATCTAAAATGACTAATCTCTTCAGGAGGCGTCGCTCATATGGGCAACCGGTAGCGACGATAAATAAACATAAAAACACAGGGTAAGTACGAAACACTGTAGCTGGGAATGGTGGTCCATGCATTTTGCTATTTCCCTCATTCCTTATATTTCCAAACATTAATAAAAAGCGACATATAGTTTCGGAGTCGATCTTGCTGTAGTAACCACGTGCACTCGGTTTTCTCGAACACAAGGGATGGGATGGAGTGGGATGGGATGGGATGGGATGGGATGGGATTGGGATGGGATGGGATGGGATGGGATGGGATGGGATGGGATGGATGGGATGATGGAGTGGGATAGGAGGATGGAGTGGGATGGGATGGGATGGGATGGGGTGGGATGGGATGGGATGGGATGGATGGGATGGGATGGGGATGGGATGGATGGGATGGGATGGGATGGGATGGATGGGATGGGATGGGATGGATGGGATGGAGTGGGCTGGATAGTGATGGGATGGGATGGGAGGTGATGTGGAGTAGGATGGAATAAGGTGGGATGGGATGGTGATGTGGGGTAGGATGGGATAAGGTGGGATGGGATGGTGGTGTGAAGTAGGATGGGATAAGGTGGGATGGGATGGTGATGTGGAGTAGGATGGGATAAGGTGGGATGGGGTGGTGGTGTGGAGTAGGATGGTATGAGGTGGGATGGGATGGAGTGAGATGTAATGGGATGGTGATGTGGAGTAGGATGGGATAAGGTGGGGTGGGATGGAGTGGGATGGGATGAGATGGAATTAGATTGGATGAGTTACTTAATTTAGTTTGTTATTAAGCTATAGAACACACTTACTATTACAACACGTTATACCTATAATGTAAAAAATACAAAATGAAATGGAGGTAGCATGATGTTGAAATCCACGAGACATTTATATTTCAGCGTTTTGCATGGAGCATAACGGGTACATATAATTTACATAAATAATACACAATATATTTATATCTAGGCTTCGTGATAATGATACGAATTGTATGTAAAATGAATGAGATGATGTGTATGATTTTCACTTTATATTATTTACGATAATTTTATATTATTTACAGATAACGACGCCAACGAACGGGTTAGATCGCCAGACATCTTATGCTAAATATGAAATACGTCCTGTTGAAAACACAAATGTGTTTATAGTTATACAGAAGAAAGCCTATATACCACCGCAGAGAATCTGTTGCCAGGTACCGTATCTGTACACTATTACAACCAATCACACTCTACAGACGCCTCCTGAAGAGATTAATCATTTTATATCTCGGAGGTTGGTGCAATGATACAGACAGAGACCCATTCTAGAGTCTTCTCTGATTCGCTCTCCTTGGTTTAATGTCCCTATTGAATAGTATTAGGGTCAGTCGGGGGATCGAACTTTCGATGGGTATACAGAAGAATGCTTATACTGTCAAACCTGTCTTAAGCAGCCGGCCAAGAGAGTCAGAGAAAGTGGCTTGCGAAACAAGTTGTATCAACTTATATTAATCACTCTGGTTGGCGCAGATGAAAGCATAAATGTGGTCATTCGTGTGGGAGGAAATCAGAGTACCCGGAGAAAACCCACCTGTCCGATCTGGCGACTATCGTACCATCTCACATACGTCCCGGTCCGAGGATCGAACCCGGGTTTCATTGGTGAGAAGCTTTATTCATTATACAGCGATTGTGAAAACACGTGTTGCTTGTTTGTGTTGTGGGGTTTATAGCCACAAAACAGCGTGTGTCATATGGAGACTCTCCGACTACTATAGTTGCTGGTATACGGTACCAGGTGCCCGTCTGAGCAGTATTTCTGGCACGGTCTGGCACCGGGTAGTTCCGCAATCCAGCTGGATAGCTTTCTCACATGACACAATTCGACACCCTCATTGGGAGTCAGACATACTGCTGTGGGGACAAATGATTTGAAGTCAGTATTGTATCCGTGTACAATATCTATCCATCTACTTTCCAGAACTACGGAACTGCACCAACTATACTGGCGTGCAGGACATCAAGCTGCGACTGCCTTTGCTACAAGGATGTTGTCTTTGATTACTGCAACAATGAATATGAACATTTAATGTAAGTATCTATTTTTTTTCCCAATATATTTTATTGCATGAAACAATATACATGTTTATAGCAAACAAATATTATACAACACAAAGACATGGATTTTCTTAACAGAAGAGCTATGTAATACTGTGGATTAATTAATAATTATATTTTCGTTTCAATTTCTCAACAAATTTGCGTGATATATAAATTTACTAAGACCATTTATAACAACAACTGATGTTTCTGATAAAAGATTAATAAATGTTTGCTTAGTCGGCCAAGTGTAATAATAGTGTTTCAAAAATGTCTTTCGTAAATCTGAGTATTTTGGACAAATGAGTAAGAAGTGATATTCATTTTCAATTTGGTTAAACTGGCAATTTTCACAATATCTAATATTTCTAGGTATGTTCGTATATAACCTGGTGGCCCCCTACATTTTATTTCAGCCGGGAATAAATGTATTGCGTTTGTAATACTAATGTCGTAAGAGTTATCAGGTTCATTATACAGTCAAACCTGTCTTAAGCGGCTGTCCGATTAGCGCAGTGGTTAGCGCGCTCGCTTCTCACCAATGCGACCCGGGTTCGATACTCGAACCGGGAAGTATGTGAGATGGTACGATGGTGGCCAGATCGGACAGATGGGTTTTCTCCGGATACTCCGGTTTCTCCCACATGAAGGGCCACATATACGCTTTCATCCGAGCCAACGAGAGTGATTAATATAAGTTGTTAGAACTTGCTTCTAAATCGTTGTAAAATAAATAAAGTTTGAACTTTGAAAGCGTAACTTTGAGTCATGATGTGGATTCCAGACCAGATTATTCTATGTATGCGGTTTAGCTATACATTTTATGTATGCATTTCAGAGATGCAGGGCCAACATGTTCCCCGCGGACCCCTGCTTTGGAAACAGAAAGTATTGAGGAAAGTGATCAGATCGAACATTTACCATTATGTTACGAAACAAATTGTGACGCTAAGCTTTCAGAAAGGTATTTTTGTATTTGTATATATGTTTGCATCTGCCGATTCAAGTTTTCAAAAAAGAGAGTTATTTGAACTTATTTCATAGAGAATTCCTAGTGCTTCTGTATCTGTTCTATTCTACTCCACATACACTTGGTGAATTGTCCATTAGCATCTTTGTCATGTGTGTGTGTTTTACGTTTATTTATCGTCGCTACCGATTACCCATATGAGCGACGCCTCCTGAAGAGATTAGTCTTTTTAGATTTTGGAGGATAGTGCAATGATACAGAAAGAGACCCATTACAGAGTCTCCTCTGGTTCTTTTACGTGCACGGTGTAAAGCACCGACACGAGACCTCGGTTTAACGTCCCATCTGAAAGACTGTTAATTTTATTAGGGTCAGACGGGGGAAATTTGTCATTAGCACTTTATATACAAACATTAAACAAAATCACCCTACTAGCCATGGTTGTTCCTTTTATCTTGTTGCAGCGACTGTCATAGCACATCCGGATGCAGCTGGTGCTCCAAAGACAAAAACATGATTGCTCTGTCTTCACCGTATTGTACGCGACAGGAAGCGTGTTATTTTGGAATTCAGAGTCTCTCTCAGTGTCCAGCGGGTATATAAGTGTATTTGTATATGACTTTGAGATGCATTAGTATATTTTTAAAAATACTTTCGCTTTCAAAATCCCAACGCTATATTTGATGTGTGGGGATCTGCTTTCACCGCATCCAACAAACTATCTGCTGTCACAGCACCCAACAACACACTATCTGCGTTCACATCATCCAACAAACTATCTGCTGTCACAGCATCCAACAAACTATCTGCTGTCACAGCATCCAACACATTATCTGCGTTCACATCATCCAACAAACTATCTGCTGTCACAGCATCCAACACACTATCTGCGTTCACAGCATCCAACAAACTATCTGCTGTCACATCATTCAACACACTATCTGCGTTCACAGCATCCAACATACTATCTGCGTTCGTAGCATCCAACACACTATCTGCTTTCATAGCATCCAACACACTATCTGCGTTCACAGCATCCAACACATTATATGCTGTCACAGCATCCAACACACTATATCTGCGTTTGCAGCATCCAACATACTATCTACTTTCACAGCACCCAACACATTATATGCTGTAACAGCATCTAACACACTATCTGCTTTCACACCATCTAACATAATATCTGCTTTCATAGCATCCAACACATTATCTGCTGTCACAGCATCCAATACACTACCTGATGTTACATCATCCAACACAGTATCTGCGTTCACAGCATCCAACAAACTATCTGCTGTCACATCATTCAACACACTATCTGCGTTCACAGCATCCAACATAATATCTGCGTTCATAGCATCCAACACACTATCTGCTTTCATAGCATCCAACACATTATCTGCTGTCACAGCATCCAATACACTATCTGATGTTACATCATCCAACACATTATCTGCTGTCACAGCATCCAACAAACTATCTGCGTTCACAGTATCAAACACATTATCTGTCTTCACAGCATCCAACACGCCACACTATCTGCGTTCACAGCAGCCAACACACTATATGCGTTCTTAGCACCCAACAAACTATCTGCTTTCACGTCATCCAAAACAGTATCTGTTTTCACAGCATCCAACACACTATATGCGTTCACAGCATCCAACACACTATATGCGTTCTTAGCACCCAACACATTATCGGCTTTCACATCATCCAAAACAGTATCTGTTTTCACAGCATCCAACATGCTATCTGCGTTCACATCATCCAACACACTATCTACTTTCACAGCACCCAACACACTATCTGCTTTCACAGCATCCAACACACTATCTGCTTTCACAGCATCCAACACACTATCTGCATTCACAGCACCCAACACACTATCTGCTTTCACAGCATCCAACACAGTATCTGCTTTCACAGCATCCAACACAGTATCTGTTTTCACAGCATTCAACACACTATCTGCTTTCACAGCATCCAGTACACTATCTACTTTCACAGCACCCAACACACTATCTGATGTTACATCATCCAACACACTATATGCTTTCACAGCATCCAACACACTATCTGCGTTCACATCATCCAACAAACTATCTGCTTTTACATCATCCAACACACTATCTACTTTCACAGCATCCAACACACTATCTACTTTTACATCATCCAACACACTATCTACTTTCACAGCATCCAACACACTATCTGCGTTCACGTCATCCAACACACTATCTACTTTTACATCATCCAACACACTATCTGCGTTCACAGCTTCCAACACACTATCTGCGTTCACATCATCCAACACACTATCTGCGTTCACATCATCCAACATACTATCTGCGTTCACATCATCCAACATACTATCTGCGTTCACATCATCCAACACACTATCTGCGTTCACATCATCCAACACACACCCACACACCAACAACACCCACACACCACACACACCTTCACATCATCCAACATACTATCTGCGTTCACATCATCCAACATACTATCTGCGTTCACATCATCCAACACACTATCTGCGTTCACATCATCCAACACACTATCTCCTTTCACATCATCCAACATACTATCTGCGTTCACATCATCCAACACACTATCTCCTTTCACATCATCCAACATACTATCTGCGTTCACATCATCCAACATACTATCTGCGTTCACATCATCCAACACACTATCTGCGTTCACATCATCCAACACACTATATCCTTTCACATCATCCAACATACTATCTGCGTTCACATCATCCAACACACTATCTGCGTTCACATCATCCAACACACTATCTCCTTTCACATCATCTAACATACTATCTGCGTTCACATCATCCAACATACTATCTGCGTTCACATCATCCAACATACTATCTGCGTTCATATCATCCAACACACTAGCTGCGTTCACATCATCCAACATACTATCTGCGTTCACATCATCCAACATACTATCTGCGTTCACATCATCCAACACACTATCTCCATTCACATCATCCAACACACTATATCCTTTCACATCATCCAACATACTATCTGCGCACACACCAACACACACTCCTTTCACATCATCCAACATACTATCTGCGTTCACATCATCCAACATACTATCTGCGTTCACATCATCCAACATACTATCTGCGTTCATATCATCCAACATACTAGCTGCGTTCACATCATCCAACACACTATCTGCGTTCATATCATCCAACACACTATCTGGGGGAAAACAAACTATCTGCTTTCACAGCATCCAACGTTTGAAATCAACATTGTTACTCGTTAATATGATATGCAATGGTAAACGGGTGTAAATAGAGAGCTCATAAATGCAATGCTGTATGCAGAGACGATGTATGATTATGTGATGATCATCAAAGACAATGTTATGTACAGTCTACATCCGTTATGTCAAAATACTTCAACATAACCGAAGTTTGACTTAACGAAATTAGATATAAACCGAGTATGTTATATGTAAAATGATAGTGTCTGAAACGGGAATTTGATCCGACTTCGAGATAACCGGATAATTCGAAATAACCGACTTTAACATAGCGGATGTGGACTGTAGTAGTATTATAGCAAATTTACTTTCGCTTTCAAAATCCCAGTGCAATATGTATGTATGTTCCATTAATGTCAAACCCTTTGTACTAAGCAATGTGTATGAGGTGCCTTGCTCAATGACCCTACATACGTGGCCTGACCGAGTATCGAACCCGGGACCGTTCGATTCCAAACCCGACGCTCTACCACTGGACCACGGATGCATGAGAAGTTTGAAATCAACGTTGCACGATGTTCTCGTTCATCTGATATACAATGATACACGGATGCAAATGAATAACCCAAATGGCTCATAATACAATAATTTATGCTGAGTGGATTTATGGGTCCATTTTTAAAAACAAAAAAGTTATAACTTTATTTATTTTACAACGATTGCGAAGCAAGTTTTAACAATTTATATTAAAAACTCTCGTTAGCGCGGGTGAAAGCGTAAATGTGGTCAATCACGTGGGAGGAAACCGGAGTACCCGAAGAAAACTCACCTGTCCGATCTGGCGACCATCGTACCATCTCACATACTTCCCGGTCTGAGCATCGAACCCGAGTTGCATTGGCGAGCGCGCTAACCACTGCGCTAAACGGACAGCCAATTGCTGTGGTGATAAACAAAGATAATTCTACCCGCGATTTCAATAGTCATATTACTGTTCAAAATTGTTGTCACAATTGTAGAAATGTCGACCATGCACCAACACTGAAACAAAGAAAAAAAATTTAAACCAAAAAAATCAGAACCTTTAAATTTTAAGAGCATTAAATCATATTTTAACACATACAGACACTGTGACGTCGGCCAGCAACAACATATTACACCACCTCCAAACCCAATTGTGACACCACCTCCAAACCCAATTGTGACACCACCTCCATATCACATGATATGATGGTGATGTTACAGTATGACGTCATACACGAAACATTGGTGGCAATGGCGGCAGAAAAAAATCCGTCATGGCAAGTGCTTATTATATATATCTGGCTCAGTTTGTGCTACAATTTCATTGCATATTCTATTAGTCACCTCTTGATAGCATTTTCATAATTTGAGGGAATATCATAAAAAGAAGAGTGCCACTAATGTACAGATATTGTATTCCTACATGTATTACGTTGCTATTTTGGTATTTAACAATAGTCGGAAGTAAACACAAACAGATTTCTTGGAAGTTAGTAAACCCTTAGTTATTAAATGTTTATCTTAGCAGCTGAGCGGCTTCTCTAAGAAATAATAATTGGAAGTGGTGATAGCGCCGTGGTAGTGTGTTCGCTTCATGTGCGAAATGACCGGAGTTCGCGCCCCGCTGGAGTGGTTACGATTGTGCCCTTTGGCAAGGCATTTAAATTCCACATTGCCTCTTCTCTCTCCCTCATGGCGATGGATTCCATCAGGAATGAGGTCTCGAGAATGATGATTAATATAAGTTTTAGAACTTGTTTCGCAATCGAGCTCAAATAAATTTGTATAGGCTAAATAATAAGTAATTTTAATTTAAAATATGACAGACGTGTGTGTGACGACACATGTGCTATTACCGTCCATTATAGTACTGTGTATTTACCGTCCATTATAGTACTGTGCATTTACCGTCCATTATAGTACTGTGCTTTTACCGTCCATTATAGTACTGTGCATTTACCGTCCATTATAGTACTGTGCATTTACCGTCAATTATAGTACTGTGCATTTACCGTCCATTATTGTACTGTGCATTTACCGTCCATTATAGTACTGTGCATTTACCGGCCATTATAGTACTGTGCATTTACCGTCCATTATAGTACTGTGCATTTACCGTCCATTATAGTACTGTGCATTTACCGTCCATTATAGTACTGTGTATTTACCGTCCATTATAGTACTGTGCATTTACCGTCCATTATAGTACTGTGCATTTACCGTCCATTATAGTACTGTGCATTTACCGTCCATTATAGTACTGTGCATTTACCGTCCATTATAGTACTGTGCTATTACCGTCCATTATAGTACTGTGCATTTACCGTCCATTATAGTACTGTGCATTTACCGTCCATTATAGTACTGTGTATTTACCGTCCATTATAGTACTGTGCATTTACCGTCCATTATAGTACTGTGCATTTACCGTCCATTATAGTACTGTGCATTTACCGTCCATTATAGTACTGTGCATTTACCGTCCATTATAGTACTGTGCATTTACCGTCCATTATAGTACTGTGCATTTACCGTCCATTATAGTACTGTGCATTTACCGTCCATTATAGTACTGTGCATTTACCGTCCATTATAGTACTGTGCATTTACCGTCCATTATAGTACTGTGCATTTACCGTCCATTATAGTACTGTGCATTTACCGTCCATTATAGTACTGTGCATTTACCGTCCATTATAGTACTGTGTATTTACCGTCCATTATAGTACTGTGCATTTACCGTCCATTATAGTACTGTGCATTTACCGTCCATTATAGTGCATTTACCGTCCATTATAGTACTGTGCATTACCGTCCATTATAGTACTGTGCATTTACCGTCCATTATAGTACTGTGCATTTACCGTCCATTATAGTACTGTGCATTTACCGTCCATTATAGTACTGTGCATTTACCGTCCATTATAGTACTGTGCATTTACCGTCCATTATAGTACTGTGCATTTACCGTCCATTATAGTACTGTGCATTTACCGTCCATTATAGTACTGTGCATTTACCGTCCATTATAGTACTGTGCATTTACCGTCCATTATAGTACTGTGCATTTACCGTCCATTATAGTACTGTGCATTTACCGTCCATTATAGTACTGTGCATTTTGAACTGCAAGGAGATCAACTATATAAGCTCTGCTTCCGTTTTGATCCTTTCCTATTCTTTGATTGTGTGTGCATGTATTGTTTTGTGAATGTATATAGTGGAATACATATGTTTAAACAAAGTGTTATTTTCGTTTAAGGAATTTGTGAAGTTACAACAGAACATCCGGGATATCGTGACGAGAAAGAAGACACTGTCAGTCTTATTGGCATTGTTATCGGTGCAATTCTGGCGGTTATTGTTGCTATCAGCTTTGGTGTATTTATTTATAAAAAACGCAATGTAAATCCGCATAGAAGTCCAGAAACTCCAAGCCGAACCACAACAAGCTGGAGAACGAACTCAGCTACAGATAACCCAGCGTTTAGTAATCAACAAGCTTTAGCATTAAGTAATTTAAATAATCACCAATCGTCAGAGACTTATTACTCAAACCGATCGAACCAGCGACAGCTGTCAGTGCCGCAACAGCGTCGACATGAGGCGCCACCTACGTATGATGAATCTCAGTCACGTACAACGGCACGTGACCTGTATATGCACCACTGATTCGCTGCGTATGTTAACGTTTATGTTATGTTGTGCAAATTATAAACCCGGTCATAGCAACGGGGTCTGCATGCCTGCCTGTCTGCCCAGGATAACTCAGACAAATGCAGACGGTCAGTAGTCCAATGGCAACGTCGTTGAATAGCATGGGAGCATGTATGTTGCCTTGTGCGTCACCCAAACCGTTAATTGAGCCGTATTCGTTTTGTCAGAATCAAAAAAGTGAAAATTCGATAGACTGGAATCCAGGTTAGTCGTTGGACTGTGAATCCATGGATCGCAGGATCGATTCCCGTCTGACCCTAATAATATTAACAGTCTTTCAAAAATGGACTTTAGACCGAGGTCTCGTGTCGGTGCTTTACACTGTACACGTAAAGGAACCAGAGGAGACTCGGAAATGAGTCTCTATCATTGCACCATCATCCACACTCAACAATGGCTAATATCGTCAAGAGGCGTCGCTCATATGGGCAACCGGTAGCGACGATAAATAAAAGTAAAACACACACAGATAATGGTAAACACTATATAGTACTATATAATGGTATGCGTGTGACCATGTAGCGGATCAGTGGTCCAGTGGTTAACATGCTGGACTTGCAGGTTCGATACCATACTAAAATAATCACATCATAGTTTTTCGGATAAGGTGTAAAGGTCTCGTGTCGGTGCTTTACACCATGCACGTAATGGAATGGGTCTATGTTTGTCTAAAACATCAAATAGCACAGTGAAACATGTAAACCGTGACCAGTAAAACAGTAAACAGTAAAACGCAAAACACACTGTTCTGGATACATAGAGGGTTGGTATATGAGAGAGTGGTAGGATTATGCTAGTGGGTCAATGAGTTGTGATCAGGACGGGGCGATCAGTGAGCATGTCCGCTCCCGTTCATTTATATAATAATTTGGACACCTCGCTGACTGCATTAATAGCAGGCGTTCACCGATTTCTCTCAAGCTCACTTCCTCTTCATCGAAATCCACCAACAAGGTTTTGAGTTATCCTTATGTCAAATACCAGCGCATGGCAGCCCTATGAGTGCTGATATCTAGTTATATCAGGGGACATCGTCTAATCTAATTTAAAACACTACCGTGACGCCATACCTTTGTACTTACAGTCCATTATTATAAATATTGGACTGCTGTCAAAACGCATGGGTATTATATTAAATCCAACGCGTACATGTACGAAATTAACAATTTTAATTAGTAACATCGTGTTATATAAGTGGGTGCTTCAAGTAAGATATAAACCTCATACAGTTCAATATTTTACATATTGGATCGTTTTCGGCTTATATCCGATACATGAACGAACTTTGTCCATTTTAGCTGTAATACTTGTCAATCACGATATATATTTATGCGTCTGCATCATTTTGGGGCTATATCGCCGGCGCGCAGTACACTTTTCCTGGGCAGGCTCCAGCGGTTAACCAGTACTACGCGCCCCAACCTCCGTAAAACAGTGCCAACTGTTTCATATGAATAGACAAGGCCTGAGCGGGGCTCGAACCCGTGATCATCAGTGATGATAGGTTACAGTGGTATACAATTCAGCGACCTTAACCACTCGACGACGGAGCCGGATATGTATTCTGATATACATATAGCATTATATATACCATTTCATTTTTCAATTTATTCATCATATATTTATCATGTTATATATTATTGTTCTTTGTACTAATACATATGTGCTGATTTTTATTACGTTTTTAATCTATACATACGGCAGCGTTTTATTTGCATTGTGTTATCATCAACGACCCATGTACTGTCACTCGGTTCGAGATTACTCAAGTTGAGGAATGAGTTACCATAGTGTAATTAGTTTAATCATATGTGTAACCATAGTGTAATTGAAGATGAAGACGATTATATTTGTGTTTTCTTTTATAAAGTAATTTACTGTGCTTAGCTTAGTTTACATTAAACATAGTTTATTTCAAACCATACAGCATATACAAATATACAGTTTACACAAATTTAGATACATGAATGAAAAGGGATTTACTGTGTGTACAGAACATCCGGGAAATATGCCTCCTACGCAAACAGTTTTCAATAAATAAAGTTTAAAAAAACAGTTTTTAATAAAGTTGAAACTTTATTTATTTTACAACGATTGCGAAGCAAGTTTTAACAACTTATATTAATCACTTTCGTTGGCGCGGATGAAAGCGTAAATGTGGTCATTCGTGTATGAGGATACCGGAGGACCCGGAGAAAACCCACCTGCCAGATCTGGCAATCACCGTATTCATAGAACGCATTGGCCAGCAGTACAGCTGTCCACTTTTGACTTCAAAATCCACTGCCTGGCGAAAACTATGAACTCGGACTTATTTGCTGATGTAAATGCCAAATTAAAGACCAATTTATGCAAAATTGGAGTGATGCTATTTCACAAATGTCTAGTGCAAATTGTTATACGATTGTCAAGGAAACTGTTGTACAAAGTAAATATATAAAATTGTTGCCTAAGAAATATTGTAAATAAATGGTAGCCTTTTTATGTAAGAACTATAGGTTACCAATAGAGGTAGGAAGGTGGCATAGTATTCCTTTATCAGACAGAAAATGTCAGTTATGTAATCACAATATTGGAGATGAGTTCCATTATGTCTTAGAATGCAAACACTTTGTAGATGATAGAAGGAGATTTATTAAAAGATACTATTTTAGAAATCCAAACGTACTGAAATATAATCAGTTGTTCAATAGTGATAATAAGTTTGAAATAATTAAACTTTGTCAGTTCCTTGATATTATAAAGAGAAATGTAAAAGCTAATTACAATTAGCTAAATACATTAAATGTAGAAAACAATGTATAAATGTATATATATGTATGTAAATGTGTACAAATCAAAGCTCATGGTGCAATTGTATAAGAAATGCAAATGATATGATATAATTAAATGTAAATAATATGTATATACAGTATAGGCATGCATGAAAAAGTCTTCTTACATTTCGTTTCGGTAAGACCACTTGTGAGACTACATTGACTTGTCCTATCCATTACCACAACACTATTTAACTCCAATATCTTTGTCTTGCAATCTAAACCTGCCAGGCATTTCAGCATGTAAGAAGAAACCAAGTCCTACAAGTATAAATTATCTCACATATAGAGAATTCATAACTCCATTTCAACCCTCCATTAAATCTAAGTACCCCCTCCCTATTCTTCAACTGTGAATACATGCATGTGTATACATTTTGAAAGTTGGTATCCATCTATTGTACTATTGTTTAATAGCACATGCTAGCGATATTACTGTATATAGCCATATAGTTATGTTAACCAATTTGCTTGAATGATGAAAACTATTAAATATATTTTATACACTGACCATAGACAGAAGCAGGTATCAATCCAACAGTTTGAAATATTTTAATTTCAAAACAATAAATACATTAAACTACTTACCAGCTTACACAATGACTCAAAATGACCAGCAGCCAGTCTGACAGCAAAGCAACCGCATATCCATTATTGCATCTGTCAAATATCCGCACCAGTCAAATATAATATCCAAACACACTTATTAGAATACACAGTTAAACAACACAAGAACAAACTTCTCTCAATATATATAGCATCACATCACAATTAGAACAATATATAGATGACACTAAACTCACAACGCTTATAATCCAATCACGAACAGAATATAACAACATCATTCACATTTCCTTCATAATATTCGAACTGAAGTTACACACCTTCATAATATCACGCAGAAACGGCAAGTCCAAGCTTGTGTGTTAACTTAACTTAAACTACAAAAAAGCATGAAATGCATGCAGCACGCACAATTAGCCACAACATTCAAATATACACATCATATCAATATCCCTTTCATAGAAAATTCAAATAGAGTTGCAATTAAATTTTAATCTTCTTTCCAAAACCATTATTTGAATGAACCGCCCAACGCTATTATTCATGGACAAAAGATAGACGGTCAGTGTTTTAACAAGAGATGTCACTTTTTTGACGGTCTGAAATTTCAATTACCAGAAAAAGAGTCTGATTATGATCTGCACTGTTCGCACTGGAAAAAAAATCAAACCAATCTGTAATACGACAAAACAAATATATCTAGTCAAATTATTTAAATAAAGTGTAAACAATAGATGGTTACGTTTTACGAAACATATTCTGTTTGCTCTCTGTAAATTAGATTTGCTATGTACCGCTGTTGTTTGTTTGTTTTACGTTTATTTATCGTCGCTACCGGTTGCCCATATGAGCGACGCCTCCTGACGAGATTAGTCATTTTAGATTTTTGGAGGATAGTGCAATGATACAGAGAGTCTCCTCTGGTTCTTTTACGTGCACGGTGTAAAGCACCGACACGAGACCTCGGTTTAACGTCCCATCTGAAAGACTGTTAATTTTATTAGGGTCGGACGGGGGATCGAACCTGGATTACAAGTCCAGCGTGTTACCACTGGACTATATATCCGTCTGTTTAAAACCGTATTACTATATACATACCTCATGTTTGTATCATGTATGATGCACTGAGTGAATAAATTTGATTTGATTTGATGAGAGCATACGATGGAGTAGAGAGGGAGCATTTCTTCTGGTCGCAGTTGCTTTCATCAAATAAGCTAAGACTCATTTAATAGCATTATGCAGGAATTCAGTTCCTTTAAAGGGGCATAAACAATGTATAACCTCCGACCATCCATCACAATATATAAATAATGTATAACCTCCGACCATCCATCACAATATATAAATAATATATAACCTCCGACCATCCATCACAATATATAAATAATATATAACCTCCGACCATCCATCACAATATATAAATAATGTATAACCTCCGACCATCCATCACAATATATAAATAATATATAACCTCCGACCATACATCACAATATATAAATAATGTATAACCACCGACCATACATCACAATATATAAATAATGTATAACCTCCGACCATCACAATATATAAAACATAACCAACTACAAAATAATATAATGTGAAATCAATACTCCCTAACGTCAGGATGCTGTGGCCGAGCTAAGCAACACCTGAGCTCATATTGTAGGAAGGGAGATGTAAGCCTGGGGTGTCTTCTAACTCTTCTCCCCCCATGTAAAGCTTCATCGGAAATGTTTCACACCTTGATTTTCACTACCTCGATCATTCACCACTGCCGCACTCACTCAATCATTCACCACTGCCGCGCTCACTCGATCATTCACCACTGCCGCACTCACTCGATAATTCACCACTGCCGCACTCACTCAATCATTCACCACTGCCGCACTCACTCAATCATTCACCACTGCCGCGCTCACTCGATCATTCACCACTGCCGCACTCACTCGATAATTCACCACTGCCGCACTCACTCAATCATTCACCACTGCCGCACTCACTCAATCATTCACCACTGCCGCGCTCACTCGATCATTCACCACTGCCGCACTCACTCGATAATTCACCACTGCCGCACTCACTCAATCATTCACCACTGCCGCCCACTCGATCATTCACCACTGCCGCGCTCACCGATCATTCACCACTGCCGCGCTCACTCGATAATTCACCACTGCCGCACTCACTCAATCATTCACCACTGCCGCACATCATTCACCACTGCCGCACTCAATCATTCACCACTGCCGCGCTCACTCGATCATTTCACAACTGCCGCACTCACTCAATCATTCACCACTGCCGCACTCACTCGATCATTCACCACTGCCGCACTCACTCGATCATTCACCACTGCCGCACTCACTCAATCATTACCACTGCCGCACTCAATCATTCACCACTGCCGCACTCACTCGATCATTCACCACTGCCGCACGCACTCAATCATTATCACTGCCGCACTCAATCATTCACCACTGCCGCACTCACTCGGTCATTCACCACAGCGGTGCTCACTCTCATCAGCATGGGTGTCCTCTGTATAGAGACAGGTAAGATGCATGAATAGCAAGAATTTAGACAATATTTGTTTTGGAATTTGGCCAGTATTTCCACCAGCATTACAATATTCAAAATGGCGAAATCACTCGCAGAATCCACTTCTTTGTTTAAAACAGCGTGTTTGCTTATTTTATTATCGTTGGTTTTTCACGTGGCAGGGTTTACCACCCCGAACTGGTCCGTAGTTACGGTGGACGGTCTGCTTGGCTATCGTACCGGACTATGGCAATCGTGCACTGATGTACTCGGTGTCGCACATTGTGAAGATAGTCAATTTGAAGGGCTAGGTAAGTGATTTTTCTGTTTTCTTTATGCACTTCTAAAGCGGTAGCAATTCATGTTGACATTAGTTTAGTTTATACAAATTTAATTTTTTTTTTTTAATCTTAGCTCGATTGCGAAACAAGTTCTTTCAACTTATATTAATCACTCTCGAGACATCGTTCCTGGTGGAATCCATCGCCACGAGGGAGAGAGAAGAGGCAACGTGGAATTTAAATGCCTTGCCTAAGGGCACAATCGTAACGGCTCCAGCGCGGTTCAAACTACGGACCTTGTTGACTTTACTTTACTACCATAACGAGAAAGACACTCGGTTATTGTCTTATAGTAAAATTAAAAGTACTTGAGTATACTAGTGAAAGAATAATTCAAATCTGGTAAAACTAAAAAAGTTATTGTTATTTGAAGTTTTGGGTTAGACCGGTGGCCATTTTGTAACATAACAAAATGGCAGATTTTATACTACTTCGTTTTATGATTAAATGTCATTTACTATATATAATTATGTAATAATGCTGTATTATTTATCTAATATTTTTCGCTTTTGTTACATAATTATCTAGAATAAAAGAAACTGCCATGTTTCATTGGCAATGAGCCATATACATGTATGATTAATTAATAGCACAAACGACGTAAATGACGTCACACATTTCAAAATGGCCGACTACAAGATCCGCCATTTTGGCATACCTCAAGTTGCTAGATCTTTGTCTGTAAGTGCGATTTTGTCGGATGATATGGAGAATAGTGCGGCTAGCTTTAATAGAAGGTTCACTTATATCGCACTTTGCTTTATCCGATAAACGTAAATCGAAATGTAATGTCCCACGTTCACCGTAAAGAGTCGTATACGTATACGAATTCAGTATTGCATTTACCTGAATTGTCTTCAACACGTTGTTTTCAGCGTAATGGACGATATTGTTGGAATTATATCCTGTCATAGTATACAATGTAATGTTGCAAACAACCGGAATCGTTTAACTTTAATCATATTTTATTGATTTTTTTATATATACAATACAATTACAAATATAAACATGATAAATATATAAGCAAAATGATACAACTGCAATGCTATGCTTATACATTTACTTGAACACTGCAAGAATAAAATCTAGAAGCAAATGGGTTGGACAACACGTTTTAACAACATTAGCTAGTTCCCTCCCCGGAATTGTTTCACGATATAACGAGTAACATCAAATATATGAACCGGGTATCTGGACGAAAGTTGTGCGTGTAAGATGCGTGTTGGTACAGCGTGACTCCTGTACAGACGCTTGTAGCCTAATCTGTTGCCTGGCTGAGCTTACAAACAATATTGAATAGGTATATTACAGACGGATCTGTAGTCCAGTGGTAACACGCTGGACTGGTAATCTATGGATCGCAGCTTCGATCCTCCAAAAATCTAAAATGACTAATCTGTTCAGGAGGCGTCGCTCATATGGGCAACCGGTAGCGACGATAAATAAACGTAAAACACACACGAATAGGTATACATGAAACATATTCACACATCAACGTATATGAGATGTGGGACAGTATAAAGTGACTCATGTACTGACCCTATACAGTGTACAGACGGATCTGTAGTCCAGTGGTAACACGCTGGACTAATAATCCAGGGATCGCAGCTTCGATTCCCCGTCTGACCCTAATAAAATTAACAGTCTTTCAGATGGGACTTTAAACGGAGGTCTCGTGTCGGTGCTGTACACCGTGCACGTAAGCAACCAGAGGAGACTCTGGAATGGGTCTCTGTCTGTATCATTGTACTATCCTCCAAAAATGACTAATCTCTTCAGGAGGCGTCGCTCATATGGGCAACCGGTAGCGACGATAAATAAACGTAAAACACACACCCTATACAGCTTGGTGTTTGTAGCCTAATTTATGGCCGGGCTGAGCATTCAAATCATATTACTAATGCACACAACTTAATCACCTTAGTCTATACTATATGAATGCTAACTAAACGTCTTAGAACGCTCGCCCACATGGTTCGGCCGACGGCGAGGGTAAATAAGCTCAATCATCATCATCGAAAGATGTGTTCCTACATTTGTGAAATGTCTAATATTTTCGGACTGATGTTGTCTTTGTAGCTTAATAAACTTACTTCTTCATCAAATATGAACCGTAAAACAAGTACAGTTCAAGTATGTATTAAGGAGTTATTGTCGCCCGGTGTGCAGAATACTCGTATTTATAGCGAATACATTTAGTTTAGCTGGATCTTACAACATTCTTTTATTCGCTCTCTTCTCGAGACCACATGCCTGATGGAATAACTGTACATTGCTTAGAGTGATACAGAAAAAGCAATGGGGATTTAAATGAGTTCCTAATGATAACACTACCGTTGTTCTACTCATAATTATACCCCCACGCGACACGCATACCCCCACACGACACGCATACCCCCACACGACACGCACACCCCCACGCGACACGCATACCCCCACGCGACAAGCATACCGCAGCCGACACGCAAACCCCAACCCGATACCCATACCCCAAACCCGACACGCATACGCCAACCAGACACGCATACCCCAACCCGACACGTACACCCCAACCCGACACGCATACCCTCAGCATCACAATATTTCACACATATTTTGTAGACTAACTAATACATAAAATGCGGAGACAGAATTTTGGAAAATCGCAATGCAATTAATGAAGCTATGACAGGATTAGTATTCCAAATAGAAACATTATCGAAGCGGCCATCTTGGATTAACCAAGTCACATGCCTGTTAGCAAAATTCAAATATTACACTCATTTTATCAACAAAAATATTTAATTTAACAAATCTATTAAAAGCTACCTGATTAACTACAAATTTGTGTCAGTTGCGTATATTTTAATTATGTTGTGTAACAGGAACTCATTTTCATGTAGCTATGACGTCATAACTAAGCACAAATCTTCAAAATGGCAGCCATATTGAACAATATTTCAAGTTTTCAAATTCCCATAACTGATTTATTTTTGAGTATTATGCTAACATTTCCAAGTAGATGGTACTTCAATGGGAACACAGTATGCGGATGTTTTTTCCGTTAATGTCGGAACTTATTTACGCTCTGTCGTTACCATTGCTTGTACATGTATTCCCCATGTGACAATAATGCCGTTGTTTTCTATGATTATCATCGCAGGTTGGTTCGTAGCTGTGCAGACACTGGAGTCGATAGGTCTGGCGTGCCTGATCATTACGCTGTTGATCTCTATGGTACTACTACTGGCTGTAACCAACGTGCGACTATCCAAGGTCACTGTACATGTATGTGGTATTACAGGTGAGGCATTTATATAGGTTAATGACTAATGTACATGTATGTAGTATACTGCTGCATGTCAGGAACATATACAACAATTCATATACTTAGCTCAGTTATTTCGCACGAGGAAAATGGAATAATACAGTAAAATCCTTGTTCGTGGTCACCTCCATTAAGCATGCTAACCTGTATTAAGCAGTCAGTCTCCAGATAACCATTGTGTTGTTTAAGATAAATTTAGTTTAAACTTTATTTATTGTTCTTCTTTTGTACAAACAGCATATATGCATCGAAATTATATAAACACACAGGTTGCAGGAAGATAACAAAGGATTGGAAAACAAGATAAATACAATCTTATATAAATTCCTCTCCTAGATATACATTTGACTCTATTAAGCAGTAACCCGTGCTAAGCAGCCACTTGTGTAATGCCCGTTGGTGGCTGCTTAATACAGGTTTGACTGTAGATCAACTTATATATGCCGGTGAGTGCCTTATTTTAGCGGTACCCTTATTTCGTCGATTTATGAAACTCGGCACGTTTAATGTTGTTTGTTTATTCAATTCGCGTAGGCGTGCACTTTAAAGAAGCTTGTTGTAAACTCAATTAAATCCAAACGTTATTTAGTGTCGGAGTTTTTGCAAACAAATAACATTAGCATTATAGCTCTTTATGCTCTCTGGCATACTCACTTTATGCAAGCTCCCTGGCAAATTCACTTTATGCAAGCTCCCTGGCAACTCACTTTATGCAAGCTCCCTGGCAAACTCACGTTATGCAAGCTCCCTGGCAACTCACTTTATGCAAGCTCCCTGGCAAACTCACTTTATGCAAGCTCCCTGGCAAACTCACTTTATGCAAACTCCCTGGCAAATTCACTTTATGCAAGCTCCCTGGAAAACTCACTTTATGCAAACTCCCTGGCAAACTCACTTTATGCAAGCTCCCTGGCAACTCACTTTATGCAAACTCTGGCAAACTCACTTTATGCAAGCTCCCTGGCAAACTCACTTTATGCAAGCTCCCTGGCAAACTCACTTTATGCAAGCTCCCTGGCAAACACACTGTATGCAAGCTCCCTGGCAAACCCACTTTATGCAAGCTCCCTGGCAAACACACTTTATGCAAACTCCCTGGCAAACTCACTTTATGCAAGCTCCCTGGCAAACTCACTTTATGCAAGCGCTCTGGCAATCTCACTGTATGCAAACTCACTGGCAACTCACGTTATGCAAACTCCCTGGCAAACTCACTTTATGCAAACTCTCTGGCAAACTCACTTTATGCAAGCTCCCTAGCAAACTCACTTTATGCAAGCTCCCTGGCTAACTCACTTTATGCAAGCTCCCTGGCAAACTCACTTTATGCAAGCTCCCTGTCAAACTCGCGTTATGCAAGTTCCCTGGCAAACTCACTGTATGCACGCTCCCTGGCAAACTCACTTTATGCAAGCTCCCTGGCAAACTCACGTTATGCAAGCTCCCTGGCAAACTCACTTTATGCAAACTCCCTGGCAAACTCACTTTATGCAAGCTCCCTGGCAAACTCACTTTATGCAAACTCCCTGGCAAACTCACTTTATGCAAGCTCCCTGGCAAACTCACTTTATGCAAACTCCCTGGCAAACTCACTTTATGCAAACTCCCTGGCAAACTCACTTTATGCAAGCTCCCTGGCAAACACACTTTATGCAAGCTCCCTGGCAAACTCACTTTATGCAAGCTCCCTGGCAAACACACTTTATGCAAACTCCCTGGCAAACTCACTTTATGCAAGCTCCCTGGCAAACTCACTTTATGCAAGCGCCCTGGCAATCTCGCTGTATGCAAACTCCCTGGCAATCTCACTGTATGCAAACTCCCTGGCAAACTCACTTTTTGCAAACTCTCTGGCAAACTCACTTTATGCAAGCTCCCTAGCAAACTCACTTTATGCAAGCTCCCTGGCTAACTCACTTTATGCAAGCTCCCTGGCAAACTCACTTTATGCAAGCTCCCTGTCAAACTCGCGTTATGCAAGTTCCCTGGCAAACTCACTGTATGCACGCTCCCTGGCAAACTCACTTTATGCAAGCTCCCTGGCAAACTCACTTTATGCAAGCTCCCTGGCAAACTCACTTTATGCAAACTCCCTGGCAAACTCACTTTATGCAAACTCCCTGGCAAACTCACTTTATGCAAACTCCCTGGCAAACTCACTTTATGCAAACTCCCTGGCAAACTCACTTTATGCAAACTCCCTGGCAAACTCACTTTATGCAAACTCCCTGGCAAACTCACTTTATGCAAACTCCCTGGCAAACTCACTTTATGCAAACTCCCTGGCAAACTCACTTTATGCAAGCTCCCTGGCAAACTCACTTTATGCAAGCTCCCTGGCAAACTCACTTTATGCAAACTCCCTGTCAAACTCACTTTATGCAAGCTCCCTGGCAAACTCACTGTATGCACGCTCCCTGGCAAACTCACTTTATGCAAGCTCCCTGGCAAACTCACTTTATGCAAGCTCCCTGGCAAACTCACTTTATGCAAGCTCCCTGTCAAACTCACGTTATGCAAGCTCCCTGGCAAACTCACTGTATGCACGCTCCCTGGCAAACTCACTTTATGCAAGCTCCCTGGCAAACTCACTTTATGCAAGCTCCCTGGCAAACTCACTTTATGCAAACTCCCTGGCAAACTCACTTTATGCAAGCTCCCTGGCAAACTCACTTTATGCAAACTCCCTGGCAAACTCACTTTATGCAAGCTCCCTGGCTTTATGCAAACCCTGGCAAACTCACTTATGCAAACTCCCTGGCAAACTCACTTTATACAAGCTCCCTGGCAAACTCACTTTATGCAAGCTCCCTGGCAAACTCACTTTATGCAAGCTCCCTGGCAAACTCACTTTATGCAAGCTCCCTGGCAAACACGCTTTATGCAAACTCCCTGGCAAACTCACTTTATGCAAGCTCCCTGGCAAACTCACTGTATTCAAGCTCCCTGGCAAACTCACTTTATGCAAGCTCCCTGGCAAACTCACTTTATACAAGCCCCCTGGCAAACTCACTTTATGCAAGCTCCCTGGCAAACTCACTTTATGCAAGCGCTCTGGCAATCTCACTGTATGCAAACTCACTGACAACTCACGTTATGCAAACTCCCTGGCAATCTCACGTTATGCAAACTCTCTGGCAAACTCACTTTATGCAAGTTCCCTGGCAAACTCACTTTATGCAAGCTCCCTGGCAAACACACTTTATGCAAACTCCCTGGCAAACTCACTTTATGCAAACTCCCTGGCAAACTCACTTTATGCAAACTCCCTGGCAAACTCACTTTATGCAAACTCCCTGGCAAACTCACTTTATGCAAACTCCCTGGCAAACACACTTTATGCAAACTCCCTGGCAAACATACTTATGCAAGCTCCCTGGCAAACTCACTGTATTCAAGCTCCCTGGCAAACTCACTGTATGCAAGCTCCCTGGCAAACTCACTTTATACAAGCCCCCTGGCAAACTCACTTTATGCAAGCTCCCTGGCAAACTCACTTTATGCAAGCGCTCTGGCAATCTCACTGTATGCAAACTCACTGGCAACTCACGTTATGCAAACTCCCTGGCAAACTCACTTTATGCAAACTCTCTGGCAAACTCACTTTATGCAAGCTCCCTGGCAAACTCACTTTATGCAAGCTCCCTGGCAAACACACTTTATGCAAACTCCCTGGCAAACTCACTTTATGCAAACTCCCTGGCAAACTCACTTTATGCAAACTCCCTGGCAAACTCACTTTATGCAAACTCCCTGGCAAACTCACTTTATGCAAACTCCCTGGCAAACACACTTTATGCAAACTCCCTGGCAGACATACTTATGCAAACTCCCTGGCAAACTCACTATATGCAAGCTCCCTGGCAAACTCACTTTATGCAAGCGCTCTGGCAATCTCACTGTATGCAAACTCCTGCAACTCACGTTATGCAAACTCCCTGGCAAACTCACTTTATGCAAACTCCCTGGCAAACTCACTTTATGCAAGTCCCTGGCAAACTCACTTTATGCAAGCTCCCTGGCAAACTCACTTTATGCAAGCTCCCTGGCAAACTCACTTTATACAAGCCCCCTGGCAAACTCACTTTATGCAAGCTCCCTGGCAAACTCACTTTATGCAAGCGCTCTGGCAATCTCACTGTATGCAAACTCACTGGCAACTCACGTTATGCAAACTCCCTGGCAATCTCACGTTATGCAAACTCTCTGGCAAACTCACTTTATGCAAGTTCCCTGGCAAACTCACTTTATGCAAGCTCCCTGGCAAACACACTTTATGCAAACTCCCTGGCAAACTCACTTTATGCAAACTCCCTGGCAAACTCACTTTATGCAAACTCCCTGGCAAACTCACTTTATGCAAACTCCCTGACAAACTCACTTTATGCAAACTCCCTGGCAAACACACTTTATGCAAACTCCCTGGCAAACATACTTATGCAAACTCCCTGGCAAACTCACTTTATGCAAGCTCCCTGGCAAACTCACTTTATGCAAGCTCCCTGTACTTACACTATAGTTACCACAACATAACATTTAGACGGATCTGTAGTCCAGTGGTTAACACGTTGTACTTGTATTCCGGAGAGCGCAGGTTCGATCCCCCGTCTGACACTAATACAATTAACAGTCTTTCATACGGGACTTTAAACCGAGGTCTCGTGTCGGTGCACGTGGGTCTCTGTCTGTATCATTGCACTATCCTCAAAAATCTAAAATGACTACTAGTAATCTCTTCAGGAGGTGTCGCTCATATGGGTAACCGGTAGCGACGATAAATAAACGGAAAACACACACACCATTTAGTGATATGCCAATCCTGTCCATCTGTCGATCCACGGGTACTATAAGTATCAGTCGACATAAATGTTAGCATACTTACTGAGACAAGTCAAATAGACATTAGGACGACAAGTCAATATTGGGCCTGTTTCTCACATTTCTGTCCAAAATCTAAAGTAACGGCGTGTGTTATTGGACGGCTATTTTAAGAACCAATCGCATTGATGGATATAACCGACCTATGATATGGTTTATCTTAACTGTGTCAGTTTCTCAATCAGTCATATAATGTTATAAAGAAATGTAATTCCTTGTTATATTTATTGTCTCGTATCAAACCATTCCTTTCTATAGCCTACATACATGTATGCGCAAGGTGGTTTTTAAGTCCTACATTTGACCCCATCTAGACTACTGTTGGGTCATTTGGGGGAACTCTAATGCATATTTAGAAGATAAAATTGTTAGATTCCAAAAACGAGCTGCAAGACTAATTCTTGACAAAGATTTTTACACTCCTTCTTCCGAACTTTTCTCAACTCTCAATTGGATGACTTTCCCAGAAAGGGCTAGCTTTCAAAAATCAGTTTTAGTGTTTAAAACACTCAATGGCCTAGCACCTGTCTATCTGCAGGAGTCATTCAGATTTACTTCCGGTGTTCGAACTCAAAACTTGCGATCATCCGCCAATCTACAAATTTACCCTCCTAAGCCAACTACTGGGGGTGTTTAGAAAATCTTTCTTATATGCAGGGTCACACTTCCCTCCCTTATCACATCAAAACAGCACATTCTGTTCCACACTTCAAAGCTTTATATATCAGGTGGTGCAAAGAACAGACCAATAACCTAATAAACTGATAATTTACAATTATACATAAAATAAGTATTAGTTCTAGCAGCTTATATCTTATTTCCTATGAACGTTTTACTGGTTACTGTTTACAGGTTTCATTATGCTATTTCATGTTTTAATTTGTCGAAGGTCCCATGGTAGATTGACGTAGTTATTCAAATGAGTTCTCTTGTTAAATAAAGTCATTATTATTATTATTATCATTATTATTATAGTTATAAACTTCGCGTAAGCCAAGTTTATATTCACGGATATCGTTTATCACCGCGAAATTAAGACATACGCGAATAATGACATCAATACAGTAATATAAAAATGGCATATAACATAATAGTAAATAGTAAAATACTTGGAACGTAATCATAAACATATGCCATATGTGTTTGATATCACTTAATCTATGAATTTGATTATTATATTAACTGATATGCACTGCGCCAAATCATTATTTACTCGAGATTTCTGTTTCCTGTTAACATCCAAACAAACTGTAATAGACATCGGAAACTAGCATATTATATGTATTTATATTCCTGAAGCATGTCATGTATTATATATATGTATATACATACATATATCACAATTACAGTTATGGGCTACGAACTTGCGGGTGGGTATGGGTACGTGCGCGTGTGTCATATATGTATCGTCGCTACCGGTTCTCCATATGAGCGACTCCTCGTGAAGAGATATACGGTCATTTTAGATTTTGGAGGATAGTGCAATGGTACAAACAGAGGCCCATTTCAGGGTCTCCTCTGGTTCATGTACGTGCATAGTGTAATGCACCGACACCAGCCCTCGGTTTAAAATCGCATCATTAAAGACTATGATATGAGTCATTTTAGTATGGTATACATGTGAATCGTACCTCCGATCCCTGGATTACAAGTCAAGCATGTTAATTTAAACTTTATTTATTTTACAACGATTGCGAAGCAAGTTTTAACAACTTATATTAATCACTCTCGTTGACGCGGATGAACGCGTAAATGTGGTCATTCGTGTGTGAGGAAACCGGAGTACCCGGAGAAAACCCACCTGTCCGATCTGGCGACCACCGTACCATCTCACAAACTTCCCAGTCCGTGGATCGAACCCGTGTTGCATTGGTGAGAAGCGAGCACGCTAACCACTGCGCTAATCGGACAGCGTGTTAACAACTGGATCCGCTAATACTGAATACTTAAGATACATATACAGTCAAACCTGCCTGAAGCAACCAGCCAAGGGTATCACAGAAAGTGAGCTGCTTAGCACAGGTGGTTACTTGATATAAGTCAAATGTATAATAAGTCGTGAATAATGGAAGTCGTGATAGCGCTGTGGATGCGCGTTCGCTTCAGGTGCGAAAGGTCCGGAGTTCGAGCCCCAATGGAGCCGTTACGATTATGCCCTTAGGCAAGGCATTTAAATTCCACGTTGCCTCTTCTCTCCCTCGTGGAGATGGATTCCATCAGGAATGAGGTCTCGAGAGTGATTTATATAAGTTGAAATAACTTGTTTCGCAATCGAGCTAAAATAAATTTGTATAAACTAAATGTATAATAAAACACCATATTGGGACTCTGGAAACTGTCTGCTTAATACAGGTTGGCTGCTTAATACCGGTAACCACTAACACAGGTTTATTGTAGTATATAAGCGCCACCCTTTCAATAACAAAAATTCATTCATTTTGAATAGCATTATTGTTAATATCAACAGTGTATGAGAGTGGCAGAGTTGTTGAAGGTATTCTATTTCAAGGCACGTGCGATTGGTTTAATAGTTTACGCAGTTTATATGGTAACGGGTTCCTCGACCCACCGGGTTTTACTGCATTATATTCTATTTCAGGATCATTTATCGTGATTGGTTTAATAGGTTACGCGGTGAATATGGTAACGGGTTCCTCGACCCACCGGGTTTTACTGCATATTATATTCTATTTCAGGATCATTTATCGGGGTTGGTTTAATAGGTTACGCGGTGAATATGGTAACGGGTTCCTCGACCCACCGGGTTTTACTGCATATTATATTCTATTTCAGGATCATTTATCGGGGTTGGGTTAATAGTTTACGCGGTGAAGTTGATAACGGATTCATTGGAGTTTAACTTCGGTTACTCGTTCTGGCTTTGTGCTTGTTCTACGGTTACTCTCTTCATCGCCGGCATCTTTCTGTATCAAGACAGTAAACGATCACCTGACATACAATTGAACACAAGTGTATGAATCCACACCGTCATTGAACGATACGACGAATTTTGACATTTATTTTTAAGTATAAATATTTGCAAATACAGTCAAACCTGTCTTAAGCAGCCAACCAAGGGAATCACAGAAAGTGGCTGCTTAGCACAGGTGGCTGCTTAATAGAGGTTAAATGTATAATAAAACAGCATATTGGGAATCTGGAAGTTTAATACAGGTTGGCTGCTTAATAGAGGTGACCACTAACACTGTATAGTAAAACCTGTATAAGCAGTCACCTGTAAACTCAGACAGTATTAAGTATATTACAAGTGCGGCATTATGTGAACAGCCGTTTTTGTCACTCAATTGGATGGTTGTTTAATACAGGTTTGACTTATTAAAGTATATGTTTTTTGAAGTATTGTGTACGTACTGACACGTGACAAAGAAATAACGTTGACGGACATGTACATAGTACCTTTCTGAGCAGATTGCGTGTGTTTTGAACTTTATTATCGTCGCTTCCGGTTGCCCAGTTGGGCGACGCCATCTGAAGATATCAGTAGCTTCGAATTTGAGGGATATTGTACATCACATAAGATTATAACTTGCTTTATTTCGCGTTTTCCCAGTGTCCGTTTTGCTGGAGAAATCTTAAATTGTGTGGACACCCAAATTCGCAATCGGGACTTGTAGATACCAATCGAGTGTTATGTGATGTTATATTTCGGGTTTTACGCCTGCATCCGCACCATTTCGAGCTATATCGCCGGCGGGCAGTTTACTTAACAACACCTTTCCTGGGTAGGCTGCAGCGATTAACCAGTACTTGGGTGCACCAACCTCCGTAAGAAACTGCCAACTTGTTCATATAAATGAGACACTGCCTGAGCGGGGCTCGAACCCGTGACCATCAGTGATGATAGGTTACAGTGGTATACAAGTCAGCGACCTTAGCCACTCGACCACGGAGGCGGACCCCAATCGAGTGTGTCCTAGCGAAATCTCGAATTCGCAAGGATGTTCTCTAGATAATCATCCGGAAAATCTAACCCAAATGCTCGTATTAAATCAGTGTTGGCCAAGATTAAAGACATATTTGAGGTACAACAATATAGCGTTTAAAATAGATCATAAAACCGGTTCATTAGATTCTCAAAAAAAATGATCATCCACAAATAATAGTGGTTTTCACAATCCTTTTACTTTTTGCAGAATATTTATATTCTAAAAGTAAATTAGAAAACGAGCATAACTTGTATTAGATACATGTATGCAACTGCTACAACTGCAAATACCCAGGTTAAAGAGTGTGGCCCAAACCATTTGCATGTTCATGCTATTTCTATTATCGTTATGTGTATGACATATTTACTATTCATTTGCAATAAACTATGATTAAGCTAAAGCTCAGAGTCCTCAGGGTGAACGAAGCTAAAGCTCAGAGTCCTCAGGGTGAACGAAGCTAAAGCTCAGAGTCCTCAGGGTGAACGAAGCTAAAGCTCAGAGTCCTCAGGGTGAACGTAACATTTATTATGGAATTCCGATGCCCACTGATCATATCTGCATATATTCTGACAGTAATGGGAACAAACAGCGCATGTTTCTGTGTAGCATAATTGTCTGCTTTGCGAACACTGTTGTCATTTACTTATGTGACTTCCAACGATATACTCCTCGACGAGATACTCCTCGACGAGATACTCCTCGACGATATACTCCTCGACAAGATACTCCTCGACGATATACTCCTCGACGAGATACTCCTCGACGATATACTCCTCAACGATATACTCCTAAACGATATACTCCTCAACGATATACTCCTCGACGAGATACTCCTCGACAAGATACTCCTCGACGATATACTCCTCAACGATATACTCCTCGACGAGATACTCCTCAATGATATACTCCTCAACGATATACTCCTCGACGAGATACTCCTCGACAAGATACTCCTCAACGAGATACTCCTCAACGATATACTCCTCGACGAGATACTCCTCAACGAGATACTCCTCAACGAGATACTCCTCGACGAGATACTCCTCACCGAGATACACCTCAACGAGATACTCCTCGACGAGATACACCTCACCGAGATAAGATACTCCTCACCGAGATACTCCTCACCGATCTACTCCTCACCGATCTACTCCTCGACGAGATACTCCTCAACGAGATACTCCTCACCGAGATACTCCTCGACGAGATACTCCTCACCGAGATACACCTCAACGAGATACTCCTCGACGAGATACACCTCACCGAGATACTCCTCGACGATATACTCCTCAACGATATACTCCTCGACGAGATACTCCTCAACGATATACTCCTCAACGAGATACTCCTCGACGATATACTCCTCGACGAGATACTCCTCGACGATATACTCCTCGACAAGATACTCCTCAACGATATACTCCTCGACGAGATACTCCTCGACGATATACTCCTCGACGAGATATCCCTCGACGAGATACTCCTCGACGATATACTCCTCGACAAGATACTCCTCGACGATATACTCCTCGACGAGATACTCCTCGACGAGATACTCCTCACCGAGATGCTCCTCGACGAGCTACTCCTCAACGAGATACACCTCAACGAGATACTCCTCGACGAGATACACCTCAACGAGATACTCCTCACCGAGATGCTCCTCGACGAGATACTCCTCAACAAGATACTCCTCACCGGTCAAACATAAGGCAATATCAGGGTAATTAGTCAAACTGTATGTCAATATTGTTGTTATTAGTCAAACATAATTCAATATCATGGTATATTAGTCAAACTTTATGTCTGCAGTCAAACATATGAGTGAGTCAATATCACTTAATGCATGGGGTCAGTGAATGTCAGTCACTTCTCCGCATGTCTGTGATCAGTGGATATTTATTGGAAAAATAAATTTACAATTTAAATGCAGTACGAGTCACCTCCCTTTGTTGCAAAATGCCATTTGCAATTAAATCTTGTACAAGTCGCATCTGCTTTACAAGTAAGTACAATCATGTCTGCAATAAGTGAATGTCTCAATGCCTAATATTTTTAAAATCACAAAAGTTAACGAGCGGTGAAGATCTTGACGTTTCTGCCAGCAAGCGTTTTTGGAAAAGCAAGATATGTAGGTTCATACATTCTTGCATAAAGCCATTAATAAGTCAAGGGTTTTAAAACTATGTTGCATAACACAGTGAGATAAAACACTGATGTACTGTAAACCTGTGAAATATGCACTCATATATTTGCAGTAAAGCCGCTAAAAATGAAACTAGCAATACATTATGTTTGTGCCTGCATTTTTTTTGAATAACGGAGATTTCTACACAAATGCCTGTAAGGCAGTGTCAATGCTGGAAACCTCCGACGCAATGAGAGATGACAGGCTTGTATAGCGAGTCACT
This sequence comes from Archivesica marissinica, assembly GCA_014843695.1. Lineage (NCBI taxonomy): Eukaryota > Metazoa > Mollusca > Bivalvia > Venerida > Vesicomyidae > Archivesica > Archivesica marissinica. Next base: position 27,211,298 of record CM026398.1, read on the forward strand.
TTTTTGTTGCAATTATGAACAATGAGTTGGAAATTGCACTTCCCAGGTTCAGGCAGGAAAGTATTGAACATGTCGCGGTACGGTCTTAGTCCCCATCGTGGGGATAATGATTATGTGTAAGCGGACCGGCTGTAAGCGAAAGGTCCCAGCCCTGGGTTGGCTGCACATATTTCTCACCCCTGTGACATTTGGCGCCCAGCGAGGGACCGCGACTAGATATATACATCGAGATCATGTTCACCTTTTTCTCCATCCCTGGAAATTCGTGGAAGAATTCCAATGTTATGGTATGGACTTAGTCAGCATCGGGGAGATTATGTGTAAGCGGCCTGCCCGGCTAGCTCAGTCGGTAGAGCGTTCGCCGTGTAAGCAAAAAGTCCCGGATTCGACTGAACATTTTTATCACCATGTGACAAACACATTCAATAACCACAAATGGATTCCTCGCTGCAGTGGTGCAGGACTGTGATTCGAACATACAGGTCTCTGTAAGTGATATAGAAGAAGACTGTGATTTGAACACACAGGTCTCTGTAAGTGATATAGAAGAAGACTGTGATTCGAACACACAGGTCTCTGTAAGTGATATAGAAGAAGACTGTGATTTGAACACACAGGTCTCTGTAAGTGATATAGAAGAAGACTGTGATTCAAACACACAGGTCTCTGTAAGTGATATAGAAGAAGACTGTGATTCGAACACACAGGTCTCTATAAGTGATATAGAAGAAGACTGTGATTTGAACACACAGGTCTCTGTAAGTGATATAGAAGAAGACTGTGATTTGAACACACAGGTCTCTGTAAGTGATATAGAAGAAGACTGTGATTTGAACACACAGGTCTCTGTAAGTGATATAGAAGAAGACTGTGATTTGAACACACAGGTCTCTGTAAGTGATATAGAAGAGGACTGTGATTTGAACACACAGGTCTCTGTAAGTGATATAGAAGAAGACTGTGATTTGAACACACAGGTCTCTGTAAGTGATATAGAAGAGGACTGTGATTTGAACACACAGGTCTCTGTAAGTGATATAGAAGAAGACTGTGATTTGAACACACAGGTCTCTGTAAGTATATAGAAGAGGACTGTATTGAACACACGTCTCTGTAAGTGATATAGAAGAAACTGTGAGAACACACAGGTCTCTGTAAGTATAAGAAGAGACTGTGATTTGAACACACAGGTCTCTGTAAGTGATATAGAAGAAGACTGTGATTTGAACACACAGGTCTCTGTAAGTGATATAGAAGAGGACTGTGATTTGAACACACAGGTCTCTGTAAGTGATATAGAAGAAGACTGTGATTTGAACACACAGGTCTCTGTAAGTGATATAGAAGAGGACTGTGATTTGAACACACAGGTCTCTGTAAGTGATATAGAAGAGGACTGTGATTTGAACACACAGGTCTCTGTAAGTGATATAGAAGAGGACTGTGATTTGAACACACAGGTCTCTGTAAGTGATATAGAAGAGGACTGTGATTTGAACACACAGGTCTCTGTAAGTGATATAGAAGAGGACTGTGATTTGAACACACAGGTCTCTGTAAGTGATATAGAAGAGACTGTGATTTGAACACACAGGTCTCTGTAAGTGATATAAGAAGACTGTGTTTGAACACACAGGTCTCTGTAAGTGATATAGAAGAGGACTGTGATTTGAACACACAGGTCTCTGTAAGTGATATAGAAGAGGACTGTGATTTGAACACACAGGTCTCTGTAAGTGATATAGAAGAGGACTGTGATTTGAACACACAGGTCTCTGTAAGTGATATAGAAGAGGACTGTGATTTGAACACACAGGTCTCTGTAAGTGATATAGAAGAAGACTGATTTGTTAATCATATTTATTCCCTAGTACAAGTAAATTCACCTTCAATTCATAATAGATAAGACATACCTCTAACATAAAGCAATTTCATCAACATGATTCATTAAATAAAATATATTCCATTATATATATATTATATATATTAATAACATAATCATACGCCCGGCAACCGACAGCCTTGTAAATAATAAACCACAAATAACAGGTTATTATTATACATAACAAATGTGGTCTCTTGCTATGTTTGAAGTCAAGGACGTTGGGAGTTTAAGAATGTGGGTTATATGTGTCTCAATACGGGTCCAGTGTGGGTTATATGTGTCTCAATACGGGTCCAGTGTGGGTTATATGTGTCTCAATACGGGTCCAGTGTGGGTTATATGTGTCTCAATACGGGTCCAGTGTGGGTTATATGTGTCTCAATATGGGTCCAGTGTGGGTAATATGTGTCTCAATACGGGTCCAGTGTGGGTTATATGTGTCTCAATACGGGTCCAGTGTGGGTTATATGTGTCTCAATACGGGTCCAGTGTGGGTTATATGTGTCTCAATACGGGTCCAGTGTGGGTTATATGTGTCTCAATACGGGTCCAGTGTGGGTTATATGTGTCTCAATACGGGTCCAGTGTGGGTTATATGTGTCTCAATATGGGTCCAGTGTGGGTAATATGTGTCTCAATACGGGTCCAGTGTGGGTTATATGTGTCTCAATACGGGTCCAGTGTGGGTTATATGTGTCTCAATACGGGTCCAGTGTGGGTTATATGTGTCTCAATATGGGTCCAGTGTGGGTTATATGTGTCTCAATACGGGTCCAGTGTGGGTTATATGTGTCTCAATACGGGTCCAGTGTGGGTTATATGTGTCTCAATACGGGTCCAGTGTGGGTTATATGTGTCTCAATACGGGACCAGTGACGAAACAGATTATGCATACCAAGTTTCACTGAAGTTGTGGAAGTACCTTCTATATACATGTACCTGCGATAACTTTAGTTATATGCACATTAAGAACCTTCGAAACACATAAAGTTGATCTCTATACTATATATCTAGACACCGTCTCCTTGGCCTAGAGGTTAAGGCGTTCGCCTACAGCCTACAGAGCGGGAGGTCGCAGGTTCTGATATGGCCGGTTGGTGAGCCGCCAGCTAGTTATATAATGGTGACCGATTGCCTACCAGCCTGGTGCCTAGCCTACAAGCATATGATTCGGGAAGTACTGATGTTTATAAAAAAATACAGGTGTCTCAAAAGTTAGTAATGGCTGGCCGTTTCAATAGGGGTGACACTATAATAAACAAACACTTTTATAGATGGTGATAACAAAAGTCTTCCAACATTGAGAATTGCAGCTCAGCCCGAAACTAGGGAAGTTAATTGTATTGTTGCGTCACATCGTTTTCAGAAGTCAAACATAAGATGACCTTTGTGTATTCATGAAATATGGCCAAATTAAAAGGTGAAACCCATTTCATTTGCATAAAAATACATGTACAATTGTCATATACAAAGCAGATCACAGGAGCAATAAACATTTGTATTTTCACTTTATCATGTTTAACCCTTTCAACCCCACAGGCCTCTAAATAGGCTTATGAAAAGTGTAGATCCAGTTGAGCCGGCTCGTGACGAGCCGTCTCATCAGGATCTGCACTTTTTTGCCAGTAATAATTATTACTATTTTTAGATAAAATTACCCATTTTGATAAATGAACTGGTCTAAAGGTAATTTTCTTATTAATTTATTGGTCTGAAAATATCACGCATCAGTCCATGTCAGATACTTGGGGTTGAATGAGTTAAATGTGCAAATGGCGTTATAATATGAGCGAAGCAGCATTTGTAAATAATAACATTCAGTACTGTTCTTAAGGTTTTGGTTTCTTTCTAGGATTTCAAGTCACATCAATAGCTTAGGTCATATGGTGACTCTCAACATATTACTGGTGGAGAAAGATTTTGTTCTTACGGTAGTCTGTGCAATGTTATGGTTTGTGAAATAAATCAATGTTTTCCCTTGCAGACATATAACTTAAGGAAAATTGCACAGTGCAACATTATAAAGCCATTTGTCCAGTGCAACATAATGTCATTTGTCCAGGACAACATAATAACATTTGTCCAGTGCAACATAATGTCATTTGTCCAGGACAACATAAAGCCATTTGTCCAGTGCAACATAATGTCATTTGTCCAGTGCAACATAAAGCCATTTGTCCAGTGCAACATAATGTCATTTGTCCAGTGCAACATAATGTCATTTGTCCAGTGCAACATAATGTCATTTGTCCAGTGCAACATAATGTCATTTGTCCAGTGCAACATAATGTCATTTGTCCAGGACAACATAATGTCATTTGTCCAGGACAACATAATGTCATTTGTCCAGTGCAACATAATGTCATTTGTCCAGGACAACATAAGGTCATTTGTCCAGGACAACATAATGTCATTTGTCCAGGACAACATAAAGCCATTTGTCCAGTGCAACATAATGTCATTTGTCCAGGACAACATAAGGTCATTTGTCCAGGACAACATAATGTCATTTGTCCAGTGCAACATAATGTCATTTGTCCAGGACAACATAATGTCATTTGTCCAGTGCAACATAATAACATTTGTCCAGGACAACATAATAACATTTGTCCAGGACAACATAATGTCATTTGTCCAGGACAACATAATGTCATTTGTCCAGTGCAACATAATGTCATTTGTCCAGGACAACATAATGTCATTTGTCCAGTGCAACATAATGTCATTTGTCCAGGACAACATAATGTCATTTGTCCAGGACAACATAATAACATTTGTCCAGGACAACATAATGTCATTTGTCCAGGACAACATAATGTCATTTGTCCAGTGCAACATAATGTCATTTGTCCAGGACAACATAATGTCATTTGTCCAGTGCAACATAATGTCATTTGTCCAGGACAACATAATGTCATTTGTCCAGGACAACATAATAACATTTGTCCAGTGCAACATAATGTCATTTGTCCAGGACAACATAATAACATTTGTCCAGTGCAACATAATAACATTTGTCCAGGACAACATAATAACATTTGTCCAGGACAACATAATAACATTTGTCCAGTGCAACATAATGTCATTTGTCCAGGACAACATAATAACATTTGTCCAGTGCAACATAATGTCATTTGTCCAGGACAACATAATAACATTTGTCCAGTGCAACATAATGTCATTTGTCCAGGACAACATAATGTCATTTGTCCAGGACAACATAATAACATTTGTCCAGGACAACATAATAACATTTGTCCAGTGCAACATAAGGCCATATGCAGTTGTTAAAACTTGCTTCGCAATCATTGTAAAATAAATAAAGTTTAAACTTGAAACATCACGCCATATGCCCAGTGTAACATAATGCAAATTTGTCCAGTGCAACAATATGCCAATTGCCTAGTGTAATATCTCTACATGTACACCATTTGCACAGCACATCATCACACCATTTGCACAGTGCAACATAACACCATTTGCACAGTGCAACAAAACACCATTTACACAGTGCAACATAACACCATTTGCACAGTGCAACATAACACCATTTGCACAGCACATCATCACACCATTTGCACAGTGCAACATAACACCATTTGCACAGTGCAACATAACACCATTTGCACAGTGCAACATAACACCATTTACACAGTGCAACAATACACCATTTGCATAGTGCAACATACCATTTGCACAGTGTAATATAACGCCATTTGTACAGTGCAACATAACACCATTTGCACAGTGTAATATAACGCCATTTACACAGTGTAACATTACACAATTTGCAATTCAATTGTTCGTTTCTGTACTATAATGAACATGCATTCACTTAATGAACTCCATGGTGTATGTATCATACCCACTGATTTATGAAATAGAACCAATCAAAACCATGGTGCTGGTGTCATGCTGGCCACGACAATTAAATCAACATTGCTATGAAAATCAATGAGAAACTATTTCTTGGAAAGCAATTACCATAGCATTAATTGTTAAAGCAATTACTGTAGCATTAATTGTTAAAGCAATTACTGTAGCATTAATTGTTAAAGCAATTACCATAGCATTAATTGTTAAAGCAATTACCATAGCATTAATTGTTAAAGCAATTACTGTAGCATTAATTGTTAAAGCAATTACTGTAGCATTAATTGTTAAAGCAATTACCGTAGCATTAATTGTTAAAGCAATTACCTTAGCATTAATTGATAAAAACTTGCTTCCCAAACTTAAACTAATTTAATATACCAATAGATATAATGTGGGATGGGAGTGGCCGTTATCATTTGCTCAGCCAGGAAGAAGTCTTGGGGAGGGCAGTTTACTAATGTTGCTAGAACTTGTTGCCCAACCCATTTTGCATTTTATCACATATAATGAATGTTAAGTCTATATGTACTATATACGTAAAATAGCAAATAAAATATGATTAAAGAAAACAAAGTCTTTCCCCAGGGATAGCCTGCTGGCACTATGCTGGGTGAAAATAAAATATAATTAAAGAAAACAGTCTTTCCCCAGGGATAGCCTGCTGGCACTATGCCGGGTGAAAATAAAATATGATTAAAGAAAACGAAGTCTTTCCCCAGGGATAGCCTGCTGGCACTATGCCTGGTGAAAATAAAATATGATTAAAGAAAACGAAGTCTTTCCCCAGGGATAGCCTGCTGGCACTATGCCTGGTGAAAATAAAATATGATTAAAGAAAACGAAGTCTTTCCCCAGCCTGGTGAAGTACCGCTATTTACGCACCTATTATTGGTGCAAAGGCAAATACTTAACTTTTTCAATTAACCTCGAGAGATGAAAGTCTCCCTTTCCTGGTTCTGAGGGGTGCGGAGGGTTCCAATCACAATAAGAGTGTGTGGGGGGGGGGGGGAGGTAGGAAGGACAGTGGTGCATAATATACATGTATAATTATGGTGAGATTGATATGCTTAAAGTTTATTAAAACTTACTAAATAATTTAATGTCATGCAAGTGTATCACAAAGTAGAAAGTAGATGTATCTACTTGAAACAGAACATGTTGGCTGTCCGATTAGCGCTGTGGTTAGCACACTCCCATCTCATCGATAAAGTATGTGAGATGATATGTTGGTCGCCAGACTGGACAGGCGAATATTCTGCGGGTGCTTCAGTTTCCTCCCACACAAATAACCACATAAACGCTTTCATCCGTGCCAATAAGTGATCAATATGCATTGTTCATGCTCGATACGCAATCATTGAATGCCACTTTATTGTGCAAGTGTGTAATTATATTCATTTAATATTTCGTGTGGGTTTTTTTGTTAATCCATTCAACACCAAGTAACTGATATGGACTGGTGCATGATATTTTCAGACCAATAAATTAATAAGAAAATTACATTTGGACCAGTTCATTTATCAAAATGGGTAATTTTTGTGTTGCAAAAAGTAATATTACTATTTTTAGACAAAAATTACCAATTTTGATAAATGAACTGGTCCAAATGTAATTTTCTTATTAATTTATTGGTCTGAAAATAGTGCAGATCCTGATGAGACGGTTCGTCATGAGCAGGTTCATCTGGATCTACACTTTTTGTAAGCATATTGAGAGGCCTGTGGTGTTGAAAGGGTTAAAGCTAGAAACGAATATTCCAGGGGAACACATGTGCCGCCTGATAAACATTGTCATCTCCTTTACACCATAAAGTGTGATGTACATGAAATCATTTTATGTTAAAGTCATATTCCTATTCAAACTGTCACAATTACATAAACGGTTTTCAAACAATTATATTACCCAAATTTTGCAGTAACGAAATTCATCCCTTTTAGCATTTTTAATGTCTTGAACATTGCTGAATAATACCAGTACATAATTTTATTTTGACTAGGTGGAAGTCGTGATAGCGCAGTGGATGCGTGTTCGCTTCAGGTGCGAAAGATCCGGAGTTCGAGCCCCGCTGGAGCCATTACGATTGTGCCCTTAGGCATGGCATTTAAATTCCACGTTGCCTCTTCTCTCTCCCTCGTGGCGATGAATTCCATCAGGAATGAAGTCTCGAGAGTGATTAATATAAGTTGTAAGAACTTGTTTCGCAATCGAGTTAAAATAAATTTGTATAAACTAAGTTCTTACAATTTATACACTGGAAGTTCGTCTACTTCTTGTGGAAGTCGTGATAGCGCAGTTTGCGTTTGCTTCAGGTGCGAAAGGTCCGGAGTTCGAGCCCCGCTGGAGCCGTTACGATTGTGCCCTTAGGGCAAGGCATTTAAATTTCACGTTGCCTCTTCTCTCTCCCTCGTAGAGATGAATTCCATCAGAAATGAGGTCTCGAGAGTGATTAATATAAGTTGTAAGAACTTGTTCACAATTGTGCGTACGTCACTTTTAACATGTTTTATTAAAAAATGTAATTTCGTTTTTTTGGAACAGGAATATGACCGTAACCCTTTCAACACCTCAGACCTCTAAATAGGCTTACAAAGAGTGTAGATCCAGATGAGCTGTCTCATCAGGATCTGCACTTTTTGCCAATAATTTTTGTAATATTACTATTTTTAGACAAAATTACCCATTTTGATAAATGAACTAGTCCAAATGTAATGTTCTTATTAATTTATTGGTCTAAGAATATCATGGACCAATCCATGTCAGTTACTTGGTGTTGAATGGGTTAAGAACTGATATACAGTATTTCATTGAAACTGTCAATAAATAGTATTAAATACATTGTTACTGACTGACTGCATCAATATGATCAGAGAATGTCTACAGATACACGCTAATGAAACCAGTCGATCACCAGTGATTCGCGAAATGAGTCATACGAAGAGTTATCTCCCATTGTGCATGGTTAAGACGGGCGGGGTGAGGAGTTCCTTGTACTCTCCGAGTGCATCTCTGAGCGCCTTGCATACACTGGGGGAAGGTGATGTGGTACAGTCGACCAGGTACGGGTACAGCTGTATAACATGATTCCACACCGTCACTTCAACTGAAAAATACAAGACTTAGTATCAATAGTAGCCTTTTGCTATGGGGGGGGGGGGGGCACAAAGTTTTCAACTTGTCCGAGTCAAACAAGCTCCACCCTAGTATACCTTGCATATATATATATACCTAGTTTACATGGCATATCATTGGCTATCATTTTCATACAATATGTTCGTACATATAGTTTGACTTCACATATAGTAAATACTGTATTAATATGCCATGCCTTAAACCCCATAATTTGAACTGTTCAAAATAAAATCCTCAAAATGACATTAAAACACACGTATGTCTCCCCACTCACTGTTATGTCCTCCCACTCACTGTTATGTCCCCCACTCACTGTTATGTCCTCCCCACTCACTGTTATGTCCCACACTCGCTGTTATGTCCTCCCACACTCACTGTTATGTCTCCCCACTCACTGTTATGTCTCCCCCACTCACTGTTATGTCCCACACTCACGGTTATGTCCTCCCACTCACTGTTATGTCCTCCCCACTCAATGTTATGTCCTCCCCACTCTTGTTATGTCCTCCCACTCACTGTTATGTCCCACACTCACTGTTATGTCCTCCCACTCACTGTTATGTCCTCCCACTCACTGTTATGTCCTCCCACTCACTGTTATGTCCCACACTCACTGTTATGTCCTCCCACTCACTGTTATGTCCTCCTACTCATTGTTATGTCCTCCCACATGAAATTATTGCAACAAAAAGTAGTACCATATCCAACGGTCTTCATTTGAAATGCTGCACTTGCATTTTCATAGCTTTTCAGGAGATATAAAATCTTTGAGTTATAAAGAGGTTCAAAGGGCCGTGCATTCACAAAGGGATGTGTATTCACAAAGGGCCGTGTATTCACAAAGGGCCGTGTATTCACAAAAAGTCATCCAATCGGAACTGGATTAAAATATGCACAAGTAGACATAACACCGATGTGTCCCTTCAACGTCAGTGGAAATCCACGATGAGGTTGAAGTGCAGACAAGGTAAACGTGGACAGGTGGACAGATACACCATGTAGGCTCCTAATATTAAAATTGTACAAGTATGTATTTTGTCTGCTTTGCGGATACAGTTTCAAATTAATAATACTACCATCACATGACCTATTTGTTATGCTATTGACAATATTATGGACCAAATGGATGTATTCGAGGAGTACAGACGGATCTGTAGTCCAGTGGTAACATGTAACATGCTACACTAGTAATCCAGGGATCGCAGGCTCGATCCCCCGTTTGACCATAATAAAATTAACCGTCTTTCAGTGGGACTTTAAACCGAGGTCTTGTATTGGTGCTCTACACTGTGCACGTAAAAGAACCAGAGGAGACTCTGGAATGGGTCTCTGTGTGTATCATTGCACTATCCTCCAAAAATCTAAAATGACTAATCTCTTCAGGAGGCGGCGCTTATATGGAAAATCCAATGACTAAACCAGTTCCTGTACTAAGGAAGAAAAAACATGGCAACTTTCTGCAACTTTTCCAGTTCATAATTCTTTACATTTTCACAATATGTTTTGCTGTCCGATTAGCACAGTGTTTAGCGCTCGCTTCTCACCAATGCAACCTGTGTTCGATCCTCGGACTGGGAAGTATATGAGATGGTGGTGGCCAGATCAGATAGGTGAGTTTTCTACGGGTACTCCGGTTTCCTCCCGAACGAATGACCACATTTTCGCTTTCATATGCGCCAACGAGAGTGATTAATATAAGTTGTTTCGCAATTATTGTAAAAAATAAATAAAGTTTAAACTCACAATATGTAATAATTGTACATTTTTTACCGAACCAATTCCTTTCCTCGGCCTCTGCCGTATGATATTCTTGTACTTGTAAAGTGATACTGCCTAGTTTTGATTGATATTTTATACAAATTTATCTTAGTTTGATTGCGAAACAAGTTCTTACAACTTATATTTAATCACTCTTGAGACTTCATTCCTGATGGAATCCATCGTCATGAGGGAGGGAGAGAGAAGGGAGAGAGAAGAGGCAACGTGGAATATAAATGCCTTGCCTAAGGGCAAATCGTAACGATTCCAGTGGTGCTTAAACTCCGGGCCTTTTCGCACCTGAAGCGATGGCGCTACCACTGCGCTATAACGACTTCCACAGTTTTGACTGAGTTTGAGATAGGAGAAAAGTTTTATAACCTCGAGGCCTGGGTAGAACAACTGACCTTCCCCAAGCCAGCTGGATAGTTTCCTCACGCGCCACGTTATATTTCGGGTTTTACGCCTGCATCAGCACCATTTTGGGCTATATCACCGGCGGGCAGTTTACCTAACAACACCTTTCCTGAGTTTCCTCACATGACGTGTGGGATTCGAACCCAAAGCGCTGAAGGAGTGTATGAAGATTACTAAGAAGATATTAGCATTTACAAAACTAAGGCGATCTAGGAAAGAGGTAGCCATATAAGCAAGTTGCTTTCTCCTCAATCCTACATGTAATTCTTATTGTGATCATTATACTATGTATATTCATTGAAATAAAATATTGTTTAAACTAAGGTGATCGAAAAGTTTAGCCAGCAACGACTACCTTACAATACAGCCATTTCGTTGGAACAGCTTTGTCTAGAGTGTTACAAACACAGACACAGCACCACCATGTCTACAAGATGAACTGACTGCTGTTGTCATTTGCTTTCTTGGTTTTATAAAGGTCAATCTGCCCGTCTAGAGACAGAACCCCTTGTACTTACTGTTTGCCTGTGGGGCCCTCTTTATGGACGCTATCAATGTCGACACAGCCTTCAGTACAGATGCCATTTCCGCAAGTCTGGGTCTGAAGGTCAAAGTGTAGAGTTAAACAACACAAAGAGACAATGATCTCCGTTTTGTTTCAGCGTGTAATCAAATTATATTTCGGTAAATGAATATTGAAAGGTATTTTATCTCTACTAGTGGCTGTATCTGCAGCTGTGGCAATGTTAGTTGATACGGTATACTTACATGGTCTTGCATTATATATACATGTACATGACAGTAACAAATGCAGCTGTCGGTGGTCTGTGCAAGATGTATAAGAATCTTAACTGATACACATACACACACACCTACAGTCGTCGCTTCACACATTTCTATAAATAAGCAAGATGGGATTTGAAATTTCCACACTGAACCAACCTTGGTAGCGGGCATTTCCCGCTCAATTTTTCATCTTCTGCATATTTCTTAACCACATCCTGGCATCGTTGCACTAGGGATATCACAGCTAGCTTGGTTATACAACTATCATCCGTCTTTGATCGATTGATATACGAGAACTGCAATAATGTCTCGAAACACGTCTTGGCAAACTCTTCCCGCAGTTTTCGACTAGAGTCGGTGTCTGAAATTAAACATAGCAACAGTCAAAGCTGTACTAAAGATCACCCCGAACAAAAACCACCTTTCTCTAAAGGCCACTAATTTAGTCTCTAGTAAAGCCATGATCAATGGATTTTATTCGACAACAAATACCAGTTTCCGATGATCATGTGGGTGGTCTTTAAGGTGGTTCGCTGTAAATACAAAACATGTGAGCTTAGCATTTATTTGTTCAATCTTCCCCTTTTGACTGACTATATGTTAATGTAAATACTCATCACATAACATTCAGTACTAAGCTAGGAACCAAAGTTAGTCTTGGACTTTGATCTGAACACAATGAGTACCTAACTACATGAAAGGACCATCAAATACAATCATGAATATGTGATTCTCCTTCACATTTGTCTTACATTATAGGCTGGTTCCTACACATTAAAGCAATACCATTTGCATGCCATATATTTCAGATATATAGTCATCTAGTCTGCATATTGTTTCAATTTTGGTGTTATTTAATTATTCTAGTTATATTTCGACTATCAACAGACGGATCTGTAGTCCAGTGGTAATACGCTGGACTGGTAATCCAGTGATCGCAGGTTCCATCCCCCGTCTGACCATAATAAAATTAATAGTCTTTCAGATGGGACATTAAACCGAGGTCTCGTGTCGGTGCTATTCGCCGTGCACGTAAAAGAACCAAAGGAGACTCTGGAATGGGTCTCTGTCTGTATCATTGCACTATCCTCCACAAATCTAAAATGACTAATCTCTTCAGGAGGCGTCGCTCATATGGGCAACCGGTAGCGACGATAAATAAACGTAAAACACAATTGTTTCATGTCTAGCTCAGTATGTATGCAATATGATATGGTGGTCGTTAGATTGGGCAGGTGGGCTTTCTCTGCATACTTGCATCTCTTCTTACATGAAGGATTGCATATTTGATCAAATTTGTTTCATCTCTATTAAGCAACCAATCTCTATTAAACAGAGGAGGTGGAATGGATGGACCCTTTGATGAAACAGAATAAGGAACAGTGTTTACCAATGAATGTATCAGAGGAGGTGGAATGGATGGACCCTTTGATGAAACAGAATAAGGAATAGTGTTTACCAATGAATGTATCAGAGGAGGTGGAATGGATGGACCCTTTGTTGAGTATGGACATGATCTGTTCCACAAACTCCTTCGGCATGCTGCTGGCGTATGGCAAAATGTCATCTCTGATCATGAATACGACCTGAAGAACACAAAACATGAAATCTATTGAATCAGTTATGATTCATCTTTTCCGTTTGTTATTTTCCATAATTTCGTCATGGTTCATTTTTTTCCATTTGTTATTTCCATAATTTTGTTATGGTTCATTTTTTCCTTTTGATTCTGTTTCAGTGCACTGTCAATACAAAAGTTGATCAGAATAAAATATGAAATGTATGCACACTTTCCACAGTAATAATACATGCATGGTATTACCTTACAATCGACAGCCTCGTCCCTCTGGAAGTCTTCAATAGATAGTGTAGGCGGAGTAGGGCTGTAGAAAGAGATAAATATGTGATAAATGACTGTTGTAATGTGCATTGAAGTGGGGGAGGGGGTGGAAGTGGGGGAGGGGATGGAAGTGGGGGGGGGGTGGATTAGGGAGGGGGTGGAAGTGTGATACCCCATTCCAGAGATAGAGAGGGATACAGCGTTTCATGGGTGTGATAACCCAGTCCCAGAGATAGAGGGATCTACAGAGTTTCATGGGTGTGATACCCAGTCCCAGAGATAGAGAGGGATACAGCGTTTCATGGGTGTGATACCCCGTCCCAGAGATAGAGAGGGATACAGAGTTTCATGGGTGTGATACCCAGTCCCAGAGATAGAGAGGGATACAGCGTTTCATGGGTGTGATACCCCGTCCCAGAGATAGAGAGTGATATAGAGTTTCATGGGTGTGATACCCCGTCCCATAGATAGAGAGGGATACAGAGTTTCATGGGTGTGATACCCCCGTCCCATAGATAGAGGGATACAGAGTTTCATGGGTGTGATACCCAGTCCCAGAGATAGAGAGGGATACAGCGTTTCATGGGTGTGATACCCCAGTCCTAGAGATAGAGAGTAATACAGAGTTTCATGGCTGGGATACCCAGTCCCAGAGATAGAGAGGGATACAGCGTTTCATGGCTGGGATACCCAGTCCCAGAGATAGAGAGGGATACAGCGTTTCATGGGTGTGATACCCAGTCCCAGAGATAGAGAGGGATAGAGTTTCATGGGTGTGATACCCCCGTCCCATAGATAGAGGGATACAGAGTTTCATGGGTGTGATACCCCGTCCCAGAGGTAGAGAAGGATACAGCATTTCATGGGTGTGATACCCAGTCCCAGAGATAGAGAGGGATACAGCGTTTCATGGGTGTGATACCCCGTCCCAGAGATAGAGAGGGATACAGCGTTTCATGGGTGTGATACCCCGTCCCAGAGATAGAGAGGGATACAGAGTTTCATGGGTGTGATACCCCGTCCCAGAGGTAGAGAGGGATACAGAGTTCATGGGTGTGATACCCCGTCCCAGAGGTAGAGAGGATACAGCGTTTCATGGGTGTGATACCCCGTCCCAGAGATAGAGAGGGATACAGCGTTTCATGGGTGTGATACCCCGTCCCAGAGATAGAGAGGGATACAGCGTTTCATGGGTGTGATACCCAGTCCCAGAGGTAGAGAGGGATACAGAGTTTCATGGGTGTGATACCCCCGTCCCAGAGATAGAGAGGGATACAGAGTTTCATGGGTGTGATACCCCCGTCCCATAGATAGAGAGGGATACAGAGTTTCATGGGTGTGATACCCCCGTCCCAGAGATAGAGAGGGATACAGAGTTTCATGGGTGTGATACCCAGTCCCAGAGATAGAGAGGGATACATTATTTTGACCAAAATATCTAAAATGCGCAAAAATAGTGTGTTATTTTTTTTATTAGAGTGGGTAAATATTACCTCACAAAACTACAGAAATGCTTGTAAAATGCCATCACGTTTGACAGCATGCTCTAAACTATGGTTATATTGCAGATTTGAACACGGTAAAATCTTTCTTTGCATATACAGACAAAATGCCGGTGTCATATGATATTTTCACCTGCCTATTTTTTCACCCGCAGGTGAAAATATCGCGCGGGTGAAAATCTCATGTGACACCGGGCCATGTTGGAATATTGATTATTATATTTTAAAATTTCTTTATGTGTATTAAATTTACCCATTTACCAAGAACAAAAACTTACTTTTTTGAGAAAAGAAAATCTTCCAAAGTCTGCCCCAGTTCCAACCACATTGACTGAAATGCAGTTTCTGAAAACAACAACAAGATGATCACACATGACAGAAGTAGAGAGATCAATTGAGGGTACCAAACAATACTGGGTACCAATCCATCTTCGGTATCTATCCAACCATCCAGGGTACAAGCTTACTCATCACAGACGGATCTGTAGTGCAGTGGTAACACGCTGGACTGTTAATCCAGGGATCGCAGGTTTGATCCCCCGTCTGACCCTAATAAAATTAACAGTCTTTCAGATGGGACGTTAAACCGAGGTCTCATGTCGATGCTTTACACCGTGCACGTAAAAGAACCAGTGGAGACTCTGGAATGGGTCTCTCTGTATCATGCACTATCCTCCACAAATCTAAAATGACTACCGTAATCTCTTCAGGAGGCGTCGCTCATATGGGCAACCGGTAGCAACGATAAATAAACGTAAAACACACAAAGCTTACTCATTCCCTGATCAATGAAATGACATACATGTGTCATTGTACTTTGTATTGTACCTAAAATATTGGTAATAAGTTGAATTTTTATTTTATTTTATACCTTCCAATGAAATGAAGACATTTATCAAATCATTGAAATAAAATGTGTTATATTCCACCAGTTGAACGCAGTACAATATTTTGTCCAGTGTGTGATTTACGTTTATTTATCGTCGCTACCGGTTGCCCATATGAGCGACGCCTCCTGAAGAGATTAATCATTTTAGATTTTGGAGGATAGCGCAATGATACAGACAGAGACCCATTCCAAAGTCTGCTCTGGTTCTTTTACATGCACGGTGAAAGCACTGACACGAGACCTTGGTTTAACGTCCGATCTGAAAGACTGTTAATTTTATTAGGGTCAGACGGGGAATCGAACCTGCGATCCCTGGATTACCAGTCCAGCGTGTTAACCATTGGACTACAGATCCGTCTGATACAGTAGGATACACTGGCCCATTATAAAGCACTGCTTCTATAAATTGGACGGAATGTGCAAACTACATGGAACCAGATCAGCTGCGGTGTCTGATCAGGATATATGTTGTTTGTTATTCAGACATGTGTTTTAGCTCCACTATCCGAATAGCAAACAGTATAGAGCCTGATCAGATGCTTCTGTTCCATCTGGTCTGGCTCTATGATGTTTGCAAAAGTGACTTTAGTCGTGATTGGCAGGTTAAGGGTTAAAGTATTGATAAAGTTCTGGGAAAACACACTAGAATCAACAACAGGTCATTGTTTTTATTTTTTTGCAAATAATATATCAAGGGACATAATCCAGTCTATACATTTAACATATTTAGATCTCATTACTTCCCTTGTGCTCATTTTCTGACTTGTTTCAACGTATTTATTTATATGAAAGTCAGGAGACATTTGTATGGAATCCAGGAGACATTTATATGGAAGCCAGGAGACATTTGTATGGAAGCCAGGAGACATTTGTATGGAAGCCAGGAGATATTTATATGGAAGCCAGGAGACATTTGTATGGAAGCCAGGAGACATTTATATGGAAGCCAGGAGACATTTGTACGGAAGCCAGGAGACATTTGTATGGAAGCCAGGAGACATTTGTATGGAAGCCAGTATACATTTATATGGAAGCCAAGAGACAATTGCGAGGGATCCCATGAAATCTTGTGTGGAAACCTGCAAACATTTTTGAGCAATCCATCAGATATTAGTGTGGGAACACATAGACATGTGTTAAGTCCAGCACACATTTATGCAGATACCTCCAAACATTTGTGTGGAAACGTGAAGACATTTGTGTAGAAACATTTGTGTGGAAATCGACAAACATTTGTGTAGAAACCTACATGCATTTGTGTAGAAACCTGCAGACATTTGTGTAGAAACCTACATGCATTTGTGTAGAAACCTGCAGACATTTGTGTAGAAACCTGCAGACATTTGTGTAGAAACCTGCAGGCATTTGTGTAGAAACCTGCAGGCATTTGTGTAGAAACCTGCAGACATTTGTGTAGAAACCTACAGGCATTTGTGTAGAAACCTGCAGGCATTTGTGTAGAAACCTGCAGACATTTGTGTAGAAACCTGCAGGCATGTGTAGAAACCTGCAGACATTTGTGTAGAAACCTACAGGCATTTGTGTAGAAACCTGCAGGCATTTGTGTAGAAACCTACATACATGTGTAGAAACCTATATACGTTTGTGTAGAAACCTATATACATGTGTAGAAACCTACATACATGTGTAGAAACCTATATACGTTTGTGTAGAAACCTATATACATGTGTAGAAACCTATATACGTTTGTGTAGAAACCTATATACGTTTGTGTAGAAACCTATATATGTTTGTGTAGAAACCTATATATGTTTGTGTAGAAATCTACATACATGTGTAGAAACCTATATATGTTTGTGTAGAAACCTATATACGTGTGTGTAGAAACCTATATACGTTTGTGTAGAAACCTACATACATGTGTAGAAACCTATATATGTTTGTGTAGAAACCTACATATGTTTGTGTAGAAACCTACATACATGTGTAAAAACCTATATACATTTGTGTAGAAACCTATATACGTTTGTGTAGAAACCTATATACGTTTGTGTAGAAACCTATATACATGTGTAGAGACCTATATACGTTTGTGTAGAAACCTATATACGTTTGTGTAGAAACCTATATACGTTTGTGTAGAAACCTATATACGTTTGTGTAGAAACCTACATACATGTGTAGAAACCTATATACATTTGTGTAGAAACCTATATACGTTTGTGTAGAAACCTATATATGTTTGTGTAGAAACCTATATACGTATGT
Source organism: Archivesica marissinica (assembly GCA_014843695.1). Classification (NCBI taxonomy): domain Eukaryota; kingdom Metazoa; phylum Mollusca; class Bivalvia; order Venerida; family Vesicomyidae; genus Archivesica; species Archivesica marissinica. The sequence continues at coordinate 27,229,609 of CM026398.1, forward strand.
GTAGAAACCTATATACATTTGTGTAGAAACCTATATACGTTTGTGTAGAAACCTATATACGTTTGTGTAGAAACCTATATACGTTTGTGTAGAAACCTACATACATGTGTAGAAACCTACAGACATGTGTAGAAACCTATATACATGTGTAGAAACCTACATACATGTGTAGAAACCTATATACATGTGTAGAAACCTACATACATGTGTAGAAACCTACATACATGTGTAGAAACCTACATACGTTTGTGTAGAAACCTACATACATGTGTAGAAACCTACATACATGTGTAGAAACCTACATACATGTGTAGAAACCTACATACGTTTGTGTAGAAACCTACATACGTTTGTGTAGAAACCTACATACATGTGTAGAAACCTACATACGTTTGTGTAGAAACCTACATACATGTGTAGAAACCTACATACGTTTGTGTAGAAACCTACATACATGTGTAGAAACCTACATACATGTGTAGAAACCTACATACATGTGTAGAAACCTACATACATGTGTAGAAACCTACATACATTTGTGTAGAAACCTACATACATGTGTAGAAACCTACATACATGTGTAGAAACCTACATACATGTGTAGAAACCTACATACATGTGTAGAAACCTACATACATGTGTAGAAACCTACATACGTTTGTGTTGAAACCTACATACATGTGTAGAAACCTACATACGTTTGTGTAGAAACCTACATACATGTGTAGAAACCTACATACATGTGTAGAAACCTACATACATGTGTAGAAACCTACATACGTTTGTGTAGAAACCTACATACATGTGTAGAAACCTACATACATGTGTAGAAACCTACATACATTTGTGTAGAAACCTACATACATGTGTAGAAACCTACATACATGTGTAGAAACCTACATACGTTTGTGTAGAAACCTACATACGTTTGTGTAGAAACCTACATACGTTTGTGTAGAAACCTACATACGTTTGTGTAGAAACCTACATACATGTGTAGAAACCTATATACATTTGTGTAGAAACCTACATACATTTGTGTAGAAACCTACATACATGTGTAGAAACCTATATACGTTTGTGTAGAAACCTATATGCATGTGTAGAAACCTATATACATGTGTAGAAACCTATATACATGTGTAGAAACCTACATACATGTGTAGAAACCTACATACGTTTGTGTAGAAACCTATATACGTTTGTGTAGAAACCTACATACATGTGTAGAAACCTATATACGTTTGTGTAGAAACCTATATACATGTGTAGAAACCTACATACATGTGTAGAAACCTACATACGTTTGTGTAGAAACCTACATACGTGTGTAGAAACCTACATACATGTGTAGAAACCTACATACATGTGTAGAAACCTATATACATGTGTAGAAACCTACATACATGTGTAGAAACCTACATACATGTGTAGAAACCTATATACATGTGTAGAAACCTACATACATGTGTAGAAACCTATATACATGTGTAGAAACCTACATACATGTGTAGAAACCTACATACATGTGTAGTAACCTATATACATGTGTAGAAACCTATATACGTTTGTGTAGAAACCTATATACGTTTGTGTAGAAACCTACATACGTTTGTGTAGAAACCTACATACGTTTGTGTAGAAACCTATATACATGTGTAGAAACCTATATACGTTTGTGTAGAAACCTATATACATTTGTGTAGAAACCTATATACGTTTGTGTAGAAACCTATATACATGTGTAGAAACCTATATACGTTTGTGTAGAAACCTATATACATTTGTGTAGAAACCTATATACATGTGTAGAAACCTATATACGTTTGTGTAGAAACCTACATACGTTTGTGTAGAAACCTACATACGTTTGTGTAGAAACCTATATACATGTGTAGAAACCTATATACGTTTGTGTAGAAACCTATATACGTTTGTGTAGAAACCTATATACATTTGTGTAGAAACCTATATACATGTGTAGAAACCTATATACGTTTGTGTAGAAACCTATATACGTTTGTGTAGAAACCTATATACATGTGTAGAAACCTATATACGTTTGTGTAGAAACCTATATACGTTTGTGTAGAAACCTATATACGTTTGTGTAGAAACCTACATACGTTTGTGTAAAAATAGTTCAATACACTAGTCTTGCTTTATTGGAATACAGTAAATCATGTGTTAGTGGTCACCTCTATTAAGCAACCAACCTTTATTAAGCAACCAGTTTCAAGATTCCAAATATCCTACTTTATTATACATCTAACCTCTATTAAGCAGCCACCTGTGCTAAGCAGCCACTTTCTGTGATTCCCTGTGCTGGCTGCTTAAGACAGGCTTGACTGTAGTTATTTATCTTTTATTTTCTCACCATGTTTTCGTGCAACAGGGAGCCCAACTGACAACATGTTGAGTAAGGAGTTGATGACCAGAATCCATGTGCTCTGTGATGGACAGCCATACTTTAGGCCCAGTGGCTGCCGGAATGTCTGAAAATACAGGAAGTACATATTATCATGGTGGATTATAACAGGCTTCTGACCAGTGTCCATGTGCTCTGTGATTGACAGCCATACTTAACCCTTTGCACGCTAGCGGCAGATAAAATCACTTTTGCGGTTTTCCCCCGTCTGATCGAGCTCTATGCTGTATGTTATTCAGATAGTGGAGCTAAAACATTTGGTTGAATAGCAAACAACATAGATCCTGATCAGAAACGGCATTACGTCGCAGCTGATCTGGATCTATGTTGCTTACACATTCCGTCTAATTTATTTGGCAGATTAAAAGTTAAAATCCCCCCCAATTGAAATGTGAGTCGTTTATAGCACTCTGGATTCTATTTGTCATGATATAACGGTACAACTAGCCAGCAATAAACCTTCCATATATGTGTGCATAATACAATACATCCCAGACTATACTTGTTTGTTCAGACAGTAGGTTATTGGCCAACCTGTTGTAAATAGGAACATTACAGCACGGTCAATCAGTGTCTTCCACGTAAATTCTGCTATTAACTCTTTGCACGCTAGCGGTGAAAATAACTGTCCAATATGTGGTGCACTATAATTAGAATTATATTCCTTTTACAGTTTCCTGCTACAAATAAAAAAAACCCACCATTAATGAATTGTCGTCTGCTATAATTATTCTGGCTATTTATAGCCTTTATATTACCCAGCATGCACAAAGTTAAAAGCGGAAATTAAATTTTTTATGCTTACGAAAATACTGAAGGCAAATGATATTATTCCGTAAAATAATGCTATTATTTTTATTCCAACCAACATTCTTTAACCCTGTCCAGTACAGACTCCACATATATTGGCTCAGTACATGAAGTCATGATAGTGCAGTGCTAGCGTCAGTTGCGAGTTTGAGCCCCGCTTGAGCCGTTACGATTGAGCCCTTAGGCAGGACATTTAAAATCCATGTTGCCTCTTCTCTCTCCCCCATGGTGTTGCCTCTTCTCTCTCCCCCATAGTGTTGCCTCTTCTCTCCCCCATGGCGATGGATTCCATCAGGAATGAGGTCTCGGGAATGATTACTATAACTTGTTTCACAATCGAGCTAATAAATTTGTATAAACTAAGCGAACAGAAATCCCTATACAATAGGTCGTCGGGAACAACATACAACCCTTAATAATTCCCAGCAACCTCTATGGAGGTGTGGTAGGCGAGTTCACTGCTTAGCCCTCGATATAAATTGCACCCATATATAGGGAGTAATGTATAGTGGTTACGGTCGCTGACTTGCATACCACTGTAACCTATCATCACTGATGGTCACGGGTTCGAGCCCCCTGTCTCTTTATATGAAAAAGTTGGCAGTTTCTTATGGAGGTTGGTGCATCAAGTACTGATAAACCGCTGGAGCCTGCCCAGGAAAGGTGTTGTTACATAACTGTAACTGGACTTGAAAACAAAGTGATATATCCATTGAATTGTCCTGTAAACGTCAGTGCAACCAATGTGACAACAAAGTGAACATGCATCTCTTGTATACTTCCAATACTTCGTACAAGTATAGGTAATCTATTTGCTGACCACACATGACTAATCTAGTATCTGACCAATGTACAAAGGTCAACTCTGTGAAGGTCGTGCACAAGCTGACCACTAATCAAATATCAAGTGGATGTATCTAACTTGGCCTATCAGTAGATACATGATACTGTCCACTACATGGTCAATCTACATCTAACATGGTCAATCCATGTCCGCTTATCTCACTAGTGAGAAATATCAGTTAACATATCAAGCTTACAGTACCAAAGTAGCCAGTGATCAATCACAATATTTGTTTGTTTGTTGAGTTCTACTCCTTCATCAGCACTGTATTAGGCTATAAAAGTAAAAAGTGTTTGTTTATTATAGTGTCACCCCTATTAAGGGCCGTTCGAGTTTTACTCCATCAGCACTATATTAGGCTATAAAAGTAAAAAAGTGTTTGTTTATTATAGTGTCGCCCCTATTAAGGGCCGTTCGAGTTTTACTCCTTCATCAGCACTATATTAGGCTATAAAAGTAAAAAGTGTTTGTTTATTATAGTGTCACCCTATTAAGGGCCATTCCAGTTTTACTCCATCAGCACTATATTGGGCTATAAAAGTAAAAAAGTGTTTGTTTATTATATATAGTGTCACCCCTATCAATGTCCAGCCATTTCTCACTTATGAGACACCTCTTTTTATGAACATCAGTACTTCCCGAATCCTATGCTTGTATGCCAGTCGCCATGCTGGTAGGCAATAGGTAACCATTATTTAACTAGCTGGCGGCTCACCAACCGGCCCTGACAAGGTTAGAACCTTCGACCTCCTGTCCGTAGGCGGATGACTTAACCACTAGGCGATGGAGACGATATATCTCCAGCGAACAGTTTACCTAACAACACCTTTCCTGAGTAGGCTCCGGCTGTAAACCAGTTCTAAATGCCCCAATCTCCATAAGGAACTGCTACCTTTCATATAAACGGACACAGCCTGAGCGGGGATCGAACCCGTGACCATCAGTGATGATAGGTTACAGTGGTATACAAATCAGCAACCGTAACCGCTTGACCATGGAAGCAGACTACATTCAGGAGAGGGTAGTTTTAAACTTTATTTATTTTACAACGATTGCGAAACAAGTTTTAACAATTTATATTAATCACTCTCGTTGGCGCGGATGAAAGCGTAAATGTGGTCATTCGTGTGGGAGGAAACCGGGTTACCCGGAGAAAACCCACCTGTCCGATCTGGCGACCACCATACCATTTCACATACTTCCCAGTCCGAGGATCGAACCAGGGTTGCATTGGTGAGAAGCGAGTGAGAAGGTACGATTCATAACGGGCAAGGTCTTAATTTTGATAAACATTGCTTGATAGGCCTACACGCCAACTATGCCCAATGTAGTTCATACACTAATGGAAACTATTGACCAGTGAATCATTACATATATTTACTTTAATTCTTCTGAGAATATCCAGGAAATACTGCCCAACACAGCTGCATAGTTAGGAGATACAAACGGCATAACGTTCATTGAAGCAAATGCAACATAAAGATTTAGATTTCTTAACCCGTAAAATGCTGAATAAATTGTAAGATATATGCAAACAACATAGATCCAGATCTGACGTGGCTAATCTGGATCTATGTTGTTTGCTGTTGTCTGATCCGACTCTATGCTGTTTGCCAAATCAACTTTAGTTGTGATTAGCAGGGTCTGTGTACAGTATATTGTAAGTAAATGTATCACAGGCAATAAACACATCTGTTTGTCATGCAAGCTTCAACAAATGAATCCACAATAATAAATATGGTAATAATCCAAACAATAATAAATTAGAGGATAGCACTCGGAGATATGCACCCCCCCCCTGTGCTGGTATTTGACATAAGAACAAATGATAGATGATTTACAGTGGTATATTAGCCAATGGGAGTGGACACTTCGCTGACTGACTGTCACCACATGCCTCAATAGAATTACACCGACATCGAAACCACTTCCTCATAGACCAACCCCTGAGAGAGGAGAGAAGAGAAGAGAAGAGAAGAGAAGAGAAGAGAAGAGAAAGAGACAGACAGACAGACAGACAGACAGACAGACAGACAGACAGACAGACAGACAGACAGACAGACAGACAGACAGACAGACAGACAGACAACAAGACAGACAGACAGGACAGACAGACAGACAGACAGACAGACAGACAGACAGACAGACAGACAGACAGACAGACAGACAGACAGACAGACAGACAGACAGACAGACAGACAGACAGACAGACAGACAGACAGACAGACAGACAGACAGACAGACAGTTCACCAACTCTAACATTTATTCCAATACATTTTGCACTTATTACATACTTTCTTGTTTTTTTATTATAAAGTAGTCTTCACATACAAAGTTAATTTTCGTTTAAATTGGTAAAAATCTACCAAATTACATTTTAGTAAAGTGTTACATTTTTCATTTTTCGTTTATTCATCTTGACAGATCCACAGTCTGGGCCCACTAGAGAGCCACATTAAACACTAATCAATGGTTCAATTGAAAGCTATTTATCTGACATTAATTTGAAATTATGCAGCCCACCCTAAGGGATGCACCTTCATCAGATGACCACTGGTCAAAACTTGACTGTAATCTCAACAGGAAGTGACCACTGGGCATTTCACCAACACTATCTCTACTGGTAGAGTGTAGGACATAATCTGCCCCCGTGTTTTTTGACACAGGCAGACATAATTCACCATATAAAACCCCCCAAATACTAACCTGTCTAACACAACAGACGGATCTGTAGTCCCGTGGTAACACGCTGGACTGGTAATCCAGGGATCGCAGGTTCGATCCCCCGTCTGACCATATTAAAATTAAATCTTTCAGGTGGGACGTTAAACCGAGGTCTCGTGTCGGTGCTGTACACCGTGAACGTAAAAGAACCAGAGGTGACTCTGGAATGGGTCTCTGTATCATTGCACTATCCTCCAAAATTCTAAAATGACTAATCTCTTCAGGAGGTGTCGCTCATATGGGCAACCGGTAGCGACGTAAAACACACCTGTCTAACAACACAAGTCAGGGGGAAATCTAAATATAGAATATATGTGTGCTATTAAATTGTATTGTTTTTTTGTGTGTTTATTATACATATCCTGTTTTATTAAGGTATCCAATTTAAATTAATAACTTTTACAATAATTTATTATTATGTGAACACGTTACCGCGATACGTTACCGTAATATTTATCTCACTTGCGCCAATTCGTTATTCCTAATGTGGTTGCTATATATGAATACCGTGATAATCACAAAACAATATATGAATACCGTAATAATCACAAAACAATATATGAATACCGTAATAATCACAAAACAATATATGAATACCGTAATAATCACAAAACAATATATGAATACCGTAATAATCACAAAACAATATATGAATACCTAAATAATCACAAAACAATATATGAATACCGTAATAATCACAAAACAATATATGAATACCGTAATAATCACAAAACAATATATGAATACCGTAATAATCACAAAACAATATATGAATACCGTAATAATCACAAAACAATATATGAATACCTAAATAATCACAAAACAATATATGAATACCGTAATAATCACAAAACAATATATGAATACCGTAATAATCACAAAACAATATATGAATACCGTAATAATCACAAAACAATATATGAATACCTAAATAATCACAAAACAATATATGAATACCTAAATAATCACAAAACAATATATGAATACCTAAATAATCACAAAACAATATATGAATACCGTGATAATCACAAAACAATATATGAATACCGTGATAATCACAAAACAATATATGAATACCGTAATAATAAAAAAATCAATATATGAATACTGTAAATATTCAGAAAAGAAAACGACACAATAACGACGTCACACAAACATGCTACACTATATTTCTAGCATGACTTGCGCTGTTTACCATTCCTTGCAACCATTGCACTAGATTAGTCATACCGCAAAATAAACCAACACCAATACTAAACAAAGAACAACATCCCAAACAAGTGACGAAAAATTCATTAGATCTGAATTAAGATTTTTATTTAATCTTTTCTATATTGTATTTCCTGTTTCAAATGACCTAACTATGTGATCTGGTGATGTGGAATGATTATTGTCAGTGATGCTCCCTGATATAAAACCCATCAGTTTCACACTTTCCTCATCACAATCCTTTGATCCCATGGTTCCTAGCTGCCTCAGGTCAAAAATAGTTAATTTTCCTTCATGAATAGATAGTAATCTAATCCAGAGATTCTGTCTCTATATCACCTTGACTTGAAACATTGTCAAAATAACTTCGACCATGAAAATAGGCTGTTACACCTATGTCTCTATTTTCGCCAACTGCTATTATACTTCTATGCAGGATGGGTAAAATAAAGGCTATAAATAGTTCAAATAAATGTAGCAGCCGACAATGAATTAATGTGTTTTTTTCTTATTTGTAACTGAAAAATCTGAAAATATGTCATGGAATTTCGTTTGATGTTTGTTTGTTTGTGTTTTACACCTGCATCAGAACAATTTTGGGCTATATCTTCGGTGGACATTTTACCTAACAACACCTTTTCGGGTCAAGCTCCAGTGGTTAACCAGTACTTGGTGCACAAACCTCCGTAAGAAACTGCCAACTTTTTCATATAAATGAGACACGGCCTGAGTGGGGCTCGAACCTTTGACCATCAGTGATGATAGGTTGCTGTGGTAAACAAGTCAGCGACCATAACAACTTGACAACGGTGGCGGACAAACTTCATTAGAATTGTGTCGTAATTATTTGAATATTATTTTCTCTGTTAGCGTGCAAAGAGTTAATTTGAAATTGATCGGGTATTTGAAATTGATTGGGTAATTTGAAATTGATCGGGTAATTTGAAATTGATCGGGTAATTTGAAATTGATCGGGTAACACTGAATGTTGTTTAATTAATCCGTAACCAGCTAATCACAACTAAAGTAGCTTTTGCAAACAGTATAGAGCCAGATCAGATGTGCCGTCCGAGTTCTGTGCCATCTGATCAGGACCTATGCTGTTTGCTATTCGCATAGTGGAGCTAAAACACTTGTCTCAATAGCAAACAACATAGATCCTGATCAGACTGATCTGGATCTGTTTGCATATTCCGTCCAATTTATTCGACAGGTTAAGGGTCAATCATATTATTTTGCATTCTATTCTACATATTCAAATGAGAAAACTTGCATAATTATGTATGATAATATACGATTTATCTATCTATCTATCTATCTATCTTCCTATTAGTCAAACCCCTGATGGGGACCTTAGACTTTGACGCGCGTCAACTGACAAGAATGTTAGTAAGAAATGAAATAAAAGATGATAAAAGAATGATGTTAGGTTGGTTAAAAACAGGTTAAGAACAGGGCAGGTTTATTTAGGGAGAAACATGTTCAATCCGACTTACAGCCAGACTGAACTGTGGGCCAGACAAGGTGACAATATCTGGGGGCAAAGCATTCCAGTGGACAATGGTTCTTTGGCATTTGTTTGCACAAGAATTGTCAATATAATTATGTTGATGCAAATGGGCTGTGCTACAAGTATTGAGAACATTGGTTACGGGCCCTTCCCAAAACTCAATTTAAACTTATTCCAACAAATGTATATAAACATCTATTTGGAATACGGTAGAAGTAGCTCGTACACATACTGAATTTGCTTCTGTGCCTGCTAATACGTGCGTATGCTGTATGAATGTGTGTATGGTTGTGAGAGTGTTTCTGTACCTGCTGATACGTGCGTATGCTGTATGAATGTGTGTATGGTTGTGAGAGTGTGTCTGTACCTGCTGATACGTGCGTATGCTGTATGAATGTGTGTATGGTTGTGAGAGTGTGTCTGTACCTGCTGATACGTGCGTATGCTGTATGAATGTGTGTATGGTTGTGAGAGTGTTTCTGTACCTGCTGATACGTGCGTATGCTGTATGAATGTGTATATGGTTGTGAGAGTGCTTCTGTACCTGCTGGAATTTGCTTCTGTGCCTGCTGATATGTGCATATACTGTATGAATGTGTGTATGGTTGTGAGAGTGCTTGGTGTGAGAAAGTGAGAGGGCGAGAGTGGATGAGAGCTACAAAATATTATATGTCAATTTCTTATCATATTTAAATGTTTAGATTATGTACTTGTAGATACATATAGATTGTAAATAAATTAAATAAATTTTTTAAAAACTCAATTTAAAGATCACAGGAATAAAGAAACACAAATACAGAGGTAATATTGCAAACTGTTTTAACAATGCTTAGTCTTCTTAACCCATTTGATTCTGGATACCGTTCAAACAGTATTTGCAAAGAACATAGAGCCAGATCAGCCGTCATGGAACGTGCTGTCTGATCAGGCTCTATGCTGCTTGCTAAGACACTTGGCTATGTAGCAAACAACATAGATCCTGATCAGCATGCAGCGCCACGCTGCGGCTGATCTGGATCTATATTGTTTGCAAAAGCCTTTAAATGTATACAGAATGAAATGGGTTAAATAGATGTTTAATCCTTTGAAATCTTCTAATTTGTTTTGCATTTCGAGAGCACCATCTTGACACCAGCTTGACACCAGCTTGACACCAGCTTGACACCAGCTTGACACCAGCTTGACACCAGCTTGACACCAGCTTGAATGGGAATAACCAGTACATATAATCGTATTTGATCTCTGTGTTGATATCATTTTTAGAAAATGTAAGCATTCCAAAAAGCTAATTGTCAATTATGTTAATGAACCATGCACCAAGCATTTCTACAAACAGTAGCATCTGTGTCTTCAAACCCAGCTGCAAACAATACCATATCTGTGTCTTCAAAGTTGTATATAGCTATCTATATGGTGTCATCTATAAATCATTATAGATAGTAACATGTGTGCACAAGCAATTTCATTATAGGAATAGAAGCAAACAACAGCCCCAGGCCCACCTCCCCTTGTCATGATAAATAATTAGTGCCGTTTTCTGCACAATTTACAAAACAAACAATAGTGTGTATGTTATTAATAGTACACATTGACTGTTTGTGTACAGTGTATGTTATTAATAGCACACATTGACTGTTTGTGTACAGTGTATGTTATTAATAGTACACATTGACTGTTTGTGTACAGTGTATGTTATTAATAGTACACATTGACTGTTTGTGTACAGTGTATGTTATTAATAGTACACATTGACTGTTTGTGTATAGTGTATGTTATTAATAGTACACATTGACTGTTTGTGTACAGTGTATGTTATTAATAGTACACATTGACTGTTTGTGTACAGTGTATGTTATTAATAGTACACATTGACTGTTTGTGTATAGTGTATGTTATTAATAGTACACATTGACTGTTTGTGTATAGTGTATGTTATTAATAGTACACATTGACTGTTTGTGTACATTGTATGTTATTAATAGTACACATTGACTGTTTGTGTATGGTGTATGTTATTAATAGTACACATTGACTGTTTGTGTATGGTGTATGTTATTAATAGTACACATTGACTGTTTGTGTATGGTGTATGTTATTAATAGTACACATTGACTGTTTGTGTACAGTGTATGTTATTAATAGTACACATTGACTGTTTGTGTATAGTGTACGTTATTAATAGTACACATTGACTGTTTGTTATATAGTGTATGTTATTAATAGTACACATTGACTGTTTGTTATATAGTGTATGTTATTAATAGTACACATTGACTGTTTGTGTACAGTTTATGTTATTAATAGTACACATTGACTGTTTGTGTACAGTGTATGTTATTAATAGTACACATTGACTGTTTGTGTACGGTGTATGTTATTAATAGTACACATTGACTGTTTGTGTACGGTGTATGTTATTAATAGTACACATTGACTGTTTGTGTATAGTGTATGTTATTAATAGTACACATTGACTGTTTGTGTACATTGTAGTACACATTGACTGTTTGTGTATGGTGTATGTTATTAATAGTACACATTGACTGTTTGTGTATAGTGTATGTTATTAATAGTACACATTGACTGTTTGTGTACAGTGTATGTTATTAATAGTACACATTGACTGTTTGTGTATGGTGTATGTTATTAATAGTACACATTGACTGTTTGTGTACAGTGTATGTTATTAATAGTACACATTGACTGTTTGTTATATAGTGTATGTTATTAATAGTACACATTGACTGTTTGTTATATAGTGTATGTTATTAATAGTACACATTGACTGTTTGTGTACAGTTTATGTTATTAATAGTACACATTGACTGTTTGTGTACAGTGTATGTTATTAATAGTACACATTGACTGTGTGTATGGTGTATGTTATTAATAGTACACATTGACTGTTTGTGTACAGTGTATGTTATTAATAGTACACATTGACTGTTTGTGTATGGTATATGTTATTAATAGTACACATTGACTGTTTGTGTACGGTGTATGTTATTAATAGTACACATTGACTGTTTGTGTACAGTGTATGTTATTAATAGTACACATTGACTGTTTGTGTATAGTGTATGTTATTAATAGTACACATTGACTGTTTGTGTATAGTGTATGTTATTAATAGTACACATTGACTGTTTGTGTACAGTGTATGTTATTAATAGTACACATTGACTGTTTGTGTATGGTGTATGTTATTAATAGTACACATTGACTGTTTGTGTATGGTGTATGTTATTAATAGTACACATTGACTGTTTGTGTATGGTGTATGTTATTAATAGTACACATTGACTGTTTGTGTACAGTGTATGTTATTAATAGTACACATTGACTGTTTGTGTATAGTGTATGTTATTAATAGTACACATTGACTGTTTGTGTATAGTGTATGTTATTAATAGTACACATTGACTGTTTGTTATATAGTGTATGTTATTAATAGTACACATTGACTGTTTGTGTACAGTGTATGTTATTAATAGTACACATTGACTGTTTGTGTACAGTGTATGTTATTAATAGTACACATTGACTGTTTGTGTACGGTGTATGTTATTAATAGTACACATTGACTGTTTGTGTACGGTGTATGTTATTAATAGTACACATTGACTGTTTGTGTATAGTGTATGTTATTAATAGTACACATTGACTGTTTGTGTACATTGTAGTACACATTGACTGTTTGTGTATGGTGTATGTTATTAATAGTACACATTGACTGTTTGTGTATAGTGTATGTTATTAATAGTACACATTGACTGTTTGTGTACAGTGTATGTTATTAATAGTACACATTGACTGTTTGTGTATGGTGTATGTTATTAATAGTACACATTGACTGTTTGTGTACAGTGTATGTTATTAATAGTACACATTGACTGTTTGTTATATAGTGTATGTTATTAATAGTACACATTGACTGTTTGTTATATAGTGTATGTTATTAATAGTACACATTGACTGTTTGTGTACAGTTTATGTTATTAATAGTACACATTGACTGTTTGTGTACAGTGTATGTTATTAATAGTACACATTGACTGTGTGTATGGTGTATGTTATTAATAGTACACATTGACTGTTTGTGTACAGTGTATGTTATTAATAGTACACATTGACTGTTTGTGTATGGTATATGTTATTAATAGTACACATTGACTGTTTGTGTACGGTGTATGTTATTAATAGTACACATTGACTGTTTGTGTACAGTGTATGTTATTAATAGTACACATTGACTGTTTGTTATATAGTGTATGTTATTAATAGTACACATTGACTGTTTGTGTACGGTGTATGTTATTAATAGTACACATTGACTGTTTGTGTATAGTGTATGTTATTAATAGTACACATTGACTGTTTGTGTACATTGTAGTACACATTGACTGTTTGTGTATGGTGTATGTTATTAATAGTACACATTGACTGTTTGTGTATAGTGTATGTTATTAATAGTACACATTGACTGTTTGTGTACAGTGTATGTTATTAATAGTACACATTGACTGTTTGTGTATGGTGTATGTTATTAATAGTACACATTGACTGTTTGTGTACAGTGTATGTTATTAATAGTACACATTGACTGTTTGTGTACGGTGTATGTTATTAATAGTACACATTGACTGTTTGTGTATGGTGTATGTTATTAATAGTACACATTGACTGTTTGTGTACAGTGTATGTTATTAATAGTACACATTGACTGTTTGTGTACAGTGTATGTTATTAATAGTACACATTGACTGTTTGTGTACAGTGTATGTTATTAATAGTACACATTGACTGTTTGTGTACAGTGTATGTTATTAATAGTACACATTGACTGTTTGTGTATGGTGTATGTTATTAATAGTACACATTGACTGTTTGTGTATGGTGTATGTTATTAATAGTACACATTGACTGTTTGTGTACAGTGTATGTTATTAATAGTACACATTGACTGTTTTTGTATGGTGTATGTTATTAATAGTACACATTGACTGTTTGTGTACAGTGTATGTTATTAATAGTACACATCGACTGTTTGTGTATGGTGTATGTTATTAATAGTACACATTGACTGTTTGTGTACAGTGTATGTTATTAATAGTACACATTGACTGTTTGTGTACAGTGTATGTTATTAATAGTACACATTGACTGTTTTTGTATAGTGTATGTTATTAATAGTACACATTGACTGTTTTGTATGGTGTATGTTATTAATAGTACACATTGACTGTTTGTGTACAGTGTATGTTATTAATAGTACACATTGACTGTTTGTGTACGGTGTATGTTATTAATAGTACACATTGACTGTTTGTGTATGGTGTATGTTATTAATAGTACACATTGACTGTTTGTGTACAGTGTATGTTATTAATAGTACACATTGACTGTTTGTTATATAGTGTATGTTATTAATAGTACACATTGACTGTTTTTGTATAGTGTATGTTATTAATAGTACACATTGACTGTTTGTGTACAGTGTATGTTATTAATAGCACACATTGACTGTTTGTGTACAGTGTATGTTATTAATAGTACACATTGACTGTCTGTGTACAGTGTATGTTATTAATAGTACACAGTACAGTGTATGTTATTAATAGTACACATTGACTGTTTGTGTACAGTTTATGTTATTAATAGTACACATTGACTGTTTGTGTACGGTGTATGTTATTAATAGTACACATTGATTGTTTGTGTATGGTGTATGTTATTAATAGTACACATTGACTGTTTGTTATACAGTGTATGTTATTAATAGTACACATTGACTGTTTGTGTACAGTGTATGTTATTAATAGTACACATTGACTGTTTGTGTACATTGTAGTACACATTGACTGTTTGTGTATGGTGTATGTTATTAATAGTACACATTGACTGTGTGTGTATGGTGTATGTTATTAATAGTACACATTGACTGTGTGTGTATGGTGTATGTTATTAATAGTACACATTGACTGTTTGTTAAACAGTGTATGTTATTAATAGTACACATTGACTGTTTGTGTATGGTGTATGTTATTAATAGTACACATTGACTGTTTGTGTACAGTTTATGTTATTAATAGTACACATTGACTGTTTGTGTACAGTGTATGTTATTAATAGTACACATTGACTGTTTGTGTACAGTTTATGTTATTAATAGTACACATTGACTGTTTGTATACAGTGTATATTATTAATAGTACACATTGACTGTTTGTGTACAGTGTATGTTATAAATAGTACAAATTGACTGTTTGTGTATGGTGTATGTTATTAATAGTACACATTGACTGTTTGTGTACAGTGTATATTATTAATAGTACACATTGACTGTTTGTTATACAGTGTATATTATTAATAGTACACATTGACTGTTTGTGTACAGTGTATGTTATTAATAGTACACATTGACTGTTTGTGTACAGTTTATGTTATTAATAGTACACATTGACTGGTTGTGTACAGTTTATGTTATAAATAGTACACATTGACTGTTTGTGTACAGTGTATGTTATAAATAGTACACATTGACTGTTTGTGTACAGTGTATGTTATTAATAGTACACATTGACTGTTTGTGTACAGTTTATGTTATTAATAGTACACATTGACTCTGTGTGTATGGTGTATGTTATTAATAGTACACATTGACTGTTTGTTATACAGTGTATGTTATTAATAGTATCATTGACTGTTTGTGTATGGTGTATGTTATTAATAGTACACATTGACTGTTTGTGTACAGTTTATGTAATTAATAGTACACATTGACTGTTTGTGTACAGTGTATGTTATTAATAGTACACATTGACTGTTTGTGTACAGTGTATATTATTAATAGTACACATTGACTGTTTGTGTACAGTGTATGTTATAAATAGTACACATTGACTGTTTGTGTATGGTGTATGTTATTAATAGTACACATTGACTGGTTGTGTACAGTTTATGTTATAAATAGTACACATTGACTGTTTGTGTACAGTGTATGTTATAAATAGTACACATTGACTGTTTGTGTACAGTGTATGTTATTAATAGTACACATTGACTGTTTGTGTACAGTTTATGTTATTAATAGTACACATTGACTCTGTGTGTATGGTGTATGTTATTAATAGTACACATTGACTGTTTGTTATACAGTGTATGTTATTAATAGTATCATTGACTGTTTGTGTATGGTGTATGTTATTAATAGTACACATTGACTGTTTGTGTACAGTTTATGTAATTAATAGTACACATTGACTGTTTGTGTACAGTGTATGTTATTAATAGTACACATTGACTGTTTGTGTACAGTGTATATTATTAATAGTACACATTGACTGTTTGTGTACAGTGTATGTTATAAATAGTACACATTGACTGTTTGTGTATGGTGTATGTTATTAATAGTACACATTGACTGTTTGTGTACAATGTATGTTATTAATAGTACACATTGACTGTTTGTTATACAGTGTATATTATTAATAGTACACATTGACTGTTTGTGTACAGTGTATGTTATTAATAGTACACATTGACTGTTTGTTATACAGTGTATGTTATTAATAGTACACATTGAATGTTTGTGTACAGTTTATGTTATTAATAGTACACATTGACTGTTTGTGTACGGTGTATGTTATTAATAGTACATATTGACTGTTTGTGTACGGTGTATGTTATTAATAGTACACATCGACTGTTTGTGTATGGTGTATGTTATTAATAGTACACATTGACTGTTTGTGTACAGTGTATGTTATTAATAGTACACATTGACTGTTTGTGTACGGTGCATGTTATTAATAGTACATATTGACTGTTTGTGTACGGTGTATGTTATTAATAGTACACATCGACTGTTTGTGTATGGTGTATGTTATTAATAGTACACATTGACTGTTTGTGTACAATGTATGTTATTAATAGTACACATTGACTGTTTTTGTATGGTGTATGTTATTAATAGTACACATTGACTGTTTGTGTACAGTGTATGTTATTAATAGTACACATTGACTGTTTGTGTACGGTGTATGTTATTAATAGTACACATTGACTGTTTGTGTACAGTGTATGTTATTAATAGTACACATTGACTGTTTGTGTACAGTGTATGTTATTAATAGTACACATTGACTGTTTGTTATATAGTGTATGTTATTAATAGTACACATTGACTGTTTTTGTATGGTGTATGTTATTAATAGTACACATTGACTGTTTGTGTACAGTTTATGTTATTAATAGTACACATTGACTGTTTGTGTACGGTGTATGTTATTAATAGTACACATCGACTGTTTGTGTATGGTGTATGTTATTAATAGTACACATTGACTGTTTGTGTACAGTGTATGTTATTAATAGTACACATTGACTGTTTGTTATATAGTGTATGTTATTAATAGTACACATTGACTGTTTTTGTATGGTGTATGTTATTAATAGTACACATTGACTGTTTGTGTACAGTGTATGTTATTAATAGTACACATTGACTGTCTGTGTACAGTGTATGTTATTAATAGTACACAGTACAGTGTATGTTATTAATAGTACACATTGACTGTTTGTGTACAGTTTATGTTATTAATAGTACACATTGACTGTTTGTGTACGGTGTATGTTATTAATAGTACACATTGATTGTTTGTGTATGGTGTATGTTATTAATAGTACACATTGACTGTTTGTTATACAGTGTATGTTATTAATAGTACACATTGACTGTTTGTGTACAGTGTATGTTATTAATAGTACACATTGACTGTTTGTGTACATTGTAGTACACATTGACTGTTTGTGTACGGTGTATGTTATTAATAGTACACATTGACTGTGTGTGTATGGTGTATGTTATTAATAGTACACATTGACTGTGTGTGTATGGTGTATGTTATTAATAGTACACATTGACTGTTTGTTATACAGTGTATGTTATTAATAGTACACATTGACTGTTTGTGTATGGTGTATGTTATTAATAGTACACATTGACTGTTTGTGTACAGTTTATGTTATTAATAGTACACATTGACTGTTTGTGTACAGTGTATGTTATTAATAGTACACATTGACTGTTTGTGTACAGTTTATGTTATTAATAGTACACATTGACTGTTTGTATACAGTGTATATTATTAATAGTACACATTGACTGTTTGTGTACAGTGTATGTTATAAATAGTACAAATTGACTGTTTGTGTATGGTGTATGTTATTAATAGTACACATTGACTGTTTGTGTACAGTGTATATTATTAATAGTACACATTGACTGTTTGTTATACAGTGTATATTATTAATAGTACACATTGACTGTTTGTGTACAGTGTATGTTATTAATAGTACACATTGACTGTTTGTTATACAGTGTATGTTATTAATAGTACACATTGACTGTTTGTGTACAGTTTATGTTATTAATAGTACACATTGACTGGTTGTGTACAGTTTATGTTATAAATAGTACACATTGACTGTTTGTTATACAGTGTATGTTATTAATAGTACACATTGACTGTTTGTGTACAGTTTATGTTATTAATAGTACACATTGACTCTGTGTGTATGGTGTATGTTATTAATAGTACACATTGACTGTTTGTTATACAGTGTATGTTATTAATAGTACACATTGACTGTTTGTGTATGGTGTATGTTATTAATAGTACACATTGACTGTTTGTGTACAGTTTATGTAATTAATAGTACACATTGACTGTTTGTGTACAGTGTATGTTATTAATAGTACACATTGACTGTTTGTGTACAGTGTATATTATTAATAGTACACATTGACTGTTTGTGTACAGTGTATGTTATAAATAGTACACATTGACTGTTTGTGTATGGTGTATGTTATTAATAGTACACATTGACTGTTTGTGTACAATGTATGTTATTAATAGTACACATTGACTGTTTGTGTACAGTGTATGTTATTAATAGTACACATTGACTGTTTGTTATACAGTGTATATTATTAATAGTACACATTGACTGTTTGTGTACAGTGTATGTTATTAATAGTACACATTGACTGTTTGTTATACAGTGTATGTTATTAATAGTACACATTGAATGTTTGTGTACAGTTTATGTTATTAATAGTACACATTGACTGTTTGTGTACGGTGTATGTTATTAATAGTACATATTGACTGTTTGTGTACGGTGTATGTTATTAATAGTACACATCGACTGTTTGTGTATGGTGTATGTTATTAATAGTACACATTGACTGTTTGTGTACAGTGTATGTTATTAATAGTACACATTGACTGTTTGTGTACAGTGTATGTTATTAATAGTACACATTGACTGTTTGTGTACAGTGTATGTTATTAATAGTACACATTGACTGTTTGTGTACGGTGCATGTTATTAATAGTACATATTGACTGTTTGTGTACGGTGTATGTTATTAATAGTACACATCGACTGTTTGTGTATGGTGTATGTTATTAATAGTACACATTGACTGTTTGTGTACAATGTATGTTATTAATAGTACACATTGACTGTTTGTGTATAGTGTATGTTATTAATAGTACACATTGACTGTTTGTGTACAGTGTATGTTATTAATAGTACACATTGACTGTTTGTGTACAGTGTATGTTATTAATAGTACACATTGACTGTTTGTGTACAGTGTATGTTATTAATAGTACACATTGACTGTTTGTGTACATTATAGTACACATTGACTGTTTGTGTATGGTGTATGTTATTAATAGTACACATTGACTGTTTGTGTACAGTGTATGTTATTAATAGTACACATTGACTGTTTGTGTACAGTGTATGTTATTAATAGTACACATTGACTGTTTGTGTACGGTGTATGTTATTAATAGTACACATTGACTGTTTGTGTACAGTGTATGTTATTAATAGTACACATTGACTGTTTGTTATATAGTGTATGTTATTAATAGTACACATTGACTGTTTTTGTATGGTGTATGTTATTAATAGTACACATTGACTGTTTGTGTACAGTGTATGTTATTAATAGTACACATTGACTGTTTGTGTACAGTGTATGTTATTAATAGTACACATTGACTGTTTGTGTACAGTTTATGTTATTAATAGTACACATTGACTGTTTGTGTACAGTGTATATTATTAATAGTACACATTGACTGTTTGTGTACAGTGTATGTTATAAATAGTACACATTGACTGTTTGTGTATGGTGTATGTTATTAATAGTACACATTGACTGTTTGTGTACAATGTATGTTATTAATAGTACACATTGACTGTTTGTGTACAGTGTATATTATTAATAGTACACATTGACTGTTTGTTATACAGTGTATATTATTAATAGTACACATTGACTGTTTGTGTACAGTGTATGTTATTAATAGTACACATTGACTGTTTGTGTACAGTGTATGTTATTAATAGTACACATTGACTGTTTGTGTACAGTGTATGTTATTAATAGTACACATTGACTGTTTGTGTACATTGTATGTTATTAATAGTACACATTGACTGTTTGTGTACATTGTATGTTATTAATAGTACACATTGACTGTTTGTGTACATTGTATGTTACTAATAGTACACATTGACTGTTTGTGTATACAGTTCTTCTTCTCGACTTTGAATAAATATTTTACAAAATTGCTCAGTGTGTGTTTTGCGATTACTTGTCTAATATATTTACCGGTTTCCTGCATAAGCGATGCCCTTTAAGGAAATGATCAGTAGACCGGTCAGTGGTCCACGCATTGGAAAGCAAATCCAGGGATCGCAGGTTTGATCCCCCCATCAGACCCTTATAATATTATCAGTGTTTCAGATAGGATTACAAACCGAGATCTCATTTACCGGTGCTATATACCGGGCATATAGATGCTTCTAGAATAAGAGTGTCTTCTACACTCGATTAACCAGGGTGCAGCGATAAATTAATGTATATAAAACAAATCAAGCAGATTATTTGGTTTATCATTTCAATACAAATGCATACGGAAACATCAGTTGCGTGTGGCATCCGTGGTCCAGTGGTAGAGCATCGGATTTGGAATTGATCGGTCCAGGGTGCGATACTCAGTCAGGCCACTTATGTAGTGCCATTGAGCAAGGCACCTCACACACATTATCATGTACGTTCTATCTATCTATCTTCCTTTAATGTCGAACCCCTCGCGGGGATGTAGACATGTTGCGCGTCAAAAATCGCAAAGAAGTTAAAAGAATGAGTAGCTAAAAGCATAATTTAAGAAAGTAATGAAAAATAAGTTGTGGTAAAAGTTTAAAAGCAGCTGTGCAGAACAACTAGGGACTGGCATGATCAATATGGCAAACTGCCGTATTGAATTGCTCTATGGTAGGGAGATGGACAATGTCAGGACGTAGATGGTTCCAATGGTAGATTGTACTTGGAAAAAAGGAAAACTTGTATTTCTTCTTGTTCTTGTGTTTCTAGTAAATAGTCGTTACATACAAAGATATTTTTTTAAACTATACCATATATACAGTTCAACATGTTCCAGTGAAATGTCTTTTCGATAAACGAGTGGGGGGATAGGCATACAGCAAGCTCTAACTAATCTTTGCAGATATTTCAGACAGCTTGTCAAAAATCCACTTATCTACAAATTCCATTGCAGCAGAATAATACTTCATCAATACAAACCAATACCCCTATTGTGCAACAAAATGCCACAATTGAATGTATAACAATTGCAGAAAAGATTAATTGTAAGTTCTCTCCAACTTAATCATTTTACCATCTACCCTCCCAATACCCTGAAGGTATTACTGGATCTAAAGTAGATATCCATTAGTCAATATTGTGTAGTGAGATTATGTAATATTGCATCAGATTGGCCAGAGCAAGTCACATGACCCATACAGTAATCAGTATGCAAGGTTGTAAGGTCAGTATCATTGAAAATCATTGGTGTGTTTGTGTTGAGAGGGTTTGTGTAATATTGGCAAGTAATCTGGTAACAATTGGCCAGTCTTATGTGTAGATGACCACTGGGCATAAGTGACCATAACTTTATGAGATAAGAGTTGAGATGACCTAATAATAACACATTTTAGCATCCAGTGTTTTGAATATTTTTGATAATTATTGTATACAGGTTACTCCATCAAAAATGGGATTTTAATTACATATTTGCAGGTAATGTATAGAGTTATCTTCTATTGTATATAGTCTGCTGCAGTGTCTGGTCAGTCGTAAACAAGCATAGTGGGCAGCCTGCCAGTGCATTAGTCAATTGATCATCAAAGTAACAATGGGATGGTCAAACTGACCAGACCAGTACAAACTAACTTCATTTCAATTGTTTTATCAACGCACAAGCTGTTGCAGACTTTTAATTAAATTAAAATGGTAATTTTCTAACTGTTCCTTTCAACAACAGATTTCGTCTTGTTTTTTCCTCATTGCAGATGTTCGACCTATATTATATATAGACTGGATTTCCTTAGTGATGGTTTCTGTTGTTATACATCATAATTACGTAATACTTGCATCATTTTGAAGTGACGACAAATGCAAGAGAGAGGGAGCGAATTACTAGAACACCACGATGAAATAATTGTAATTACTGTACGATCTAATGCACAAAATTACGCTATTAATTTTATGATTGGTGTATGTTTCAATTGAGGCACCGACACGAGACCTCGGTTTAACGGGGGATCGAACCTGCGATCCCTGGATTACCAGTCCAGCGTGTTACCACTGGACTACATATCAACTACAGATGAAATTACTAAGCAGCCAAGAGCTATAGTATTCATTGATTTTCCCATGGTAGATGAGATTTAAGCTCAACAATGGAATGCAGTGTATCAACAAGTTATGTCACACATCAGACAGGACTGGACAATGGTCAACTGTTATAGTGAGAATCTAGTGTCAATGACTTCAACTACTCTACTGTCTAAATATCACAATTGCTTTGCTGTATATAAACATAGCCCTGTTAGGCATTCACACCTACAGCCAGATCTGAAGTCCAGTGGTTAACATGATGTTGGACTGGTAATCTAGGGATCGAAGGTTCGATCAACCCCCCGTCTGACCCTAATAAAATTAACAGTCTTTCAGGTGGGACTTTAAACCAAGGTCTTGTGTCTGTGGTTTACACTGTGCACGTAAAAGAAGCAGAGGAGACTCTGAATGGGTCTCTGTTTGCATCACTGCACTATCCTCCAAAAATCTAAAATGACTAATCTCTTCAGGAGGCATCGCTCATATGGGCAACTGGTAGCGACGATAAATAAACATAAAACACACTTTCATGTGTTCATAAAATTCTGTTTTCAGATCAAATATATGTATTTGCCTACTAGGAGGCAATTGTGCGAAATCAAGACATTTTCTAACAATTTATTTGAATTCTCGGCAACAGTTAAAAATATGTAAAATTGCATATATATATGTTGAAGCAGTTCTTTGGTTTAAACTGCTCCAAATTTGTTTTGCACTAACATAAATACATTGTAAAAATAATAACTTTAAAATTAAAATCAGATGTGAAATAACAGTTAAGAGTTCTGCTCATCGCAAATGATTCTTTTAATTCCTCCATTGCAGAACACGTACATAATCGACAACATTATTTACAGAATGCAACAATTACATATAAACACGTAACCTGTAGTAACATACATAATCTACAGCTACATATGTGCAAATATTGTTCAACACATATTTGAACAGAATTGTCCTAATTTCAGGTGTATTTTCCACAACAATTTAAGGTGTATTTTCCACAAAATGTTCAGGTGTATATTTCACAAAAAAGTTCAGGTGTATTTTCAACATAACAATGATTTACACCAGTAATATATAAATTTAATATTTACACATCATTTCAACTGAAAAGTAATTTAACCTGATAAATATTTTACAATATTAAAATATCAAAAGCAATTAACTGAATAAATTTAAAACAGAACTGTTTTTATCTGTAAATCATTTTTATCTCTCATGAAGTTATTACTATTTGGTAAAAATAAATTTGTGTAGTTTTAAATTTCAAAAATAATTGTTTCAGCACGGACGGACATGCAACACCAAATCAATATCCTGTGTCGAAATTCATAAATATTTTTCGGGAAGGGCCGTAACTAATGATGCTAGAACTTGTGGCCTGACCCGTTTGCCTTTATTTAACTTGTCATGTTTGTATTCACATGTATTATATGTAAAACGAATCGAGCAATCAAATATGATTATAATAAACATAAATATTTTATGAACTTATCACAATACTACTTTTATACTTTATTTATTTTACAACGATTGCGAAGCAAGTTTTAACAACTTATATTAATCACTCTCGCTGGCGCGGATGAAAGCGTATCCACCTGTCCGATCTGGCGACCATTGTACCATCTCACATACTTACCTGTCTGAGGATCGAACCTGGGTCGCATTGGTGAGAAGCGAGAGCGCTAACCACTTCGCTAATCGGACAGCCACGAGTACGTTTAGATTATTTTATTTATATTATAATGATACCAAGTTCACGTAACACTAACTATTTCATTTTCTACGAAATGATTCATATTTTACTTATAACTATAGATATCTCTTGCCAAAAAACCCAGAAACAATAAAAAAAACTAATTTATTTCCATAATAATTCCAACCTCAGAACTAAATCCACTGACCAAGGTAGCACTTTCTGCGACAATTTACTTATGTTTCAATACACACCCAACAAACTACCTCCAGTAATGCAAATGCAAACTTTGTTACATCATCTTACATCAAGATACATTATCACACCAAATTTGATGAAGAAATTGCTAACATTGCACAATATGTCTGTAAACCTTGAAAATGGGGTTATATCTGCAATGGGAGATAACTGTTGTGATGTCATATTTACACAAATTGGGGCAACTGTGATGTCATATTACGCGATGATGTCATATTACACAATTTACATTATAATGACATCATTTCACAGGCATTTGTTTGTACATGAGTAACTTGATGTAACATTGAAGGGATAGAAGGTCATAACGGGTCAAGTAAGGATACTGTTTGGGTTAGAAGCATCAATATTAAAATGAGATTAAAACTGATGGGTGTCCAAGGTGTGCAAGAAAACAGTTACATATGAAATAAGAAAACATTGAAAATGTGTGAAAAAATATTTTGTAATATGAATAATGACATCATTGTTGTTGTTGTTGTTGTTGTTTGTTGTTTTAATCAAAATAGATTTAAAGGTTCACCAAATGAAGAAGCACACAGGATCTTCTTGACATTTACATTTGTACCTAATAGTTAAATTTACCTTTTCGTCTCCATGCATGTTTTCTCGGCAAATGGCAAACAACGACTATAATTCTTATTCAAGGTGTTCATCGTAAATGCTGGTTTATTAACCCATTTCATTCTGGATACATATAAAGGCTTTTGCAAACAACATAGATCCAGATCAGCTGCAGCATAACGCTGCATGCTAATCAGGATCTATGTTGTTTGCTACATAGCCAAGTGTCTTTGCAAGATCATCTGAATAGCAAACAGCATAAAGCCTGATCAGATGTTCCATGGCAGCTGATCTGGCTCGATTGCGAAGCAAGTTTTAACAACTTATATTAATCACTCTCGTTGGAAGCGTATATGTGGTCATTCAAATATTGTTTGATTGGTATCCAGAATTAAATGGGTTAAAACTAACACTAAATCATTGATCTTTAAATTAAAAAAATCCATAATACATATAATAATTTTATAAAAATGTACCTATCTAACTCTGCATTTATAGCAAATGTAGATAAAAATGTACCTATCTAACTCTGCATTTATAGCAAATGTAGATAACTCTAGGTGTCATCTAATCTAAGTACTGTAAAATATTTACAGAGCAAAATAGGACAACAGTTGTGAAGTTTAGAAATATTCTAGTGATAAGATATGTTGGATATTCATAACAAACGATGGATAATTATATTAAATTACATCTAAATGAATGAAATAGTATACAACCAGATCGTGTACATGTATTTGTTCAACTTGTGCAAATGAACACAATTATATGAATCTGTCGAACAATGGTAGAACTATAAAACAGCACATATAAATACAAATATCGTATACAGAACTTGCATATCTCGGGTTATACATTTTAAACATTACACGCAGTAAGCAACAACAATTTTGTGTTTCCAAATGAATTTTCCATGCAGAATGACAATAATATCTAGCTATGTATTATGACACAGGACAATATTTCAATAATATAAACAACACATTTTTCATACTGGGACACACTTTATAAAGAGCTTTTTAATCATAAGTGAATTAGACTTTTAAGCACAATGAACTTTGATTTTGTGAAATGAACTGGATTTTGTGAAATGAACTGGATTTTGCGAAATGAACTGGATTTTGTGAAATGAACTGGATTTTGTGAAATGAACTGGATTTTGCGAAATGAACTGGATTTTGTGTTAATACTACATATACTAATATTTGTATATTCTCTTTTTTTGGATATTTTTACAAAATCACTGGTCAGGTTTGATCTTTGTAAATGTTGGTTTACTAAAGTTAAAATCAATGTCCACATGAATTACCAGTGTTTTCCCCGTTTGAAGTTACATGTACATGATTGTAAAGACAAAATATATAATTTACTATTTGAAGAAAGAAAGTTTGAGATACTATTAAAGAGCTCTGTAATTTATGCATTTAGAAAACTGCTAATTTATGAATAATTAATAAACATCTATATATAGTTAATCTGTGTATTGTCCAGGGACATGACATGTGTATCCGCCATGACATCACATTGCACCGTGACAACCAACCAACCAACATGTCATAATGGATAATTAAAGGGAGCTAATCCAATTTCAATACATGGGTGTGACAAATATACAATAAGAAATCTATGACCAATTGACAAAACATGGTGTCACCATATTGTATTCCATGGGAACTTTATAACTGTGGGTAACATTGCACAGGAGGGATTCATCTTGCTTCAACATGGATAATCATTTATAGAACTAAATACTTTTGAAGATATTGTGCAAAGCTGAAGGTAATATTATGACAAAACTTATATATATATACAGAAATACGAACTTTATTTCTGCAGTTGAGCTATCTAATGACGTAGTGTTGATAAAAGCGAACTACATGTATATAATCGTATGGGAGAAAGATAACACATTTATCAATCTGTAGCTTATTTCAAGTAATACTTTGAAATAGTGTGTGAACGACAACTCTCTGATTACGTTAATCTACATAAATTGCACATGCAAAACATTCAGAAATGTGTGGCTTTAAACTTGTTCCAAAATCAAA
>CM026398.1:27258471-27338884 GCA_014843695.1 Archivesica marissinica
TGTATTCTCTCCACTTTTTACAAAGTTGGCAGTCCCGTTTTACAGTTAGAACCATTTTAAATAATGTTTCCTAATTAACATAATTTATGCAAAATTATGCTAATTAGGTAAACTATAAATGCTCGTAAATTTTCGATACTATGTTCCATTTTAACTTGCTTTTTCATTGAAACAAGTTATGGAATGCAAAAATTAACTTACATCGGGACAGTTCTGTCAATTTCTAAGAATATTCTAAGCAGTCTGGTCATAAGTTTTTGTTCATAAGTTATGTACTTTTATTAGCACTGTGTTGGTTTTATCATGTGGCAGCTCATTTATGATATAGAACAATTCCATCATACCCGACATATACACAATGAACTGTTGCCAAACACAACTAAACATGTAAGTTTTATTATAACTTTTATAAGAAAATGTACCTCACTGACACTGCTCAACTCCCCCCATATTGAACTCTCAATTAAAATAGCTTGTTTTAGTCCATGTAGTTAAGAGTAAAAATAGTTTATCGAACATTTTAAAATGACCATCACGACCTTAGCTGGAACACACTTGCTGACCGAAGGGACAAAGCTTGCACCATTATGATGTACAAAATTCAGGATCAATTTTACTTATCAACATTATTATAAGACACCCACAACACCTGCCTGCTAACACCAACTGGTTCAAGTACAAGAGGTCATAGCAAAAGATACAGACAAATAGGAACATCAATGTCTACCAACATAGCTTCATCCAGTACACACTACATCATAATGTGGAACAACCTCGCCCAAACCACCGTCGACATGGCCACAAGTACGAACATCAATGTCTACCAACATAGCTTCATCCAGTACACACTACATCATAATGTGGAACAACCTCACCCAAACCACCGTCGACATGGCCACAAATAGGAACATCAATGTCTACCAACATAGCTTCATCCAGTACACACTACATCATAATGTGGAACAACCTCACCCAAACCACCGTCGACATGGCCACTTTGGATGCCTTTCGGTCTAGTCATCAACACCCGATCGATCGTTTTTATCGTTCATAACTTTTGTACATGTATCGTTTTTATCGTTCATAACTTTTGTACATGTTTAGTATTTCTTTAATTTAATTGCGAATATACTCTATTACTGAAGAAGATGATGATTTCCTTGTGGGGGGGGGGGCAAATTATGTCCACAATGTCATAACTTTGCACTCAGTGTGGGGGTGGTGGTGGAGGTCATAATGTCTCGATGGGGGGGGGGGGGTAAATTGTGGGGGGGTCAATTGTTCGGCAATCATCTTCCATACCAAACAGATGATCATGGTCCAGGAGTAATTGACCAAATTATTACCACCCAGGCTACAGAAAGCTTTTAGTTAGTTAACCAATATCTTATTGGTTGCTTAATTATTGCAAATAAGTTGCAAATTACACGTTTCTATTAAATTATCATAATATATCAGGGCTCGACAAATTCTTTTCGAACTGACTTGCCCGGGACAAGTGACACTGGCAAACTGACTTGCCCGGGACAAGTGACACTGGCAAACTGACTTGCCCGGGACAAGTGACACTGGCAAACTGACTTGCCCGGGACAAGTGACACTGGAAAACTGACTTGCCCCAATGTGAATTTGACTTGCCCCAATTATTATGCTAAATGTCGAATGATGGCTTACACTAGTTAAGTCTATGAATAACATCATCATAGTATATAATGAAAAGTCCTTTCGCGTTTTGAATCATATTTAATATCCTTTTTACCCTCAGTGAGTTTCACTTTCTTGGAAGTAGGCACACATTTTAAATCTAGTTTCCGTTTTTTACTATTACTTTCACTTTCATTGGAGTTAAAGAATTTTAGCAAACTTATTGTAATTGAACATGCATTTGAATGATAACAGAGGATTTGGGGCTTGATTATAAAACAATTTGTATACATTTGTAATCTGATAATTTTGTCAATTATAACTTACAAATCTGTCTTCCGAGATTAATCAACACCATAGGTGTAGAAAACATGTACTTACTGTGTATGTACTCGTGGATAATGTCCTTGCTACGACTAATGTGTAATTAACAAGTATATAAGCAAGGCATTGACAGATTCTTTGATATTTCGTCGGCGACTGAAATTTGTAATTAAGAAAGTGCCCGGATGTTAAAAGCGCCGTAGTCTATTTAATAGGACTAATTTGATAAGTGCAAATAATATTATATTTCGGGTTTTACGCCTGCATCAGCACCATTTCGGGCTATATCGCCGGCGGGTAAGTGCAAATAAAACAATTGAAGCATAACGAGAGCCTCGATTGGTTAAATGTTTGGGGAGATACCCGTCATTCATAGCATGTAGTCTGCAGGGTTTACAATCGATAATAGGGTCGAATCATGACAAAAAGTCAAAAACAGTTGATTAGTTTGTTTATTCTGTTAATTGATATGTTTATTCGACACTTCTCCGATAATCACATCCATAGCATTTTGACTTGCCAGGGACTAAACTCTGGTTGACGGCCACTTGCCCGAACATTGTTTTGACTTGCCCCGGGCATCGGGCAATATGATTTGTCGAGCCCTGTATATATATAAAATGTGGAGTCCGCTGCTGTATCTATTTTCCTTATCTAGAAATACCAGTAAGAATAAATATTATTCGAAGAAATCTATACACAAGTAGGGTTCCCGCTGTTGGTCGCCAATGGCGCCAAATTTTATTCTAAATAGATCTGAAACCAATTAATGGAGTATCTCAACATTATTTTAGTAAATTTGTTAGCTTGAAAGACCCCATCCAAAAAATAATGTGACTTACTTCCCTTGATTACTCTTCAATGGAAACAAGAAAGAGTGGATCCAAAAATTTGAAAGATTACTACTTACTTACTTATAATTACTTTCTATGTTGTTCCTATGTGACAATACAGTTCTTCAAATATGAGGCCGTATGACAAACGAAAGTTTACAGTTCTTACGAGCCAGCATCATACAATGTCATGTACATAATGAAAAATAGAACTTTATTTTTGTACTAAATTCATTCATATATCAACCTAAAAAAAAATACAAAATTTTGTCCAGTAATTTTGTTCAAATGTTGTATTTAATGGTCATACCATTCATTTTAACCATATTTCGTTGAAATTTATTAAATAATACCATTTAATAATGCAATCACACGCTTTCTCACTTCTCCCAATAATTCTGACCTAGAATGAGCCGTGCTTCATAATAAATATATTCTGTTTTTTCTTATCATTTCAGAAAAAGAGCTATAGAGAATTCTCCAATGCTGTACCTATGACCCCAACGCCATAGCAACCATCTCGTAGTAAACCAATCCTCATAGCAACAGCATCATGCAGGACCCCTATTCTGCAATGATGAGCTCGCAGCAGAGAAGCGACCCATATAAAACATTTCAAATGCAACGTCAATCTTCGAATTCCACGAACCAGTCTGCGCCTGGTGCAAGTACGAACTTTAGCATGAATTACATGCATGGGCTCCAGTATGGTGCCCTCGGAAACTCTGATCTCTATAACGCTATGACAATGCCATCATCTATGGGACAAGATTTCTCTCCTTTGCCCGCGCATATGGGACCTCAGAATTCCATGACCCCAAATGGACTATCACGTATAAACCCAACAACACATACCCTTACTCACACTGCCACGTCACCAAATGCATCATCATCGCCAAGTTCCACTATGGCAATATCAGATATATCTTCACCCGGTCCATCAACTAGTCGGCTAAGTATGTCTCCGGAAGCCCAGAGTCAAGGAAATAGTTCTCAAATGTCGAACCAATCTCAGTCGCCCGGAGAAATCGCTAAAGTAGAATCTAGTGACAGTAGTTCGGTTAAATCAGGAAACGAAGACGATTCCGGAATCCCACCGAAGAAACGTACAATTATCTTACCAGAAGAACAGAGAGACGACACATATTGGGAGAAACGTAAGAAAAACAATGAATCTGCGAAGAGGTCGAGAGAATCGCGTCGAATGAAAGAGGAGCAAATTGCATTGCGTGTTGTGTATCTCGAACAGGAAAACCTTCAACTGAGAACTGAAGTGTCTCTTCTAAAGAGTGAGATTGAGAAACTCAGATGCATGTTGTATAATTCCTAACCTCCATAACTAGCCTGGGAACAGGCGTCGATATATATTTGCCTGGTCAGTCAAATAAATATGTTTTAACACGAGACTATTAATTGGGCCGTATTGAGTTTCTGATAAATGCCTGGGAACAGGCGTTTTATATATTTTGCCTGGTCAGTCATATTGCTAGAAGTTAAAAAGTGAAAAATCAACAGACTGGAACCCAGTCTACTTTATAACCTGCATAATACGGTTGATGTGAAATTGTGTAGGAAGTGTTCAAAAGTTTGAGCTTTTAAAATACAAATAGATATACTCATATATATAACAGAATGGACTTTCTGAAACATATGGTTATTACATATGGTTATATACTGGAGAATCCATTATTTCTAAGAAAGACAAAAAGTTCATGGTGCCATTATACATAGTGATATGGATCTATATTCAAGTGAATAGCTGGTAAAGTGGGGACCAAGCATCAATAAACGTGATCTAAACAGATGCGAACTTAGTAAATTTTATTCTAATGTGTTCAGTTTTTCAACAGAAATGCTCAATTTCTCTCAAGAACATTTTAATGTTTGTGTTAAAAAGTATCCGACTTGGGGAGATAATCTAACTCAGGGAGATAATCTCTGACACTGGGAGATAATCCCTGACACTGGGAGATAATCTCTGACACTGGGAGATAATCTCTGACACTGAGATAATCCGACTCAGGGAGATAATCATACTCAGGCCATCCTCTACACCAGGGTATTCTGTTTTTGATACTGGTACCTCTTAGATTTTAATGTTATGGCTACATTTGTAGATTGTATGACGAAATAAACTGAAAATCAAACGTTACCGAATGTAGAAAAAATACATCAGTCTAATCTTGGAGATTAAACGACAGTGATAGAACCCGGTGAAGTTTCATTTCATGATAATTTAATTATTTTTGTCATTTGAGTACCAGTCATACCAGTATTTAATGCTATTGCAACAATCTGTAACTCCAAATAAACTGCAGATGTGACGGTTTTGCACTGAAAACTGGAGTCGATCTCGTGTGATACAGGTGTTTTGTTGCCCTAAATATATTGTGTGCATATGTTTAGATTACAGTTAGTTAGTGTCTTCTGAAACCATGTTTACAAGAACACATATATTAGCGTCGCTACCTGTTGCCCATATGAGCGACGCCTCCTGTAGAGATTTTAAGTTAAGATTTTGGAGAATAGTGCAATGATAAAGACAGATCTCGAGACCCATTACACCTTAATTAGTCTTTTTTCTTCTTTTGATTCATTTTACTCAACACAATTAAGTCGTACTGGGTTGAGTCTATCAGGTAATGTTTATAATTGCTTCTCTAGTAACAACATTTCAACATCATACAGTTACATCTTGGCAATGACTTCTAAGTCTTCTGAATGATATCTTCTCTAGAGACCACATTTCAACATCATACAGTTTCATCTAGGCAATGACTTCTAAGTCTTCTAAGTGATATCTTCTCTAGTAACAACATTTCAACATCATACAGTTACATCTTGGCAATGACTTCTAAGTCTTCTGAATGATATCTTCTCTAGAGACCACATTTCAACATCATACAGTTTCATCTTGGCAATGACTTCTAAGTCTTCTGAATGATATCTTCTCTAGAGACCACATTTCAACATCATACAGTTACATCTTGGCAATGACTTCTAAGTCTTCTAAGTGATATCTTCTCTAGTAACAACATTTCAACATCATACAGTTTCATCTTGGCAATGACTTCTATGTCTTCTGAATGATCACCAGTAACAATGTTGTGCTGCGCTTGGCTCTGCTATTATGAAACATGACACGTTTTATGTCATACACACTTTCACTTCATAAAAATAGATATATGAGGAGTTGAAAATATCCCCAATGTGATAATGTTAATATTTAACCCATAGGCCATAATACAAGACAAGGTGTCACTATACCGGATGGCCAATGGAGAAACTAACAAACTTGACATTTCACATCATTTTGCTTTGGGGTGAAAATGACAAAAATTATGAATTTGTTCTTCAAAATTAAAAAAGATTTTGCCTGATATGCTGCAAAGATGTTGCATACATGTACTTCGGTTCATAAAGGTTGTGCATTATTGTTTTTGAATACGATAAGATGCTTTTATGTGACTACATCAAGATTTGAGCAAATTGGGCCAAATGCGGTAACTCATAAGACAAATGATATCAAATTGATGAGAGCTAACTGCAGTGTTTTTTCTGTCGCATTATACATAATTTATGCCCGAAACTAAGGGCCTGTATATGAAACTCACTTATTAACCCATTCAACCCCAAGTAACTGACATGGACTGGTGCATGATATTTTTAGACCAATAAATTAACAAGAAAATTACCTTTTGACCAGTTCATTTATCAAATTGGGTAATTTTATCTAAAAATAGTAATAATTATTACTGGCAAAAGGTGCAGATCCTCATCACGAGCCGGCTCATCTGGATCTACACTTTTTGTAAGTCTATTTAGAGGCCTATAGTGTTGAAAGGGTTAATGGTCAACATGAATTAGCTCATCAAACAAGTTAGCCAATCAAAATCGTTCCAACATATTGCAATTATTTGACTTATTCAGGACAGAACAGAACAGGAGTGATGAGATCTTGTAAATTACTATGTAAATGTTGTACAGATTTCATTCAATACACCGGGGGCGTGGCTAATTTTTAACATATGCATCTCATTGGGAATGTTTTTATACCATATTAGATCTCAACTTGCGAATTTTGCTCATTTGTTCCCAAATTTCCAAACGTCCAGTCACATACATGTATAAATGCTCATTTCCATTGTTTAATGATAAATTGTCCTGAGAAATATTTTGAAGATTTGCTCACAAATGACTCGTTTTGCTGAATTTACTATTTGTAAATAGTCTCCCTTTATTGATATTTATTTACAACAGCATTAATAACAAAATGATGGAACGCATCAACGATAGATAAAATATATGTTGTTGCTAGGTGTCATCGCCATGGTTATAGTATACAAGGTTCAAAACCAAGCTTATTCCAGTATCATTCAACTGTCATGTAACTCGTTTTAAAAATGTGTTAGGGGAATATGTTATAATGTTGTATCATGTTTGAATGTTCAACAAGTTTACTTTTGGATCATAATAAATTAATAGCTAAGTGTAAAATTATGTATAAAATTTAAAAAAAATGTTTTGAGTCTTTTTTAAAAGTTATTAAAATTAATTGAACGGCATAGAAGAGAGTTTGGTGAAATTAAATTTTTTATTTGTATTTATTTTTTAAGAATTACATTGATTAAAGATGTGGGGGGGGGGTGTGAAAATCAAGCCATTAATTTGATTGGACAGCTTAGAAAAGAAGGGGAGGGGAAATTAAGCCATTAATTTGATAGGACAACTTAGAAAAGAGGGGTGAAAAAACAAGCCATTGTGTAGGACAGCTTAGAAAAGAGGGGTGAAAAAACAAGCCATTAATTTATGATGGCTTTCAGCAAGTCAGTATATACGGGTATCTGTATAATGGATTTCCTCACATAATGTTCTTACTATCTCCTGTTTTTAGTGACGCCTGTTTATAATGATCATCCTTCCCTGTGTTTTATGTTTATTTATCGTCGCTACCGGTTGCCCATATGAGCGACGCGTCCTGAAGAGATTATTATTTTAGATTTTTGGAGGATAGTGCAATGATACAGACAGACCCATTCCAGAGTCTCTCCTCTGGTTCTTTTTATGTGCACGGTATACAGCATCGACACGAGACCTTGGTTTAAAGTCCCAAGTATCATTACCTTCCTTGGCAGATAAATTGCCGCTTGGGTAACGCCTCATCTGATAAGGATCTATGTTGTTTGCTATTCAGACAAGTGTTTTAGCGCCACTATCCGAATAGCATAGAGCCTGATCTGGCTCTATGCTGTTTGCTAAAGCGACTTAAGTTGTGATTGGTTTGTGTGTGTTTTACGTTTATTTATCGTCGCTACCGGTTGCCCATATGAGCGACGCATCCTGAAGAGATTATTATTTTAGATTTTTGGAGGATAGTGCAATGATACAGACAGAGACCCATTCCAGAGTCTCTCCTCTGGTTCTTTTACATGCACGGTGTAAAGCACCGACACGAGACCTCGGTTTAACGTTCCATCTGAAAGACTGTGATTGGTTGTTAAGGGTCTTTCTATTTATACATTAAACCAGTGCTGATTCCATCAAAGCAATTGGACCAATCCTTGTACAATGATAATTGGGTCAATTTCAGTAACTTCTGGTGATTGGACTGATTTTTAGTAACTGGCAAATTCCATTAAGCACAACTGATTCTAGTAATTGGCAAATTCCATTAAGCACAGCTGATTCTAGTAATTGGCAAATTCCATTAAGCACAGCTGATTCTAGTAATTGGCAAATTCCATTAAGCACAGCTGATTCTAGTAATTGGCAAATTCCATTAAGCACAGCTGATTCAGGGTTTCCTCTGGGTCAATTTTAGTTTGCGCCAGCAAATTCGCCAATCAGAAAAAGTGTGCGCCAATGGCTCCAATGTTGGAGCCAGCAGTCTATAGTGCCATATTCAATCGGACATTTGGTATGTGCTGATGTTAAACAAGTTGTCAACTTGTGTGCATGTACTACTGTTAATTACTTGTACTTCTGGTGTAGTTGTCTACATGCACTTATGAATAAATAAATACTGTGTACCTACCAATCATAAAAAATCAGGTTTGGGAAATTGGAAAGTGCACTAAGACTAACTATGCATTTTATTGCACCCACTACATTCTAAATTCGCGTTTTGATACAGTTTTACGCTTGTAGGGACTATTAGTCATATCACTAAACTGAAGGCTTTTCAGTACTTTCATGGTTGGAAATTGTCCGGGCCGAATCATATTCTGGGGTTTCAGGATTAGCAGAATTATTCTGCTTGGAAACTAAACCTATTTCAGGTGCAGGCATTTCCCGACATATGACGTACTTACTTATCTGTATCATCTGAACGCTTTTCGTTGTACATAATTGTAACAAGTAAAAGCGTCTCGTCAATGAACAAGTACGCGGTGATCTTGTACATTTTATCCCTGCAGAAAGGTCCATATAATCTTCTGTCAAAATATTGTTGCATCACAGAAAACGCATTCAATGATTCTCATTGCGTCTCTGGCCATTTCATTGCATCAAAACTGCAAGAAACGCACAGTGAGAAAACACTGCATTATCGAATTCTGATGTACAGAAATATCTGTGCTAATCAGTTGTAGGATTAAAGACCGCCATTTAATCCAATTATCCGTAATAAAATGTCACCAACTTCTCAACACCTCATGCAATCAAGTGCCAAACAGCTGATTTCCAATAAACAAATGCGTGTGATCATCGCACGCGTGACTGCACATGCGACCTTCATTTTCATGGATTTTCGGCCGATTATGTTTCTTGAACAAAGTTATTTTGCCGATATTTATGGCATGCGCCAAGGATTTTCGCCAACTGAAGATTTTTGGAGCCAGATTTAATTTTTATGCGCATTTGACGACAAATGCGACCGACAGCGGGAACCCTGCTGATTCTAGTAATTGGCAAATTCCATTAAGCACAGCTGATTCTAGTAATTGGCAAATTCCATTAAGCACAGCTGATTTTAGTAATTGGCAAATTCCATTAAGCACAGCTGATTCTAGTAATTGGCAAATTCAATTAAGCGCAGCTGATTCTAGTAATTGGCAAATTCCATTAAGCACAGCTGATTTTAGTAATTGGCAAATTCCATTAAGCACAGCTGATATTAGTAATTGTCACATTCCATTAAGCACAGCTGATTCTAGTAATTGGCAAATTCCATTAAGCACAGCTGATTCTAGTAATTGGGCTGCTAATTGTGTACATTTCTTAGTTATTTGGTATATAAACCCAAACAACTTGAAAAGTCTGCCTCTGTGGTCGAGTGGTTACGGTCGCTATCTTGTATACCACTGTAACCTAGCCTCTTCTCTCTCCCTCGTGGCGATGGATTCCATCAGGAATGAGGTCTCGAGAGTGATTTAATATAAGTTATAAGAACTTGTTTCGCAATCGATCTAAAATAAATTTGTATAAACTAACCTATCATTATTGATGGTCATGAGTTTGAGTCCCGCTCAGACCGTGTCTCTTTATATGAAAAAGTTGACAGTTTCCTACGGAGGTTGGTGCACCAAGTACTGGTTTACCACTGGAGCTTGCCCAGGAAAGGAGTTGTTAGGTAAACTGCCCGTTGCTCAAATGGGCAACCGGTAGCGACGTTAAATAAAAAAAATTCAAATGTTAAATTTAATATTAAACTTGAGGCTGGTATATATGGGGGATCCAACCTCAGCATGATACAGGGTGCAACTATATATGAGAAGATGCTATGCATCAACGAATCTAACAGGTGTGAGGGACATTAGGTCAAAAGCGAGAAATTCAGTGTAAATTTATATTTAGTAAAGATACAAACAATCATGATTTTACCCAAGTTTTCGAGCAGTTTATAGACAAGGAATATACATAGAAGGTTACACATGTTGGTGCATGTGAAATAGACAATCTGTTTATCTGGTTATCACACATCCGATAAGATAATCAACAATGGTTTTAATCCTTTCTCAAGGTCAGCTATATCTCTAGCATTGCTAGATATGTGTGCATAACAACCTGCTTTAATGGCAATTATATTGTTATTGTTCAAAAATGAGAATATTAAAATGAGATTATAGACGAGATTATAGACGAGATTATCCTCGATATAAGAAAAAGGCAACAACATTAGAAGAGATTATAATCTGGTTTGCATGTTTCCAATTCTTACAAGTAATAAATAAAAATCAGAAATCCTATTATCCATATATCTGTAACACCTAAAACTTGTTATAAATCGCTATGTGTGATTTGACATTACTATTTTAGGGGTGATCATTGTCCAGCTTGAGCCCTTAGTTTTCAAGCCCGGGAAAGGACTTCTGTAAATAGTTTATACAAATTTATTTTAGCTCGATTGTGAAACAAGTTCTTACAACTTATATTAATCACTCTCGAGACCTCATTACTGATGGAATCCAAGTCTGCCTCCGTGGTCGAGTGGTTAAGGTCGCTGACTTGTATACCACTGTAACCTATCATCACTGATGGTCACGGGTTCGAGCCCCGCTCAGGCCGTGTCTCATTTATATGAAAAAGTTGGCAGTTTCTTACAGAGGTTGGTGCACCCAAGTACTGGTTAACCGCTGGAGCCTGCCCAGGAAAGGTGTTGTTAGGTAAACTGCCCGCCGGCGATATAGCCCAAAATGGTGCTGATGCAGGCATAAAACCCGAATCATAATATAACATAACTGATGGAATCCCATCGCCACGAGGGTGAGAGGAAGAGGCATGTGGAAATTAAATACCTTGCCCAAGGGCACAATCGTAACGGCTCCAGCGGGGCTCAAACTCCCGGGCCTTTCGCACCTGAATCAAACGCGCTATCACGATTTCTGGTAATGAGTACAAATACACCCAGGAATGACAGTCTCCCCATTCAGATTCAATGTAGAACCATTGACCGTAAGCATAGCCCCAACTCTAACCCTAAAACTAACCCTATCCTAATACTGGGGGATTTTGTCCTGTGTTAAAAACATGGGGGGAGGTTATATCTGTTGGGATTGTGTCTGTACCCCTCGGGTGACTCACGATTGGCAATCACCATGGAAATCGGTTGATGCAGTATTGTCAGATATGACATTCATTAGAATTGTTTTCAGCTATAAATAACACCCTGAATTATCCGCTGCTACAATTATCCACTGTTACAATTATCCGCTGCTGAAATTATCTGCTGCTGAATTATCTGCTGCTGAATTATCCGCTGCTGAATTATCTGCTGCTACAATTATCCGCTGCTACAATTATCCGCTGCTACAATTATCCGCTGCTACAATTATCCGCTGCTACAATTACCCGCTGCTGAATTATCCGCTGCTACAATTATCTGCTGCTACAATTATCCACTGCTACAATTATCTGCTGCTACAATTATCCGCTGCTACAATTATTTGAAATATTCATAGCCATTATTTGACCCAGTATGTAATGTAGTGTTAATTTAGGAGGAACATTCAGCAAACATTGCTCAGAAAAAACTCTTACCGGGTGCCAGCCCACTGCTTTTTCTTTTCTTTTTTGGGGGGATGATGCTTTTGCAAAATTGGGCTGGGGGGTGGGAATGATGCTGGGCAGATCAGAATGGAGGGGGGGATTCCAGAATTAGCAACATAGAGTATACTCTTATCACTATCGATCTCATATTTAAATAATGCCTAATTATCTCAGGAAATGCCAAATTGATGAAATTACTGTATTGGTTAGGTGTGTATGCGACCGTGTGTGTGTATAAATGTATTGTGTATTATTCACCAGGGTTCCCGCTGTCGGTCGCCTTGGCTCCACGTTTTTCAAATTGGCTCCAGATTTTTAAAATTGGCGACAGAAGTGGCGCAGACAAACATTCAGACAGAGGGAACCCTGTTTGATGTACATAATATGATTTAGAATTTGAATGATTGAAGATTATTTTTAAATAAAAATATTGTTCAATATTAAATAAACAAAATGTGAAAAGATGCACCTATTTATTATTCCTTTATATCACTATGACAGATTATAGATTTTATTATAATTTATTTATTATTTTATAATATTATTATATTCATATAAAATTATGGAATCCATCACTATGAGTAAGAGAGAAGAGGTACTGTGGATTTAAATGCCTTGCCTAAGGACACCACCACCACTGTGGCTCTGGTGAGGCTCAAACTTCCAACTCCTTGGTTCTGGGTCAGAGATCATATCTACTACACCATGGAGGTGGTAATGAGAAACATTATTCAGTTACTGCCCTTGAATACTCTTAATAGTATATTGGTCCTCTTAATTGGTTTACTCTCGTTGTTTCCATTGCACCACATGTTTTCCATTCTCATCCGTATTCTCCTCTTAGAATTATTTAAATTATTAAATCTCGACAGATATCCTTTAGCATGTCCAATGGATACCTTACTGTAAAAATTGCTTCAATTAATTAACACAATTTTGATAAAATTTATCCTAACGCAACATCTGTTTAGACGACAACAGTAAAAACAAAGGATTCCAACTAAAAGGACCAATATACATTTAGGGATAAATCTGACTTTATCCATCAAGGGAGGTAATAGAAAAACCAGTAATGTCTCTCATTATAGTTAGTACAGTTGATGAACAAAGGTGAGAACACGACTCGTTATACTAGTGCAGTGCATATTGTACTCATTAGCATCAGCTTATCAGCTCAATTCAGAAATTCCAGCTGTTTACACCATCTGGTGGTAAATCCGGTTCGAACCAGATTCCTAATGCATGATGAGAAGGCCTATCGGCTTCTCTAAACCAGTTCTGACTGGTTCCTCTGGCAGGATAAAGATACTTTTTATGGTACTGGCTGCAGTTTTATTCCATTTTCAGCTTGTAGAAAGGCCCGGGGTTTGAGCCACGCTGGAGCCGTTACGATTGTGCCCTTAGGCAAGGCATTGAAATTCCATGTTGCCTCTTCTCTCTCCCTCGTGACGATGGATACCATCAGGAATGAGGTCTCGAGAGTGATTAATACAAGTTGTAAAAACTTTGTTTCGCAATCAAGCTAAAATAAATTTGTATAAACTAGTGTCGCATAAAATACTGTACAGATTCAATCACTAGTGAGCGGGTTATCAAGACTTATATTACTGAGCTAGCATCTAAATCTATTAACCAGCTTAACCAGATCCTCGGACCGGGAAGTATGTGAGATGGTACGGTGGTCGCCAGATCGGACAGGTGGGTTTTCTCTGGGTACTCCGGTTTCCTCCCACACGAATGACCACATTTACGCTTTCATCCGCGCCAACGAGAGTGATTAATATAAGATGCAAAAACTTGCGCAATGTTGTAAAATAAATAAAGTTTAAATTTTAAATCTATTAACTCCTAACTTGCCAAATAAATTGGACGGAATGTGCAAACATCATAGAGCCTTGGTGCAAGAACACATCAAATTCCTATAACTCATCAGAAAACATAAAATAAATCTCAATTTCACAATTGATAGTGTTTGAATAATCTGCAACAGCTCTATCCACATTTACATCTATACCATCCAGCCTGACACAGCCCTTAGGGGACTGATAATATAACTAGACAGCAGTTGACTCAAGAAGGTTTCAATTGATTGCAATGTTTGACAAGGGGTCCCCAGTGTCCCTTGATAAAGGGTTAATGCTAAATTTAACAATTTAATTGAGACTGCCAGGGGGTTTAGTACTATCAAAGAGGAAATGTGGGGAAGTAAAGGGATGGGTGGGCTGACAGTTTCCATAGATAACATACCAGGCATTTCCTGTTGCAAACTGTTGTTCATTAATGAAGTATTATAACAAGAAATCTGGCCATTTTTGTTTAACACCACAGTAGTGTAAGTGGGTCTAAGAATGCTAGTCACAATCCCTTTGTTTGGTTTAGTTTATACTAATTTATTTTAGTTCGATTGCGAAACAAGTTCTTGTAACTTATATTAATCGTTCTCGAGACCTCATTCCTGATGTAATCAATCGCCACGAGGGAGAGAGAAGATGTGGAATTTAAATGCCTTGCTTTGCACAATAACGGCTCCAGCGGGGCTCAAACTCCGGACCTTTTGCACATCCACTGCGCTATCACGACTTTCATTACTTTATACATTTTCAATTAAGACATTGCAATTCAGTTACTTCAGATATGACATTGAGAAATGTTTCAAATATGGATCTCTATATTCCAAGACCTAGATGTGAAATGTATAAGAAATCATTAGAATACTCTGGTCCAAAGATATGGAATTGTCTACCATTTTAAATATATTTAATATAAGACAAAATGTAAAGTATGGATACAACGTTTTAATTGGTAGACACTAGACAGTTATATATATATAATGATTGTAAATCAATATGCTTATGTCGTTTTGTATTTCTATCAAAGTACCGGATTTACTTAGGCTATTGTTTAAGTTACATTGTACAACATTATGCATGTATATTGTACGGCATAACTATGTTATAATTATTGTGTATGTACATTTATTCTATAGTGTTAACAAATTGAAGAGGGCCCTAAGGAGGATTAGTTCAAAACTAATTAGGTCACCCTCTATAAATAAAGAAATCTATCTCTATCTATCTACATATAGGGTCATGCATGCGTGGCTATTTCATTCCATATTTCATGAAACAAGTTATGGAATTTTGCTATTACTAGAGCCATTTGACGAGCTTAACCCATTCAACACCAAGTAACTGACATGGACTGGTCCATGATATTTTTAGACCAATAAATTAATAACAAAATTACATTTGGATCAGTTCATTTATTAAAATGGGTATTTTTTTTCCTAAAAATAGTCATATCACTGGCAAAAAGTGCAGATCCTGATGAGACGGCTCGTCACGAGCCGGCTCATCTGGATCTACACTTTTTGTAAGCCTATTTAGAGGTCTGTGGTGTTGAAAGGGTTAACAGCAAAATTCCAAAGCGAGTTTCATAAAATATGGCATGAAATCATCACGAGTGTAAGATCCCTTTAATCACCGTACTGTTACGCTCTCGTTTTAACAAAGAACTTTCACTTTGGTGCCAAGTGTCGGCGTAAATTGTTATGACGTCAATAAATGTTCAGGAATATATGTATCCATATTGCCAATGGCGATGGATTCTATCAGGAAT
This sequence comes from Archivesica marissinica, assembly GCA_014843695.1. Classification (NCBI taxonomy): domain Eukaryota; kingdom Metazoa; phylum Mollusca; class Bivalvia; order Venerida; family Vesicomyidae; genus Archivesica; species Archivesica marissinica. Next base: position 27,274,377 of record CM026398.1, read on the forward strand.
GCGGTATCGAGAGCGATTAATCAGGTTTTGCAAAAACATTTCACAATGAAATCGAAGCTAAAATAAATTTGTATATGAAGCTTCAAGTTTGGAATTTATTTATTTTACAACGATTGCGAAACAAGCTTTAACAACTTATATTAATCACTCTCGTTGGCGTGGATTAAAGCGTACATGTGGTCATTCGTGTGGGAGGAAACTGGAGTATCCGGAGAAAAACCCACCTGTCCGATCCGATCTGGTGACCACCGTACCATCTCACATACTTCCCGGTCCGAGCTTCAGTCGTGAGGGAAAGGAGCAGGCAGGGTAAATAAACCCAACAAACAAACACGCAAATCACAAAGCAATAGGGTACCACAAACTGCCAATTTGCATTCTGGACAGGTATCGTATCTGGAGGTGCTAGACCAGTCCACCATTGACCTTGTGATGACCTTACAGGGCCCAGATGGTCTCAAGTGCCCTTAACATAGCTCCTGTCTCCACCACAGTCATTAATGTCTCATTAAGGCCATTCCATTTAAAACTTCTTCCACTGTGCTTCACATGACATTTAGTCATACACATTTATCATGGTCAAATTTCCGAGGATCGTACCCGGGTTGCAATGGTGAGAAGCGAGCTATGCCGCGGCTGATCAAGATCTATGTTGTTTGCAAATGTGATTTTATTTACTCAGTATGCAAAAGGGTCGAGTATCCCCTTGTCTGGCTCATCTACACAAGAGTAGGAGAACATGATGAAAACTTCATCTGGGATTAGTATCAGAGGGTTCACAAAAGAAGGAATACATTTGTATAACGACACAAACTGCAGCAATGTAACTATAGGGTTGTCAGTCTACCTATCTACCTGCCGAGTACTAATTAATACAAGTCAATAGTATAGGGGTGTCAGTCTACCTATCTACCTGCCGAGTACTAATTAATACAAGTCAATAGTATAGGGTTGTCAGTCTACCTATCTACCTGCCGAGTACTAATTAATACAAGTCAATAGTATAGGGTTGCCAGTCTACCTATCTACCTGTCGAGTACTAATTAATACAAGTCAATAGTATAGGGTTGTCAGTCTACCTATCTACCTGTCGAGTACTAATTAATACAAGTCAATAGTATAGGGTTGTCAGTCTACCTATCTACCTGCCGAGTACTAATTAATACAAGTCAATAGTATAGGGTTGTCAGTCTACCTATCTACCTGCCGAGTACTAATTAATACAAGTCAATAGTATAGGGTTGCCAGTCTACCTATCTACCTGCCGAGTACTAATTAATACAAGTCAATAGTATAGGGTTGTCAGTCTACCTATCTACCTGCCGAGTACTAATTAATACAAGTCAATAGTATAGGGTTGCCAGTCTACCTATCTACCTGCGAGTACTAATTAATACAAGTCAATAGTATAGGGTTGCCAGTCTACCTATCTACCTGCCGTGTACTAATTAATACAAGTCAATAGCATAGGGGTGTCAGTCTACCTATCTACCTGCCGAGTACTAATTAATACAAGTCAATAGTATAGGGTTGCCAGTCTACCTATCTAGTACTAATTAATACAAGTCAATAGTATAGGGGTGCCAGTCTACCTATCTACCTGCCGAGTACTAATTAATACAAGTCAATAGTATAGGGTTGCCAGTCTACCTATCTAGTACTAATTAATACAAGTCAATAGTATAGGGTTGCCAGTCTACCTATCTACCTGCCGAGTACTAATTAATACAAGTCAATAGTATAGGGTTGCCAGTCTACCTATCTAGTACTAATTAATACAAGTCAATAGTATAGGGTTGCCAGTCTACCTATCTACCTGCCGAGTACTAATTAATACAAGTCAATAGTATAGGGTTGCCAGTCTACCTATCTAGTACTAATTAATACAAGTCAATAGTATAGGGTTGCCAGTCTACCTATCTACCTGCCGAGTACTAATTAATACAAGTCAATAGTATAGGGTTGCCAGTCTACCTATCTAGTACTAATTATACAAGTCAATAGTATAGGGTTGCCAGTCTACCTATCAGTACTAATTAATACAAGTCAATAGTATAGGGTGCAGTTACTATTACCTGCCGAGTACTAATAATACAAGTCAATAGTATAGGGGTGTCAGTCTACCTATCTACCTGCCGAGTACTGATTAATACAAGTCAATAGTATAGGGTGTCAGTCTACCTATCTACCTGCCGAGTACTAATTAATACAAGTCAATAGTATAGGGGTGTCAGTCTACCTATCTACCTGCCGAGTACTAATTAATGCAAGTCAATAGTATAGGGGTATAGGGATGTCAGTCTACCTGCCGAGTACTAATTAATACAAGTCAATAGTATAGGGATGCCAGTCTACCTATCTACCTGCCAAGCACTGATTAATACAAGTCAATAGTATAGGGGTGTCAGTCTACCTATCTACCTGCCGAGTACTGATTAATACAAGTCAATAGTATAGGGTTGTCAGTCTACCTATCTACCTGCCGAGTACTAATTAATGCAAGTCAATAGTATAGGGGTATAGGGATGTCAGTCTACCTATCTACCTGCTATATGCTTGAACTAAACTAAAATATGCTTAAACTAAAATAAAATATGCTTAAACTAAAATAAAATATGCTAAAACTAAACTGAAATCAAACATGCTTATACTAAAACCTGGAAATATATCAATCATAATGTCTAATCCTCTGCTACTTAAAATTTCTCAGTGTGCAGCACATTCTAAGAAAAACGCCAATCAGGGATTTAAATTAATAAAAATTATAATCAGCACCAACCTCCATTAAATAAAAAATTGGTTGAGAAACTAGAAAAGCATTTCTAATGGCCTAATGACACAGTGGCATAACACAAGCTCTAATATTTAGAAGTATGTGGTAATTACAAATACATTAATAGTACAGGACAAAATACTCCCCCTTGCTGCACTGCAGCTTAAACCTGATAATTGCCTAATTAAATAGCACTGGTTGTCAATCACAGGAGAAAGGGCACCTGACTACTACTATAATTAGGGGAATAAAGGGACAAGGTGGAGATATTTGGCTGAAGTGGGTGTAAGTGGGAGTTTCCAATAGCCACTATTTTTGGCACGTGTTTATATCTTCAGGGTGCATTCTGAAATAGTGCATGACAAATGACAGAAAAAATGAAAATAGCATTATATACCGATCATAGGGTGCAAATTCCTAAAACATGGCCACAGTTCATTTTACTTCTCCCACAAAAAACTACAAAAATCAACTACACTGGCCCAATATAAAGCACCCAATCTATTCAAATGTTGTATTTAATGGTCATATTGTGTATTATAACACTATTTTGACATTTATTAAATAACACAAATTATGGATGCAATCTCTCGCTTCCCCCAAAAATTATGACCGAGAATAAGCGCTGATCTAGAGCCCCAAGACCTATGGAGGGCATTCGTCAAATTGCCTGGTAACCTGAGCAAAGGCTTTGGCAATATACCCTAAACAGCGAGAGCATGATCTTGAAACAATCAGTGCACATTCCACTGTAGTCACTAACAAAAACACTAATCCTAAATGTGCGAGATATGGGCTCTAATTTTATTTAAATTTTTAAATTTGTAATTTCGGGTTTCCTACCAATAAAGATGTGGTACTGCACGTTAATTTGGCTTTCAAACTGGTATCTAGTATACACCTATTTGTTGGTAGTCATCACATACCTATTTCTTCGCCTATGGGTACCAAGTAGCCCTACCCCCCCCCCGATCAAGTGCACACGTGTTGTATTTAATGTGTTTTTATGTGTGTGCCTATGTCTCGTGCATTGCTCATCACTACCTCTAACACAATGCTGAAAGTGGTTGTATTCCAACATCTAAGCCCCAACATCTTAACTCACTTTTTATTCCAATGGATTAACCAAACATATTAACCCAATGCCATAACAAAACATCTCAGCCCAACATCTTAGCCCAAAGTATTAACCCAATGCCATAACAAAACATCTTAGCCCAAAGTATTAACCCAATGCCATAACAAAACATCTTAGCCCAACATCTTAGCCCAAAGTATTAACCCAATACAATAACAAAACGTCTAAGCCCAACATGTTAGCCCAACATGTTAGCCCAAAGTATTAACCCAATGCCATAACAAATCATCTCAGCCCAACATGTTAGCCCAAAGTATTAACTCACATTTTTATCCAATGTCTTAACTCATGTTGTAATCAAATGTCTTAACCAAGCATTTTAGCTCAAAGTCGTAACTGATTGTCTTAGAGAAACATCTAAATCCAACGCATTAACCCAACATCGTAATGCATTATCTCTACAACGTCTGCCATGACACAACTCTCAATTACATAGCATATATACAGTCAAACCTTTGTAAGAGGTCGCCTCCATTAAACAGGAAACCTGTATAAGTAGAAGTTTCCAGATTTCACAAAATGTTGTTTTATTATACATTTGCGCTCTATTAAGCAATGACCTGTGCTAAGCAGCCACTTTCTGTGATTCCCTTGGCTGGCGGCTTAACACAGGTTTGACTGTATGAGCACAATTTCAAAATAAAAGGGGCAATATTGGTATACCTCTCCAAGCCAACCACACACCACATCCCAACATCAACAAACTACTATCAGTAGTAAATAAACATTTCCATAACACAATTAAATAAGGGGAAACTACTACATTTTACAACAGAGTTAATCAACAGTCTATGTTACCTCCCTTTATTTAATACTCTTTTAATACATTTGTTTGTTTGTTTGTTTGTTTGTTTGTTTTGGCGTTTAAAGTCGTACCAACAGCAAGGTGATATAGCGACTCTCCAACTGAGGAAGACCCAGTGTGTACCTCCGAGCAGTATTGCACGCACAGATGGGCTCCAAGTAGAACCCCTGACCTTCCGCAATCCAGTTGAATAGCTTCCTCAAATGAAAGAATTTGAGACGATGGGCAAGTGATATGAAGTCAATAACTGGCCCCATCTACAGTCAAACCTGTGTTAGTGGTCATCTCCATTAAGCAGCCAACCTGTATTAAAAGCAGCCAGTGCCCAGATTCCCAATCAGTCGTTTTATTATATATTTAACCTCTATTAAGCAGCCACCTGTGCTAAGCAGCCACTTTCTCTGACTCCCTTGGCTGGCTGCTTAAGACAGGTTTCACTGTACTCTTATATACATAGTGACCATTTGGGGATTTAAAGCCGCACCAACAGCTTAGGTCATACGGCGAATCTCAAGTTATTATTGGTGGCACGGACAGACACCCTCGTAGAACAACCGACCTACCGCAAGCTAGCTGGATAGTTTTCTCACATGAAATAATTCGACACACACCGCCACAGTCATAATTCCAGCTTAGACTGGCATTAAAGAGAATTGTGGGATAGATTTACCGGTAAACTTGTGACTTACCTCGATGATGTTCTGTAACACATGTGACTGTATGACAGATGTATGACTCGCTGTGGCTTTGTACATATCAACAAATTGGGAAGTATGTGAGATGGTACGATGTTCGCCAGATCAGACAGGTGGGTTTTCTCCAGGTAATCCGGTTTCCTCCCACAAGAATGACCACATATATATATATTGTTGTAAAATAAATAAAGCTTAAACTTAAATTTTTTGTTTTTTTAAAACTAAGTTGCAACATAAGCGTCTAAGTTCTAAAAAGTGCATACTGACCTCTTGGTCAATGTTACCGAGCTCATGCGGACTTACTTTGATGATGTTCTGTAACACATGTGACTGTATGACAGCTGTTTGGCTCGCAGTGGCTTTATACATATCAACGACGAGTTCCACACAACGCTCCGCAAACGGTACAAAGTTCATCGTCACCCAGTCAACCTGCAAACAATGTTGAATTAGGCCAAACTTGATTCACGCAAATATTTGCTAAAAATATCACACTACGCTGCTAATACATGTGAACATTTCGAACCACATTGCTTCGACAGTAAGTGAGACAACGCGTGTCTGGCCAAATATCACGTCTGAGATTGTGACAATATCATGTCGCTTCCTTTGATCAACCGAATTCGATCAAGCATAACTGTGGACTATTAATCCACATGCTGTTTAAAACAATGAAAAGGTAATATAATTGCGGACTGAAACAATCAGAATTTATTTTAACCCTTTCCTTCATAGAGATTTAGGTTAATATACTATTATATCTCCATACAAACGACAGCCATTTAGCTATCATGCAGTCGATAAGTAGTCGCCATATCTATCCCACCTCCATAGATATTACTGGGACTTCATAGTGATTTAGGTTAATATACTATTATATCTCCATACAAACGACAGCCATTTAGCTATCATGCAGTCGATAAGTAGTCACCATATCTATCCCACCTCCATAGATATTACTGGGACTTCATAGTGATTTAGGTTAATATATTATTATATCTCCATACAAACGACAGTCATTTAGCTATCATGCAGTGGATAAGTAGTCGCCATATCTATCCCACCTCCATAGATATTACTGAGACTGCACGAGATTCTGGCCTTCATTATGAACATTGGTTTGGCTACTACCTTGTCAATGTATGTCGTATTGGTAATGGCGTCAATAGGTGCTTGTATGAGGGAAAGGGTTAATTATTTGATCAGCTGATATATTATCTACAATTACGTACAGTGTGGTCAGTAAAACCATGATGAACCTATTACTACTCTAGGCCAATCATTTCATCTCTATACTACTCTAGGCCAATCATTTCATCTCTATACTACTCTAGGCCAATCATTTCATCTCTATACTACTCTAGGCCAATCATTTCATCTCTATACTACTCTAGGCCAATCATTTCATCTCTATACTACTCTAGGCCAATCATTTCATCTCTATACTACTCTAGGCCAATCATTTCATCTCTATACTACTCTAGGCCAATCATTTCATCTCTATACTACTGATAAGCCGTGATGGCGGCTATATATAAAAAGCGATAACAGTGTGGAGATAAAGGAGTTCAATTGGGTCTGGTCGTGGAAATCGTGACAGCGCAGTGGTAGCGCGTTCCCTTCAGGTGCGAAAGGCACAGAGTTGAGCCCAGCTGTAGCTGTTATGATATGTTCCCTTAGGCAAGGCATTTAATTTCCATATTGCCTCTTCTCTCTCCCTCGTGGCGATGGAATCCATCAGGAATGAGGTCTCGAGAGTGATTAATATACATTGTAAGAACTTGTTTCGCAATCGAGCTAAAATAAATTTGTATAAACTAAGTGGTTCTGGGTTGTTCATCTGACACAAATAAGCAATGAAGTCCATCACCATCAATTACCGGTAAGCCTATACTTCTTTTGTGAACTCTTGGCCAAATTTGAACAAAATTGAAGGTAAATTACACTTGATACACAATACATTAACAGAATAATTATTTGTTTCATAGAAAATGTTCGAATTATATGTCATCGAATGAACACTGAAAGCATTTTTATCACGAGTGGTGCTAGTCTCGATAGAAAATAATAGCTTTCTATCTTCATGAGTGACATATTATTTGACTATTCACTTAAACAAACAAATAGTCTTTTTATTTTAAGGCTGTAAAGTGTTTTTATGGAAGAAAACGATGCAACTGTGGGCTAAATGGTACCGTGTCTAGACACTGTCACTGACCGCTTGTGTCCGAAACATTCAGCGGCTAAGTACCACATATGCAAAGCAGTGAGAAACAAAATGTGTTATTAGACTGCTTTCAACCAGTAGAATAACATAATTTATTTCACAGATAAATTTATATATTTCATTGAAAAGAATAAAATAATAACCCTTTACTCCACAACAGACGAGGCCAATTACTCATTTTATCTCCATACTCCTGATAAGCATTAGGCAATTAGGAAGTCGTGATAGCGCAGTGGATGTATGTTCGCTTCAGGTGCGAAAGGTCTGGAGTTCGAGCCCCGCTGGAGCTGGTACGATTGTGCCCTTAGGCAAGGCATTTAAATTCCACGTTGCCTCATCTCTCTCCCTCATGGCGATGGATTCCATCAGGAATGAGGTCTCGAGAGTGATTAATATAAGTCGAAATAACTTGTTTTGCAATCGAGCTAAAATAAATTTGTATAAACTAACTAAGCATTAGGCACACTGCACACTACATATTCAACAATCAATAAGGAATAGATAACAGAGTGGTATAACGGCAATTAGCCTGGGTGCCAGTTTGTCGATTTTTCACTCTTTAACTTCTTGCAAAATGACAGAAACTCAATACAGCCCAATTAATAGTCTCGGTGTTAAAATATATTTATTTGACTGACCAGGCAAAATATTTCAACGCCTGTTCCCAGGCTAGCCGGCAATATGTGAGAAGCTATAAAAGTGGTGTATGCAGGATTCATTCTAGGTCAGAATTTTTGGGAGAAGTGAGAAAGCGCCTGATCGCTTCCTTAAATGGTTTTCTTTAATATTCTTCTGCAAAATAGTGTTGAAATGCACAGTACAACCATTAAATACAACATTTGAATAGAAGGAGTGCTTTATAATGGGCCAGTGTATCTTACTAGACAAAATGTTGTTTGAAAATCATAAAAACCAAAAAATAAGAGGGCGAAGTCAGGGTCCCTAGGGCGACAAGAATGATCCCTGGTATGACATCTCGCATGGAGAGTTCCAGTTAATGTATGCCTTCAATACGCTGACTGGTACCCTAGCCAGATACCGTATAGATATGTCAGATCAAGAATAAACTCAGTGGGAGCAAAGTAGAAATTTCTTTGAGATAATAATAAAAAAAAACCTTTTAGTAAATCTGAAAAGATAATTATCCAGCTCACAGAAAATTTATTAAAAGGCTTCTTAATTATTCTTAATAAATATTTACAAGACAGAATGTGACATTTCTTTGATATCTTAATATAGGTAATGTACCCCATGATGTTCCACGGAACTCTAGCAATTTCGAATAGGGTCCACTGCATTCTACAAACATTACTACGACAGGCAATGTCTAATAAACACGATTTTAAAGATTGGTTGTCTTATCTGACATCAGGAGACATTGTTTACAACTTGGTATTGGCACCAAGGCTACAGCCAATTACAATGTTCTATTATTTCCACACTTTATTGGTACAATTTTCCCCCGAATATATTGATACTGAAAATGTACAACGTGATTCAAAACATGAAAGGCAGTATTAATCAAGATATTGGCTGATGACTTGACCGATTTCTTGTTCCAACATCGCCAAGTTGACGAGGATATTCAGAAACGTCCGCGGTCCGACCGCTATTCTATGATTGACCCTTGAATGGTTTGCGCAAATATAATTTAGCTCGATTGCGAAACAAGTTGCTACAACAGTAGATTAATCGCTCTCGAATCCTTATTCCTGATGGAATCCCATCGCAATGAGGCAGAGAAGAGGCAATGTGGAGTTAACCCATTCAACACCAAGTAACTGACATGGACTGGTGCATGATATTTTTAGGCCAATAAATTAATAAGAAAATTATATTTGGATCAGTTCATTTATCAAAATGGGTAATTTTGTCTAAAAATAGTAATACTACTGCCAAAAGTGCAGATCCTGATGAGCCGGCTCATGACTCCTGATGAGACGGCTTGTCATGAGCCGGCTCATCTGTATCTACACTTTTTACAAGCCTAGTTAGAGGTCTGTAGTGTTGAAAGGGTTAACTGTCTTGCCCACGGACATCACCACCGTGGTTCTGACGATTTGAATGAAATGTCACAAGCCCTACTTTCTAGGAAAAATAAGAATATTACACATTTGTGATCTGTTCATTTCGCTTACAGCATGCTAACGTTTAATATCTTGCCCGCTAAAATATTATATCCGGACTGTGAATCCTCCTCTATTTAGAGGATTTAATTCCTCCTTTTTTCGTTATAATCTTGAACAATAAATAGTGTCAGATTTATACTACGCTGTTCACTTTCTAGGTGTTTTCGCAGATTTCCTGATTGTGTTCACAATTTTCCAGTTCACAGCCTTGCAATATACACATATCACTTCCCCAGAACTCAGAACTATTTGTATGAACTGGAAGAAATACTAACGGTTGGTCCTTTAACGGTTCCAAATTGCTTCGTTTCTATTTTTCCAAACTTTGGCACTCTCACCCCGTAGTCTATGTAGGTTAGCAGTTGATCGTATATGTCCGGGTACATCGGATGTAAGGAATCCGGACCTTCATTCACAGTCTGTGAAAGAAAACAAGAGAACATTTCAAGTTTTATCAGGCTTCTAAGCTATGATTTGAACAAATCTGCACACAATGCAAATTAACTCCCAATAGCGCTGGAATCATATTAATTTGTATTTGGAAACAGAATAGAGCAAGCAGCTGGCACAAAACTAGAATAGAGCAAGCAACCTGCACAGAACTAGAATAGAGCAAGCAGCTGGCACATAACTAGAATAGAACTAGATGGCACAGAACTAGAATAGAGCAAGCAGCTGGTATATAGCTAGAATAGAGCAAGCAGCTGGCACAGAACTAGAATAGAGCCAGCAGTTGGCATAGAACTAGAATAGAGCAAGCAGCTGGCACATAACTAGAATAGAGCAAGCAGCTGGACATAACTAGAATAGAGCAAGCAGCTGGTATATAGCTAGAATAGAGCAAGCAGCTGGTATATAGCTAGAATAGAGCCAGCAGCTGGCACATAACTAGAATAGAGCCAGCAGCTGGCATAGCACTAGAATACAGCAAGCAGCTGGCACATAACTAGAATAGAGCCAGCAGCTGGCACATAACTAGAATAAAGCCAGCAGCTGGTTACAGGTATATAGCTAGAATAGAGCCAGCAGCTGGTTACAGGTATATAGCTAGAATAGAGCCAGCAGCTGGCATAGCACTAGAATACAGCAAGCAGCTGGCATAGAACTAGCTGGCACACAGCAGCTGGCACAGAACAAGAATAGAGCAAGCAGCTGGCATAAAACTAGAATAGAGCAAGCAGCTGACATAGAGCTAGAATACAGCAAGCAACTGGCATAGACCTAGAATACAGCAAGCAGCTGACATAGAACTAGAATAGAGCAAGCAGCTGGCATAGAACTAGAATAGAGCAAGCAGCTGGCATATAACTAAAATAGAGCAAGCAGCTGACACAGAACTAGAATAGAGCAAGCAGCTGGCATAGAACTATAATAGAGCAAGCAGCTGGCATAGAACTAGAATAGAGCAAGCAGCTGGCACAGAACTAGAATAGAGCAAGCAGCTGGCACAGAACTAGAATAGAGCAAGCAGCTGGCACATAACTAGAATAGAGCAAACAGCTGGCACATAACTAGAATATAGCACGTAGCTGGCATAGAACTAGAATAGAGCAAGCAGCTGGCACAGAACTAGAATAGAGCAAGCAGCTGGCATATACCTAGAATACAGCAAGCAGCTGGCACAGCACTAGAATAGAGCTAGCTGGCACAGAGCTAGAATAGAGCAAGCAGCTGGCATATAACTAGAATAGAGCAAGCAACTGACACAAAACTAGAATAGAGCAAGCAACTGGCACAACACTAGAATAGAGCAAGCAGAGCTGACATAGAACTAGAATAGAGCAAGCCGCTGGCATAGAACTAGAATAGAGCAAGCAGCTGGCACAGAACTAGAATAGAGCAAGCAGCTGGCACATAACTAGAATAGAGCAAGCAGCTGGCACATAACTAGAATAGAGCAAACAGCTGGCACAGAACTAGAATAGAGCACGTAGCTGGCATAGAACTAGAATAGAGCAAGCAGCTGGCACAGAACTAGAATAGAGCAAGCAGCTGGCACAGAACTAGAATAGAGCAAGCAGCTGGCACATAACTAGAATAGAGCAAGCAGCTGGCACATAACTAGAATAGAGCAAGCAGCTGGCACAGAACTAGAATAGAGCAAGCAGCTGGCATAGAACTAAGATATAACTGAAACCTGTAATAATCTCGTGGAGAATAAATGTTGATAATACATGTATGTACAGTATTTTATGAAACAAGATTTGAAATTTGCTATTAAGCGAGCCTTTTGTTTGTCATGCCGCAACCAATCAGAATCATTCCAGGTGTTATTCGTGTATATTGAATTGAAACGTTTTAAGTATAATATAATATATCCTGTGATACCTTTATTATTGCCTCTACTGCTTGCAAAGTGGCTTCTTGAAGCGGCGTAGTTGACACATCGGGAAATGTCGGAATTATAAACGGCGAGGAATCACCGTGCACAGGTACTGTTAGCGCTCTTTTTAACACGTCCGATAACTTCTGCAAATCTGATACTGAGAAACGCACCTTAATATGATCTAAAAGTGGCGCGAATGTTTGAATTAAAGCAGTTAAAAACGGTTGCGATGGAATATATAATGACATTGAATCGTCTGGAGGTTTTGTAGCATGTGTTCCTATATTCAGCCACACTTTCCATGCAGCAGACCACAATGCAATGTCATATTCATTAGCACTTCCTGTTGCATCATCCTCAGCCTCATTTTGAGATTTTAGTATGTTGTCTGCTAATGGAGAATCTCCTGTTCTATTTATAGCTTCAAGAGCAGGAGGTTTAACAGGAAGTGTTTGTATCATGTAGCTGCTTGTATCCTGCTTTGTGATGAGGAGCATTTCCTGGAAGCTTTTGATTGCTGCTATGGAGATTTCCGCATTCTGACAAAGGGCAGCAACTTCTATATGGTCCAAGAGCAAAGCCCAGGCATGTGGGAAGTCTTCTGAATAAATGCAAGGACACATAAATGAAATGAGAACCAATCTTATACAGAACATAAATATATTTCAAGATCAAAACCAGTCTGGGTATCATGCAGACCCGGACTGAAGGCAAAAACTGTCAAATTTGCTAATGTTATGATGATACATACAATCTCATTGCAAAATACTCAGATACTCAAAAAGTTTGTTTGTTTGGGTTTTACGGCTGCATCAGCACCATTTTGGGCTATATCGCCAGAGGGCAGTTTACCTAACAGCACTTTTCCTGAGACGGTTCCAGAGGTTAACCAGTACTTGGTGCATAAATCTCCGCTAACTTTTTCATATAAACAAACACGGCCTGAGCGGGGCTCGATCTAGTGACCAGCACAAATAAGAGTCTCGTTCCCAACGATACAACAGCTAATCAACTGGCGTATCAGGGAGCCTCCGTGGTGTAATGGATACGGTGTCGAATTCGAGCCCCATCAGAACCACGGTGGTGGTGTACTTGTCAGACACTCAAATCCACATCACCTCCTCTCTCTCTCCCTCATGGCGAACGATTCCATCAAGAATGAGGTCTCAAGAGCGGATAATCTAATATTGTACAACCTTGTTTTGCAATCGAGCTAAAATAAATTTGTAAAATATCGTCCAATAATATCGGTGCTTACATGTTAGTAGTATATAATAGTAATATTGTTCTAGATTCCATTCCGTTGATAGTTTATTTCCACGAAGACGTAAAATGTTACAACAATGTTACTATATCATAGTACATTTTGCTGTAATCTTAACTCTTTGCATGCTGGGTAAAATAAAGGCTATAAATAGTTCAAATAATTGTAGCAGATGCCAGTTTAGTAGATTTTGCTGTAACCTTAACTCTTTCCATGCTGGGTAAAATAAAAGCTATAAATAGTTCAAATAATTGTAGCAGATGCCAATTTAGTACATGTTGCTGTAATCTTAACTCTTTCCATGTTGGGTAAAAAAAATTTTATTTACTGTAACTGAAAACTCTGATGAATATATTTGTAACTAAAAACTGGCATTTCATTAGATTCAAGTGAAATTGCATGACATAAGATTTGCGTAGTTCCGACACAATTCAAGTGAAATTACACGACATATTTGACCATTATTTTTACCGCTAGCATGCATAGAGTTAACAATGTATCATAATATTTTTATAATTCACATAGTAAACTATTCTATGAATACATTTTAAATAAGTGTCAGAATCTGTCAATACAGTCAAACCTGTGTTAGTGGTCACCTCTATTAAGCACCAAACCTGCATTAAGCAGCCAGTTTCCAGATTCCCAATATGTAGTTTTATTATATATTTGCCCTCTATTAAGCAGCTACCTGCGCTAAGCAGCCACTTTCTGTGATTTCCGTGGCTGGCTGCTTAAAATAGGTTTGACTGTAATCAACTTTGGCGCTCTGGCTTAGAAATGTACAATATAATTATGTTTGCTGGTCCAGGAACATTTCTTCATTCGTTCGATGCAGGTTCAAAGTTTAACCCTTTCCTTCATAGAGATTTAGGTTAATATACTATTATATCTCCATACAAACGACAACCATTTAGCTATCATGCAATGGATAAGTAGTCGCCATATCTATCCAACCTTCATAGATATTACTTGAACTACATGAGATTCTGGCCTTTATTATGAACATTGGTTTGGCTACTACATTGTCAATGTATGTCGTATTGGTAATGGCGTCAAGAGGTGCTTCTATGGGGTAAAGGGTTTATGAACATTGGTTTGGCTACTACATTGTCCATGTATGTCGTATTGGTAATGGCGTCAAGAGGTGCTTCTATGGGGGAAAGGGTTAAGGAACATTGGTTTGGCTACTACATTGTCAATGTATGTCGTATTGGTAATGGCGTCAAGAGGTGCTTCTATGGGGGAAAGGGTTTATGAACATTGGTTTGGCTACTACATTGTCAATGTATGTCGTATTGGTAATGGCGTCAAGAGGTGCTTCTATGGGGGAAAGGGTTTATGAACATTGGTTTGGCTACTACATTGTCCATGTATGTCATATTGGTAATGGCGTCAAGAGGTGCTTCTATGGGGGAAAGGGTTAAGGAACATTGGTTTGGCTACTATATTGTCAATGTATGTCGTATTGGTAATGGCATCAAGAGGTGCATCTATGGGGGAAAAGGTTTATGAACATTGGTTTGGCTACTACATTGTCAATGTATGTCATATTGGTAATGGCGTCAAGAGGTGCTTCTATGGGGGAAAGGGTTAAGGAACATTGGTTTGGCTACTACATTGTCAATGTATGTCGTATTGGTAATGGCGTCAAGAGGTGTTTCTATGAGGGAAAGGGTTAATGTCCTAATATAGGCAATAGGCAGAAACGGAGAAAAAACACACAAACACACTAGGAGTGTAAATTTAGAGGGATCCGAAAATGGGAAGAAACTTTAGACATTCCATGACCGTACTTCTTTGGTAGTGATAAAACATTTTCAAATGAATACAAAATCACCAACTTTTGCAAAAGTGACAACACTCCCTACTGATTTATCCTGTGAAAATATAATGTTATTGATGGAGCAATTATTTGTTATTTTGACTGAAATTTTGACAAAATGACACTAAATATTTAAAACTACTTGCTACATTCCCAACTGTAGAATATTACTTGTAAATATGACAAATAGTTCAATGCATTAAGTAAATTGTTCCACTTTAGCAGGGTTCATTCTAGGTCAGAATTTTTGGGAGAAGTGAGAAAGCGCGTGATCGCTTCCTTAAATGGTTTTCTTTAATATTCTTCTGCAAAATAGGGTTAAAATGCACAGTACAACCATTAAATACAACATTTGAATAGAAGGAGTGCTTTATAATGGGCCAGTGTATCTTATTAGACAAAATTTTGTTTGAAAATCGTAAAAACTAAAAAATATATATATATTTGTTTTTTTTTAGGGAGAAGTGAATTTCGCCCACTTCGCCCTCTAGAATGATCCCTGCTTTAGTGAGTGAATAACTGATTTTCTTATGCTTTCGAAGATTTTCGGAACATTTGTATGAAGTTGTTGAAGGCAAAAAATGGGAGAAATTCCACAGAAAACACTTTTCTATGTCTACTGAATTTGGCAAGTATATAATAAAAGTTTCAAAATATTATATACTGTATATATCTTTCAGAACATTCTAAATGCATTCGTCTTTAATTCAGGGCCGTAACTAATGTTGCTAGAACTTGTGCCCGACCCGCTTGCCTTTCTTTAATTTGTCATGTTTTGTATTCATATGTACAGTAAAAACCCTCTATGCGACCACCCCGATTTCGAGACCACCCCGCTATTGCGAACGATTTTTTTCAGAACGGAATATTTCTCTATATTTGTCAATGGTCGTTGACCCCGATAACCAGACCACCCCGTTATTCCGTAATACGACCAGTTAATTCAGACAAATGCCATTAATCCTATGCTAATTGAACCCCTAATACGACCGCGGGCGATTTTCTCACTTTCATTGATCGCACCTGACATGATAAAACATTTTTAATTATGTCCCAGTTTTACGACAATAATTATGGTATTGTATTGGTCAAGGGAGATAAACACGGAAATGTTGATTGTAAATGATTGGTTTTGATTGCTTTTAATCTTTTGTATATTGTCTGGAGTACAAACTGTAAAACACAAGGTAGGTATTATGTGTTTCTATTAATAGATAATTACCTCTTTCTGTTTGCTAATCTTTGCGATATTGGATTGATTGATCTCCTCGAGTGTTGGACAATAAAAGATTATCATTAAGAGAGTATGTTTCATATCACATTTTGCATTTATAGAATCAGCATGGACCGTAAACGCAAAGAACTCTCATTTATTTTGAAAAACAATGATGCTTACATTTGAAATTCTATGGCAATCGTCAATTAAAAATATCTCCTACAGGTGTTATATAAATCACCACAGCTGGGTCAATGCTGGCATAATCATGGAAATTACTTGGGCGTTCTAAAAATAGATGTATGTAATAGACAAGTGTACTATGTAGCTCTAGGCTGGTTTAATTTTCTGAAATTCCTGAGGTTACACTTTTATACTTATTTGTTAACATAAAGATCAAAGAGGCATACATCACAGCTTAGAGCAAATTAACTTAATAAATGAAAGTCTTGGTAAGAGCCAGAGACAACTACCAGAAAAGTTCTGCATTGGAAAGACACAGGTAAATTAATTAGTAAAACTTAATCAAACAAATTTTGAATGGATAAATATAGGATAGCCTGAGAGGGGTGGAACAAAATGTGTGATTAACTTATTCAGTGGGCAGAAATATTTAATGAAAACAAGCTGATTAAATGATGATTAAATTAAATTTAATTCATTACCAAAATTATTCAAATGTTTAGACAACAGTAAAATCACATTAACTGTAAGTAAAATACAGTGAAGCCTGTCTTTAAGCAACCAGCCAAGGGAATCACAGAAAGTGGCTGCTTAGTACAGATTGCTGCTTAATAGAGGTCAAATATATAATAAAACCACATATTGGGAATCTGGAAACTGGCTGCTTAATACAGGTTGTCTGCTTAATACAGGTTGGCTGCTTAATACAGGTTGGCTGCTTAATACAGGTTGTCTGCTTAATACAGGTTGGCTGCTTAATACAGGTTGGCTGCTTAATACAGGTTGGCTGCTTAATACAGGTTGGCTGCTTAATACAGGTTGGCTGCTTTAATACAGGTTGGCTGCTTAATACAGGTTGGCTGCTTAATACAGGTTGGCTGCTTCATAGAGGTGACCACTAACACAGGTTTCACTGTAGTCTATAAAACAAATACATTATGGAAGGTGCTGATATTTGTTTTTATACTCATAGAGATGATGGATGTTTCTAATCCCAGTCTATTTACAGTCTTGCTTTTAACTTACTATAGAAACTTTGCAGAATCTTCCGTTGTGCAGTGAAGGTTCGCGCCACACCTGCCAGGGTGAGCACCCTGGTCTCTGCCCACTGTTTCTCTGCCGTGTCCCTGGAGTGATGGATCAGGATATTACCCTGCGTAGACTCATCCTTCGTTGTTGGTGCCGAGCTCGACAGTTTCTTCACATTATCCAACAATGGAAACAACACCTAGAACATGATTGTAATTGAATTAATGCAGTGACATGACAATAATGGGCTAGCTGGACTGGTAATCCAGGAATCGTAGGTTCGATCCCCCGTCTGACCCTAACAGTCTTTCAGATGGGAGTTTAAACCGAGGTCTCGTGTCAGTGCTGTACACTGTGCAAGTAAAAGAACCAGAGGAGACTCTGGAATGGGTCTCTGTCTGTATCATTGCACTATCCTCCAAAAATCTAAAATGACTAATCTCTTCAGGAGGCGTCGCTCATATGGGCAACCGGTAGCGACGATAAATAAACGTAAAACACACAATAATGGGCTTATGAAAAATATAACAAAATTCTGATTTTTGACTTTCAAGTGAAATCAATCGTAAAAATAACAAAAGGCTGTCAAGTTTAAATATATCTTCTTGTTGTAATGATGCAATTTTGAATCAATTACCTAGAAGATAAACAACACATTCCACAAGCAGGTGGGAGGTTCCACGGGCAGGTGGGAGGTTCCATGGGCAGGTGGGAGGTTCCACGCACAGGTGGGAGGTTCCACAGACAGGTGGGAGGTTCCACATGCAGGTGGGAGGTTCCACGGGCAGGTGGGAGGTTCCACAGGCAGGTGGGATGTTCCATGGGTAGGAAAAAAAAGAACCACGGGCAGGTCGGTGGTTTTGCTGGCAGGTTGATCAGGCAGATGGAAGGTTCTGCAGGTTGGTGGAAAAGTTCATTGGGGCATGTGGAAGGTTCCTCGGGTAAATGGGAGGCTTCACAGGCAGGTGCGAGTTTCACAGGAAGATGGGAGGTTTAACAGGCAGGTGGGAGATTCACAGGCAGCTGGGAGGTTCCACAGGCAGATGGGAGGTTCTACAGGAAGGTGGGAGGGAGGTTCCACAGGCAGGTGGGAGGTTCCACAGGCAGGTGGGAGGGCGGTTCCAGAGGCAGGTGGAAGGGAGGTTCGACAGGCAGGTGGGACAGACTTTAATGTATCGTTAATCCAGTTACAATGTGACTTTTACCAAATCTGGTGCTATTACGGTAATATATCACTGTGCAGCAAAATATAACAACAATAATACAACGTAAATATTTCTAGACGTATGAATACCTTCCACAAAACTTTCTTCCACGATTCTTGTTGAAGAAGCCCACCATGTGCAGATATCGTCGAGAATAGCGTCTGCCCGGCACTCTTTCTCACAGCAGGTCTCGTGTCCACGCACAAATCTCCGAGACGAGTGAACAGGCACATCCACAGTCCATCGAAAGACGACATTCCATCTGACCCCTCACTGACCTTGACCTCTTCCGCTGGTGGGTTACTTTCAAGGTCATGTTTTATTCGTTCTCGATTTTGATAGAAATAGTCGGATATATTCCACTGAAAACAAGTAAGGCATTCTTTATCTTTTGATGTACAACATTAATGTAGTTCAGAACTACATGTCATGTCACTACATGTTTGTTTTGGGGGTTTAAAGTAGTACCAACAGCTTAGGCCATATGGCGACTTTCCAGCTATTATTGGTGGAGGAAGACCCTGGATGCCCCTCCGAGCAGTAGTTCAGGTGTGGGTGGCACCCCGGGTAGAACCACTGACCTTCTGTAAGCAAGCTATTATTGGTGGAGGGAGACCCTGGATGCCCCTCCGAGCAGTAGTTCAGGTGTGGGTGGCACCCTGGGTAGAACCACTGACCTTCTGTAAGCAAGCTATTATTGGTGGAGGAAGACCCTGGGTGAGCCTCCGAGCAGTAGTTCAGGTGTGGGCGGCACCCCAGGCAACGTTGGCCGGTCGATTCGAGGGGCGGTTTAAACTGCCGGTTTTAACCGGTTAAAACCGCACCGGTCAATACTCCCAAAGTGGTCAATACTGGTCAATACTGGTCGATTGGTGGTCAATATTAAATAAAACATTATTTAATGGTTTTATATACTCTGCATTGTGCTATAATGTGTGTTACTAACTTTGGGTTGTATTGAGAATATATTTATGTGATTATTGTACTCTATAGGGTCAATACTCACGAAGTGGTCAATAATATTATACTCACAAAGTGGTAAATACTGGTCAATTGGTGGTCAATACTAAATTCAACAAAGAATTTATGATTTTAGTCAATCATTATACTCTGCATTGTGCAATAATGTGTGTTGCTACCTTTGGGCTGTTCATGTGATTGTAATACCCTATTGGGTATGGTCAATACTCACAAAGTGGCATATATTTGCTGGTCGATTCAGGTGGTCGATTGCTGATCAATACTAAAATCATTAAATGTGTCATGCAGAAGCAACTCAAGCAAGTGAAGCAAGCGTTGAGACTTGAGCTTGATTAATCTTAGAACTTCTTTCACAATCGAGCTTAAATAAATTGGTATAAACCAAGTGAAACAACTTTTCTAGCCTTGTTTCCTTGAGCACCAAGTGTATTCATATTCTAGTATAGATGGTATTATTAAGTAAGAATTTCACATTTCAACATTTAATTTTTATTTAAACAGACATGCACAATACTATAAATAAGCATACATATATTAATGTTTATTTATGCAAATACCTCTTAACTGTCTTTACAGTAGTCACCTAAGTATATGGTAATTGGTATATGCTATAATATTGCTATTCACTAAAAAGTATTTAATTATATTTAACAATATTCACTAAAAAACATTCAATGATCAATATTTTATGATTTACTATATAAGAAAATAAACTACTAACACTTTAAGAATAATTAAGTGGACACTGTAAGTGCATATTTGAGCCAAATTTTCAATCGACCAGTATTGACCGGTATTGACCGATATTGACCAGTATTGACCGGTATTGACCACCGGCCCGGTCAATACTCTTATTGACCGGTCGATTGCCAACGTTGTCCCCAGGTAGAACCACTGATCTTCTGTAAGCATGCTATTATTGGTGGAGGGAGACCCTGGGTGCGCCTCCGAGCAGTAGTTCAGGTGTGGGCGGCACCCCGGGTAGAACCACTGACCTTCTGTAAGCAAGCTATTATTGGTGGAGGGAGACCCTGGATGCCCCTCCGAGCAGTAGTTCAGGTGTGGGTGGCACCCCGGGTAGAACCACTGATCTTCTGTAAGCATGCTATTATTGGTGGAGGAAGACCCTGTGTGTGCCTCCGTGCAGTAGTTCAGGTGTGGGTGGCACCCCAGGTAGAACCACTGACCTTCTGTAAGCAAGCTATTATTGGTGGAGGGAGACCCTGGGTGAGCCTCCGAGCAGTAGTTCAGGTGTGGGCGGCACCCCGGGTAGAACCACTGACCTTCTGCAAGCCAGTTGGATAGATTACTCACATGAAATAATTCCAGATAATGGGGTTCGAACAAGCAGCAGTGAGGGGCAAGTGATTTGAAGTCAATGACCGCAACCACTCGGCCACAAAGACCGCCTACGCATACACATACTGATTGGTACAGGAATAATCATGTACCTTTCTGATATATTATAGTTTGGCATATTATAGTTTTCTGATATTTTCTTTTGACAGTCAAAATTGCCTAAAGAAATTAAACTATTGGCATAAATAATAGGTTGAACTGAAACATTGAATTATTTGACTACACTAAATATGGAAAAGAAACTCTTATTGCATATCAATAATGGTTGTCCGATTAGCGCGCTCGCTTCTCACCAATGCAACCCGGGTTCGATCGTCGTACCGGGAAGTATGTGAGATGGTACGGTGGTCGCCAGATCAGACAGGTGGGTTTTCTCTGGGTACTCCGGTTTCATCCAACACAAATGACCACATTTACGCTTTCGTCCGCGCCAACGAGAGTGATTAATATAAGTTGTTAAAACTTGCTTCGAAGCAATCATTGTAAAATAAATAAAGTATAAACTTTTTATTGCATATCAGGCATACATGTTCATACATGTACAATAATTGCTAAATTTTGCCCAAAAAGGAAAGTGTGTTTATTTTTCTATTATTTTTTTAAATATTAATTTTGTTTATCAAAAATGAGAGGGTGGCTTCAACAGCAGGTCAGGGTTTGAGGGGGATGAAAATGTAGCACTACGCAACCGAGGAGTTGTGAGCTTGAGCCCCACAACAACAAAGGTGGTATCTTTAACCCCTTTGCACGCTAGCGGTGGTGGAAACAAACAGTCAAATATGCCGTGGAATTTCATTAGAATTTAGAACAACAGTTTTCAGTTACAATAAGAAAAACAGATTAATGAATTGTCATCTGCTATAATTATTTGAACTATTTATAGCCTTTATATTACCCAGCATGCAAAGAGTTAAAGGAAATTCACTTAAACCCACATTGCCTCCTTCCTATCTGCACCACTTGGCGATGGATTCTGAAGTTGGAAGAAATTGTTATGCAATCAAGATAAAATGAATTTGTATACTAATCGAATTAAAACAAGACTGGATTAAAAACTGGATTCAGCCACTTACTAGAAGTCCTATGGCTGTCAGGCTGACATTCAACTCTTGTTTCTGGAGCCCAAACTTCGCAGCCACATCCACGACCACTTCCAGGTAACAGCAAGGAATTATGGGTAGAAAATCAGTGACAACCAACTGTAGACTTTGGAATGCAATCTGCACAAGTTTCTCCCTGTAATTCATTATGGCATGCTTACCAACATTTCCTAGTAGGAAGATCATTTATTATGGCATGCTTACCAACATTTCCTAGTAGGAAGATGTGACTTTTCCAATAGGGACTTTCAGAGGGCAAAGTTCACATAAGTTTCTATGGTGTAAGCTTCAGAAAAGACAGACGGATGGATCTGTAGTCAGTGGTTAATACGCTTGACTGGTGATCCAGGGATCACCGGTTCGATCCCCCGTCTGACCCAAATAAAATGAACAGTCTTTCAGATGGGACTTTAAACCGAGGTCTCGTGTCGATGCTTTACACTGTGCAAGTTAAAGAACCAGAGGAGGCTCTGGAATGGATCTCTGTCTGTATCATAGCACTATCCTCCAAAAATCTAAAATGACTAATCTCTTCAGGAGGCGTCGCTCATATGGGCAACCAACCGGTAGCGATGATAAATAAATGTAAAACACACACATTCATGAAAATAGTAATGTGCACGTGTTCTCTGTTAGTATACATAAATTTCTATGGTAAAAGTTTTGTGAGAACAGTCAAGTTTTCATTATCTGAGAATTCACATGAGGTTCTACGGTATAAGTTTTGTGAGAACAGTCAAGTTTTCATTATCTGCCGTGAGTTCACATGAGTTTCTATGGTATAAGTCTCATGAAAATAGCCAAGTGCTTGTTGTCTGCTAGTATACACAAGTTTCATGAAAACACCCATGTTGTCAGTATCGAGTGCACACAAGTTTCTATGGTATAAGAATGATGAAAACAGCCAAATTTGCAACATACCCTTGGTCATTGGTGACAGCCCCGATAACACCAAGAATAAGGGGCCATCCATGATTGAGGGAGTCCCCGTTATCATGGAGTATCTGGAAGACACACTGTAACTGTTTCTGTCGGATGTCAGGCTGTGTAATTGTGGATAAATCCTGCAGTGGAGCCAAGATACTTGACTGTAGTTGCTGAAAAAAATATTTAAATTTTAGAACACACCCTGTAAATGTGTTTGACAATTATCAGGCAACTTGACTGTAGTTGCTGAAAAAATATTCAAATTTTAGAACACACCCTGTAAATGTGTTTGACAATTATCAGGCAACTTGACTGTAGTTGCTGAAAAAATATTCAAATTTTAGAACACACCCTGTAAATGTGTGATTATCAGGCAGAGTTATTATGGATAGGTTCCGCTGAGGAGACCGGATACTCCACTCTAGCTACTTCTGGCAGATATCAACCAGTGTTATTGTGAACAAGTCTTGCATTAACGATAGGATACTTGAACATAGCTTCTGTAAAAAAGCAGGTTAACATTTGATTATGTCAGATGTCAGACTGAGTTATTGGGGATAGATCCTGCAGTGGAGATCAGATACTCCACTGTATCTACTTCTTGCAGATATCATGCTATGTCATTGTGGACAAGTCCTGTAGCTTCTGAAAATTGAAGGTTCACAGTTTAGAACACACACTGTAACTGGTTATGTCAGATGTCAGACTGAGGTATTGGGATTAATAGGTCCTGCAACAGAGATAGGATACTTGACTGTTGTTTCAGAAAATTGAAGGTTAACATTTTTGAACACACACTGTAACTGGTTAATTCAGATGTCAGGTTATTACTGTTGACAAGTCCTGTATCAGACTTAGTTTATTTCAAACAATGATATAGTTTATTTCAAACAATGATATAACATATACAAATGTACAATTTACACAATTATGTTATATGTTATATTTCGGGTTTTACGCCTGCATCAGCACCATAATGGGCTATATCGCCGGCGGGCAGTTTACCTAACAAAACCTTTCCTGGGCAGGCGCCAGCGGTTAACCAGTACTTGGGTGCACCAACCTCTGTAAGAAACTGCCAACTTTTTCATATAAAGAGACACGGGCAATTTACACAAATATTTACATACATGTATGAAAAAGGATTAGAACCGAAAGCTATAGCTTATAGAGGTCTTCTCCTATAATTAGATGCATATTGTAATTACAGTATGACAGCATGTTAATCGTGTCTGAACTATTAATTACAATTTGAAAAAGATAAGTATATATTAACCATGAACTGTAAACTATAATCTCAATAATATAACGAGATTATTAAGGTGATAGAAATACACATAGTAATTAAATTAGTAAGTTGAAATTAAGATTGACTCAAAAGATGGAATAGTAGTGTAGAATTGTATCAGACTTAACTATAGCTTCTGAAAACTGCAGGTTAACACTTTAGTGACTTCTATTGATGGAAGTAGGCTACCTCTAGGGAGCTAGCTACCAGATAAGGACTTAAGACTTTTCATGGCCATACCGTTCTGTAGATAACTCTTCCATACTTTCAGTCAAATTAACCAAATCATAGTATTCTCCCTTAGATTACCTGTATATCATGGACATACTGGTGTTCGGACCTCTATGGTTTGCAGGTGAATAACTTGTAGTCAGTCTCTTTTGTAGTAGATGAAATAAATATTACTATTTAATTTCTTTCATTAAATAAAAACCTTCTAACTCCTGTATTTGATTGACTCACCAGGTTATCTGTGAGCGCCGGGGCATGTGTGTATGCCAGTGCCGATTGGACTAGGTGTGTGATGGCCTCGGCCCCCCAATTCCTCAACCCTGCATGCGGGTGCTGGCTCACCTGGAAATATACAAACAATTCAAGGTTAGGAATAACTATTACTCACTGCCTTATGCCTGTATTGTCTAACAGTATGTGACTGTTAAACCAAGATCCTTGAACTGTTAAACCAAGATCCTTGAACTGTTAAACCAAGAGCCATAAACTGCTACGCCAAGACCGTAAACTGCTAAGCCAAGACCGTAAACTGTTAAGCCAATATCATTAAACTGCGAAGCTAAGACCGTAAACTGCTAAGCCAATATCCTTAAACTGCTAAGCCAATATCCATAAACTGCTAAGCCAATATCCTTAAACTGCTAAGCTAAGACTGTAAACTGCTAAGCCAATAAATTAAACTGCTAAGCTAAGAGCGTAAACTGCAAAGCCAATATTCTTAAACTGCTAAACCAAGAACCTTAAACTGCTAAGCCAATATCCATAAACTGCTAGGCCAATAAATTAAACTGCTATGGTAAGATCCTTAAACTGCTAAGCCAAGAGCCTTAAACTGTTAAGCCAAGATCCTTAAACTGCTAAGCCAAGATCAATAAACTGTTAAGCCAAGATCATTAAACTGCTACGCCAAGATCCTTAAACTGTTAAGCCAAGATCCTTAAACTGGCCAATAAATGATGTTCCTATCCACACAGACATATATCAGCAAGGCTGGACACAGTAAGGACAACACTTCCCTGTGAACACCCTATCCACACAGACATATATCAGCAAGGCTGGACACAGTAAGGACAACACTTCCCTGTGAACACCCTATTCAACCAGATACAAGAAACTGTTCTTACTGCCACAACAAATCACGCACATTCATTGTATCAACTACAACTCGACTTTTGTTTCATTGCATTAACTGTTAACTCTTAACCTGCCAATCACGACTAAAGTCGCTTTTTGCAAACTCTTAACCTGCCAATCACGACTAAAGTCGCTTTTTGCAAACCCTTAACCTGCCAATCACGACTAAAGTCGCTTTTTGCAAACTCTTAACCTGCCAATCGCGACTTTTTGCAAACTCTTAACCTGCCAATCGCGACTAAAGTCGCTTTTTGCAAACTCTTAACCTGCCAATCACGACTAAAGTCGCTTTTTGCAAACAGCATAGAGCCCGATCAGACAGCACAGAACGTGCAGGCTCTATGCTGTTTGCTATTCGGATAGTGGAGCTAAGACACTTGTCTGAATAGTAAACAACATAGATCCCGATCAGACACAGCGTTATGCCGCAGCTGCTCTTGATGTATGTTGTTTGCACATTCCATCCAATTTATTCGTCAGGCTAAGGGTTAAAAGACGATTTGTTGTTAATCAGGTTGCATATGGCGAGTACCATCCACACTCGTCTATAAGGCGATCTCGCCTTTAAGACGACCCCCCCCTACTTTGGTCCTGAAATCTGTTTTGGCATGCACTAGCATCTAATACAGGTTGATAAAATGGAAACCAGACACAAGTATAAATTGCATGTTTGTCCAGTGCAAGTTGAAGAAATGTTCAGTGTCGGAGAGCTTTCTTTTCTAAAACGTAATTATGGATACCATTTAACACATTTTTAAAGTGATAGCATTCACTTCAGGTGCGAAAGGTCGGAGATCGAGCCCCGCTGGAGCCGTTACAATTGTGCCCTTAGGCAAGCCAATCAGGAATGAGGTCTCGACGGTGATTAATATAAGTTGTAAGAACTTGTTTCACAATTGAGCTAAAATAAATTTAAACTAAACACATTTTTAAAAATTATTATTGGAAGTCAATTTCAGGCCATAATCTGGTGGTTAAAAATGGTCATATAGGCGGGTATGTACGGTATATATGTTACTGCATTTGACAATATGCTAGCAGAAGATAAAATGTCTCATCACTTCCTGAATAGTAGCTGCACATGACAAGACATGTGACACAACAAATTACTTTACACAGTAAGGCAAGAAGAGATTGAACAACTCAATAGCTAGGACCCTGCAATTTCCTGGCTCTGCATGCACCAGGGGAGTGAGGTGTTATAACTGACTGATGCAGAAATTAGTTTGTTTTACTCGGATTTCGTCTTCTTTCTCTATGTTACAAATTTGTCGTTTCCTATGTCATTTGTCTGTTTGAAAAAAGTTTCACTTATTAGTGTGTGCTAGTGTACTAAATTGTCAATTTAACATAGTGTTGCACTGTTTTGGACAATTATGTTATATTTATGTTATATTTCGGGTTTTATGCCTGCATCAGCACCATATTTGGGCTATATCGCCGGCGGGCAGTTTACCTAACAATTAACACCTATCCTGGGCAGGCTCCAGCGGTTAACCAGTAATTGGGTGCACCAACCTCCGTAAGAAACTGCCAACTTTTTCATATAAATGAAACACGGTCTGAGCGGGGCTCGAACCCGTGACCATCAGTGATGATAGGTTACAGTGGTATAGAAGTCAGCGACCGTAACCACTCGACCACGGAGGCGGACCTGTTTTGGACAAAAACAAAAACCACAAACTGGTATCCCAGAATGCTCGATATCGCAGAATGCTTGATATCCCAGAATGCTTGATATCCCAGAATGCTCGATATCCCAGAATGCTCGATATCCCAGAATGCTTGGCAAAGATGGCTGGTAATACATCATGGACCGTCGTAAACCACTAAGCTCATTGAGTCATAGTTATAATGTGGTTGTATTTGAATTACAAAGAGGCAATTTTAGAAACAAATTATTTTGAACTAGATGGCACTCAGTAGAGGGCATGCATCGGACAGACACACTGTGATCCATATCCGGATCATCGCCAAAAGTCAATGGACCTCATTGTTTTCGCGTAATTCTGCTAACAGACAAACAGATAAACACACAAACAAACAGGGATGAAAACATAACCGCCTGGTTGCGATAACAATACTATTTACAATGACTCAGAAAAATATGAAATGTCGTCGTTGATTGTCAGTAGCAGAGACAGTGGTTGCGATAACATAGTATTTACAATGACTCAGAAAAATATATAATGTCGTCGTTGATTGTCAGTAGCAGCAACAGGCAGGCTGCAATGAGAAACATGCATATAAACCATTTATAGAGTCCAAGAGTGACATAGGGCAAGCATTTAAAATAATCATAATAGAACAAAGAAGGAAGAGTGAAAAATGTCAGTGTTTTGATGAAGACGTAGCATATGTTAATTTCAACATAACCATCTGGGACACAATCAAAGAGGACAGACCACATGAAGGGGATACTGCATGATTAGTGGGAAACCTAATCATTCTACAGGTTACCTGTCAGAGTAATTTGTAACTATACACAGGGGATACCAACCAAATACAGAGTCAGCAAGAACTGACAGAGGACCAAGTAGATGGAGTGTCAGCAAGTACTGACAGTGAGGACCAAGTAGATGGAATGTCAGCAAGTACTGACAATGAGGACCAAGTAGATAGAGTGTCAGCAAGTACTGACAGTGGGGACCAAATAGATGGAATGTCAGCAAGTACTGACAGTGAGGACCAAGTAGATGGAATGTCAGCAAGTACTGACAGTGAGGACCAAGTAGATGGAATGTCAGCAAGTACTGACAGTGAGGACCAAGTAGATGGAATGTCAGCAAGTACTGACAGTGAGGACCAAGTAGATGGAATGTCAGCTAGTACTGACAGTGAGGACCAAGTAGATGGAATGTCAGCAAGTACTGACAGTGAGGACCAAGTAGATGGAGTGTCAGCAAGTACTGACAATGAGGACCAAGTAGATGGAATGTCAGCAAGTACTGACAGTGAGGACCAAGTAGATGGAGCGTCAGCAAGTACTGACAGTGAGGACCAAGTAGATGGAATGTCAGCAAGTACTGACAGTCAGGACCAAGTAGATGGAATGTCAGCTAGTACTGACAATGAGGACCAAGTAGATGGAATGTCAGCAAGTACTGACAATGAGGACCAAGTAGATGGAATGTCAGCAAGTACTGACAGTGAGGACCAAGTAGATGGAATGTCAGCAAGTACTGATGGAATGTCAGCAAGAACCAATAGTGAGGACAACTGACTTTTTTACGGAGTGCCGACACAATTAAGTATGTGCGTGTATAATTCATACAGCTCTCAAATCTTGCTGTCAATTCTCAATTACATGGAAATAAATTATACAGGACGGAAATCTTATTAATCAGGGGCAGGCTTCACAATAAAACTTAAATTCTATTTTTCCAATAAATGCAAATACCGTTATTGGATAGCATATTTGGTTTAACAAATCAAAAGATGTATTTGTTTACTTAAGTCGAACTGTAACATCCTTCATGAAGCAAGCCCCAGGGGCTTAAGATCATGAAATTCCATGAAAATAGACATTATTCATGACACTCCACCGCATTAACAGAAGCTTTGTATATCTTATTCTAAAATACGTTTCAACATCTAATTCAATGATGATGATTTATTCGAATACATCAGTATCTTTGGACAACACTATCAAGCCAATTAAAATGCATGATTCTGCATAATCTCATCTACTTAACCCTTTCCCCCTTAGAAGTGTCTCTCGACACCATTGCCTAGTGCACATAGATTGACACATTAGTAGTCAAACAAGCTATAATAAAGATCGGAACAACGTAGTGTATATAACACTTAATAATTCCTAGTAACCTCCATGACGGTTGGAATAGGCATGTTCACAGCTTATCCATTGCATACGATTGGTTAATTACAGCCACATGTATGAAATAAAACTACATCTCTATGAGGGAAAGGGTTAACCCATTCAATACCAAGAAACTGACATGGACTGGTGCATGAGATATTGCTGGTTTTTCTATTACCTCCCTTGGCAGATATAGATTTATCCCGAAAGGTAGATAGGTCCTTTTAGTTTTATTCCTTTGTTTTTACTGTTGTGCAAAGGAAGAAACTATAAAAACAGAGGAAAGCACTTAATAGGACGTATCTACTTTTAGGGAGTATTCAGGGGAAGTAACTGACCGATGTCTCTCATTAGAAGCTGAACAATAAATCAAACTAAATTAAGCATTTGATCTGTTTACATCTAGCAATTCACAAACCAGTATTCATAATTCCCATTTCTACTTGGGTTCTTTATGTCCGCCAGACAAAAACAGGCCTTATATCATAGTGCTGTAAAAATGGATGATTTTAAGTTAGCGTATGTCTCCATCTCATTGGTGGTCGGGTCGGTCTACTATATATAACCATTTTCGGCATCAAAATTCACGGATTGTCTATTATTTATTGTCAATTATTCTGAGCAATAAATTGTCGATTATTCTGAGAAATAAATCAACCTTTTCGGCCTCCAAAGTTGATAACGTCCGACTGGACTTGATTCAGTTGCATGGTATATATAGAGCTTCATAGACATAAAGCCAGAAGTGGAATTAAAGGAATAAATTAGACTAGAGCACGGCAGCTAGCTAAGTTAGCAGTATTAACCCATTCAACACCAAGTAACTGACATGGACTGGTCCATGATGTTTTTAGACCAATAAATTAATAACAAAATTACATTTGGATCAGTTCATTTATCAAAATGGGTAATTATGTCTAAAAATAGTCATATCACTGGCAAAAAGTGCAGATCCTGATGAGACGGCTCGTCACGAGCCGGCTCATCACGAGCCGGCTCATCTGGATCTACACTTTTTGTAAGCCTATTTAGAGGTCTGTGGTGTTGAAAGGGTTAACTAGGTTTTGATATAACGGTATTTGAGATTGGGGAGGATCTCAAGAAATGAGTAAAATACGAGCTATTTTATTTACAGTTCTGAATAGCCCTCAAACCTTATTTTTTGCAAATGCCCAAAATTAAATAAATACACAGCATTAATGAGTGTGTGTTTTACGTTTATTTATCGTCGCTACCGGTTGCCCATATCAGCAATGCCTCATGAAGAGATTAGTTATTTTAGATTGTTGGAGGATAGTGCAATGATACAGACAGAGACCCATTCCAGAGTCTCCTCTGGTTCTTTTACTTGCACGGTGTAAAGCACCAACACGAGACCTCGGTTTAAAGTCCCATCTGAAAGACTGTTAATTTTATTAGGGTCAGACTGGGGATCGAACCTGCGATCCCTGGATTACTAGTCCAGCGTATTAACCACTGGACTACAGATCCGTCTGTAGCATTAATGAATCAAACATGGGACAAGTCTTTGGTCAACTTTTATTTATTTATTTATTCAGCAAACAGAATGCGAACACAACAAACATAATAAGCTAGACATTTAGTTTCTTTTTCCATTTACACTTGAATAACTCCTCTGTATAATGTTCATGTATTTATTATGCATGTATGTATGTACAGTATAACCCCTCTAAACCGGACCCCCTCTAATCCGGAACACCCTCTAAACCAGCCTTTTTCTCCAGTTCCGAATTTTCCCCTTCTATTTTCATTGGAATATAAACCTCTTTAATCCGGAACACGCTCTAAACAAGACTTTTTCTCCAGTTCCGAATTTTCCCCTTCTATTTTCATTGGAATATAAACCTCTTTAATCCGGAACACGCTCTAAACCAGCCTTTTTGTCCGGTCCAGACAAAGTCCGGTTTAGAGGGGTTTTACTGTATTTATGTATAATTATGCCTTGCTCTTTAGCTGTATGTGCTTTATGCAATAAACAAGTTGAGCTGAGAATTTGAAGTTCTGAGTGTTACGTAGTATAGCGCAGAACATATGTCTTAAATATTGTAAGCACTACATTAGTTAATGTGCGGTTCAGTCATGTATGTGTATGTATGTGATCACATGATTGAGTGGTCAAACAGGTTTGTGGCGATAACACGCCATGAGGAAATCATTTAGTAAAATCAGTTCTAGTTCTGACAGCGATCAACGCAGACGTTTATTAAAATTCCGCTATTCCAATTCTCATATGCACAAAGATATATAGAAAAGTAATATTACCATTTATTCAATGCAAGCTCTCAATGATGTTGAGCATGTAAACGTAATGTATTTATTGAATAATAGTATATAGATGCAAGATGGGTGGAATGTGGTGGACCAGGTGCAGTTTTCCAAAGTATTTTACATTAACTACAGTGGGTGAAATTTTCTCTCTGGTTTTTACCCTGGCTTGGTACATCACATGTCGCATCTGTCGTAGTTAGCATTTCATAGATACAGTATATACAATGCATTTTAGAAAGTATGTTGTTATGTATATTTACAAGTATGTATAGTTATAAGTATGTGACTAAACTAGTGGCGTCTGTCTATCGCACGTCATTGCCCACTGCAAAAACTGTGTTGTTTTGTGACAAAGGTGTTAAGACTAGATATTGTGTATAACCCCTGTTATTTCTCCATGTATAATAAGAATAGGCGCAAAGTGTTTGTTTATTATAGTGTCACCCCTATTTAAAGGGCCAGCCATTTCTGACTTATGAGACACCTCTTTTTTATGAACATCAGTTCCCGAATCCTATGATTGTGTGCCAGACGTCAGGCTCGTAGGCAATCGGTAACCATTATTTAACTAGTTGGCGGCTCACCAACCGGCCTTATCAGAATGAACCCCTGATGAGAATCAAAACCCAAAACACACAAATAAATGGATTCATCTCCAGCACATTTAAGATCAAGTTAAAATTTCACAAGATTTTGTATCTTTTTAACATTTTTTATGAAAGTGTGAAAAATTAGTGCTTTCCTTAGCTGCTTGGTGTTACGGTATATTATAATAACATGACTGAAGGAAAAACTGTTTCTAAGAGATATTTATGGCATGTGTTATGGTTACCTACTGGTACCTATCTATGAACACTATTACAGTATCAAGCCAGAATCAATCACTTATGACATGTTACTTGTAATTATCTTGGAGGAAAGTCAGTGAATACATTGTTTTCGCTTACGTCAAGTAATAAACTACTGTCTATACTTGCCAATAAGACTAGTTTTTTTACCATCGGATTATGGCCTCAAAGTGGCTTCCCGTCTTATAAGTGAGTGCTATAAAAATGTGTTAAATGGTATCCATAATTATGTTTTAGAAAAGAAAGCTCTCCGACACTGAAAATGTCTTTAACTTGCACTGACCAAACATGCAATTTATACTCGTGTCTTGTGTACATTTTATTGGCTTGTCTTATAGACAAACAAATGCATGTCAAAACTCTCAGAATTCAGGACCAAAGTAGGGGGGGGGGTCATCTTATAGGCGAGGTCGCATTATAGGCAAGTATGGATGGCTAGATGACAGTACTCGGAGATATGCAATATGCAATGATATACAATTATTTGAACTATTCATAGCCTTTATTTTACCCATCATGCAAAGAGTTAATATAACCAGTGTTGCAACATATTCTGTTTGGACAAATTTAACCTGAAGTTAAAAATGTTGGCAGCGACATCAGATTTACTCATATAACACAATGTTGTTCAATTTTCTTTTGGAATATATTGCCATGAGGGAGAGAAAAGAGGCAATGTGGATTTAGGAGTCTTGCCTAAGGACTCCTTCAGCATGGTTTTACCCAACTTTTATCTACACAATCCTTCAATATGGATTTAGGAGTCTTGCCTAAGGACTCCATCAGCATGGTTTTCTCCAACTCCTATCTGTACAATCCTTCAATGTGGATTTAGGAGTCTTGCCTAAGGACTCCATCAGCATGGTTTTCTCCAACTCCTATCTGCACAATCCTTCAATGTGGATTTAGGAGTCTTACCTAAGGACTCCTTCAGCATGGTTTTCTTGCACTTCTATCAGTACAATCCTTCAATGTGGATTTAGGAGTCTTGCCTAAGGACTCCTTCAGCATGGTTTTCTACTCTATCGACAATCCTTCAATGTGGATTTAGGAGTCTTACCTAAGGACTCCTTCAGCATGGTTTTCTTGCACTTCTATCAGTACAATCCTTCAATGTGGATTTAGGAGTCTTGCCTAAGGACTCCTTCAGCATGGTTTTCTTGCACTTCTATCAGTACAATCCTTCAATGTGGATTTAGGAGTCTTACCTAAGGACTCCTTCAGCATGGTTTTCTTGCACTTCTATCAGTACAATCCTTCAAAATCTGTCAGAGGAAACAAGTTTAAAGCAATTTCACAATCAGTGGCTGCAATAAACTCAGTGTGATCTGACTGTTAGCAAACCATTTAACTGTTTGCTCCTGAAAGAACAGATCAATAACTGATAAGCCACTAATGGGCTGGAATGTTTTCTGCATTGTAGAAACAAAGCTAGAAACACATGTGTAGCTTGCACCAGTTTAAAATACAGTCTACATCCGCTATGTTGAATTCCGTAGGACAGAATAAAATAGTTTGACATAACAGAAGCCTGACAAAACTGATATTGTCAATATTTCCCCAAGATAATGTTTCTCGCAGATCATAAGCCTTACACATATACACTTGTCTCATAATAATAAAAATCATTTCCCAAGTTGTCACTGTTATAAACGTGACATTGTCACTGTTATAAACGTGACATGTGCACACTTGATAAAAAACAACCATAATATTGCACATGTAGATCTATTTAATATTTAATAAATGTAGCACATACATGCAAAAAACTTGATTACGATGAGCCATTAAGCCAATTATTGGTTAATTGTCAATTAGTGTGTACACATGTACTTGTATTGAACACATTGTAATTACTGTCAATGTAAACACCATCTATCTAATCAATTGATTGCACAAACACAGCGGTACGTCTTTGATCAGGTGAAATTGCCAAATAAAAGTCGCACTTCTGCGACAA
This sequence comes from Archivesica marissinica, assembly GCA_014843695.1. Lineage (NCBI taxonomy): Eukaryota > Metazoa > Mollusca > Bivalvia > Venerida > Vesicomyidae > Archivesica > Archivesica marissinica. The sequence goes on from CM026398.1 coordinate 27,309,129, forward strand.
TCTGCAATTTGAAATAACGAGTGTGAAATACTGCCTATTAATTATATTGAAGGAACAAATAAATGCATTTGATATAACGGAACATTTGACCAAAATTTGACATATGTAAAATGATAGTATTTGAAATGGGAGTGAATTTGACATAACCGACTTGCTGTTAAAACTTGCTTCGCAATCGTTGTAAAATAAACAAAGTTTAAACTTTTAAAATGGAGTTATCAGGAACGAGGTCTCGAGATTGATTAATATATAAGTTGTAAGAATTTGCTTAGCAATCAAGCTAAAATAAAATTTGTATAAACTAACAACCAGGATAACCAACAGATGAAAGAGAATAATAATGTAACTATAAGAACATAATTACAAAGTTATATAATTAACTGAGAGGATTGGTACAGGGATTAAGGATTGGTACAGGGATTAAGGATTGGTACAGGGATTAAGGATTGGTACAGGGATTAAGGATTGGTACAGGGATTAAGGATTGGTACAGGGATTAAGGATTGGTACAGGGATTAAGGATTGGTACAGGGATTAAGATTGGTGGGATTAAAACAAAAAACAAAAAACAAAAAACAGGATTAAGGATTGGTACAGGGATTAAGGATTGGTACAGGGATTAAGGATTGGTACAGGGATTAAGGATTGGTACAGGGATTAAGGATTGGTACAGGGATTAAGGATTGGTACAGGGATTAAGGATTGGTACAGGGATTAAGGATTGGTACAGGGATTAAGGATTGGTACAGGGATTAAGGATTGGTACAGGGATTAAGGATTGGTACAGGGATTAAGGATTGGTACAGGGATTAAGGATTGGTACAGGGATTAAGGATTGGTACAGGGATTAAGGATTGGTACAGGGATTAAGGATTGGTACAGGGATTAAGGATTGGTACAGGGATTAAGGATTGGTACAGGGATTAAGGATTGGTACAGGGATTAAGGATTGGTACAGGTACAGGGATTAAGATTGGTAAGGGATTAAGGATTGGTACAGGGATTAAGGATTGGTACAGGGATTAAGGATTGGTACAGGGATTAAGGATTGGTACAGGGATTAAGGATGGTACAGGGATTAAGGATTGGTACAGGGATTAAGGATTGGTACAGGGATTAAGGATTGGTACAGGGATTAATTGGTACAGGGATTGGTAAAGGATTGGTACAGGGATTAAGGATTGGTACAGGGATTAAGGATTGGTACAGGGATTAAGGATTGGTACAGGGATTAAGGATTGGTACAGGGATTAAGGATTGGTACAGGGATTAAGGATTGGTACAGGGATTAAGGAACTGTTAAGAATACAACTCTAATCAAACTGACGTAAGAAGTACAAATATATTAGTAACCAATATCATATTAAGGCACAACACAAGATTGCTTAGAACTCTTTTTTTATTTCATCTTATAATCCGCATTGCTATCTTTGTGAAAAATCTGTGACAGATTACTGCATTATGCTTGAATTATGGCTATTGCGTAATACCAGATACACAGGATAAGAATAATAGTCCATGATTTGTTGCCGGCTTCTGTTTCTACGAATATTTAATATGAGGAAGCAGAATTTTTAATCAAATAAGGGAAAATATTGATGCATCTCTTGAGTACTCGCAATGAACTTATCCTCAAAGAAAGATTTTCAAGACCTCATAAAATAAATGTGCTTAGAATGTGCTGCACAAGAAGATATTCTAATATAATATTCTTTTTTTTAAAGCTTTATTTATTTTACAACGATTGCGAAGCAAGTTTCAACAACTTATATTAATCACACTCGTTGGCGCGGATGAAAGCGTATATGTGGTCATTTGTGTGGGAGGAAACCGGAGTACCCGGTGAAAACCCACCTGTCCGATCTGGCGACCATCGTACCATCTCACATACTTCCTGGGCCGAGGATCGAACCCGGGTTGCATTGGTGAGAAGCGAGCACGCTAACCACTGCGCTAATCGACAGCACAGATGATTGGAATATTTGAAACAGATGTTTGGGAAATTTGAACAGATGTTTGGGAAATTTGAAAAGGTGTTTGGGGAATTTGAACAGATGATTGGGAAATTTGAACAGATGTTTGGGAAATTTGAACAGATGTTTGGGAAATTTGAAAAGGTGTTTGGGGAATTTGAACAGATGATTGGGAAATTTGAACAGATGTTTGGGAAATTTGAACAGATGTTTGGGAAATTTGAAAAGGTGTTTGGGGAATTTGAACAGATGATTGGGAAATTTGAACAGATGTTTGGGAAATTTGAACAGATGTTTGGGAAATTTGAACAGATGTTTGGGAAATTTGAAAAGATGTTTGGGAAATTTAAACAGATGATTGGGAAATTTGAACAGATGTTTGGGAAATTTGAACACATGTTTGGGAAATTTGAACCGATGTTTGGGAAATTTGAACAGATGTTTGGGAAATTTGAACAGTTGATTAGAAACAGGACAAGAACAATAATCATTTCTGTTCAGAAACAGCTGTTCTCTAGCTCATAACTGCCATACTGGCTTGCCAGTTTTTTTATGGCAATCACCATAAATTATGCAACCGAGACCAATGCAGGAATGTGAAGGCATTGTAATGTTGAAGGATATATGTCAATCTAAGGTTATAATGATCTTCCAAGGATACTCACCTACCTGTATGTCTAACTTTTTTTATTATAAAATAAAAACTGCTCTAAATTGATACACTGGCTGTCACTCAGTCATCACAGACGGATCTGTAGTCCAGTGGTAACACGCTGGACTGGTAATCCAGGGATCGCAGGTTTGATCCCCCCGTCTGACGCTAATAAAATTCAGATGGGACGTTAAACCGAGGTCTCGTGTCGGTGCTGTACACCGTGCACGTAAAAGAACCAGAGGAGACTCTGGAATGGGTCTCTGTCTGTATCATTGCACTATCCTCCAAAAATCTCAAATGACTAATCTCTTCAGGAGGCGTCGTTCATATGGGTAACCGCTAGCGACGATAAATAAACGTAAAACACACACTCATCACATTTCTGGATGAGAAAAAGGTCGAATTATGGTCGGGAATATACGGTAAGTTAGTTCTAGTCTAGGATGGAATCCATCGCCACGAGGGAGAGAGAAAAGTGGAATTTAAATGCCTCGACTAAGTAAGGGCACAATTGTAATGGCTACAGCTGGGCGCAAACTCCAAGCCTCTTGAACCTGAAGCAAACGCACTACCACTGCGCTATCGCGACATCCACTAGAAGTTACTCTAATTGGTATGCTGGTTGGGAGTCAATGCACATCTACACTACTATGTAGTGGTATGCTCGACAATGATATGCAGTGTATTCTATATCATACAAATATTGTATGTATGTTCCATTAATATCAAACACCTTGCGCAGGGATCTAGACATGTTTTCCTGGTAAGGCTTAGCCGACCTAAGCGGTTAACCAGTACTAAGCAATGTGTGTGAGGTGCCTTGCTTAATGACACAACATACGTGGCCTGACCGAGTATCGCACACAGGGACAGTTCGATTCCAAATCCGACGCTCTACCACTGGACGCCACACAATTACTAGTTTATACAAATTTATTTTAGCTCGATTGTGAAACAAGTTCTTATAACTTATATTAATCACTCTCGAGACCTCATTCCTGATGGAATCCATCGCCACGAGGGAGAGAGAAGAGGCAACGTGGAATTTAAATGCCTTGCCTAAGGGCACAATCGTAACGTTTCTAGCGGGGCTCGAATTCCGGACCTTTCGCACCTGAAGCGAATGCGCTACCACTGCGCTATCACGACTTACACAATTACACAGTAAGCAAATTTGATGAATTGATATTCCACCTCCGATCTGGCTCTGCACGGACAAATTTGTAGACTTTTAATCAATTTGAGAGCAATAACTCTGGTGTTACTGAGCCGATCCCCATGTAAGAATGAGCGCACATGCACCACCATAGTCTATATCCGCTATGTCGAATTCAGTGGGACAGAACAAAATTATTCGACATAGCCAAAGTTTGACTTAACGAAATTCGAAATAAACAGATCCAGTTATATAAAAAATGATAGTGTCTGAAACGCGACTTTGATCCGACTTTGAGATAACCAAAGAATTCGACATAACCGACTTTGACACAACGGATGTAGACTGTATATATACAATTATTATCTAAAAGTCCACAAATTGGTTTCTGAGAACTGGCTGCGGACAGATGTACGCACACATACATACAGAGACAGATGACATGCATTCAATATCTCTCGCTGAAATTCCGGCGAAGGATAATAAACACATGCTTTTGGTATTTTTCTTGCAAAATTTGTCTGTTTCTCACGACATAATCAATCTACTAGTTTCTAACAATCGTTTCCTGGAAAGACGGTCTGACCGACAGAATGTGACTGGTTTACAGATTCAAATTGTGTCTTGAGTTGCATCATAATGAGAAAATGAGACACACATTACTCTGTATCTGTCAGCTCTTGCCTGCCACTTCCCGCTTGTTTTTGTCTTTTTTTTTTGTCGCCTTCTGGCCTTATGCAAATAAATGGAGTTCTTAGAGACATTGGTGACTGCTATAGAATGTCGTTTCTCATATTTCCAGCAGTGAACAATCATTCAAATACAAATTATGATTTTTTTTCCAATATTTAAGTGAACACAATTCTGCGGTTATAATCTACACTTGCTATATTTAATGTAATTTCACAGTCATGTAAAACCCGCTGTATTATTTTCTTGGAAATAGTGTACTAAACACATTTACTGGTATGATCCAATAATCTTTTTGTTTTTCGTGGAACAACCTTTTTGTTTTTCGTGGATAAACCCATCGACTCTTCCCACGTTTGTTTACTAGAACCACAGTGATAATCAATCAGCATCCACATGACCAGAGCAGACGTAAAATAAGCAATTAATTGGTAATAACTAGGATCTGTGCATTAAGTCTTGTTTCTGCTAAACAATATGTGTTTATATTTTCCTCTTCAACCGATTTCCAGATTACCGTTAAATAGTTGCTTGTAAAATTAATGCCATTAGTATAATTTCCTCAAGTTTTCCGTACGACCCCCACCCACTGCAATATATTCAGTAATGCTAGACAAATGTTATTTTCCGCTGCTGTCGATTGCAAGAGAAATGTTAGCTGCTGGTTATACCTGGAGAAATGTTATTGTTTTTGCTGCAGTAGATTCCTGGAGAAATGTTATTGTCCGCTGCAGATTCCAAGAGAAAAGTTATTGTCTGCTGCTGTAGATTCCAAGAGAGATGTCATTGTCTGCTGCTGTAGATTCCAAGAGAAATGTTAGTGTCTGCTGCTGTAGATTCCAAGAGAAATGTTAGTGTCTGCTGCTGTAGATTCCAAGAGAAATGTTAGTGTCTGCTGCTGTAGATTCCAAGAGATATGTTAGTGTCTGCTGCTGTAGATTCCAAGAGATATGTTATTGTCTGGTGCTGTAGATTCCTGGAGAAATGTTATTGTCCGCTGCTGTAGATTCCAAGAGAAATGTTATTGTCTGATGCTGTAGATTCCAAGAGAAATGTTATTGTCTGCTGCTGTAGATTCCTGGAGAAATGTTATTGTCCGCTGCTGTAGATTCCAAGAGAAATGTTATTGTCTGCTGCTGTAGATTCCAAGAGAAATGTTATTGTCTGATGCTGTTGATTCTGTTATTGTCTGATGCAATAGATACCAAGAGAAATGTTATTGTCTGCTGCTGTAGATTCCAAGAGAAATGTTATTGTCTGATGCTGTTGATTCTGTTATTGTCTGATGCAATAGATACCAAGAGAAATGTTATTGTCTGATGCTGTTGATTCTGTTATTGTCTGATGCAATAGATACCAAGAGAAATGTTATTGTCTGATGCTGTTGATTCTGTTATTGTCTGATGCAATAGATACCAAGAGAAATGTTATTGTCTGATGCTGTTGATTCTGTTATTGTCTGATGCAATAGATACCAAGAGAAATGTTATTGTCTGATGCTGTTGATTCTGTTATTGTCTGATGCAATAGATACCAAGAGAAATGTTATTGTCTGATGCTGTTGATTCTGTTATTGTCTGATGCAATAGATACCAAGAGAAATGTTATTGTCTGATGCTGTTGATTCTGTTATTGTCTGATGCAATAGATACCAAGAGAAATGTTATTGTCTGATGCTGTTGATTCTGTTATTGTCTGATGCAATAGATACCAAGAGAAATGTTATTGTCTGATGCTGTTGATTCTGTTATTGTCTGATGCAATAGATACCAAGAGAAATGTTATTGTCTGATGCTGTTGATTCTGTTATTGTCTGATGCTGTTGATTCTGTTATTGTCTGATGCAATAGATACCAAGAGAAATGTTATTGTCTGATGCTGTTGATTATGTTATTGTCTGATGCTGTTGATTCTGTTATTGTCTGATGCTGTTGATTCTGTTATTGTCTGATGCAATAGATACCAAGAGAAATGTTATTGTCTGATGCTGTTGATTCTGTTATTGTCTGATGCAATAGATACCAAGAGAAATGTTATTGTCTGATGCTGTTGATTCTGTTATTGTCTGATGCAATAGATACCAAGAGAAATGTTATTGTCTGATGCTGTTGATTCTGTTATTGTCTGATGCAATAGATACCAAGAGAAATGTTATTGTCTGATGCTGTTGATTCTGTTATTGTCTGATGCAATAGATACCAAGAGAAATGTTATTGTCTGATGCTGTTGATTCTGTTATTGTCTGATGCAATAGATACCAAGAGAAATGTTATTGTCTGATGCTGTTGATTCTGTTATTGTCTGATGCAATAGATACCAAGAGAAATGTTATTGTCTGATGCTGTTGATTCTGTTATTGTCTGATGCAATAGATACCAAGAGAAATGTTATTGTCTGATGCTGTTGATTCTGTTATTGTCTGATGCAATAGATACCAAGAGAAATGTTATTGTCTGATGCTGTTGATTCTGTTATTGTCTGATGCAATAGATACCAAGAGAAATGTTATTGTCTGATGCTGTTGATTCTGTTATTGTCTGATGCAATAGATACCAAGAGAAATGTTATTGTCTGATGCTGTTGATTCTGTTATTGTCTGATGCAATAGATACCAAGAGAAATGTTATTGTCTGATGCTGTTGATTCTGTTATTGTCTGATGCAATAGATACCAAGAGAAATGTTATTGTCTGATGCTGTTGATTCTGTTATTGTCTGATGCAATAGATACCAAGAGAAATGTTATTGTCTGATGCTGTTGATTCTGTTATTGTCTGATGCAATAGATACCAAGAGAAATGTTATTGTCTGATGCTGTTGATTCTGTTATTGTCTGATGCAATAGATACCAAGAGAAATGTTATTGTCTGATGCTGTTGATTCTGTTATTGTCTGATGCAATAGATACCAAGAGAAATGTTATTGTCTGATGCTGTTGATTCTGTTATTGTCTGATGCAATAGATACCAAGAGAAATGTTATTGTCTGATGCTGTTGATTCTGTTATTGTCTGCTGCTGTAGATACCAAGAGAAATGTTATTGTCTGATGCTGTTGATTCTGTTATTGTCTGATGCAATAGATACCAAGAGAAATGTTATTGTCTGATGCTGTTGATTCTGTTATTGTCTGATGCAATAGATACCAAGAGAAATGTTATTGTCTGCTGCTGTAGATTCCAAGAGAAATGTTATTGTCTGATGCTGTTGATTCTGTTATTGTCTGATGCAATAGATACCAAGAGAAATGTTATTGTCTGATGCTGTTGATTCTGTTATTGTCTGATGCAATAGATACCAAGAGAAATGTTATTGTCTGATGCTGTTGATTCTGTTATTGTCTGATGCAATAGATACCAAGAGAAATGTTATTGTCTGATGCTGTTGATTCTGTTATTGTCTGATGCAATAGATACCAAGAGAAATGTTATTGTCTGATGCTGTTGATTCTGTTATTGTCTGATGCAATAGATACCAAGAGAAATGTTATTGTCTGATGCTGTTGATTCTGTTATTGTCTGATGCAATAGATACCAAGAGAAATGTTATTGTCTGATGCTGTTGATTCTGTTATTGTCTGATGCAATAGATACCAAGAGAAATGTTATTGTCTGATGCTGTTGATTCTGTTATTGTCTGATGCAATAGATACCAAGAGAAATGTTATTGTCTGATGCTGTTGATTCTGTTATTGTCTGATGCAATAGATACCAAGAGAAATGTTATTGTCTGATGCTGTTGATTCTGTTATTGTCTGATGCTGTTGATTTGTTATTGTCTGATGCAATAGATACCAAAGAAATGTTATTGTCTGATGCTGTTGATTATGTTATTGTCTGATGCTGTTGATTCTGTTATTGTCTGATGCTGTTGATTTGTTATTGTCTGATGCAATAGATACCAAGAGAAATGTTATTGTCTGATGCTGTTGATCTGTTATTGTCTGATGCAATAGATACCAAGAAAAGAAATGTTATTGTCTGATGCGTTGATGTTATTGTCTGATGCAATAGATACCAAGAGAAATGTTATTGTCTGATGCTGTTGATTCTGTTATTGTCTGATGCAATAGATACCAAGAGAAATGTTATTGTCTGATGCTGTTGATTCTGTTATTGTCTGATGCAATAGATACCAAGAGAAATGTTATTGTCTGATGCTGTTGATTCTGTTATTGTCTGATGCAATAGATACCAAGAGAAATGTTATTGTCTGATGCTGTTGATTCTGTTATTGTCTGATGCAATAGATACCAAGAGAAATGTTATTGTCTGATGCTGTTGATTCTGTTATTGTCTGATGCAATAGATACCAAGAGAAATGTTATTGTCTGATGCTGTTGATTCTGTTATTGTCTGATGCAATAGATACCAAGAGAAATGTTATTGTCTGATGCTGTTGATTCTGTTATTGTCTGCTGCTGTAGATACCAAGAGAAATGTTATTGTCTGATGCTGTTGATTCTGTTATTGTCTGATGCAATAGATACCAAGAGAAATGTTATTGTCTGATGCTGTTGATTCTGTTATTGTCTGATGCAGTAGATACCAAGAGAAATGTTATTGTCTGATGCTGTTGATTTCCAAGAGAAATGTTATTGTCTGATGCTGTTGATTCTGTTATTGTCTGCTGCTGTAGATACCAAGAGAAATGTTATTGTCTGATGCTGTTGATTCTGTTATTGTCTGATGCAATAGATACCAAGAGAAATGTTATTGCCTGATGCTGTTGATTCTGTTATTGTCTGCTGCTGTAGATACCAAGAGAAATGTTATTGTCTGATGCTGTTGATTCTGTTATTGTCTGATGCAATAGATACCAAGAGAAATGTTATTGTCTGATGCTGTTGATTCTGTTATTGTCTGCTGCTGTAGATACCAAGAGAAATGTTATTGTCTGATGCTGTTGATTCTGTTATTGTCTGATGCAATAGATACCAAGAGAAATGTTATTGCCTGATGCTGTTGATTCTGTTATTGTCTGCTGCTGTAGATACCAAGAGAAATGTTATTGTCTGCTGCTGTAGATTCCAAGAGAAATGTTATTGCCTCCTGCTGTAGATACCAAGAGAAATGTTATTGCCAGTATAAATGATATATTTATGAATACTCAACTTCCTAGAAAAAAGCTATAACCCGCTGCAGTATATTTATGAATAGTTCTTATACTGTCCTCAATGAGTATACTGGTGTTATTATCACAAAGATTTAAACCACTTATTTCACATTTCGTTACAATTTTTAGGGAAGATATATGCAAAATATTTATCTAGAACAAGGAAAGTCACATTTATCAAGAGTATTTTGCTGAAAACATTTCTAATTTTAAAGAACTTTGGCCCCTTTCCTGAAGGGGATTGGCGATTACTTCATAATTATATATGTTTTTCACCAAACATTTGGAATGTAACCAAACTATATTTTTTGTTTATAGTAAAACCAGGAGGTACCGGACCGGGAACTATGTGAGATGGTACGGTGGTTGCCAGATCGGGAACTATGTGAGATGGTATGGTGGTTGCCAGATCGGACAGGTGGGTTTTCCCCGGGTACTCCGGTTTCCTCCCACACAAATGACCACATTTACGCTTTCATCCACGCCAACGAGAGTGATTAATATAAGGTGATAAAGCTTGTTTCGCAATCGTTGTAAAATAAATAAAGTTTAAACTTTTTTTTTTTTTAAACCAGGAACTTAGATAGATAGGGATTTGAAAGGAGCTATATTGACCACAGAAAAAATCTTTCTCTGCAGTAGATAACAGGACTTCTCATATAAATAACTGATCAATGATTGGCCCAAAGACGACCCACTCCACATTACCCAAATTTATTTCATTATAACATCAGTGTGTCTTGGACCAAAAGACGACCCACTCCCCAAATTTATTTCTCTCCGATTTGCCCACATTTTTCATTTTGCGCGGTTGTGCTTTATCGCAATACATGGCTTGGAACCACCAGAGTATCCTCCCCTGACATATTTTTAATTGAATGTCAGTGTAGTCACAGTCTTTTCACAAACTGGAGTCAATCAATTAATTTATTATCTGTCCATACAAGTGCCGGACGATATGAGATTACCAGAGCCTGATATTATGTTGGCTAATGAATGCAGCAATTAATCATTGTACAAAACCAGCTTGTCGCTGGAGAGCATTGTGTGATACATCACATGTGACATCACTCGTAAAAAGTAAGATAATTTATGAAATTTAAAACGGTTCTTATAACACTCTAAAGTGCTTTTTTTTTTATTATCATGGTGCTAAAGCAGCATATATACCAGTACTTATCCTGCTACATATTTCAACATAAGGCAATTCCCAGTCAAAGTACATTACTGTGAGCCATTAAAAAGAGATTTTCTTGGAATCCATCTAGATAAGAGACAATCAATTCTGAGAAAATGGATATAAAATTTGCATAATCAAGCAGTTCATAAAATTATTTATATTTTAATCCAGTTTAACCCATTTAACACCAAGTAAATGACATGGACTTGTGCATAATATTTTTAGACCAATAAATTAATAAGAACATCACAGTTGGACCAGTTCATTTATTAAAATAGGTAATTTTGTCTAAAAATAGTAATTTTACTGAAAAAAAGTGCAGAGCCGGATCATCTGGATCTACACTTTTGTAAGCCTATTTAGAGGTCTGTAGTGTTGAAAGGGTTAATCTCAAATATAGACCGTTCCTCAATAGTTATGTTAGTGTTTATCAGGGATCACACTACTCGAGGACTATACATAGTTCCCACGGCCTGTGAAAACACTGAAAATAGTCAAAACACTGATAAGATCTTATCTTGGCTGCCATTTTGTTTGGCAAGTTTTATAAATGGCAATTTCAGGATTTTTCTAGTAATTCTTTAATTGCAAAACATAATTAATTTTTGTTTGTTAACATAAAATTTGGTATCATTTTAAAGGTATTGAAATGCGCTTTTTAAATATTAATTTATTTTTTGACTATGATGTATGGATTATAATTTATAAGAACTTAACTGGCACCTATTTTTGGAAAGTCTATTTTCACAGTTGAAATATTAATATACAGGTAAATTATTATTTATTTCTTATTGATACGAAATTTGTGAAATGATACAAAAAATATGTCCATTGGTAGCTTTCCAAAATATATATAATATCTGGTCAACTGTGCCAAACAAAATGGCAGCCACGGTAGGAATAATGACGTCACATGAGAACTTTGTATTAAGATGAATATGTTCAGACAACACATAGATACGTGGTGCAATTAATGAACAACGGCCTACAACAAACCAACTATCAAACAGAATTTCCGTACGTGTACAAAAATGATTTCACAAATTATATGTGATATATGTTATATAATATCGCTCGGTAGTATAAGACACAGCTATAAGGAACTGAGAAATTCTAGAGAAAAAAGCTTTTTTTGAAATATAAAACGCACCAAGTTTTTAACCCAAAGCAATGAAGAAGGAAAAAACAGGACATTATTTATTTGTTACTTGTTTATGAATCGTAAGAAAATAAATGTTATACTGCTTTTTTGGGTATAAGTTTACTAATAAAGTGTGTTTGCATTTTTGTTTGTTTTTTTACGTTTATTTGTCGTTACTACTGGTTGTCCATATGAGCGACTCCTCCTGAAGAGATTAGTCATTTTAGATTTTTGAAGGATAGTACAATGTTACAGACAGAGACCCATTCCAGAGTCTCCTCTGGTTCTTTTACGTGCACGGTGTACAGCACCAGTCCAACATGTTAATCACTGGACTACAGATCCGCATGTAGGAGTGTTTGATGATAATTGAACTTATTTACCCTCGCCTCCGGCGAACCATGTGGGCGAGCGGAGTGTTTGAGTGTGTTTTTATGTTTATTTATCGTCGCTACCGGTTGCCCATATGAGCGACGCCTCATGAAGAGATTAGTTATTTTAGATTTTGCACCCATTCCAGAATCTCCTCTGGTTCTTTTACGTGCACGGTGTAAAGCACCGACACGAGACCTCGGTTTAACGTCCCATCTGAAAGACTGTTAATTTTATTAGGGTCAGACGGGGGATCGAACCTGCGATCCCTGGATTACCAGTCCAGCATGTTACCACTGGACTACAGATCCTTCTGTGGAGTGTTTGACATACATATATCAGTATTTATGTGACTTACTATTAAATGTCAACACCTACTCAAACTTCTCATTCTCAGCACCTTCTCAAGGTTCTAATGATTGTGACACATGTCAAACATCAGTGGTAATTGGTTGTTTACTAAAGGTGTTTATTGTGACAGTCAATAATTGTCTTTTGATAGAAAATTGTTTTCAATGGCTTTTATTTTGAAAATTATGCATACTTTTTTTTAATCTTAAATTAAATATTATTTTCACCTTAAATGATTTCCAAACTTTTGTAGGTGTCCAGACTCGAAATCTGGAAACATTACGGAGCCGTACAGGTTTTAGAGAAACGTTTTGGAAGATTTATTTCCCTTTGTTGCTATAAACAATTTGTCTGCTTAACCCTTTCAACACCACAGACCTCTAAATAGGCTTACAAAAAGTGTAGATCCAGATGACCGGCTCGTGACGAGCCGTCTCATCAGGATCTGCACTTTTTGCCAGTGATATGACTATTTTTAGACATAATTACCCATTTTGATAAATGAACTTGTCCAAATGTGATTTTCTGATTCATTTATTGGTTTATGAATATCATGGACCAGTCCATGTGAGTTACTTGGTGTTGAATGGGTTAAGAGTCTGCGGAAAAATGTGATCAAGTTCGTTTTTATTTGTTTGTTTTTTGGGGTTTAGCGTTGAACCAACAGCATAGGTCAACTGTCAATTTGACACTCCCGGTGGTATTCGAGCATGCAGTGGTGAGTGGCAAGTAATTTGAAGTCAACAACCTTAACCACTCAACCATGGAGGCCCCTTGTGATCGAGTTCGACACAGAACATTTTATCATCCAGTATTCCAGGGTGCATTACCATTGTTTTACAAGCATACTCTCTAATCTATTGTTCTGATATGATACAATTTGTTAAATTGTTAAATTCTAGAATGTTGATTGTACAATGTTTGAAAAGTAGTTGAGAAGTGTTTGTTATCTATTTGTAGAGCATTTGTAAAATAATTGAGGTGTAATTGTTTTTTATTTGCCAAATAATTGCACAGGGTTTGCAATCTTGCGGCAAACATTCTGCAAAGGGTATTTGAATTTCATGCGCATACCCTTTGCAATCTGTTTGCACATGTTGTTCCATTTCTACAGACTGCAGAATATATTCTGCAAATATTTGTAGAACATACTTTTGCAGAGGGATAGAATATATTCCACATACCTCCTCCATTCGTAGGAGATAAGACGCACACACACATTTGATCATGATTTGGGATGACATGCGTTTTATATATAAAGAATTACGGTAGCTTGTTCTTAATGTACTTATGCCTGTGATGGTCTTATATAATACGGTCAATACATTTATAATTTATTACTTAAGCAGCTTTGCAAATGGTTCAGATTAATAATTACTTTAGTCGAAATAATGGTTGGAAACTAAATTCGATTTTACATAAATTTTCAGGCCAACATCAATTTCAGACTTATCATTGAGCAATTTATAAGCAAAATCGGCTTTAGGAGATATATGTCAATATCTGAATACAGGGGACAGAAAACAATTTATTTAATACAATGAGATCTAATTTGATAAAGGTTGGGTTTGAACGGGTAGTCAATTAAATTAGCTGGATGTGATAGATAGGCTGTACTAGGAGTTGCAGTGCCGCGTATATTATACATTGTCGCCATATATCAATCAAGTACATGGTTTTAATCCTTAGCTTTGATGGTTCCGCAAGGGGTTAAACAGTGGAAAGAAATCTCATTCTTAGTAAATGCACGACTATAAATAAACACAAAGAAATCATGTTAAAGAAACATTCCAAGCATCTTCCATAGAGCCATCCTTGGAAGTATTCCTAAAAGGGAAAAAACTATATTAATAAAATAGACTTTATTCATAATACCGACACTGAACCCGCAGTTAAAAACAATTGAGTGACATAATGTGTTATTCTTCTTTTTTCTTCTATCCCACTTTCCAACCTCTCTAGTAACAAGAAGAAAAACACATTATGATACTAGAGGTTGGAAAGTGGGATAGAATGATCTGAAGCTATGGACCTGGATGTTGTGTATGATACATCACCTATATATGGGGACCATTTGTGGCACATTAGTTTAAAATCCTTTCAACACCACAGACCTCTAAATAGGCTTACAAAAAGTGTAGATCCAGATGAGCCGGCTCGTGACGAGCCGTCTCATCAGGATCTGCACTTTTTGCCAGTGATATGACTATTTTTAGACATAATTACCCATTTTGATAAATGAACTTGTCCAAATGTGATTTTCTGATTCATTTATTGGTTTATGAATATCATGGACCAGTCCATGTGAGTTACTTGGTGTTGAATGGGTTAAAATCCTTTCCGAGGACGTTACAGCCAGGAACAGAAATACGGACACACAGACAGATGGTGCGAATACTATATAAATATCTGTAATGCCATTTTAATATGTCTCAATATATAATTAGGTATCAAGCTAATTTGGGACCTTTCTTCAATACAACATACAGAGAGCGTCTTATGACATTGAGCATTAATGTAAGCGTTTCGTAACGAAGATGTCATATTTTTATTTGTTGCGACTATTTTCATTATTTCAGCTAACTACATCGATCATGTCACCAAGGACGAAATTAAATTGAAGCCCACTCACAATTTTAAACTGTTAATATAATTTTATTTATTGAAATCCCATTTATATATCATTGATTTAAAAAATAAAATCCCATTTGATTTTGGACAATAGGGCATCATCAGTTCTCCACAATCATGGATGCAAAAATCGTCCCTGGTGTACCTCCTCTAGTGAAACCAAAATGAATTGATCCAATCAAACTAATGGCTTAGCATTAGCATGTAGAAAGGAAGTGGGATAGAATAATACTAGAGATTGAAATAGAATGATACTAGAGGTTGGAAACTGGGATAGAATGATACTGGAGGTTGGAAAGTGGCATAGAATGATACTAGAGGTTGGAAAGTGGGATAGAATGATACTGGAGGTTGGAAAGTGGGATAGAATGATACTAGAGGTTGGAAAGTGGGACAGAATAATTAGTACTAGATTGGAAAGTGGGATAGAATGATACTAGAGGTTGGAAAGTGGGACAGAATAATACTCAAGTTTGGAAAGTGGGACAGAATAATACTAGAGATTGGAAAGTGGGATAGAATGATACTGGAGGTTGGAAAGTGGGATAGAATGATACTAGAGGTTGGAAAGTGGGATAGAATGATACTGGAGGTTGGAAAGTGGGATAGAATGATACTAGAGGTTGGAAAGTGGGACAGAATAATTAGTACTAGATTGGAAAGTGGGATAGAATGATACTAGAGGTTGGAAAGTGGGACAGAATAATACTCAAGTTTGGAAAGTGGGACAGAATAATACTAGAGATTGGAAAGTGGGACAGAATAATACTAGAGATTGGAAAGTGGGATAGAATAATACTAGAGGTTGGAACGTGGGATAGAATAATACTAGAGATTGGAAAGTGGGACAGAATAATACTAGAGGTTGGAAAGTGGGATAGAATAATACTAGAGGTTGGAAAGTGGGATAGAATAATACTCAAGATTGGAAAGTGGGACAGAATAATACTAGAGATTGGAAAGTGGGACAGAATAATACTAGAGGTTGGAAAGTGGGACAGTATAATACTAGAGATTGGAAAGTGGGATAGAATAATACTAGAGGTTGGAACGTGGGATAGAATAATACTAGAGATTGGAAAGTGGGACAGAATAATACTAGAGGTTGGAAAGTGGGATAGAATAATACTAGAGGTTGGAAAGTGGGATAGAATAATACTCAAGATTGGAAAGTGGGACAGAATAATACTAGAGATTGGAAAGTGGGACAGAATAATACTAGAGGTTGGAAAGTGGGACAGTATAATACTAGAGATTGGAAAGTGGGATAGAATAATACTAGAGGTTGGAACGTGGGATAGAATAATACTAGAGATTGGAAAGTGGGACAGAATAATACTAGAGGTTGGAAAGTGGGATAGAATAATACTAGAGGTTGGAAAGTGGGACAGAATAATACTAGAGATTGGAAAGTGGGAAGAATAATACTAGAGGTTGGAAAGTGGGATAGAATAATACTAGAGGTTGGAAAGTGTGATAGAATAATACTAGAGATTGGAAAGTGGGACAGAATAATACTAGAGATTGGAAAGTGGGATAGAATAATACTAGAGGTTGGAAAGTGGGATAGAATAATACTAGAGGTTGGAAAGTGGGATAGAATAATACTAGAGATTGGAAAGTGGGACAGAATAATACTAGAGATTGGAAAGTGGGATAGAATAATACTAGAGGTTGGAAAGTGGGATAGAATAATACTAGAGATTGGAAAGTGGGATATAATGATACTGGAGGTTGGAAAGTGGGACAGAATAATACTATATAGAGGTTGGAAAGTGGGACAGAATAATACTAGAGATTGGAAAGTGGGATAGAATAATACTAGAGGTTGGAAAGTGGGATAGAATAATACTAGAGATTGGAAAGTGGGATAGAATAATACTAGAGGTTGGAACGTGGGATAGAATAATACTAGAGGTTGGAAAGTGGGATAGAATAATACTAGAGATTGGAAAGTGGGATATAATGATACTGGAGGTTGGAAAGTGGGAGAGAATAATACTATATAGAGGTTGGAAAGTGGGACAGAATAATACTAGAGATTGGAAAGTGGGATAGAATAATACTAGAGGTTGGAAAGTGGGATAGAATAATACTAGAGATTGGTAAGTGGGATATAATGATACTGGAGGTTGGAAAGTGGGACAGAATAATACTATATGGAGGTTGGAAAGTGGGACAAAATAATACTAGAGATTGGAAAGTGGGATAGAATGATACTGGAGGTTGGAAAGTGGGATAGAATAATACTGAACAAGTGTAAACAGCCCATTGCATAATAATAGATCTCGAAGATAACTCTGAACTATCTGGTGATAGCATTTCCAAATTGAAGATAGCTGCATACTTCAGATACAGCAAAATATTGGGCCAAGTGGATTCCGATACAATCTTATATTTTAGACAGCATAATTATTCACACTCGAAATCATATTAAATGGAAGTTATTATTGAACTGATATCAATATAATCAATCCATTCTAGATAATTACGAATAGAAAATGCCCCAATATTCATAATTTGCTATTAAATATTTCAGGTTTTACGCCTGCATCAGCACCATTTCGGGCTATATCGCTGGCGGACAGTTTACTTAACAACATCTTTCCTGGGCAGGCTCCAGCGGTTAACCAGTACTTGGGTGCACCAACCTCCGTAAGAAACTGCCAACTTTTTCATATAAATGAGACACGGCCTGAGCGGGGCTCGAACCAGTGACCATCAGTGATGATAGGTTACAGTGGTATACAAGTCAGCGACCGTAACGACTCGACCACGGAGGCGGACTCATAAAATAAGTAAAAATTCAAGATGGCCGCTGCAATAAATTTCTATTTTTTCAAAATTCGCTCACCACATTTGATATTTTAGTGGGTTTTATTATTCAAGATTAACATGAATCGTATTGATGGTTTTCCGTAATGACACAATTATTACGACGTTTCATGGGTTTTCCATAATGACACAATTATAATGACGTTTCATGGGTTTTCCGTAATGACACAATTATAATGACGTTTCATGGGTTTTCCGTAATGACACAATTATAATGACTTTTCATGGGTTTTCCGTAATGACACAATTATAATGAAGTTTCATGGGTTTTCCGTAATGACCCAATTATAATGACGTTTCATGGGTTTTCCGTAATGACACAATTATAATGAAGTTTCATGGGTTTTCCGTAATGACACAATTATAATGACGTTTCATGGGTTTTCCGTAATGACACAATTATAATGATGTTTCATGGGGTTTTCGTAATGACACAATTATAATGACGTTTCATGGGTTTTCCATAATGACACAATTATAATGACGTTTCATGGGTTTTCTGTAATGACACAATTATAATGATGTTTCATGGGGTTTTCGTAATGACACAATTATAATGAAGTTTCATGGGTTTTCCGTAATGACCCAATTATAATGACGTTTCATGGGTTTTCCGTAATGACACAATTATAATGAAGTTTCATGGGTTTTCCGTAATGACACAATTATAATGACGTTTCATGGGTTTTCCGTAATGACACAATTATAATGATGTTTCATGGGGTTTTCGTAATGACACAATTATAATGACGTTTCATGGGTTTTCCGTAATGACACAATTATAATGACGTTTCATGGGTTTTCCGTAATGACACAATTATAATGATGTTTCATGGGGTTTTCGTAATGACACAATTATAATGACGTTTCATGGGTTTTCCGTAATGACACAATTATAATGACGTTTCATGGGTTTTCCGTAATGACACAATTATAATGAAGTTTCATGGGTTTTCCGTAATGACACAATTATAATGATGTTTCATGGGGTTTTCGTAATGACACAATTATAATGACGTTTCATGGGTTTTCCGTAATGACACAATTATAATGACGTTTCATGGGTTTTCCGTAATGACACAATTATAATGAAGTTTCATGGGTTTTCCGTAATGACACAATTATAATGATGTTTCATGGGGTTTTCGTAATGACACAATTATAATGACGTTTCATGGGTTTTCCGTAATGACACAATTATAATGACGTTTCATGGGTTTTCCGTAATGACACAATTATAATGAAGTTTCATGGGTTTTCCGTAATGACACAATTATAATGAAGTTTCATGGGTTTTCCGTAATGACACAATTATAATGACGTTTCATGGGTTTTCCGTAATGACACAATTATAATGAAGTTTCATGGGTTTTCCATAATGACACAATTATAATGACGTTTCATGGGTTTTCCGTAATGACACAATTATAATGACGTTTCATGGGTTTCCGTAATGACACAATTATAATGAAGTTTCATGGGTTTTCCGTAATGACACAATTATAATGATGTTTCATGGGGTTTTCGTAATGACACAATTATAATGATGTTTCATGGGTTTTCCATAATGACACAATTATAATGATGTTTCATGGGGTTTTCGTAATGACACAATTATAATGATGTTTCATGGGTTTTCGTAATGACACAATTCTAATAAAATTCCATGACATATTTGTAGAATTTTCAGTCTTAAATAAGAAAAACATATTAATGAGTTATCGTGTGCTACAATTATTACAACTATTTATAGCCATTATTTTACCCAGCATGCAAGTTAATTAGATAATTCATGGTCAGTAAAAAACAATTAAACCCCAAAAAATGATCAGTACATACAGTAGAGCAAACACCATCCAGATACACACAATATTGTTGTTGTAGAGAGGTTGTCGTTCTAGAGAGGTTCAACTTTTTGAAGTTTGGAAATTGCGGGAAGTCAGTTTTGTCAGATATAATTGCTCATACTGATTTGAATATAGAGTATACAGAATTGGTGTACTACTTTCATTATACGATAGATTGAACTAAGATTGAATATCTGAGGATGCAATGTGTTACAATCACCAAATTATGCAAATTGATGACAATTGTGTACAACAATTAAATTTTTCAATACATCAAAGTTAAAGTCTGATGAATTATTATTATTCAATTATATAAAATTAAGGATTGCAACAACTGGCAATTTTGATACTCAGGTACTCGGACACAGTTCCGATCGAGTACAAGAGTGCTCAGGGAAAAAATCAATTGGTTTTTGGGATCGTATGTTTGATTTAATTTCAGATATTTGGTAAGTATTTCGAATGAGGCTTGTCCGAAAACTGATGCTAAATTATCTTATTACGGTATGTGATAAAAACATTGCATTGTAATAAAGCAAACCCTGGAAAATGAAAAATACTTCACTCATTTTAATGAGATAATTTTAAACAAACATATAAAGTTTATAAACAGTCTCCTCTATTGACAGCCAAGGCGTGGCCGTTATGCACCTGCAAAATTCCTTTTTTCTTCACCTTAAGAGATCAAAAGATATACGCGGTATTTAATTAAGACAGTCATATACCAATCATGTCAAGCTGTTTATTGAACGAATACCCGTAAACAATGATTATCACTTACAGTCCAGCCTGTAGATTATTGGCCTCCGGATATGGCCACAGATTAAGATAATTTCTGTTTATTGAAAAATAAAAGGTACAATTAGGGTTATTTGCATCCGATGACACATACATGTACAGACTGTTTCTTTTTTGAGCCACATTTTTGATTGTTCTTGGGAGGTTTTTTGCATCGTTGGGTGGGAAAATGACTGCCGTTGTGTGTTGTTGGGAGGTGAAATTGTATTATAATGCAACGGGTGGGAATAATGGTGACGTTATAAAGAGGGTGTCGCTCATGGGAGGTGACGTTTGTGGAGGTGGGACTGTACATTCCATTATATCATAGAAAAACATTGCAACAAATTAACATACCGGTATATCATTTAATATGTGCTCTTTCTGTTAAATGTCCTTCTAGAAATGTCAGTAACCTGCAGAGATGACCCATCCATCCACTTAATACTCACTGGTGCAGTAATCTTGCTCCAGACATATCTGATGGACTGTCTGCAGACATGATGTCTCTCCCTGACTGCAGAGCATCTTGAGTGTACAACTAAGGATTACTTTCATATTAAACTTGGTTTTTTTTTTCACTGTTCAATTGAAGTGTCAATAACCTGTTCACAGTTTGTTCACGCTAAGAAGTTCAACATCCAAATAAGCTAGACTAATAACAAAATATGGGCTGCGATTTCAGAATTATTGTCCTGTTCAGAAAGGGAAATATATTTAGAAGGTAGGCAATGTACAGATAGAGCCCCATTCCTCTCCTATGGTTATTTCACGTGCATGGTGTAAAGCACCGACACGAGACCTCGGTTTAAAGTCCCATCTGAAAAGACTTAATTTTTATTAGGGTCAGACGGGGGATCGAACCAATCTCTGGGAGAAACATTATATATTTAATACGTTGAGACTGCTTCTGATTGGACTATTGGACCAAGTTTCTTTAAGTAAGTTTATTGAACGTTGCTACCGGTTACCAATTTGAGCGACGGGCAGTTTACCTAACAACACCAGTCCATTCCTGGGCATGCTCCAGCGGTTAACCAGTACTTTGTGTACCAACCTCCGTAAGAAACTGCCAACTTTTTCATATAAAGAGACACGGTCTGAGGTTACAGTGGTATACAAGTCAGCGACGGCAACCACTCCCATTTTTTATACTTGGACTGTGAATAAGACATGCTGGAAATGAACATCTTTAGAATTTTTGACAGTGGCTTTGACAGGACTCATTCTAGAGGGTGACTGGGGCCAAATAGTCGCCCTAGGGACCCTGACTTCGCCCTAAAAAAAAAAAGATTTCATACAAAATATTGTCCTGTAGGATATACTGGCCGAGTGTAGGACAATATCCCCCCCCGGACAATATCCCCCCGTATATTTTGACCCAGGCGGACAATATCCCCCCGTCAAAAAAGACAGGGCGGACAATATCCCCCCATCAAAAATACAAGGCGGACAATATCCCCCCGTAGAAAATCATAGGACGGAGAAAGAGTAACTAACAAGAATGGGTTAACAACCTTTATTTCCATATACAAGCACATAAGCATGATAAATAATGATGTAGGACAGTGCGATATTTTGTGTGAATTTTGGTGTTTATTATAGTCTTATTCACGAAAGTGCTAATTGAGACTTGTCATTTAGCACATAGTGGCGAAACCTAAGAATTGTTCACAGTCTTATACACTCGCCAATCGCGAACAGGAAACTGGCTGTCGTTTTCGCTCCATCCCGGTACTGGCGGCATAATTTGTTAAGTCTCTTCTGGAGAGAAACGCTCGTCTTCTTAGCGCGTTTGGCCGATGGTTGTCCAGTCCGCTGACGTTCCATCTCGGTGTTCACAGCTGTCTGGTCTTTCTGCAGACAGGAGAGTACTGTCCACAGACTGGGATTACTATGTCCAACTAAATGTCTAAATGAGTTATTCCAACTTTCGCAATTGTTATTAGTTCTGTCGCCTCCATTGAGTGTAGTTTCATGTACATTCCATGTGGGTGGTAGAAAGCGCGGTGGTGTACGGCGCATTCTGATGATTCCATTGGGTCCCCTAACTGATTTGTAGCCGCCGCTGACATATGTGTTGTCTACATAAACTAAGGTCAAAGATGGACAAAATATCACAATGTGACACAATATTACTTATACAGAAATAAAATAAAGCTTGTTAATTTGCGTTAATTTATAAGTTTATAAGGGGGGATAATGTCCGTGGGGGATATTGTCCGCCTTGTCTTTTTGATGGGGGGGATATTGTCCGCCCTGTGATTTTCTACGGGGGGGATATTGTCCGCCCTGTCTTTTTGATGGGGGGGATATTGTCCGCCTGGGTCAAAATATACGGGTGGGGGATATTGTCCGGGGGGGATATTGTCCGTTCCCCACTCCCCCCATACTGGCCCATTATAATTCTATTCAAATTATTAAATTGTGACGTTTAACCCTATTTTGCTGAAATTTATTAAATAACACAATTTACATGATGAAATCACGCACTTTGTGTGTTTTACGTTTATTTATCATTGCTACCGGTTGCCTATATGAGCGACGCCTCCTGTCTCACTTCTCCCAAAAATTATAACCTAGAATGAGCCCTGCTCTGAAAAGGAATGAATCTTTAATTAATTTTACAGATCACAACAACCTCCTCCCTGAATAGCTTCCTCAAATAGATTGAAATCTAATAAGCCAATTCTAATGGAAAATAGACTACACTAGATAATATCATACTTAAACCTCAATGTCAATTCAATATATTCGGCAGTGCAAACAATTGTATTAGTAAATATAAACCTGATGCTGACTAGATAAAATGTACAATAGGATAATGGTTGTGATAAATGTATTTTCAATGTCAGATAAAGATAAGCAAAAGTGTTCGTTTATTATAGTGTCACCCCTATTTAAAGGGTCAGCCATTTCTGACTTATGAACATCAGTACTTCCCGAATCCTATGCTTGTACGACAGGCGCCAGGCTGGTAGGCAATCGGTAACCATTATTTAACTAGCTGGCGGATCACCAACCGGCCATATCAGAACGGACCCCTGACGAGATTCGAACTGTCGACCTCCTGCTCAAATGTGTTATAATAGCATGTGCATTGCTGTGCTGCAATACAAAATGTGTGTATTCACCCCGTTGTTAGAGTTATGCTACTAAACCCACCCCCTGTTCACATCGGGCAGCTCTATGCTAAGTGTGCTTGCTTGATTTTGGGGTTTAACCCTTTCAACACCACAGACCTCTAAATAGGCTTACAAAAAGTGTAGATCCAGATGAGCCGGCTCATGACGAGCCGTCTCATCAGGATCTGCACTTTTTGCCAGTGATATGACTATTTTTAGACATAATTACCCATTTTGATAAATGAACTTGTCCAAATGTGATTTTCTGATTCATTTATTGGCTTATGAATATCATGGACCAGTCCATGTGAGTTACTTGGTGTTGAATGGGTTAAAGTCGCAATTCGATCATAATGACGACTCTCCAGCTATTATTAGTTGAAGGAAGATCCCTCGACGGTCCTCCCAGCAGTATTTCAGGCACAGATGGTCACCTGGATAAAACCACCGACCTTTAGCGAATCGGCTGGATAGCTTCCTCACATGAAAGAATTTGACCAACCCCGCAAGTGGGATTCCAACCCTACAGCAAACAGTGAGGGGCAAATTGATTTGAAGTGCATTACCGTAGCCACTCGGCCACCTAAGGAGCCCCCGCGCTTTGCCAATATTACCCCCATGTTCATGTTATGATGTTATGCTATGCTTACTCCCAGGGGAAGTCGTGATAGCGCAGTGGATGCGCGTTCGCTTCAGGTGCGAAAGGTCCGGAGTTCGAGCCCCGCTGGAGCCGTTACGATTGTGCCCTGAGGCAAGGCATTTAAATTCCACGTTGCCTCTTCTCTCTCCCTCGTGGCGGTGGATTCCATCAGGAATGAGGTCTCGAGAGTGATTAATATAAGTTGAAATAACTTGTTTCGCAATCGAGCTAAAATAAATTTGTATAAACTAATTACATTGCTAGATTACTAATATGAACACACACTTGATGTGGCTGTAACGATGAGTTTTTTAAAATAATCCATGTGTAAATAATCAGTATCGAATAGGATTTTAGTGTAAATATGGTATTAGTTGTTTGTTGCTGCCTGTTGTTACAATACAGTACTTTTCTATGTGAATATATACTCATAAACCTAGAAAACCAGTGAAAAGCATGTCACCATTAAACCCTAATCACAAACTTCAATTTGATTCTTTCAGTGTAACTTGTATATATATTTTTTATGTCTTTAGG
Organism: Archivesica marissinica; assembly: GCA_014843695.1. Lineage (NCBI taxonomy): Eukaryota > Metazoa > Mollusca > Bivalvia > Venerida > Vesicomyidae > Archivesica > Archivesica marissinica. The sequence goes on from CM026398.1 coordinate 27,334,151, forward strand.
TTGGAAGGAACGTACTTAAATGTTGTATGCCAGAAACAGGAGTGTTGGCAATTTCCGCATGTGTAAACAAGTACTACATTTACAAACATGGCAGCAATTTCCTGTGTATCTATGTCTGCTCTTCCATGCAGTGGGTATGACAGCACCAACATAATGAGCTCAGCATCATAAATAAATTGTCCATCTGCAGAGATTTATTTGTTTTGGGTTCTTTTCACTGCCACACACACACTTTATTAATTTCCATTATGTAACTGTCCAAAAGTCATTTTTCAATTTATTTCCATGATGTAACTGTCCAAATCATGTTTCAATTTATTAACTTCCATGATGTAGCTGTCCAAAAATCATGTTTCAATTTATTAATTTCCATGATGTAACTGTCCAAATCATTTTTCAATTTATTAATTTCCATGATGTAACTGTCCAAATCATTTTTCAATTTATTAATTTCCATGATGTAACTGTCAAACATTATTTTTCAATTTATTAATTTCCATGATGTAGCTGTCAAAAAATCATCTTTCAATTTATTAATTTCCATAATGTAGTTGTCCAAACATTATTTTTCAATTCATTAAATTCCATGATGTAACACTGTCCAAATCATATTTCAATTTATTAATTACTATGATGTAGCTGTTCAAAAATCATTTTCAATTTATTAATTTCCATGATGTAGCTGTTCAAAAATCATTTTTCAATTATTAATTTCCATGATGTAGCTGTTCAAAAATCATTTTCAATTTATTAATTTCCATGATGTAACTGTCCAACTCATTTTTCAATTTATTAATTTCCATGATGTAACTGTCCAAATCATTTTTCAATTTATTAATTTCCATGATGTAACTGTCCAAATCATTTTTCAATTTATTAATTTCCATGATGTAACTGTCCAAATCATTTTTCAATTTATTAATTTCCATGATGTAGCTGTTTTCAATTTATTAATTTCCATGATGTAACTGTCCAAATCATTTTTCAATTTATTAATTTCCATGATGTAACTGTCAAAAATTATTTTTCAATTTATTAATTTCCATGATGTAGCTGTCAAAAAATCATCTTTCAATTTATTAATTTCCATGATGTAGTTGTCCAAACATTATTTTTCAATTCATTAAATTCCATGATGTAACACTGTCCAAATCATGTTTCAATTTATTAATTACTATGATGTAGCTGTTCAAAAATCATTTTCAATTTATTAATTTCCATGATGTAACTGTCCAACTCATTTTTCAATTATTAATTTCCATGATGTAACTGTCCAACTCATTTTTCAATTTATTAATTTCCATTATGTAACTGTCCAAATCATTTTTCAATTTATTAATTTCCATGATGTAACTGTCCAAATCATTTTTCAATTTATTAATTACTATGATGTAGCTGTTCAAAAATCATTTTTCAATTTATTAATTTCCATGATGTAACACTGTCCAAATCATTTTTCAATTTATTAATTACTATGATGTAGCTGTTCAAAAATCATTTTTCAATTTATTAATTTCCATGATGTAACTGTCCAACTCATTTTTCAATTTATTAATTTCCATGATGTAACTGTCCAAATCATTTTTCAATTTATTAATTACTATGATGTAGCTGTTCAAAAATCATTTTCAATTTATTAATTACCATAATGTTGCTGTCAAAGAATCATTTTCAATTTATTAATTTCCATGATGTAGCTGTTCAAAAATCATTTTTCAATTTATTAATTTCCATGATGTAGCTGTTCAAAAATCATTTTTCAATTTATTAATTTCCATGATGTAACTGTCCAACTCATTTTTCAATTTATTAATTACTATGATGTAACTGTCCAACTCATTTTTCAATTTATTAATTACCATGATGTAACTGTCCAAATCATTTTTCAATTTATTAATTATCATGATGTAACTGTCCAACTCATTTTTCAATTTATTAATTATCATGATGTAACTGTCCAACTCATTTTTCAATTTATTAATTATCATGATGTAACTGTCCAACTCATTTTTCAATTTATTAATTACCATGATGTAACTGTCCAATCATTTTTCAATTTATTAATTCATGATGTAACTGTCAACTCATTTTTCAATTTATTAATTTCCATGATGTAACTGTCAAACTCATTTTTCAATTATTAATTTCCATGATGTAACTGTCAAACTCATTTTTCAATTTATTAATTTCCATGATGTAACTGTCAAACTCATTTTTCAATTTATTAATTTCCATGATGTAACACTGTCAAAACCAGTGTCAGGGTGTACTCCACCACTAGATAATTACGACATCTACAAGCCACTCATCATAAATAAACTTACCGACCATACTCAAATATAAGGCTCACGATCTCACCGATAAGATGACACCCCCCCCCCCTACTTTGGTCCTGAAATCTGTGGCTTTTGGCATGCACTCGCATATAAGACGGGTTGAATAAGTTACAGAGTGCTTTCGTTTCTAAAACGTAATTTTGGATACCATTCAACACATATTTTGTTTAGCACTCACTTATAAGACAGGGAGGCCACTTTGAGACCATAATCTGAGGGTAAAAAACTTGACTACATGTTTCATCAAACAGATTTATGAGATTTATTATTATTAAGTCTTTTCACACACAAGGGTAATCATAGAGTTCAATTAATATAAAGCTCGAATAATACTATTAAATCGTAAATGACATTTCATAGCATTGTCACACACTAGTGGTTATTTCTAAAAATAGAACTTATAGAGTGGTATACCATAATGCAACACAGTCTACCATTTAGATGCATACAGGCATTACAAACGTAATTAAACAAAGAACGCTGGATAGATAATTACTATGTAACAATAGTTGTGGACACCATCCACATGAAAAGAAATGTTGGGGATCTGAAGCACGGTGCATATGGAACGTGCAATAATGACTCGTGTTAACGCAGATCGACCTGGATAACTCTGAAATGCCTGCTCAATTCCTCCAGAGTCCTCCACATACAATAATAGTCCAAGCATACTAATGTTTCACTTGGAAAAAAAAAGCAACATAATTTATTTTATCACAGTGCATTTCTATGATGTCTGCAGAACACTATACTAAAAAAAATCCCATCATGCAAATTGACATAATTTGCATAAATCCAAGATGGCCGACTTAAAAATACAAACTTGTGTATATTCACTCTCGGGTGACATATTTATATAGTTTATAGTGCTATTATGAGATTTCCTTCACAGTTTCATCATTAGAACACTCGAAATATGGTTTTGAATGGTAAATTTACTACATAAAACTAAATGAACATGAGAGCGCAGTATCACTTTTGTCAAAATTACGTAAATATTTAACCCCTGTCAGTAAATACAATTACGTATTGGTCGCTATGTGAACAGTGGTCCACGTATCTCAATATATATTTACCTAATGAGAGCCCTAGCCCAGCCCGCCTTATAAACACCCACAAATTTCTATCATATAGCTGCTACTGGTTCATTGTCAGAGTAGGGCGTTTTCCTAAATGATTTACCTGCAATAATTAATTAATTAACCCATTTCATTCTGGATACCGTTCAAACAGTATATGCAAAGAACATAGAGCCAGATCAACCACCACGGAACGTTCCGTCTGATCAGGCTCTATGCTGTTTGCTATTCAGATGACCTTGCTAAGACACTTAGCTATGTAGCAAACAACATAGATCCTGATCAGCACGCAGCGTCACGCTGCGGCTGATCTGGATCTATGTTGTTTGCAAAAGCCTTTAAATGTATCCAGAATGAAATGGGTTAAGCATTACATTTTTTATACGCATCATCGGGCACGATAAATACCCTAGGAAGTATACCCAAACGTATTTCATCGGAAGAATAAATATAGTGATTAAATTTTATTAAGTTTTAAAACTTTTACTGATAAATTGACATTCATCTTTATGTAAACAACATAAACATGTATCATTATGTAATTTAAATTTTGTGGAGTTTTATAACTTTTACTGATAAATTGACATTCATCTTTATGTAAACAACATAAACATGTATCATTATGTAATTTAAATTTTGTGGAGTTTTATAACTTTTACTGATAAATTGACATTCATCTTTATGTAAACAACATAAACATGTATCATTATGTAATTTAAATTTTGTGGAGTTTTATAACTTTTACTGATAATTGACATTCATCTTTATGTAAACAACATAACATGTATCATTATGTAATTTAAATTTTGTGGAGTTTTATAACTTTTACTGATAAATTGACATTCATCTTTATGCAAACAACATAAACATGTATCATTATGTAATTTAAATTTTGTGGAGTTTTATAACTTTTACTGATAAATTGACATTCATCTTTATGTAAACAACATAAACATGTATCATTATGTAATTTAAATTTTGTGGAGTTTTATAACTTTTACTGATAAATTGACATTCATCTTATGCAAACACATAAACATGTATCAGTATGTAATTTAAATTTGTGGAGTTTTATACTTTTACTGATAAATTGACATTCATCTTTATGTAAACAACATAAACATGTATCATTATGTAATTTAAATTTTGTGGAGTTTTATAACTTTTACTGATAAATTGACATTCATCTTTATGTAAACAACATAAACATGTATCATTATGTAATTTAAATTTTGTGGAGTTTTATAACTTTTACTGATAAATTGACATTCATCTTTATGTAAACAACATAAACATGTATCATTATGTAATTTAAATTT
>CM026398.1:27339884-27361092 GCA_014843695.1 Archivesica marissinica
GTTAATATACTATTACATCTCCATACAATCGACAGCCATTTAACTATTATGCAGTGGATAAGTAGTCACCATATCTATCCCACCTCCATAGATATTACTGGTACTTCATAGAGATTTAGGTTAATATACTATTATATCTCCATACAAACGACAGCCATTTAGCTATCTATCATGCAGTGGATAAGTAGTCGCCATATCTATCACACCTCCATAGATATTACTGGGACTACATAGAGATTTAGGTTAATATACTATTACATCTCCATACAATCGACAGCCATTTAACTATTATGCAGTGGATAAGTAGTCACCATATCTATCCCACCTCCATAGATATTACTGGTACTTCATAGAGATTTAGGTTAATATACTATTATATCTCCATACAAACGACAGCCATTTAGCTATCTATCATGCAGTGGATAAGTAGTCGCCATATCTATCACACCTCCATAGATATTACTGGGACTACATGAGATTTAGGTTAATATACTATTATATCTCCATACAATCGACAGCCATTTAGCTATCAAGCAGTGGATAAGTAGTCGCCATATCTATCCCACCTCCATAGATATTACTGGTACTTCATAGAGATTTAGGTTAATATACTATTATATCTCCATACAAACGACAGCCATTTAGCTATCATGCAGTGGATAAGTAGTCACCATATCTATCCCACCTCCATAGATATTACTGGGACTACATAGAGATTTAGATTAATATACTATTATATCTCCATACAAACGACAGCCATATAGCTATCATGCAGTGGATAAGTAGTCACCATATCTATCACACCTCCATAGATATTACTGGGACTACATGAGATTCTGGCCATTATTATGAACATTGGTTTGGCTACTACATTGTCAATGTATGTCGTATTGGTAATGGCGTCAAGTGGTGCTTCTATGAAGGAAAGGGTTAAGACACACACTTGTACAACAAGATCCTACAAATTAATATTGTTAATTAAGCCTCAAACTGATCAAATATATATAATATTGGTACTGTACGCTATGCGCCTCCCACAGTCAAATATTTTACATATTGGATCATTTAGCTTATTTCCTATATATATCAGATTTTAATAATTCTGTCATCAGTATAAATAGTTTTCTAATCAAGTTGGTCTCGTGTTGGTGCTTAACACCGTGCATGTAAAAGAACCAGAGGAGATTCTGGAATGGGTCTCTGTCTGTATCATTGCACTATCCTCCAAAAATCTAAACTGACTAATCTCTTCAGGAGGCGTCGCTCATATGGGCGACCGGTAGCGACGATAAATAAACGTAAAACATATACACAATCAAGTTGGCAGTTTCGGATGTTATTGCACAAAGTACTGGTTAACTGCTGGAGCCTGCCCTGTTAGGTATGTAAGCTTCCCGTTGTTCATATGGGCAATCGGTAGCGACGATAAATAGACTTTAAAAAAACGCATGTATACATTCTTAATCCTTTGAATAAATAAATAAAATCACATTTGCAAACAACATAGATGCAGATCAGCCACGGCGTAATGCCGCGTCGGATCAGGATCTATATTGTTTGCTATTCAGCAAAGCGTTTTAACTCCACTATCTGAATAGCAAACAGCATAGAGCCAGATCAGCCGGCACGATCTGTGTCGTCTGATCTGGCTCTATGCTGTTTGCAAACGTGATTTTATCTGGCGCTAGCATGCAAAGGGCTAAGAGTGGCCTTGAAACACTTTTTGGTCATTCTGTTTGCTGCTAGCCAAGAACGTATGTCATAGAAGGTCATCCTGACCTCATTTTTCATCATTAAATGCCATTTCTTGTTGTTTACACCACAAGCAATTGCTGGTTCCCCAACAGGATAGGTAAATACAGTATGGAAAATTAGTCTGGGTACACACTATTACACACTAATCATCTCAGATGAAAATGTCCCGACACACATGATTTATTAGCTGTGGGGGGGGGGGGGGTGCACACATTTTCTCCCGTGGAAATGATTTCTTGCATTGCATGGAAGAGGTACAATGAACACATGTTTGGGAAAGAACTTTTTATTCGCCAATTGTTTGTAAGTGTACACACAATATGTTGGCTCACCCATTCATTTACTAGTGGCTGAAAATGACACCGTCTCTCTCCCTAATAATACTATAAGTAGATCATAAACTAGAGGATATCATAACAAGAGGATATCACAAACTAGAGGATATCATAAACTATAGGATATCATAACAAGAGGATAGCATAAACTAGAGGTTAGCATAAACTATAGGATATCATAAACTAGAGGATAGCATAAATTAGAGGATAGAATAAACTAGAGAATATAATAAACTATAGGATATCATAAACTAGAGGATAGCATAAATTAGAGGATAGAATAAACTAGAGAATATAATAAACTAGAGGATATAATAAACTAGAGGATAGCATAAACTAGAGGATATAATAAACTAGAGGATATAATAAACTAGAGGATATCATAAACTAGAGGATAGCATACACTAGAGGATATCATAAACTAGATGATATCATAAACTAGAGGATAGCATAAACTAGAGGATAACATAAACTAGATGATATCATAAACTAGGGGATATCATAAACTAGAGGATAGCATAAAGATATCATAAACTAGAGGATAGCATAAACTATAGGATAACATAAACTAGAGGATAGCATAAACTAGAGGATATCATAAACTAGAGGATAGCATAAACTAGAGGATATCATAAACTAGAGGATATCATAAACTAGAGGATCTTGTAAACTAGAGGATATCATATACTAGAGGATATCATAAACTCTAGGATATCATAAACTAGAGGATAGCATAAGCTAGAGGATATCATAAACTAGAGGATAGCATAAACTAGAGGATATCATAAACTATAGGATAGCATAAACTAGAGGATAGCATCAACTATAGGATATCATAAACTAGAGGATAGCATAAACTAGAGAGGTTAGCATAAACTAGAGAGGTTAGCATAAACTAGAGGATATCATAAACTAGAGAATATCATAAACTAGAGAATATCATAAACTAGAGGATAACATAAACTAGAGGATAGCATAAACTAGAGGATAGCATACACTAGAGGATATCATAAACTAGAGGATAACATAAACTAGAGGATGACATACACTAGAGGATATCATAAACTAGAGGATAACATAAACTAGAGGATAACATAAACTAGAAGATAGCATAAACTAGAGGATAACATAAATGAGAGGATATCACAAACTAGAGGATATAATAACTAGAGGATATGGTAAACTAGAGGATATTGTAAACTAGAGGATAGCATAAACTAGAGGATAGCATAAACTAGAAGATAGCACTCGGAGAGACACACCCACACACTGGTATTTGACACAAGAACACAATTAATTCTTCATTTTACGGTAGTATACAGTGAATAGTCAATGGGGGTGGGCACTTTGCTGACTGCCCTCAGAACACAATGCTCCCAAAATCAAACCAACCAACCCTCTATAATCTACATCTACAGACATACACATACCACACACACGCACACGCACACACAGACATACACATACCACACACAAACATACACACACACACACAGACATACACACACACAGACATACACACACACACTCATACATACAGACACAGACATACGCACACACAGACATACACACACACTCATACATACAGACACAGACATACGCACACACTCGTACATACAGACACAGACATATGCACACACAGACATACACACAGACATACGCACACACTCATACATACAGACATATGCACACAAGACATATGCACACACAGACATATGCACACACTCATACATACAGACACAGACATATGTACACACAGACATACGCACACACTCATACATACAGACACAGACATACGCACACACTCATACATACAGACACAGACATACACACACACTCATACATACAGACACAGATATATGCACACATACGCACACACACTCATACATTCAGACACAGACATACGCACACACAGACATACGCATGCACTCATACATACAGACACAGACATATGCACACACAGACATACGCACACACTCATACATACAGACACAGATATATGCACACATATGCACACAGACATACGCACACACTCATACATACAGACACAGATATATGCACACATACACACACAGACATACGCACACTCATACATACAGACACAGATATATGCACACATACGCACACACTCATACATACAGACACAGATATATGCACACATACGCACACTCATACATAAGCACATAGACATAACCAAACTCAATTAGATAGTAACCTTTATACAACATAGTTCTACATCAGCCATGGCGTAATCCTTTCAACACTATATACCTCTAAATAGGCTTACAAAAAGTGTACATCCAGATCAAGATCTGCACTTTTTGCTAGTAATATTACCATTTTTAGACAAAATTACCCATTTTGATAAATGAACTGGTCCAAATGTAATTTTTCGGATTTATTTATTGGTCTAAAAATATCATGCACCAGTCCATGTCAGCTACTTGGTGTTGAATGGGTTAGTGCTGCATCTGATCAGGAGCTATGTTGTTTGCTATTCAGCCAAGTGTTTAGCTCCACAATACGAATAGCAAACAGTATAGAGCATAATCAGATGGGACGTTCGGCCGTTTCTGTACAGCAGTCTGATTTGGCTCTATATAGGCTTAGGCTGTTTACAAAAGCAACTTTATTTGTGATTAGCATTTTAATAATGAGTGATGATTTATTTTGAGTCAGGAAGACAAACATGTACATCATTCATGGTTTAACCACACAAAACATTCAATCAGAAATTTATTCCACAAAGCATGTTTTCCATATTTTCAATATTTGATGAAGTCAATGAATAAAAGAAAGCAAAAAATGTTTTCATCCATGAAGCAATATTGACAACCTGGTTTGTTCCTTTCCAAATTTCTGACAACCCAAAAAACAAGTGTGGAAAATTCATCTAAATGAACACAGATGAGCTCATAACTCAAGCAATTCTAGACAAATGGGCTCAGTCACTTCCAAGATTATTTCCTGGAGAGAAAAAAAAAGGTAAGATTATTTATGCAAAGAAAAAAACAACTAAAGCTAACAACTGACAAATCTTATCAACCTAAACAAATTGGACAATCAAGAAAAGAGGCAAATCAAAACCAAATAAGTCATTTTTATCTTTCCCCAAAAAACGGAAAGACCACGGATCTGTAGTCCAGTGGTTAGCACGTTGGACTGATAATCCAGAGATCACAGGTTCGATCCTCCGTCTGACCCTAATAAAATTAACAATCTTTCAGATGGGGAGTTTAAACTGAGGTCTCATGTCGATGTTTTAGACCGTGCACGTAAAAGAACCAGAAGAGACTCTGGAATGGGTCTCTCTGTATCATTGCACTATCCTCCAAAATCTAAAATGACTAATCTCTTCAGGAGGCGTCGCTCATATGGGCAACCGTTGGCGACGATAAATATACATAAAATACACACACACATGACAAAGATGCTAATGGACAATTCACCAAGTGTATGTGGAGTAGAATATAATAGATACAGAAGCACTAGGAATTTTCCATGAAATAATAATACGAAAAAACTACGATAATGGCTATGGAAATGATTGATAGTTTCAATATTGGTACATGTTTAAATTAATGTCATTAGGCAAACAGATTAATCTTTTTAGTTGGGTTGGGGATAAATTATCTACTGATTAATGATTTTATTTTGGGGATAATTTATTTATTGTTGCTATGACTTTGAAACAATTGATATAGATAACTAAAAACTTAATTAATAATTGTTATGTTATTATGTTATATTTAGGGTTTTACGCCTGCATCAGCACCATTTTGAGCTATATCGCCGGCGGGCAGTTTACACCTTTCCTGGGCAGGCTACAGCGGTTAACCAGTACTTGGGTGCACCAACCTCCGTAAGAAACTGCCAACTTTTTCATATAAATGAATAAACACGGCCTGAGCGGGGCTCGAACCCGTGACCATCAGTGATGATAGGTTACAGTGGTATACAAGTCAGCGACCTTAACCGCTCGACCACGGAGGCGGACTTAATTAATAATTGTTTAATTAGTTTAATTAAGAGGTAATACCAGACCTTTTTCACAAATAAAATAATGCATTCATATTTTTTTCTTCTATAAACTATTTCTTTTATAATGATTGCGAAACAAGCTGTAACAACGTATATTAATCACTCTCGTTGGCGCGGATATCAGCGTAGTTGTGGTCAGTGGTGTGGGAGGAAACCGGAGTACCCGGAGAAAACACACCTGTCGGATCTGGCGACCACCATACCATCTCACATACTTCCAGGTCCGAGGATCGAACCGGGGCTGCATTGGTGAAAAGCGAGCGTGCTAATGACTGTGCTAAACAGACAGCATTCTTGGGGCTTGGAACTACCACCAAATTAATAACAGTTCATTTGATTCAAGCATTTAACTCTTTCCCAACTAGTGGTGAAAATAACAGTCCAGGGTTCATTCTAGTTCAGAATATTTGGGAGAAGTGAGAAAGCGCGTGATCGCTTCCTTAAATGGTGTTCTTTAATATACTTCTGCAAAATAGGGTTAAAATGCATAGTACAACCATTAAATACAACATTTGAATAGAAGAAGTGCTTTATAATGGGCCAGTGTATCCTACTAGACACAATTTTGTTTGAAAATCGTAAAAAAACACAAAAAATATTTTTTTTTTTTTAGGGAAAAGTGGGCCCCCAGAGGGCGAAGTCAGGGTCCCTAGGGCGACTATTTCGCCCACATCGCCCTCTAGAATGATCCCTGCAGTCAAATATGTCATGCAATTTCATAATGAGAAATATATTCTATGACATATTTCAAGAGTTTTCAGTTACAAATAAGAAAAACTCATTCATGAATTGTCGTCTGCTACAATTGTTTTAACTATGAATAGCCTTTATTTTACCCAGCATGCAAAGAGTTAAGCAGGGCCAAACATAAACTATGCTAATATACAAAACACATTTATTTTCCATTTATATCAAACACCATGCTACCTAGACATGATTTCCTGGGCATGCTTAGCCGTGATTAGGTAACCTGTCATAAGTGATTAGTTAATCTGTCATAAACAATGTGTGTGAGGTGCCTTGGTGACAGAATCAAACCCAAGGATCCCTAGATTCCAAATCTGACACTCTACCACTGGACAATGCACGCCATAATTTTGCAGGAAATATTAATGAGTTTTCGCTTTGAATGCAAATCACGGAATATGCAACTATGCGATATTTTGTTTACACCCTTGCTGCAGTTAATTGCATTATTTGACTTGACAAATATGCTAAATGCAAATAACAAGAACACGCTGTATATATATGCTAATGGCAATAACAAGAACACGCTGTATATATATGCTAAATGCAAATAACAAGAACATGCTGTATATATATGATAATGGCAAAAACAAGAACACGCTGTATATATATGCTAATGGAAAAAACAAGAACCCACTGTATATATATATGCTAAATGCAAATAACAAGAACACGCTGTATATATATGCTAATGGCAAAAACAAGAACCCACTGTATATATATATGCTAAATGCAAATAACAAGAACACGCTGTATATATATGCTAATGGCAATAACAAGAACATACTGTATATATATGCTAAATGCAAATAACAAGAAAACACTGTATATATATGCTAATGGCAATAACAAGAACATGCTGTATATATATGCTAAATGCAAATAACAAGAAAACACTGTATATATATATGCTAATGGCAATAACAAGAACATGCTGTATATATATATGCTAAATGCAAATAACAAGAAAACACTGTATATATATGCTAATGGCAATAACAAGAACATGCTGTATATATATGCTAAATGCAAATAACAAGAAAACACTGTATATATATGCTAATGGCAATAACAGGAACATACTGTATATATATGCTAAATGCAAATAACAAGAAAACACTGTATATATATGCTAATGGCAATAACAAGAACATGCTGTATATATATGCTAAATGCAAATAACAAGAAAACACTGTATATATATGCTAATGGCAATAACAAGAACATACTGTATATATATATGCTAATGGCAATAACAAGAACACGCTGTATATATATGCTAATGACAAAAACAAGAACACGCTGTATATATATGCTAATGGCAATAACAAGAACATACTGTATATATATGCTAAATGCAAATAACAAGAATACACTGTATATATATGCTAAATGCAAATAACAAGAACACACTGTATATATATGCTAATGGCAATAACAAGAACATACTGTATATATATGCTAAATGCAAATAACAAGAATACACTGTATATATATGCTAAATGCAAATAACAAGAACACACTGTATATATATGCTAATGGCAATAACAAGAACATACTGTATATATATGCTAAATGCAAATAACAAGAATACACTGTATATATATGCTAAATGCAAATAACAAGAACACACTGTATATATATGCTAATGGCAATAACAAGAACATACTGTATATATATGCTAAATGCAAATAACAAGAATACACTGTATATATATGCTAAATGCAAATAACAAGAACACACTGTATATATATGCTAATGGCAATAACAAGAACATACTATATATATATATGCTAATGGCAATAACAAGAACACACTATATATATGCTAATGGCAATAACAAGAACATGCTGTATATATATGATAATGGCAAAAACAAGAACACACTGTATATATATGCTAATGGCAATAACAAGAACACACTGTATATATATGCTAATGGCAATAACAAGAACACACTGTATATATATGCTAATGGCAATAACAAGAACACACTGTATATATATGCTTTTTCCTGCATTTAATTTAGTATGATACCAAATATCTCAAACTTCCAAATAATTTTGAAACATTCTTTGATTAATGATATAATTAATAAATACCTCATTCCGAGATTCCAAACATCTCCGTTACATTTAAAACATTCTTTACAACACATCAAAATAATTTAATCTACTGCAAAGTAACTCTGCTTCATTACATAAAAGATAAGGTTTGCCCAGAAGAAGAATTTCAAATTCAATTGTCAAACATTCTTGGCAGAGTTAGAAAAATAATCAAAGAGATGTTAGAAGACAAGGAAACTCTCCAAGGGAGAGATAGAAGCCATTAGTGATGTAAGTTGAATAGATGTGCATCATGTAGGATGGATGAATGAATGAAGTGGATGGCTGAAGTGAATCTAAGGTCCTATGGTTCTTTAGAATTCATTCTTGGCAGAGCAGTTAGAAAAATAATCAAAGAGATGTTAGAAGACAAGGAAACTCTCCAAGGGAGAGATAGAAGCCATTAGTGATGTAAGTTGAATATATGTGCATCATGTAGGATGGATGAATGAATGAAGTGGATGGCTGAAGTGAATCTAAGGTCCTATGGTTCTTTAGAATTCATTCTTGGCAGAGCAGTTAGAAAAATAATCAAAGAGATGTTAGAAGACAAGGAAACTCTCCAAGGGAGAGATAGAAGCCATTAGTGATGTAAGTTGAATAGATGGGCATCATGTAGGATGGATGAATGAATGAAGTGGATGGCTGAAGTGAATCTAAGGTCCTATGGTTCTTTAGAATTCATTTTTGGCAGAGCAGTTAGAAAAATAATCAAAGAGATGTTAGAAGACAAGGAAACTCTCCAAGGGAGAGATAGAAGCCATTAGTGATGTAAGTTGAATAGATGTGCATCATGTAGGATGGATGAATGAATGAAGTGGATGGTTGAAGTGAATCTAAGGTCCTATGGTTCTTTAGAATTCATTCTTGGCAGAGCAGTTAGAAAAATAATCAAAGAGATGTTAGAAGACAAGGAAACTCTCCAAGGGAGAGATAGAAGCCATTAGTGATGTAAGTTGAATAGATGTGCATCATGTAGGATGGATGAATGAATGAAGTGGATGGTTGAAGTGAATCTAAGGTCCTATGGTTCTTTAGAATTCATTCTTGGCAGAGCAGTTAGAAAAATAATCAAAGAGATGTTAGAAGACAAGGAAACTCTCCAAGGGAGAGATAGAAGCCATTAGTGATGTAAGTTGAATAGATGTGCATCATGTAGGATGGATGAATGAATGAAGTGGATGGTTGAAGTGAATCTAAGGTCCTACGGTTCTTTTGAATTCCTGTGTAGCACGCAGTATGAAAAACACTTGAACACTTAGAAGTGTGGGGATATACTAGAAAGTTTGTCGAAAAACTTTGGCTAGATATCGAACCAATGTTTAAGCTTCAATGGATGACCGCCCTTAATATCGTCGCCCTCTTCAATAGTGTCGTTTTGAGAATGACAATGGGGTCTCAATCCATCGTATAATATCTACAAGACTGATCCCGGTCAAGTATTTCATAATTATTTTGCAGTATATAAATTTTTCTAAACAATTTGCTTTACTGCACTGCCACTTACTAATGGAAAAGCCTGCCATTTTACATCAATACGAATACCAAAATCTATAAAGAGAGGAGACAAATTGGACAGGAGACAGACTGCACTATTCTCCATTCCAAGAAAATGTCCCAAAATGACGTTATCTAAATAAAATATCTATATTGTCACTGATTCAGCCAGACAGTTTTTCAGTTTTACAACAATAAAATCGGAGTGAAATAAATAAGTTTACCCTCATATATCCATCTATCCCGAGCAATTACAATGACATTCTGAGAAACACAGAAGCAGAGATTCTAGGGAAATCATTTTTTAAACACTTTTTTCAACGAAACATAGGGGCACAGTTGTCTCTCATCAATGGAGGCTTAACCCTTTCAACACCACAGACCTCTAAATAGGCTTACAAAATGTGTAGATCCAGATGAGCCGGCTCATGACGAGCCGTCTCATTAGGATCTGCACTTTTTGCCAGTAATATTACTATTTTTAGACACAATTACCCATTTTGATAAATGAACTGGTCCAAATGTAAATTTCCTTATTAATTTATTGGTCTAAGAATATCATGGACCAGTCCATGTCAGTTACTTGGTGTTGAATGGGTTAAATGTTTGGGTGTCAAATTCATTCATACGAGGATGCTGGCTTGTGGTAGCTCATAGTTATACTCACATAACCCAATTGTGCCTGAAATAGTGTTCATAGGGGAAGCACAATAGTGTTAAATGTACACAAACATGCGTGAAAGAAACTATTACTAAGGGAAATTCCGCAGGTAAACTAATTGGATTTTAGGTGTCAGAGTATCGCGGCGTTAAATGCACCTGCAGACAACCCGGTATATAGAAGTGGTTGTCGGTGAGACGCTAAATACCAAAACAAGCAATATCAATCAATTACGTTATATACAGTAAGAGGGTGATGACAATGGTAACAAAATAATCGAGTGACAAAACGTAGTCTCAAATATCTCCCATCATTGATCAATAGAACAGATCAACTTTCATCCGTGTTTTCCATGAAATCAACAACGTCCCCAACAATCTGAACTACCATCAATACTCGCCTATAATGCGATCTCGCCTATAAGATGACACCCCACCCTACTTTGGTCCTGAATTCTGTGGGCTTTGGCACACACTCGCATATAGACATGATGTAGCTGTCAAAAAATAATTTCAATTTATTAATTTCCATTATGTAGCTGTCCAAAAATCATTTTTCAATTTATTAATTACCATGATGTAGCTGTCCAAAAAATCATTTTTCAATTACCATGATGTAGCTGTCCAAAAAATCATTTTTCAATTTATTAATTACCATGATGTAGCTGTCAAAAAATAATTTCAATTTATTAATTTCCATTATGTAGCTGTCCAAAAAATCATTTTTCAATTTATTAATTACCATAATGTAGCTGTCAAAAAATCATTTTTCAATTTATTAATTACCATGATGTAGCTGTCAGGATCCACCACAATATCTAGATAATTACGACATCTACAAGCCACTCATCATAAATAAACTTACCGTTTATACTTGCCTATAAGGCGATCTCACCTATAAGATGACCTGGTGCGGGCCGTTGTATCTGGTACGGGCCGTTGTCTAATGTTGTTAAAACTTGTGGCCCAAACCATTTGCATGTTCATATTATGTATTATATCTGTTTATGCATATAATAATGATTTGCAATAAAATATGATTAAACTAAATAAGATGACCCCCCCCCTACTGGTCCTGAAATCTGTGGCTGTTGGCATGCACTCGCAAATAAGACGGGTTGAATAAGTTACAGAGTGCTTTCTTTTCAAAAACATAATTATGGGATTGCATTTAAAAAAAAGTTCAATGTTATTTTTAAAAAAATGTTTTACCACTCACTTAAAAGACATGAAGCCACTTTGAGGCCACAATCCGGTGGTAAAAACCTTGTCCTATAGGCGAGAATATGTACGATATGTGTAATTTCATACTGAAATTCTGTTATAAAATTTACATTGACAACCAGCTGGGTATGATCTCACAGTGACATGATGTTATATTACTTGGGTGACAGTTTACTCAATAACGTCTGAAAACATTCCAAACACATCAATTTGAAACACTTTACACTTTACAAAAGTTTTATAAAAACCACTTTGGGGAACATGTCATGCTAGAATTACAGTTTCAATATCTCAATTTAACTTTTGTGAAATTCGCTGCGATATCTAATTCCAGGAATGCTTCTCTCACATGCAAACCCACTTTTAAGATTTGCAAATAGCTTGTGCCAAACAAATCTCCAGACAAATGAAGAATACTTAGCGAATAATTCTCCGAATAATTCTCCGCTAAAGATAAATAAATAAGGCAATGTTCAATTTTAAAATTCGGTATTTTACTCACAGAATTGCTCAGTTTTCACTTCATCTGCCAAAGCAAGTGTTTCAGTACTTGAGGCTCATTCTCTATTATCATTATCTGATCATGCAGTGTAATTGGATTGCTGGAATTAACTTGGAGCTTGCTTGTAAATTGCCAAAGATGTGGGAGTTGGGGGAGAGAGTTGTGGAAGGCAACTTGGATTTTTCAAATTAAAATGTCATCTTGGGATGCAGTTAACCCTTTCAACTCTACATACCTCTAAACAGTCTTACAAAGAGTGTAGATCCAGATGAGCCGGCTCATGACGAGCCCTAAATGCTTTAAACCCTTTCAACTCTACAGACCTCTAAACAGGCTTACAAAAAGTGTAGATCCAGATGAGTCGGCTCATGACGAGCCCTAAATGCTTTAAACCCTTTCAACTCTACAGACCTCTAAACAGGCTTACAAAAAGTGTAGATCCAGATGAGTCGGCTCATGACGAGCCCTAAATGCTCTAAACCCTTTCAACTCTACAGACCTCTAAACAGGCTTACAAAGAGTGTAGATCCAGATGAGCCTGCTCATGACAAGCCCTAAATGGTTTAAACCCTTTCAACTCTACAGACCTCTAAACAGGTTTACAAAAAGTGTAGATCCAGATGAGCCTGCTCATGACAAGCCCTAAATGGTTTAAACCCTTTCAACTCTACAGACCTCTAAACAGTCTTACAAAGAGTGTAGATCCAGATGAGCCTGCTCATGACAAGCCCTAAATGGTTTAAACCCTTTCAACTCTACAGACCTCTAAACAGGCTTACAAAGAGTGTAGATCCAGATGAGCCTGCTCATGACAAGCCCTAAATGGTTTAAACCCTTTCAACTCTACAGACCTCTAAACAGTCTTACAAAGAGTGTAGATCCAGATGAGCCTGCTCATGACAAGCCCTAAATGGTTTAAACCCTTTCAACTCTACAGACCTCTAAACAGTCTTACAAAGAGTGTAGATCCAGATGAGCCTGCTCATGACAAGCCCTAAATGGTTTAAACCCTTTCAACTCTACAGACCTCTAAACAGTCTTACAAAGAGTGTAGATCCAGATGAGCCGGCTCGTGATGAGCCCTAAATGCTTTAAACCCTTTCAACTCTACAGACCTCTTAACAGGCTTACAAAGAGTGTAGATCCAGATGAGTCGGCTCATGACGAGCCCTAAATGCTTTAAACCCTTTCAACACTACAGACCTCTAAACAGGTTTACAAAAAGCGTAGATCCAGATGAGCTGGCTCGGCTCTTATCATGACCTGCACTTTTTTGCCAGTAATATTACTATATTTAGACAAAATTACTCATTTTGATGAATAAACTGGTCCAAATGTAATTTTCTGATTAATTTATTGGTCTAAAAATATCTTGCACAAGTCCATAGTTACATGCTGTTGAATGGGTTAAACAACAGTCTTCATAGGTAAACCATCTTGGAACTGAATTAAATTGTTTAAGATGAACTTCATTCAATGTTCAACATAAAAATGTTTTATTATACAAGAACATTTAATAACGTATGACAAATTATTTAGAATTAATAAACATGGAATATCTAAGTTTTGTTCCAACAAACTTCAACATCTCTTTTGCACAGGCTAAATCTTGTGTAATCTACAAACAATTGCTAGCAAACTTCAACATCTCTTTTACACATGCTAAATCTTGTGTAACATATATAAATTCTCCAGCAAACTTCAACATCTCTTTTACACATGCTAAATCTTGTGTAATCTACAAACAATCTCCAGCAAACTTCAACATCTCTTTTACACATGCTAAATCTTGTGTAATCTACAAACAATCTCCAGCAAACTTCAACATCTCTTTTACACATGCTAAATCTTGTGTAATCTACAATCTCTTTTACACATGCTAAATCTTGTGTAATCTACAAACAATCTCTTTTACGCATGCTAAATCTTGTGTAAAATACAAACAATCTCTTTTACACATGCTAAATCTTGTGTAATCTACAAACAATCTCTTTTACGCATGCTAAATCTTGTGTAATCTACAAACAATCTCTTTTACACATGCTAAATCTTGTGTAATCTACAAACAATCTCCAGCAAACTTCAACATCTCTTTTACACATGCTAAATCTTGTGTAATCTACAAACAATCTCCAGCAAACTTCAACATCTCTTTTACACATGCTAAATCTTGTGTAATCTACAATCTCTTTTACACATGCTAAATCTTGTGTAATCTACAATCTCTTTTACACATGCTAAATCTTGTGTAATCTACAAACAATCTCTTTTACGCATGCTAAATCTTGTGTAAAATACAAAAAAATCTTGTCTAATCATCAAAATTTCAAACTTAAGCATCTCTTCCAGGCACGTTAGATCTTGTTTAGTCTAATCAGAATGTTCTAAATGACTATGCACGGAAACATGCGATCCAGCCATATCTTACACATGTTCCCCATTGCCCTGCGTGCTTGTATTATAATCAAGCGCAAAACCTTCAATAAAAACATGTGCATTAAAAATGAAGTCGAAGAGTTAATGATAACACGCATATCTGTTTAGTTAGTTAATTAGTTAGTTAATACAAATTTATTTTAGCTTGATTGCGAAACAAGTTCTTATAACTTATACTAATCACTCTCGAGACCTCATTCCTGATGGAATCCATCGCCACGAGGGAGAGAGAAGAGGCATGTGGAATTTAAATGCCTTGCCTAAGGACACAATCGTAACGGCTCCAGCGGGGCTCGAACTCCGGGCCTTTCGCACGTTAAGCGTAAGTGCTACCACTGAGCTATCACGACTTCCACGCATATCTTCTTTCAAAGGTGCATATGTTTGAACTACATTAATTGTTGATGGCGATGCTGTCGTCCGAAAAGTGATCGATATACTTAATGAGAGACATTGCTCGTTTCCTATTAGTCCCCTTGAAAGATAAAGTCTGATTTATTCCGAAATGTATATTGGTCCGCCCGTATAGTTGGTAGATTTTAGTATATTGGTCCGCCCGTATAGTTGGTAGGTTTTAGTATATTGGTCCGTCCATATAGTTGGTAGGTTTTAGTATATTGGTCCGTCCGTATAGTTGGTAGGTTTTAGTATATTGGTCCGTCCGTATAGTTGGTAGGTTTTAGTATATTGGTCCGTCCGTATAGTTGGTAGGTTTTAGTATATTGGTCCGTCCGTATAGTTGGTAGGTTTTAGTATATTGGTCCGCCCGTATAGTTGGTAGGTTTTAGTATATTGGTCCGTCCGTATAGTTGGTAGGTTTTAGTATATTGGTCCGTCCGTATAGTTGGTAGGTTTTAGTATATTGGTCCGTCCGTATAGTTGGTAGGTTTTAGTATATTGGTCTTTCCGTATAGTTGGTAGGTTTTATTTTCTAGAGCACAACGACAGGGCGATGTGCCCTGCCCCTTTTTAGCCTGCCATTTTGCCCTTTATATTCGTCCTTTGGACTTTGTTTTAAAATGTTTCTTTATAAGCCTATACAGGTGAATAGGCGGACAGACTTTTATAAATACAAACTTGTCAGCCCTTTTGGCCGATATGTACTGCCAAACTGCCTCTTTAACCCATTCAACACCAAGTAACTGACATGGACTGGTCCATGATATTCTTAGACCAATAAATGAATAAGAAAATTACATTTGGATCAGTTCACTTATCAAAATTGGTAATTTTATTTCTAAAAATAGTTATATTACTTGAAAAAAGTGCAGATCCTGATGAGACGGCTAGTCACGAGCCGGCTCGTCACGAGCCGGCTCATCATGAGCCGGCTCATCTGGATCTACACTTTTTGTAAGCCTATATAGAGGTCTGTGGGAAAGAGTTAATCAATCATAATTAGCTGCCAATCACAGGAAGTTGGCAAAATCTTCTAGGGGGGGGGGGTAACCCCTCACATAGCCCTTCCTGCACCCACCCTTTAGCCGCTTAAAATGCACCATGTCTCATTTCTTACCAACCCTAGCTGCCCCATTTATTCACTCTAGAATAAACTCTAATTGGAATCCTTTGTTTTGACTGTTGTTTCATAACCCGATGTTGATGTATGATAAATGTGATTTCATATGGTGAGAACATGGATGTAAATTGGTAGTAATGTGGTGCACAGGAAATCACAATGAACACAAAGGAAAATAATTAATAAGAACTATCCTCCTTAGAGAGTATTCATTGGTAGTCGTGATAGCATTCGCCTTTGGTGCTAAGGGCCCGGAGTTCGCGCCCTGCTGTAGCCGTTACGATTGTGCCCTTAGGCAAGGCATTTAAATTGCACATTGCTTCTTCTCTCTCTTTCGTGGGGATGGATTCCATCAGGAATGAGGTCTTGAGAGTGATTAATATAAGTTGCATAAACTAAAGAGTATTGGGGGGGGGGGGGGGGGAGTAACTAACAAATGTCTCTCATTACCACTATACCAGGCAAGACAAAAAAATTCCGAGAAATGAGACTGTTCCAGGATGCCTGTCATTAACCCATTCAACCGCACATTCAACCGCAAGTAACTGACATGGGCTGGTGCATTCAACCAGTAACTGACATGGGCTGGTGCATTCAACCCCAAGTAACTGACATGGGCTGGTGCATTCAACCCCAAGTAACTGACATGGGCAGGTGCATTCAACCCCAAGTAACTGACATGGGCTGGTGCATTCAACCCCAAGTAACTGACATGGACTGGTGCATTCAACCCCAAGTAACTGACATGGACTGGTGCATTCAACACCAAGTAACTGACATGGACTGGTGCATTCAACACCAAGTAACTGACATGGACTGGTGCATTCAACACCAAGTAACTGACATGGACTGGTGCATTCAACACCAAGTAACTGACATGGACTGGTGCATTCAACACCAAGTAACTGACATGGACTGGTGCATTCAACACCAAGTAACTGACATGGACTGGTGCATTCACACCAAGTAACTGACATGGACTGGTGCATTCAACACCAAGTAACTGACATGGACTGGTGCATTCAACACCAAGTAACTGACATGGACTGGTGCATTCAACACCAAGTAACTGACATGGACTGGTGCATTCAACACCAAGTAACTGACATGGACTGGTGCATTCAACACCAAGTAACTGACATGGACTGGTGCATTCAACACCAAGTAACTGACATGGACTGGTGCATTCAACACCAAGTAACTGACATGGACTGGTGCATTCAACACCAAGTAACTGACATGGACTGGTGCATTCAACACCAAGTAACTGACATGGACTGGTGCATTCAACACCAAGTAACTGACATGGACTGGTGCATTCAACACCAAGTAACTGACATGGACTGGTGCATTCAAACCAAGTAACGACATGGACTGGTGCATTCAACACCAAGTAACTGACATGGGCTGGTGCATTCAACACCAAGTAACTGACATGGACTGGTGCATTCAACACCAAGTAACTGACATGGACTGGTGCATTCAACACCAAGTAACTGACATGGACTGGTGCATTCAACACCAAGTAACTGACATGGACTGGTGCATTCAACACCAAGTAACTGACATGGACTGGTGCATTCAACACCAAGTAACTGACATGGACTGGTGCATTCACACCAAGTAACTGACATGGACTGGTGCATTCAACACCAAGTAACTGACATGGACTGGTGCATTCAACACCAAGTAACTGACATGGACTGGTGCATTCAACACCAAGTAACTGACATGGACTGGTGCATTCAACACCAAGTAACTGACATGGACTGGTGCATTCAACACCAAGTAACTGACATGGACTGGTGCATTCAACACCAAGTAACTGACATGGACTGGTGCATTCAACACCAAGTAACTGACATGGACTGGTGCATTCAACACCAAGTAACTGACATGGACTGGTGCATTCAACACCAAGTAACTGACATGGACTGGTGCATTCAACACCAAGTAACTGACATGGAATGGTGCATTCAACACCAAGTAACTGACATGGACTGGTGCATTCAACACCAAGTAACTGACATGGACTGGTGCATTCAACACCAAGTAACTGACATGGACTGGTGCATTCAACACCAAGTAACTGACATGGACTGGTGCATTCAACACCAAGTAACTGACATGGACTGGTGCATTCAACACCAAGTAACTGACATGGACTGGTGCATTCAACACCAAGTAACTGACATGGACTGGTGCATTCAACACCAAGTAACTGACATGGACTGGTGCATTCAACACCAAGTAACTGACATGGACTGGTGCATTCAACACCAAGTAACTGACATGGACTGGTGCATTCAACACCAAGTAACTGACATGGACTGGTGCATTCAACACCAAGTAACTGACATGGACTGGTGCATTCAACACCAAGTAACTGACAGGACTGGTGCATTCAACACCAAGTAACTGACATGGACTGGTGCATTCAACACCAAGTAACTGACATGGACTGGGCATTCAAACACCAAGTAACTCACATGGACTGGTGCATTCAACACCAAGTAACTGACATGGACTGGTGCATTCAACACCAAGTAACTCACATGGACTGGTGCATTCAACACCAAGTAACTCACATGGACTGGTGCATGCTATTTTTAGACCAATAAATTAATAAGAAAATTACATTTGGACCAGTTCATTTATCAAAATGGGTAATTTTATCTAAAAATAGTAATACTTATTACTGGCAAAAAAGTGCAGATCCTGATGAGACGGCTCGTCATGAGCCGGCTCGTCATGAGGATCATCTGGATCTACACTTTTCATAAGCCTATTTAGAGGCCTGTGGGGTTGAAAGGGTTAATATCACATAGCATCATTATCACTATTCAAATATCAAAAGCAAAACAACCCTGCTATAGGGGGGAAAAAACCCGGAAGCATTCGAAATTTAAGACAATTTAGTACTAAGGATGGCACTTATAAATTAATTTACCTCGATCTTCCTCATTTCATCCTTATCTCACTCACTCATTTTTATTGAGCAAAAAACAACATAACTGAAATCATATGAAGAGTCACCGATGCCACAAAATTGAAAAATAAGTGGGATCAATATCAATCATTGAGTTATAATGGTTATGAACATTTAGCCATGAATTATAATGGTCATGCATATTTAGCCATGAATTATAATGGTCATGCATATTTAGCCATGAATTATAATGGTCATGCATATTTAGCCATGAATTATAATGGTCATGCATATTTAGCCATGAATTATAATGGTCATGAATATTTAGCAATGAATTATAATGGTCATGAATATTTAGCCATGAATTATAATGGTCATGAATATTTAGCCATGAATTATAATGGTCATGCATATTTAGCCATGAATTATAATGGTCATGAATATTTAGCAATGAATTATAATGGTCATGAATATTTAGCAACAACATAAAATGGTCATGCATATTTAACAATAAATATAATGGCACTGAATACTTAGCAAGAATTATAATGATCATGAAGCAAGAATTATAACGACCATGAACCATATAGCAAGAATTAAAATCGACATGAAAACATATTTAGCCAAGAAATAACAACCTGGACATTAATTAGCAAGAATTATAACTGCCATGAACATATAGCAAGACATTTAACAGTGCCAACATATAGCAAGAATTATACACAACCATGAACATATAGCGAAGAATTATTAATGACAGAATGCAACATATTAGCAGAACAGACATTAGTAACTGCCTCATGAACATATAGCAAGATGATAACGGCCCATGAATCTAATAGCACGAATATACTATTAACAACCGATGAACCGTATAACAATGATTTATAATGACCAGAACATATAGCAAGAATTTTAAAACGACCAGAAAATATAACAAGAGTTATATGAACATGGAAACATTATAGCAAGATTTATACATGACCATGAACATTATAGCAAGAATATAACGACCCATGCAGTACATATAGCAAGAATTATAATGACCATGAACATCTTATTGCAAGGAATGATAAATGCTTATGTGTAATCATATAGCACGAATTATAACGGCTCCATAACATGTAGCAAGAATTATAACTGCCATGAACAATATGCAAAATTGTATTTACGGCCATGAAATATAGCAAGATTATAATGACCTATGAGAATCATTATAACAAGATTTATAATGACCATGAACATATAGCAAGAGTTATAATGGCCATGAACATATAGCAATAATTATAATGGCCATGAACATATAGCAAGAATTATAATGACCATGAACATATAGCAAGAGTTATAACGGCCATGAACATATAGCAATAATTATAACGACCATGAACATATAGCAAGAATTATAACTGCCATGAACATATCAAGAATTATAACAACCATGAACATCTAGCAAGAATT
>CM026398.1:27362092-27385134 GCA_014843695.1 Archivesica marissinica
CAACACAATGTCACAACAGATCAACACAATGTCACAACAGATCAACACAATGACACAACAGATCAACACAATGACACAACAGATCAACACAATGTCACAACAGATCAACACAATGTCACAACAGATCAACACAATGTCACAACAGATCAACACAATGTCACAACAGATCAACACAATGTCACAACAGATCAACACAATGTCACAACAGATCAACACAATGTCACAACAGATCAACACAATGTCACAACAGATCAACACAATGTCACAACAGATCAACACATGTCACAACAGATCAACACAATGTCACAACAGATCAACACAATGTCACAACAGATCAACACAATGTCACAACAGATCAACACAATGTCACAACAGATCAACACAATGCCACAACAGATCAACACAATGTCACAACAGATCAACACAATGCACAACAGATCAACACAATGTCACAACAGATCAACACAATGTCACAACAGATCAACACAATGTCACAACAGATCAACACAATGTCACAACAGATCAACACAATGTCACAACAGATCAACACAATGTCACAACAGATCAACACAATGTCACAACAGATCAACACAATGTCACAACAGATCAACACAATGTCACAACAGATCAACACAATGTCACAACAGATCAACACAATGTCACAACAGATCAACACAAGTCACAACAGATCAACACAATGTCACAACAGATCAACACAATGTCACAACAGATCAACACAATGTCACAACAGATCAACACAATGTCACAACAGATCAACACAATGTCACAACAGATCAACACAATGTCACAACAGATCAACACAATGTCACAACAGATCAACACAATGCCACAACAGATCAACACAATGCCACAACAGATCAACACAATGTCACAACAGATCAACACAATGCCACAACAGATCAACACAATGTCACAACAGATCAACACAATGTCACAACATATCAACACAATGTCACAACAGATCAACACAATGTCACAACAGATCAACACAATCCACAACAGATCAACACAATGTCACAACAGATCAACACAATGGCACAACAGATCAACACAATGTCACAACAGATCAACACAATGTCACAACAGATCAACACAATGGCACAACACAATCCACAAGTTCTGATGAAAAACAGATTCGTTTATTCAATCAACACACAACTCGTCAACACTTCTTTACTGATCACAAACATTTTACACAATAATCCATCGTTTATCAAACAATTTATGCAACAATGCATTCTTCATAACTACATCCTGTCTGTTATCACACAATGTATTAACGAACCAATGTCTGTAATCACACAATGTGACACAGGCGGATCTGTAGTCCAGTGGTTAACATGTTTGGACTAGGTAATCCAGGGATCGCAGGTTCGATCCCCCCGTTTGACCATAATAAAATTAACAGTCTTTCAGATGGGACGTTAAGCCGAGGTTTCGTTTCGGTGCTAAATCTAAAATGACTAATCTCTTTAGGAGGTATCACCCATATGAGCGACGCCTCCTGAAGAGAGTTGTCATTTTAGATTTTTGGAGGATAGTTAAATGATACAGATAGAGACCCATTCCTCTACTCTGCTTTTTTTTTACGTGCACTCTGTAAAGCACCGACACGAGACCTCGGTTTAAAGTCCCAATTGAAAGACTGTTAATTTTTATTATGGTCAGACGGGGGATCGAACCAATCTCTGGGAGAAACATTATATATTTAATACGTTGAGACTGCTTCTGATCGGACTATAGACCGAGTTTTATTATGTAAGTTTATTCAACGTTGCTACCGGTTGCCCATATGAGCGATGGGCAGTTTACCTAACAACACCTTTCCTGGGCAGGCTCCAGCGGTTAACCAGTACTTGGTGCACCAACCTCCATAAGAAACTGCCAACTTAAATATAAAGAGACACGGTCTGACAAAACCAGAACTATAGATTAGTTTATACAAATTTATTTTAGCTCGATTGCGAAACAAGTTCTTACAACTTATATTAATCACTCTTGAGACCTCATTCCTGATGGAATCCATCGCCACGAGAGAGAGAGAAGAGGCAATGTGGAATTTAAATGCCTTGCCTAAGGGCACAATCGTTAACGGCTCCAGCGGGGCTCAAACTCCGGACCTTTCGCACCTGAAGCGAACGCACATCCACTGAGCTATCACGACTTCCGAACTATAGACCAAGACATGTGAAACAACCAGGGCTGCTTCTGGAGGGGAGTGTCTCCTGGAGGGGAGTGTCTCCTGTATGTTGTACTATCCTCCAAAAAATGCAAATACTTCTGGAGGTGATTAACCATGTGGTGACTATAAATAAAGGAAGTCGTGATAGCTCAGTGGATGCGCGTTCGCTTCAGGTGCGAAAGGTCCGGAGTTCGAGCCCCGCTGAAGCCGTTACGATTGTGCCCTTAGGCAAGGCATTTAAATTCCAGGAATGAGGTCTCGAGAGTGATAAATATAAGTTGTAAGAACTTGTTTCACAATCGAGCTAAAATAAATTTGTATAAACTAAACTATAAATAAACATAAAAAAAAGAAGAAGAAAAAAGTCACATTTTGCAACAGACAATCTGCCCACAACAAAGTACAGTTGCATGTATTCGACAAGGAAAATCTAGATAATTGGCCATACTGTGGCTTCATCATGTGTCAGGGTCCATGTACAGGAGTGTACCGAGTCAGTAAATCACATGGGAGTGTATGGTTTTATATATATACTTCTATATACTGGACAGTCCACTACTACTGTATTCTCACATTGCAGGGCCTAGCTAGATACCAAGTTGTTTGGAGAAATAAGAGAGCGCGCAATTACGTCATCAAATGATATTATCTAATAAATTTCAACATAATAGAGTTAAACTAAATAGGGAGTGCTTTACAATGGCCAAATCTTACTGGACAATTGTTTTAATTTTTAATTTTTTTAGGGAGTAGTGTCCGGGTCCCAAGGGCAACAACTTCACCCATGTTGTGCCACCTCTATAATGAGCCCTGGATATACTCTTATGTTTCAAACTATGGGTAGATTCAATATTTTTAACGTGAAATGAAATTTACAAAGGCAAATAAATGCATGGTGACATGATTGAATTTACAATATGGAGTTTGAACAATTTACTATTATTTTGATGCTTTAAAAATGCCATGGTTAAATAATGATAACAGAGCATGGCTTTTAGGAATGTTGGAATGCTGACTTTCTCAAAATCAGGTGGCAAGACACTTTAATGTGAATACAGTGAAACCTATGTTAGTGGTAACCTCTATTAAGCAGCCAACCTGTATTTAGCAGCCAGTTTTCAGATTCCCAATATGTTACTTTGTTATATATTTGACCTCTATTAAGCAGCCACCTGTGCTAAGCAGCTACTTTCTATGATTCCCTTGGCTGGTTTCTTAAGACAGGTTTGACTGTAGATCAACAATTAAACATGCTTAGTTTCTCAAGTGTTCGTGACATGGGAACAGGCCTTGTTCAGGTACACCTTGTGTAACTTCTGCACAGTATGACAACTTTGATATGGCACTGTCATTTGCATGATTTATGACGGTGGAATCGATATCTCGATGGTCATAGTAAATCCTGGTAGGTGGATAAGCAGTATTGTGGTACCAAGCGACTGACAGAGCATGGGATAATCG
The DNA here is from genome assembly GCA_014843695.1 of Archivesica marissinica. Lineage (NCBI taxonomy): Eukaryota > Metazoa > Mollusca > Bivalvia > Venerida > Vesicomyidae > Archivesica > Archivesica marissinica. Next base: position 27,365,757 of record CM026398.1, read on the forward strand.
GTTGGAGACCATACAGTGGCCTGGTGTTGATGTAGCGTCTGTGTCGGGCACATCACAAATGAGCCGTATCCAACCTAGGACTGAGCATATCCTCTTCGGTTGGGGGTAGTTTATACACAGTTATTTTAACTCGAATGCGAAACAAGTTCTTACAACTTATATTAATCACTCTCGAGACCTCATTCCTGATGGAATCCATCGCCACGAGGGAGAAAGAGGCAACGTGGAATTTAAATGCCTTGCCTAAGGGCACAATCGTAACGGTTTCAGCGGGGCTCAAACTCCGGGCCTTTCGCACCTGAAGCGAACGCGCTACCAGGACTTCCACTGTCAACTGTCACCACGGTTGGGGGTAGTGATATAGCATAGCAGTCATAATTATAAGTCTGATCATTGATCGCCAGGACACTGATCAAAATCTCTACGCGTCGTTGTACCAATGTTTCAGCAATGTCAAGGACTCGCGCTTCAACACGATAATGTACATCCGTGACACTGCACGTTTGACAGGAAACTATATAACTCCGCAATGTACATATAGCCAAGAATCAAATGATCGTTTCCGTGTACTTGAGTACACAATCAGAACTGTGTCTGAGTACTCGATCAGAACTGTGTCTGGGTACTCCATCAGAACTGTGTCTGGGTACTCTGTGTCTGGGTACTCCATCAGAACTGTGTCTGGGTACTCCATCAGAACTGTGTCTGGGTACTCCATCAGAACTGTGTCTGGGTACTCCATCAGAACTGTGTCTGGGTACTCCATCAGAACTGTGTCTGAGTACTCCATCAAAACTGTGTCTGGGTACTCCATCAGAACTGTGTCTGGGTACTCAATCAGAACTGGGTCTGGGTACTCCATCAGAACTGTGTCTGAGTACTCCATCAGAACTGTGTCTGAGTACTCCATCAGAACTGTGTCTGAGTACTCCATCAGAACTGTGTCTGAGTACTCCATCAGAACTGTGTCTGGGTACTCAATCAGAACTGTGTCTGAGTACTCCATCAGAACTGTGTCTGGGTACTCCATCAGAACTGTGTCTGGGTACTCCATCAGAACTGTGTATGGGTACTCAATCAGAACTGGGTCTGGGTACTCCATCAGAACTGTGTCTGAGTACTCCATCAGAACTGTGTCTGAGTACTCCATCAGAACTGTGTCTGAGTACTCCATCAGAACTGTGTCTGAGTACTCCATCAGAACTGTGTCTGGGTACTCAATCAGAACTGTGTCTGGGTACTCCATCAGAACTGTGTCTGCGTACTCCATCAGAACTGTGTATGGGTACTCCATCAGAACTGTGTCTGGGTACTCCATCAGAACTGTGTCTGAGTACTCCATCAGAACTGTGTCTGGGTACTCAATCAGAACTGTGTATGGGTACTCCATCAGAACTGTGTATGGGTACTCCATCAGAACTGTGTCTGGGTACTCCATCAGAACTGTGTATGGGTACTCCATGAGAACTGTGTATGGGTACTCCATCAGAACTGTGTATGGGTACTCCATCAGAACTGTGTCTGGGTACTCCATGAGAACTGTGTATGGGTACTCCATGAGAACTGTGTATGGGTACTCCATCAGAACTGTGTATGGGTACTCCATCAGAACTGTGTCTGGGTACTCCATGAGAACTGTGTATGGGTACTCCATGAGAACTGTGTATGGGTACTCCATCAGAACTGTGTATGGGTACTCCATCAGAACTGTGTCTGGGTATTGTCTGGGTACTCCATCAGAACTGTGTATGGGTACTCCATCAGAACTGTGTATGGGTACTCCATCAGAACTGTGTCTGGGTACTCCATCAGAACTGTGTCTGAGTACTCCATCAGAACTGTGTCTGGGTACTCCATCAGAACTGTGTCTGGGTACTCCATCAGAACTGTGTCTGGGTACTCCATCAGAACTGTGTATGGGTACTCCATCAGAACCGTGACCGAGTACTCCATCAGAACTATGTCTGAGTACTCAATCAGAACTGTGTATGGGTACTCCATCAGAACCGTGACCGAGTACTCCATCAGAACCGTGACCGAGTACTCCATCAGAACTATGTCCGAGTACTCAAGTATTCATTGCCATTCAATATTAATATAACAATGTTTATGTGAAATCAATGAAGATAAACATTAATTTGGAACTTGTTAGTGCAAAAATAATATACTATTTATTTTGTAGTAATTTTTCTTCCCTCAATAAAAACTAGAGGGAGTGGGTGGGGATGTATTTTAGTTTATGATCACATAGTTCCAGTGAGGTGACAATAATCGAGAATCTAACACTCATTTTTATAATGACCTTACTTGTGGTAAAGAAACACATTGTGGTCCGCATCCGTAGTCGAGTGGTTACGGTTGCCGACTTATCATCACTGATGTTCACGGGATCGAGCCCCGCTGAGACCGTGTCTCTTTATATGAAAAAGTTTGCAGTGTCTTACGGAGGTTAGTGCACCAAGTTCTGGTTATCCGCTGAGGACCGTCCAGGAAAGGTGTTGCTAGGTAACTGCCCGTCGCTCAATTGGGCAACTGGTAGCGACGTTAAATAAACTTAAAATTTAAAAAAAATGTTATCCACAACTTCAAGGATGTACGTTATCATTCTTCCTCACTTCCGATGCAAAGAGCAAGAAAGTGCATGTTTGTAAACAATGCTCTGCAACACAGATATTGATGGCTAACATTTCAATTTTGTGGTGTCTAAAGTGTAAAATTAATAAAAAAATGACTGACTGGAAAATAGAGAAATATTCTTACTTGTGTACGTTTTCAAAAGAGCAAAAAAGTACAAACGGTAGTAAAGTTAAATAAACTTAAATAAACAAAAGAAAATCTCACACATTCTCAATTGAATGCTATGAAACTATAATATACTTAACCCTTTCCTTCATAGAGATTTAGGTTAATATACTATTATATCTCCATACAAACGACAGCCATTTAACCCTTTCCTTCATAGAGATTTAGGTTAATATACTATTATATCTCCATACAAACGACAGCCATTTAACCGTTTCCTTCATAGAGATTTAGGTTAATATACTATTAAATCTCCACACAAACGACAGCCATTTAACCCTTTCCTTCATAGAGATTTAGGTTAATATACTATTATATCTCCATACAAACAACAGGCATTTAACCCTTTCCTTCATAGAGAGTTAGGTCAATATACTATTATATCTCCATACAAACGACAGGCATTTAACCCTTTCCCTCATAGAGATTTAGGTTAATATACTATTATATCTCCATACAAACAACAACCATTTAACCCTTTCCTTCATAGAGATTTAGGTTAATATACTATTATATCTCCATACAAACGACAGTCATTTAACCCTTTCCTTCATAGAGATTTAGGTTAATATACTATGATATCTCCATACAAACGACAGCCATTTAGCTATCATGCAGTGGATAAGTAGTCGCCATATCTATCCCACCTCCATAGATATTACTGGGACTTTATAGAGATTTAGGTTAATATACTATTATATCTCCATACAAACGACAGTCATTTAGCTATCATGCAGTGGATAAGTAGTCGCCATATCTATCCCACCTCCATAGATATTACTGGGACTACATAGAGATTTAGGTTAATATACTATTATATCTCCATACAAACGACAGCCATTTAGCTATTATACAGTGGATAAGTAGTCTCCATATATATCCCACCTCATTGTCAATGTATGTCGTATTGGTAATGGCATCAAGAGGTGCTTCTATAAGGGAAAGGATTAAGGCAAATAAATTAAATTATTTCTATATATAATATCAGGTGCGTGCGAGTGTTCTTTATCTAAATATAAATCCGTCATTTTGTCTGATGATTCGAAATGTTAAATCCAATTTTAAGCTATTCCCAATGGTGTGTTATTGCATGTGTTCAATTTGGTATGTATTTATTTGCCGAAAAATATTTATACTGTACAATAATATTGTGTTTGTTGATTTTGTAGAGGCTTATTCCAACTTCATTTAATGTTAATCTGGCTCATAAGAATGCTTTGAAACACTAAACAGCATTCAAGTCACACCGACCCTAAAAGAATGTGTGATTATGTGAAAAATACCCATTAAATATTCTCCCACAATTCAATTTCTAGGTCAACTTCTGTACGAAGATTTAAAATTAGATAACACATCGACACGTTCATCTCAATTCGCGTTACTGTAAAGCTCGCTTAGAGCTCGCTATTAATTAGTTAAACAAATGTTTATTCACAACTCCGTAGACAAAAAGAACGAGCCAAAAATAATAATTTGTCATCTCATTTGTGTGAGAATTCAGAACATGCAAGTGTCTAATTACTACAAAACACTAAAATACATGAACACCATAACCATACCCGCTGCAACAATTCAATTAGTGATTCTTTGAAATATGAAACACAGAGATACTTACTTGTCAGAGACTCCAGCACACTAAAGGAATAATGAGCTACTTCAAGTGCTTTGATCTTGGTGGTTTCAAACAAAAGACATGGACTTCAATATCTCCTCTGAAGGCGGGCTATTTCAAACCCAGTACAACTTCACTGAAGTGTTCCAGATATTATTGGCATGTATTGTTTTATAACAAAATGTAGCATGAAGTGATGCAAAGCAGATTTCAGTGAATAACATAGCAACATAATAAAATATGTTCCAAGAAAGTTTCAAAAGTGCAGGATGATAGAAAATACTTCATTATGTCTTTAAGATAATTATATACTATTGTTCTGTATTTAGTGCAAGCAAGTGCAAAGATACAAAGGAATACCTCAATTACTGTACCCAACTACTGGTACCCAACTACTGTACCCAACTAATGTACTCAACTACTGTACCCAACTACTGTACCCAACTAATGTACCCAACTACTGTACCCAACTAATGTACTCAACTACTGTACTCAACTACTGTACCCAACTACTGTACTCAACTACTGTACCCAACTAATGTACCCAACTACTGTACCCAACTAATGTACCCAACTACTGTACCCAACTAATGTACCCAACTACTGTACCCAACTACTGTACTCAACTACTGTACCCAACTAATGTACCCAACTACTGTACCCAACTAATGTACTCAACTACTGTACTCAACTACTGTACCCAACTAATGTACCCAACTACTGTACTCAACTACTGTATCCCACCAACTGTACCCAACTACTGTACTCAACTACTGTACCCAACTAATGTTGTACTCAAGTATTGTGAAGTTTGGTAACACTCTGGAGAAACTTGGAATTTACAGGAGACAGCATCATGTAATTTCACAGCACCGTATAATATTATTCTTTATTATGTTATATTATGTTATATTTCGGGTTTTTACGCCTACATCAGCACAATTTTGGGCTATACCGCAGACGGCAATTTACCTAACAACACCTTTCCTAGGCAGGCTCCAGCGGTTAACCAGTACTTGGGTGCACCAACCTCCGTAAGAAACTGCCAACTTTTTCATATAAATGAGACACGGCCTGAGCGGGGCTCGAACCCGTGACCATCAGTGATGATAGGTTACAGTGGTTTTTAGTTGCCTATAAAAAATGTGCGGTGCTTTAACCCTTTCAACACCACAGACCTCTAAATAGGCTTACAAAAAGTGTAGATCCAGATGACGTAACGAGCCGTCTCATCAGGATCTGCACTTTTTGCCAGTGATATGACTATTTTTAGACATAATTACCCATTTTGATAAATGAACTTGTCCAAATGTGATTTTCTGATTCATTTATTGGTTTATGAATATCATGGACCAGTCCATGTGAGTTACTTGGTGTTGAATGGGTTAAGCATGTAGACCTATATGGAGCTATGATTTTGTGGGTATTCTAGTGATACGGTACAAATACGGTACAAATACGGTACAAATACGGTACCAATACTTCAATCACATTACAGGGTAGAATACAGATTACAAGAGGTATTTGACGCATTATTTAAAGTGACACTACATCAATGAAAATGCAAATTTCTGCAGAATGTAATTTCCTATTATATGGTATAATTCATTTTCAAATATTTGCCTCAAAAACTGAGTATTTCAACTAATAAACAAATGTCGTATACGCGGTTTGTTTACCCAGCAAAATAATGTAAATAGGATCGACATCCATGAGTAATACAATGCATGTACAGGCGCGGCGCTAGGAATTTGTGGAGGGGGTTCGATGCAAGTGCGACGTTACCCAATCAAATGAATCATCTCATTTTGCGACTGGTGATGATATGAAGCATTCCTTGAGATGGGTTTCATCATATGATCGTACACCATTAACTGAAAAAGGGGGTTCGTTCGCACCCCCCGAACCCCCCCTGGTGCCGCCCCTGATGTATCCTGTATAACACGGTGTTTGGTACATATGTATCTTTATATGAAATCTTACTTTCAATTTTGAAAGTTTGTAGACCACAAAAAACACTGTTTATTGATTCAATATTTGTGTTCGAATGTATTAGAAAGAATTTGTAGTAGCAATACATTTATACGTGAAAAAGTGCATTTTATTTGCTTTTTGCGATGTAATGTCGCTTTAAATATAATAATAATTACATAAGATAGGCATATAGCACTGCATTCATAGCCCGAATAATGTCGGCAGATTGACAATATGGTTATTGTTTGGCATTCCATCCAATTTATTCATCATTTTAAGGGTTAAGAGTACATAACATATCATCTTGGAATAGATTGATACAGCCATCAATATAATGAGTCTGTTTAATTTTCTCCTTTGTCTTTATAATTAAGACATCTGTTTCCATGCCAAACTGCCCTCTTTCATTATGGTAATTTTGTGTAAATCTGTGTAAAATAGCTCAATGGACAAACTATACTATACCTTACATGGCAGTCTCATATACAGTGAAACCTGAGTTAGTGTTTACCTCTATAAAGCAGCCAATCTGTTTTAAGCAGCCAGTTTCCAGGTTCACAATGTGCTGTTTTATTATGCATTTGACCTCTATTAAGCAGCCACCTGTGCTAAGCAGCCACTTTTTGCGATTGCCTTGGTTGGCTGCTTAAGACAGGTTTGACTGTATACTTGTACTCTATTACCCACATGAGAAATGCCTCCTGAACAGATGCTCTGTTTTGGAGGATAGTATGTATGTATGTATATGGTCCTTCAATGTCAAACCCCTTACGGGGAGGGGGGGACTAGACATGTTTTCCTGAGCAGGCTTAGCCGTCCTATGCTGTTAACCAGTAAGCAATGTGTGCGAGATGCCTTGCTCAAGGACAGACACTACATACGGCACCTGACCGAGTATCAAACCCGGGACCATTGGATTCCAAAAATTCGATGCTCTACCACTGGACCACGGACACCACTTTTGCACTGTGCAATGACACACACAGTGAGTGCCAAACTATAGGTGACAGGCGGATCTGTAGTCCAGTGGTAACATGCTGGACTGGTAATCCAGGGATCGCAGGTTCGATCCACCATCTGACCCTAATAAAATTAACAGTCTTTCAGATGGGACGTTAAACAGAGGTCTCGTGTCGGTGCTTTACACTGTGCACATAAAAGAACCAGAGGAGACTCTGGAATGGGTCTCTGTCTGTATCATGCACTATCCTCCAAAAATCTAAAATTACTTATCTCTTCAGGAGGCGTCGCTCATATCGGCAACTGGTAGCAACGAAATAAGCGTAAAAAACACACACACAACTATAGGTGAAACACAATTATTAGCCAGCCCCTTTGACAAACACTTCACATGTATCATCGTGAACATTGCTATGTAGAGCTTTCGACAACTAGCAAGCTGTTAACTAGTTTCTTTCGCTTTTGCTTTCTCAAAGCTTAAAGCGAAATTAATCATTAAAGAAACATTGAACTGTGTTAAACAAGTTTAACAAATCTTAAATGTAAAATTAATGTACCCCCCCTATGTCACTATGTCTCCCCAAGATGAAGAATAATAAATCATTTAGCAAATTACATTCCCCACAATCCTGTGCATACTGTGTCTGTTTCCAGAAACCATTGTTTAAATTGAAAGAATGATGATTCAGTTGTGCACATCATCAAGAGACTCATTCTATTACTCTGTGGATCAATAGTAAATGCATCCATCAACTCCTGGAAATCTGTTGGCATAAGTGTTGATCATTAAGTCATTGCATAACGACATAATGTACTAATAGAACACGAAGGCGAACCAAAGTTAATGTTCAGCTTCCGAGGCCCCACTGCATCCGATTTTATTCCCGCTGCATTGAAACAGTTTAACCCATTCAACACCAAGTAACTCACATGGACTGGTCCATGATATTCATAAACCAATAAATGAATCAGAAAATCACATTTGGACAAGTTCATTTATCAAAATGGATAATTATGTCTAAAAATAGTCATATCACTGGCAAAAAGTGCAGATCATGATGAGACGGCTCGTCACGAGCCGGCTCATCTGGATCTACACTTTTTGTAAGCCTATTTAGAGGTCTGTGGTGTTGAAACAGTTTAATGATACAATTTAGCGAAATTTTTTTTTTTTAGAGACATAATTCCTGATTGAATCCATTGCCATGGCCATTGCAATGAGGGGGAAGGTGGGTAGAGTGAATGGGGAATTTAAGTGCATTGTTGCCTAAGGGCACAATCTTACAGCTGGGTGCAATCTTACAGCTGGGCACAATCTTACAGCTGGGCGCAAACTCCCGGCCTCTCACACCTGTTGCGAAATGTCTAGTTTTTGTGCTAAAAATGATATTGTCAAATTAAAAAATATATATATTTGCACTCTCATTGGATTTTTGAAAATAATTTCCTGAGAAACTAACATTAATTTGTTTGGCCTAATGAATAAAACATTTGCTGTCATGTTTTGTTTTTATTTAAATGAAGATGAGAAGACAGGAAAGTGAATTTCATGAAATACTGGTTATCCATTACCAGGGCTTCTAAAATGTTCAAAACCAAACCAGTCCTGGTCGAAATCCTGACCTCCCACCACATGTGTCATTGTTATTCTAATATTTGTGCGACCCCCCCCCCCCCCTGCCCATAATTTCATGTTTTTTTTATCATTTTTAAAATAAGGCTTTTAAAAAGTTTATTGATATTCGAACAGTGAAGTGCGGGATCATCATGGGTACATTGGGCAAATTCATAGCCCCAGGTGGCAATTAGCCAGTGTGTAACCGGAAACGGGTATGAACAAAGGAGTATCGAGGATTATAGGTTTGCTAGTAAAACGTGGTTGACCGATTTCTTGCCTTTTTCAACAATTTTCTGGACCGATTTTTAATGAATTTTTGGCCCTGTCACTAGCAAAAGTCAGTTTCAAATCCCTATGTGAATAAGAATTTCTTGACCACAAACAAGTTTTCTTTGTCGGTGAAGACAACTTTGATAAAGAAGTTATGCTTCAAAGTATGTTGTTATGACAGTTTATAGCTTTTCACAAATCATTTTCAATTTCAGCAATTCACTGTGATTGGTTTTCCCTATCTGTTTTCTCTATCAATTTTCTAAATTCATGGTTTGTGACGTAAGAAATCATCCATCTCATGGGGAACGAAAATTTACGAAAAACAATAAGAAAATAATTAAAACAACAACTGGAAATGTTCTACCAAGAGTTTGATAAGCAGTTCTATTCTGTCATTTCTTTGAAGGGACATTTTTTTGCCAAGAAAATGACGCAAGGGAGGCAAGAATGTGACAGGTAACAACATAACATCTGAATGAGAAGTTCTCGCATACTAATAGTAGATGACAAGCATTCTTCTAAGAATTTCTCAGAATTACATGTTACAAGATAATGGAGTAGAGAGTTAATACACTTGAATAACTCCTAGATCACAATAAATTATCTACAAGGAAATATTTTAAATAATTTTGCATAATTTCTTATGCAGACCGTAATTATTATATAAGGCCACACTTAAAGAAAGGAATGTTTGTTTCCCATGTTATGGAAGTTGGGTATGTAGGTCGGCAAATCATAATTTTTTTTTACAAAAAAGGTAACATGCTATTAAGTTCGCGAAAAGGTTCGCTTAACCCATTCAACACCAAGTAACTCACATGGACTGGTCCATCATATTCATAAACCAATAAATGAATCAGAAAATCACATTTGGACAAGTTCATTTATCAAAATGGGTAATTATGTCTAAAAATAGTCATATCACTGGCAAAAAGTGCAGATCCTGATGAGACGGCTCGTCACGAGCCGGCTCATCTGGATCTACACTTTTTGTAAGCCTATTTAGAGGTCTGTGGTGTTGAAAGGGTTAATAGCAAAATTCTAAAACTTGTTTCATAAAATATGGTATGAAATCACAACCCATGTAAGATCATATATTTATATAATATATTAATTAATATATCTCTTAAAATGTACCCATCAGGTAAGGGAGGGTCACATTACAAATGTTACATATGTTATGACATGCATACTAATTAGGTAAAAACGAATATTGAAAACAAAAATAAATGTAAGCATGTTATCATTAGATATATAGACTATGTATTCATACAGTGCTATGTATATTGTTAACATGTGAAAACTATATTTGTATGTTATCATAAAATAAAACAATAAATAATTAAAAAACTAATTTATATAATAAAATGATCACTAGAATGATGACTAGATATTAAGCGGGTCAGTCATTTTTAGCGGGTCAGTCATTTTTAGCGGGTCAGTCGGGAAATGAGAAACAAATACAAGCTTTATTAATGGCCCAATACATAACACATTGTCATGCCATTTTCTTTTACCAGATCAATTGAAATCAGTGATACTTATATTGATGCAAAAAGTTAAACAACTTGTGTGATCTTGTTTTCACTAACAAGTTTGATAAAAATCTGTCACTAACAAGTTTGATAAAAATATGTCACTAACATGTTTGATAAAATTCTGTCACTAACAAGTTTAATACAAAATCTGTCACTAACAAGTTTGATAAAATTCTGTCACTAACAAGTTTAGTAAAATTCTGTCACTAATAAGTTTAATAAAAAATCTGTCAGTAACAATAACAAGTTTAGTAAAAATCTGTCACTAATAAGTTTAATAAAAAATCTGTCAGCAACAAGTTTGATAAAAAATCTGTCACTAACAAGTTTGATAAAAAATCTGTCACTAACAAGTTTGATAAAAATCCGTATCTACCAAGCAAGCTTAGTGAAAATCTGTCACTAACAAGTTTGATAAAAATATGTCACTAACAAGTTTAGTAAAAATCTGTCAGTAACAAGTTTATTCAAAAATATGTCAGTAATAAGTTTAATAAAAATTCTGTCAGTAACAAGCTTAATAAAAAAATCGGTCATCAACAAGTTTGATCAACTCTGTCACCAATAAGCTTAATAACAAATATGTCACTAACAAGTTTAGTAAAAATCTGTCACTTAACAAGTTTAACAAAAATGTGTCACTAACATGTTTGATAAAAATCTGTCACTAACAAGTTTAGTAAAATTCTGTCACTAACAAGTTTAGTAAAAATCTGTCACTAATAAGTTTAATAAAAAATCTGTCACTAACAAGTTTAATAAAAAATGTGTCACTAACATGTTTGATAAAAATCTGTCACTAACAAGTTTAGTAAAATTCTGTCACTAACAAGTTTAGTAAAAATCTGTCACTAATAAGTTTAATAAAAAATCAGTCACTAACAAGTTTAATAAAAAATGTGTCACTAACAAGTTTGATAAAAATCTGTCACTAACAAGTTCAGTAAAAATCTGTCACTAACAAGATCAGTAAAAATCTGTCACTAACAAGTTTGAGAAGAATTATATAAATCTCTGTCTTCCATTCTAATCCTGTTTCTGTATTTTGATTATGTGTGATGATACAATATTACATTGTTCAATATGTATTATATTGGGAAATAAAATATGCTTAAACTAAGTTTGATAAAAATTTGTCACTAACAAGCTTAATAAAAAATCTGTCACCAACAAGTTTAATAAAAAATATCTGTCACAAACAAGTTTGATAAAAATCTGTCAACAATCAAGTTTAGTACCGATTGGTCAAATTGAGTGTAGGAGGAATTATTAAAGTACACCATGTTTAGTTAATTCAATTCTTCGGGTGATGACATTCAGATGTATTGTTTATTTATCCTAGCATCAGCAGCTTACAATGAGGGCTTCCACAATATTACAAGGGCTTCCACAATATTACAATGAGGCCTCCACAATATTACAATGAGGGCTTCCACAATATTACAAGGGCTTCCACAATATTACAAGGGCCTCCACAATATTACAATGAGGGCTTCCACAATATTACAAGGGCTTCCACAATATTACAATGAGGCCTACACAATATTACAATGAGGGCTTCCACAATATTACAATGAGGGCTTCCACAATATTACAACGAGGGCTTCCACAATATTACAACGAGGGCTTCCACAATATTACAACGAGGGCTTCCACAATATTACAATGAGGGCTTCCACAATATTACAATGAGGGCTTCCACAATATTACAACAGGGCTTCCACAATATTACAATGAGGGCTTCCACAATATTACAAGGGCTTCCACAATATTACAACGAGGGCTTCCACAATATTACAAGGGCTTCCACAATATTACAATGAGGCCTCCACAATATTACAATGAGGGCTTCCACAATATTACAAGGGCTTCCACAATATTACAACGAGGGCTTCCACAATATTACAAGGGCTTCCACAATATTACAATGAGGGCTTCCACAATATTACAAGGGCTTCCACAATAGTACAATGAGGCCTCCACAATATTACAATGAGGGCTTCCACAATATTACAAGGGCTTCCACAATATTACAACGAGGACTTCCACAATATTACAATGAGGCCTCCACAATATTACAAGGGCTTCCACAATATTACAACGAGGGCTTCCACAATATTACAATGAGGGCTTCCACAATATTACAATGAGGGCTTCCACAATATTACAATGAGGGCATCCACAATATTACAACGAGGGCTTCCACAATATTACAACAAGGGCTTCCACAATATTACAATGAGGGCTTCCACAATATTACAACGAGGGCTTCCACAATATAACAACGAGGGCTTCCACAATATTACAATGAGGGCTTCCACAATAGAGGGCTTCCACAATATTACAATGAGGGCTTCCACAATATTACAACGAGGGCTTCCACAATATTACAATGAGGGCTTCCACAATATTACAACGAGGGCTTCCACAATATTACAACGAGGGCTTCCACATATTACAATGAGGGCTTCCACAATATTACAATGAGGGCTTCCACAATATTACAACGAGGGCTTCCACAATATTACAATGAGGGCTTCCACAATATTACAAGGGCTTCCACAATATTACATGAGGCCTACACAATTACAATGAGGGCTTCCACAATATTACAATGAGGGCTTCCACAATATTACAACGAGGGCTTCCACAATATTACAACGAGGGCTTCCACAATATTACAACGAGGGCTTCCACAATATTACAATGAGGGCTTCCACAATATTACAATGAGGGCTTCCACAATATTACAACGAGGGCTTCCACAATATTACAATGAGGGCTTCCACAATATTACAAGGGCTTCCACAATATTACAACGAGGGCTTCCACAATATTACAAGGGCTTCCACAATATTACAATGAGGCCTCCACAATATTACAATGAGGGCTTCCACAATATTACAAGGGCTTCCACAATATTACAACGAGGGCTTCCACAATATTACAAGGGCTTCCACAATATTACAATGAGGGCTTCCACAATATTACAAGGGCTTCCACAATAGTACAATGAGGCCTCCACAATATTACAATGAGGGCTTCCACAATATTACAAGGGCTTCCACAATATTACAACGAGGACTTCCACAATATTACAATGAGGCCTCCACAATATTACAAGGGCTTCCACAATATTACAACGAGGGCTTCCACAATATTACAATGAGGGCTTCCACAATATTACAATGAGGGCTTCCACAATATTACAATGAGGGCATCCACAATATTACAACGAGGGCTTCCACAATATTACAACAAGGGCTTCCACAATATTACAATGAGGGCTTCCACAATATTACAACGAGGGCTTCCACAATATAACAACGAGGGCTTCCACAATATTACAATGAGGGCTTCCACAATAGAGGGCTTCCACAATATTACAATGAGGGCTTCCACAATATTACAACGAGGGCTTCCACAATATTACAATGAGGGCTTCCACAATATTGTCTAATAGTTAGGAAGCAGAATAACTTCTACACAAACTGAGTATATCGGCGCTGTCCGATGAAAATGGAGTAACGACAGTATTGTTGCGAAAATCATTTCTCAATATAGTCCATCATTCTGTTGGCTAGCTCATTTCACACAAAATGGGGAAGCTTTTAGCTAATGAGACAGTGATTTTTTCATCACATTTTTGTCTGGAAAATTTGGTCAACAAATGTAGCGCAACAAAAAAAATTGTGGGACAAACAAACGAAACCAGTTCTTGGAAACATTAGTTTAATATCTCATTCCTGATGGGATTCATCGACCATGAGGGCGAGAGAAGACAATGTGGATTTAAAGCGTCTTGACAGAGGATACAACCACCGCGGTTCTGGTGAAGCTCAAACAAACTAGCTGTCCGATTAGTGCAGTGGTTAGCGCGCTCGCTTCTCACCAATGCGACCCGGGTTCGATCCTCGGAAGTATGTGAGATGGTACGATGGTCGCCAGATCGGACAGGTGGGTTTTTCTCCGGGTACTCCGATTTCCTCCCACACGAATGACCACATATACGCCGCCAACGAGAGTGATTAATATAAGTTGTGAAAACTTGCTTCGCAATCATTGTAAAATAAATAAAGTATAAAAAAAAAAGCAATTCCTCGGTAATATTTGTTTACTGTCCATATTCACCTATAATACAAGTTTTTTCACCACCAGATTATTGCCTCAAGGTGCCTTCCCATCTTATAAGTGAGTGCAAAAAAAGAAGAAATTTATTTTTAAAAATGCATTAAAATTAATGATATCCATAATTATGCTTTAGAAAAGAAAGCAAGCACTCTGACCAAATTTCTTCAACTTGCATTGGCCAAACATGCAATTTATACTTGTGTCTGGTGTCCATTTTATCAACCTGTCTTATACGCGAGTGTGCATGCCAAAACCCACATATTTAAGGACCAACGTAGGGGGTCGTCTTATAGGTGAGATAATAGCCTTATAGGCAAGCATGGACGGTATAAATACGATCATCTACAATGGCCAGCAGTATCTGAGCAGAATGCTCCGTGTAAAGAATCCATTATCATCTATCTGAGCAGAATGCTCCGTGTAAAGAATCCATTATCATCTATCTGAGCAGAATGCTCCGTGTAAAGAATCCATTATCATCTATCTGAGCAGAATGCTCCGTGTAAAGAATCCATTATCATCTATCTGAGCAGAATGCTCCGTGTAAAGAATCCATTATCATCTATCTGAGCAGAATGCTCCGTGTAAAGAATCCATTATCATCTATCTGAGCAGAATGCTCCGTGTAAAGAATCCATTATCATCTATCTGAGCAGAATGCTCCGTGTAAAGAATCCATTATCATCTATCTGAGCAGAATGCTCCGTGTAAAGAATCCATTATCATCTATCTGAGCAGAATGCTCCGTGTAAAGAATCCATTATCATCTATCTGAGCAGAATGCTCCGTGTAAAGAATCCATTATCATCTATCTGAGCAGAATGCTCCGTGTAAAGAATCCATTATCATCTATCTGAGCAGAATGCTCCGTGTAAAGAATCCATTATCATCTATCTGAGCAGAATGCTCCGTGTAAAGAATCCATTATCATCTATCTGAGCAGAATGCTCCGTGTAAAGGTATCTATTAGCCTTACCAGCTACACAGATTTAAAAGTGAAGACCCCCCCCCCTGCAGACAGTGTAATGAAGAACATTAATATGTCAGCATGGACAGTCTCAATACCCACAATATATATTGTTTATGATGTAAGGAATAGGGGTCCTCCTAAATCACCCTTTAATGCCTGCCAAGATATTCATATTGGCCACAAACTTCCATTAGGCTTAAAAGGTCGAGAAGAAATAAGTGATAACAAATATCAATGGTGATTGCGCTTAATGATTCACCCATCTATGGATAATATCTCCGGCTCTCGTGGCATGTCTTTCTCCTTTATGCAAGGATATGATGCTGTTGTCGATTGCGATTACGAAGCAAATTTTAACAACTTATATTAATCACTCTCGTTGGCACGGATGAAAGAGTAAATGTGGTCATTCGTGTGGGAGGAAACCGGAGTACCCAGGGGAAGAAAACCCAACTGTCCGATTTGGCGACCACCGTATCATCTCACATACTTCCCGGTCCGTGGATCAAACTGGGTTGCATTGGTGAGTAGCAAGCGCACTAACCACTGCGCTAGTCGGTAACTTACAGGGCAGCACACACAAGTGAAGATTTTTGGTAGCATATTTCCCGCGCTTGTAAAGCACAGTTGTCTCCTTTATGCCATGATTATGACTTTATTGATAACTTACATATCAGGGCTCATTCTAGATAAGAATTTCTGGGAGAAGTGAGAAAGGGCGCGATCGCGTCCTTAAATAGTGTTATTTAATAACTTTCAACAAAATATGGATAAAATGAACAGTACAACCATTAAATACAACATTTGGATAGGAGTGCTTTATAATGGGCCAGTGACAAAATTTTGTAAGCAAATTAAAAAAAAAACCTTTTTCTTTAGGGAGAATTGTGGCCCCCAGGGGTCGAAGTCAGGGTCAGTAAGGTGACTATTTCGCCCAAATCGCCCTCTAGAATGAGTCCAGCTTACATGGCAGCAAATACAATTACTGATTCCCACATATATCTCCTGCTTGCGTCATACATTGTGCTCCTATATCTAAGGAATATGCTTGTGGGTAAGTTGACCCTTTCAATACCACAGACCTCTAAATAGGCTTACAAAGTGTAGATCCAGATGAGCCGGCTCATGACGAGCCGTCTCATCAGGATCTGCACTTTTTGCCAGTGATATGACTATTTTTAGACATAATTACCCATTTTGATAAATGAACTTGTCCAAATGTGATTTTCTGATTCATTTATTGGTTTATGAATATCATGGACCAGTCCATGTCAGTTACTTGGTGTTGAATGGGTTAACTGCTTGAACATAATTCCTTAAATTGGACGAGACATGAGAAACCTCTTGGTAATCAACCAATATGTCACTCAAATCTGCGGTCATTGAGGAGGACTGAATTCAAACCTGCGGTCATTGAGGAGGACTGACTTCAAACCTGCGGTCATTGAGGAGGACTGACTTCAAACCTGTGGTCATTGAGGAGGACTGACTTCAAACATGCGGTCATTGAGGAGGACTGAATTCAAACCTGCGGTCATTGAGGAGGACTGAATTCAAATCTGTGGTCATTGAGGAGGACTGAATTCAAACCTGCGGTCATTGAGGAGGACTGAATTCAAATCTGCAGTCATTGAGGAGGACTGAATTCAAACCTGTGGTCATTGAGGAGGGCTGAATTCAAACCTGTGGTCATTGAGGACTGAATTCAAACCTGCGGTCATTGAGGAGGACTGAACTCAAATATGTGGTCATTGAGGAGGACTGAATTCAAACCTGCGGGTCATTGAGGAGGACTGAATTCAAATCTGTGGTCATTGAGGACCGAATTCAAACCTGCGGTCATTGAGGACTGAATTCAAACCTGCGGTCATTGAGGAGGACTGATGAATTCAAACCTGCGGTCATTGAGGAGGATTGAATTCAAACCTGCGGTCATTGAGGACTGAATTCAAATATGGGGTCATTGAGGACTGAATTAAACATGTGGTCATTGAGGAGGACTGAATTCAAACCTGTGGTCATTGAGGAGGACTGAATTCAAATTTTATTTTTTATTTTTAAATTAAATTTGTTATTCTTTTTTAAAATTCAAACCTGAGGTCATTGAGTAAGACTGAATTCATTTATTATACTGCTCTCCATAAAGTATGTCATAGATGGTAGGTGACATAGTAGGGCTGTAATCATCCACTCGGTTAAAGTCCCAATTGAACAAAACTCATACAAATAACAAATATATAGACAGTTCCTGTGATTTGTAAGCGTTACGAGTCTTAATAATGACTCTTGATTTATGACCACTAAATCATTAATATGCCATATTCTTTACCTGCTGCTCTGTACTCATGTGCTGCATGGACGGCTAACTTATCATGTGCTGCATGGACGGCTAACTTATCATGTGCTGGGTAATATTATCAAAATCTGAGTTGAGTATAATAGCCTGGTTTTTTATATCATAAATTAGATAACATTTTTAACTTTGGATGATAAATATCTACACACGATGTAGATATTTAGACTCAACGAAATCCGGAACAAGTACGGCACGTACGGGACTTATGGAAAAATAGTATGAAACATTTATTTCCCTTTGTTGCAATACGCCATTTGTCATTT
Source organism: Archivesica marissinica (assembly GCA_014843695.1). Taxonomy (NCBI): domain Eukaryota; kingdom Metazoa; phylum Mollusca; class Bivalvia; order Venerida; family Vesicomyidae; genus Archivesica; species Archivesica marissinica. Next base: position 27,384,254 of record CM026398.1, read on the forward strand.
TGAGTCCTGGAGTATAAGATGCATCAAACATTTGGATACGATTTTGGATGGAAAAAAACCTGCGTCTTATACATAAACTATTACGGTACTTGGTTTATTTAGCCTCAATTTGTGTACACATCGAGCCAATGATTAGAGATCACGGTGACACTATTGTATTTCCATTTATCAAGAATAAGCTTTTCAGATTGGAAGACTGGCCCAAAGATACGTTTTTGTAAAATTACTCTCTGTCAATTACTTCCCTTTATAAGACATTTATTTACAGCATTATTAATAATGTTGGTTTAGTAACATTTGCATTAGTATAGTATATATGAATTACAGTCTTTGTTTATCCATTTGTAGAACTAAATATATGCGTACAAAGGAGAACGATGACATGTTTTCACCAAACACAATTATCCCCCTTGAGAACAAACACAGCTAGACTTTCCCAAATCTTTGTACTTTATAAATATTTTAAAATTTTCCTCTCTGTCAAAGGACCATGGGAAATATGTAAATGCTGTCGCCAGGCACTTCCATGGGAAGAAAGGGTTAAATGCTGGTCCTGGTTCTACTTGGGATCTAGAAATAATTGGCATGCATGATATTTCAATCATTTATGGATTGGGTTGCTGATAATTGCTCACCTGCATGCAGCAATCATAATAATACTGAGGCAAGCACTTAATAATAATAATTGCAATCACAGACAAATTCCATGCAGATTAATAAAATACTAATAAATGCCAATAATGTCACACTATGTTGGCATCCTTGAACAATACAGCGGAACACATAAATAGGGGAGGGACATAGAAGTAGGGGAGGGAGGTAGAGGAGGGACACAGACGTAGGGGAGGGACACAGAGGTAGGGGAGGGACACAGAGGTAGG
>CM026398.1:27386134-27632710 GCA_014843695.1 Archivesica marissinica
GAGGACTGATGAATTCAAACCTGCGGTCATTGAGGAGGATTGAATTCAAACCTGCGGTCATTGAGGACTGAATTCAAATATGGGGTCATTGAGGACTGAATTAAACATGTGGTCATTGAGGAGGACTGAATTCAAACCTGTGGTCATTGAGGAGGACTGAATTCAAATTTTATTTTTTATTTTTAAATTAAATTTGTTATTCTTTTTTAAAATTCAAACCTGAGGTCATTGAGTAAGACTGAATTCATTTATTATACTGCTCTCCATAAAGTATGTCATAGATGGTAGGTGACATAGTAGGGCTGTAATCATCCACTCGGTTAAAGTCCCAATTGAACAAAACTCATACAAATAACAAATATATAGACAGTTCCTGTGATTTGTAAGCGTTACGAGTCTTAATAATGACTCTTGATTTATGACCACTAAATCATTAATATGCCATATTCTTTACCTGCTGCTCTGTACTCATGTGCTGCATGGATGGCTAACTTATCATGTGCTGCATGGACGGCTAACTTATCATGTGCTGGGTAATATTATCAAAATCTGAGTTGAGTATAATAGCCTGGTTTTTTATATCATAAATTAGATAACATTTTTAACTTTGGATGATAAATATCTACACACGATGTAGATATTTAGACTCAACGAAATCCGGAACAAGTACGGCACTTATGGAAAAATAGTATGAAACATTTATTTCCCTTTGTTGCAATACGCCATTTGTCATTTTGAGTCCTGGAGTATGAGATGCATCAAACATTTGGATACGATTTTGGATGGAAAAAAACCTGCGTCTTATACATAAACTATTACGGTACTTGGTTTATTTAGCCTCAATTTGTGTACACATCGAGCCAATGATTAGAGATCACGGTGACACTATTGTATTTCCATTTATCAAGAATAAGCTTTTCAGATTGGAAGACTGGCCCAAAGATACGTTTTTGTAAAATTACTCTGTCAATTACTTCCCTTTATAAGACATTTATTTACAGCATTATTAATAATGTTGGTTTAGTAACATTTGCATTAGTATAGTATATATGAATTACAGTCTTTGTTTATCCATTTGTAGAACTAAATATATGCGTACAAAGGAGAACGATGACATGTTTTCACCAAACACAATTATCCCCCTTGAGAACAAACACAGCTAGACTTTCCCAAATCTTTGTACTTTATAAATATTTTAAAATTTTCCTCTCTGTCAAAGGACCATGGGAAATATGTAAATGCTGTCGCCAGGCACTTCCATGGGAAGAAAGGGTTAAATGCTGGTCCTGGTTCTACTTGGGATCTAGAAATAATTGGCATGCATGATATTTCAATCATTTATGGATTGGGTTGCTGATAATTGCTCACCTGCATGCAGCAATCATAATAATACTGAGGCAAGCACTTAATAATAATAATTGCAATCACAGACAAATTCCATGCAGATTAATAAAATACTAATAAATGCCAATAATGTCACACTATGTTGGCATCCTTGAACAATACAGCGGAACACATAAATAGGGGAGGGACATAGAAGTAGGGGAGGGAGGTAGAGGAGGGACACAGACGTAGGGGAGGGACACAGAGGTAGGGGAGGGACACAGAGGTAGGGAGGGACACAGAGTAGGGAGGACACAGAGTTAGGGGAGGGACACAGAGGTAGGGAGGGACACAGAGGTAGGGGAGGAACAGAGGTAGGGAGGGACCCAGAGGTAGGGGAGGGACACAGAGGTAGGGGAGGGACACAGAGGTAGGGAAGGGACACAAAAGTAGGGGAGGGACACATACCTAGAGAAAGGACACAGAGGTAGAGGAGGGACACACAAGTAGGGGAGGGACACAGAGGTAGGGGAGGGACACAGAGGTAGGGGAGGGACACAGAGGTAGAGGAGGGACACAGACATAGTAGCAGAGTGACAGAGAAGTAACAAAGAATGACACAGTGGTAGATGATGTATCTGATGTCCCAAGTCTCAATGTTAGAGATTTCCCAAGTCTCAATGTTAGAGATTTCCCAAGTCTCAATGTTAGAGATTTCCCAAGTCTCAATGTTAGAGATTTCCCAAGTCTCAATAGAGAAGGCATACTGTATATGTAGATTTATTGGCGGAGGTTTTATTTTGGCTAAATTGGTGAACAGCAACTATTCCACCAAATCTAAACATTGTAATGCATGTTTAAGTTGTTGTTAATATAAACAAAGCGAAAGCAAATGCGTAGTTTTCAAAATTTGAATTGATTTGATGGTTATATCTAAATCCCAGATGAATCTCATTCCGAATAGATATGAAGAAACTGGATATATATAGGTACGTACTTAATGTTTAGGTATAAGCTCGTGAAAAATTAAGCACAAATATGTCGTCATTCATATATTAGTGATATTATCATGAGTCACTGTACTAGTATAACACTATATTAGACAATGAAAAAGCCACATTTCTCGCTTCTAAATCGCATAGACGCGACCTACTTATGTACGCTGTCTAAGTCAGATAGATCAACTCATTGGTCGTCTTAAAATATATACACTGTATATTTCGTTAAGACGGGCCAATGAGTTGATCTATCCTATATACAGTATTTCATAAAGGAATCGGTAATAATCTCGTGTTTGTTTGTTAATAACTTGTTGACAATACACTGCTCTATACAAATTTATTTTAGCTCGATTGCGAAACAAGTTCTTTCAACTTATATTGATCACTCTCGAGACTTGATACAAATTTATTTAGCTCGATTGCGAAACAAGTTCTTTCAACTTATATTGATCACTCTCGAGACCTCATTCCTGATGGAATCCATCGCCACGAGGGAGAGAGAAGAGACAACGAATACAATACAATGGTTTACACTATTCAGTCATAAATGTGTGAAATTAAAATGGTTTGTTTGCATTATAATGGTTATTACTTTTCCAATTAATTTACAATGCAAATTGATTTAAAACTTGTCAGAAGCGCGTGATGTTACTGATTAGATTTCTATCCCATAGTAGTACAAGTTATTGGTGTTTCTCTTGCCAAGCCAAGTGTGGGTTTAATTTTGGCGGGAAAACAGAAATGTGCCAATTTAAGACATTGCCAATACAAAATACTAATATTTGGCATCGGAAATTTGAAAATATTTTGTAATATTCAGTCAGCAAGTATATATATAGTATATACATATATGCATGTGGTATTATACATATACATTGAATTTGAATGTATGATTGTTGCTCTAATACATGCGTGTAAATATATTTGTAAATAATGAACTGAATAAATTTATATAAAAAAGCTGGAGGAAATAAAACATTTTCAAATACAAATTTCTTGAGTCTCCAGCATTTTGATTATATGAAAATATGAGCTTGAGTCCAGCTAGGAGATATCTGAGTAAACATTTATACCCTCTAACCCAAGCCTTCTTCTGAAGTTTATTTCACAAGTTCAACATTACCTTGTTTTCCAATCCAAACCATTCACAATGTATGTAATTTGTAACATTTTTTGTGTTATACATGTAAATTTATTGGAATAAATACTGTTTAAACCAACATTACATATTTGGATTTGAGCAAAAAGCAGTGTTTGAGTTATTTCTGAATGCATAGTGTATAATAAGTTTCCGTCCCAAATCAGTATGTTAATCTTCGTCTTCCATAAGAAGGTCAGGAGTCATATCCGACTCATTTTTAGCAGGAATGGAGAATGGACTGATGAGATAACCATCGTCATCCAGTGTAAGTTTGCCTACCCATATATATTTAAACTTGTCAGAAGCGCATGATGTTACCGATTAGATTTCTATCCCATAGTAGTACTACCGGATATATATATATATACCGGTAGTTTAAAAAACTGTTTACAGCATGTTGGTGGTGGCTACGAAATGAAGACAAAGGTGCTACCAGAGAGCTGAACATCCATGACAGCCTCAATCTCCACGACAACACTGACATCAGTTCAACTTACTCTTTCAAAATGTCTATAAAACACACCAATATGATACAGGTGCACAACAAGACCATACAAGCAGTTATCAGATTTATTACTTTCCTTGTTACCTTTGCCTTCCATGGAGACAAGGACAGATGTTCCCGTTTCTAGCATTGTCCTACCACAGACATATTGCTGCCAAGTCTCTTGCCTGATCCTAAGACATTAATTCGATTTATTTCCAGGATCTTGAAAGAGCTTTAAAGTACAGTTTGTTTTTGCACATATATTCTCTGCATTTAGACTATGATGGTATAGGATGGCAGATGATTGCATAATCTAACACTAATTACTACAAGAACTGCTACCTAGTACTGAACTGCTTGCTTGAAGATTATAATTATAACCAGGGCTTTTAAACTGTCGAACCGGGTTGTAGCAACCAACTGTCGAACCGGTTGTATCAACCAACTGTCAAACCGGTTGTAGCAACCAACTGTTGAACTGGTTTTAGCAACCAACTGTCAAACTGGTTTTAGCAACCAACTGTCGAACCCAGTTGTAGCAACCAACTGTCGAACCGGTTGTAACAACCAACTGCCGAACCGGTTGTATCAATCAACTGTTGAACCGGTTGTAGCAACCAACTGTTGAACTGGTTGTAGCAACCAACTGTTGAACTGGTGTTAGCAACCAACTGTCGAACCGGTTGTAGCAACCAACTGCCGAACCAGTTGTATCAACCAACTGTGGAACTGGTTGTAGCAACCAACTGTCAAACTGGTTTTAGCAACCAACTGTCAAACCGGTTGTAGCAACCAACTGTCGAACCAGCTGTAGCAACCAACTGTCGAACTGGCTGTAGCAACCAACTGTCGAAACCGGTTATAGCAACCAACAAGTCATAAATGATTGATCCAGACAATTGTTGAAAAAGCCAGAAATCAGTCAAATATATCATTTTTTCTAACAAACATAAATTGGTAAATATAATCCCTCCATAATGTGTATGCATTTGTTCACACCTGTTTCTGGATGGATATGCGACATGCTTAAATGATCCAAGTTAATTGTCCCTATTTTCCGATAATCCCAAATCCGAGACAGATGTTCCCCCAGGCGGTGGGAGCTACATCTGAGACATATTTTCTCAAACACAGCAAAGCATGCAAACTTGTTGAGAAATAAAGCAAGGAATCAAAGTGGGTTTACTTACAAATTTATGGAGGGTGGGGGGAGGGGATCGCAAAAATATTAGAAGAACATGGGGGGGGGGGTCCTGACTGTCGATTTCGGCCTGGACCGATTTGGTTTTGAAAATTTTAGAAGAATTTTAAAGGAAGCCCCGATTATAACCATAGAATCAGCTGTCCTAAAAGAATCTGATGTAAGCTTGTGTGTGGATTATTCTGCTAAATATGAAAGCTTTGACTTATTCTTGTACTAGTACGGTGAAATGCCTCTAAACTGAACAGCCACTAAACCGGATGTTAAAGTTTGGTTTGGATGGTTTTCGGTTTAGTGGGGTTTTCAATAGTGGAGGTAGATTTTTCTCCTAAAGTAACAGTTCAACTCTGCAATACTTAGAAGGAGGCCGAGACAAGTTTATAGTTTGACTGTTTGTAAAGAACTGATTCATTTTAAATATATAATACAGTATTTTGACAAAATTAGCTGAAAGTTGTTTGTTTAAAAGAACAGCCAGTTTCATATATTTAATCAATACAAGTTGCTGTTAGAGTGTTAGATGGGTTAGATTGGTGAATTACAGTTGTTCGGAATTTGGAAACGAGGGCTTCCAGCTTACAGAGGTTCTCCTACAATATAAACAAAGAAGGGAACAATTCGGGATAAAGAAATTTGTTCGCTTTTGAGAGAATTTTAGTGGAGAGGAGTACCGGTTTTGAGGGGGTTTGACTGTATATAGTACAGATACAATTTTATTCTGTTCCATGCTGATTGGTAAGCCTGCATACTTAATTGGACTCGAATATTGTTTTAGATAACTCTGATGTTTGACACCATTAGGTCTTGTAACAGTTTGTAAACGGTTGTCAATGACGTTTACTATGTCTCCAAAAACATCTGTGCTATAAAACATTGCCAATCAGAATGTATAAGAACATCTGTAAATTGTATGTTGCCCTTTACAGAGCAAACTGCGCTCTTCGTGACTCTGCTGACACGTGGTTTTTATAATCAGAAATTATCATGAATTCCCTGTAGAGATTGGGTGGGAATGACAATCAGCCCAGTTCAACATACGAAGGGATTGATAGCTAAACAATCGTAAATGCATATAAACAAAGAAAACAATACAATAGTTTCGCGCTGAAGCATTGACGAAGATAGGGATGTCCCAATTGTACTGTATCATATACTATAATTGCAACCCAGACTGTCAAAGTAAGTGAGATGGTCCATGTGGGAGGGGCAGCACAGAATACTAAGTAGTATAACAGGAGTGTCGAGAAGTGGCACTTGGCAACATACTGCGCATGTAAATTATCAGCTTTTACTGGTCAAGTGCTGTGTGTGCGCTTTACGTTTATTTATCGTCGCTACTGGTTGCCCATATGAGTGACGCCTCCTGAAGAGATTAGTCATTTTAGATTTTTGGAGGATACTGCAATGATAGACAGAGACCCATTCCAGAATCTCCTCTGGTTCTTTTACGTGCACGGTGTACAGCACCGACATGAGACCTTGGATTAAAGTTCCATCTGAAAGATTTTATTTATTAGGGTCAGACGGGGGATCGAATCTGCGATCCCTGGATTACCAGTCCAGCGTGTTAACACTGGACTACAGATCTGTCTGGTTCAAGTGCTGTATATAGATTAGTGTCTTCTATACAAATTTATCTTAGCTCGATTGCGAAACAAGTCTTTACAACATTAAATGAAATTAATCGCTGTCGAGACCTCATTCCTTATATAATCTATCGTCACGGAGAGAGAAGAGGCAATATGTACTCAAGTGTCTCAATTTTGAGTTGCCATGGAGTAACTCATTTATTTATTTTTTGTTTTATTTTTTGATTGGTTTTTGTTTTGCAAGACGAATACTGTATTCATTACACCATGGAGGCTCCACAGACAATGATCACCTCCGTGGTCAAGTGGTTACGGTCGCTGACTTGTATACCACTATAACCTAAGCACTGCTCAGACCGTGTCTCTTTATATGAAAAAGTTGGCAGTTCCTTACGGAGGTTGGTGCACAAAGTACTGGTTAACCGCTGGAGCCTGCCCAGGAAAGGTGGTGTTAGGTAAACTGCCCCTCGCTTATTTGCAACTGGTAGTGAGGTAATAAACTTAAATATAAAAAATATGGGTGTATACCTCATCATTTGTGAGTGCACCCCATCATGATATAAATCATGGGTACATACCTCATCATTTGTGGGTGCACCCCATCATGATATAAATTATGGGTACATACCTCATCATTTGTGGGTGCACCCCATCATGATTTATAGTTGCACTAGACATGTTATACCTGTGGACCATTTCCTACAAGGTACATTATATTGCTGTATAGCAATCACAAGATAAAACAATGTTCTAACAGTAGAATATTATGGATTAACAGTCAGCCACTTGAAGAAAAGCATACTGTACCAGCAGCGCTCACTAGTACCGTCATTTTTGGTGCATAGCACGCACATTTTTTTACCACAATCCTTGTCAAATATTTTTACTACACATTATGTAGAACTACGCTTCAGGCATGAAAAGCTGTTTATTATTGTCTCCTACAATGAGGTCTCGAGAGCGATTAATATAATGTATAAGAACTTGTTTCGCAATCGAGCTAAATTAAATTTGTATAAACTCTTCTCGATTTCAGCCGTCAGACATTCATCTCTAACTATCTGTACTGGTTTACTTATATATCATTCATTTATTTGCTTTCAAATTATCCTTTTCAAAGTTCATACATACACGCTTCTCCGAAACTGCTCCATTATAAACCATGTTTTCATGTTTTTACTTTTTTCACAATACATGTATTTTATCTGTATAATTATGCTATAAGCATCAGCTGATGTCTTAATGCAATAAATGTTGCTGTTGTTGTTGTTGTTGTTGTTTATATCTCATTTATATGAGAGAGCAATGGAACGTAAAAATGGATTCTGATTGACAATAAATTATCTAAATAAGTCTTGCTGCTTTTCAACATCATCCATCATGAATGGTACTTAATCCATGGTTGCAATGTGGATCTGGCAAACAAGTACCGTATTCCAGTGTGCATAGGTCGCTAAGGAGTATAAGACACAGTTAAAAAACAAAGACATTCCAGGGGAAAAAGCTCATTTCATGTATAGCCCCCCCCCCCCTGAGTTTAGAGCAAAGAAAATCCCATAAGATAAGCCCAAAAACTGGACAATTTGTAATTCATATGCATTATAAAATCGTGATACTGACACTAAATAAGTGTGTTTGACATGTGTGTGTGTTTTACGTTTATTAATCGTCGCTACCGGTTGCCCATATGAGTGACGCCTCCTGAAGAGATTAGTCATTTTAGAGAGTTGGAGGATAGTGCAATGATACAGACAGAGACCCATTCCAGAGAGTCTCCTCTGGTTCTTTTACGTGCATGGTGTACAGCACCGACACAAGACCTCGGTTTAACGTCCCATCTGAAAGACTGTTAATTTTATTAGGGTCAGACGGGGGGATCGAACCTGCAGTCCCTGGATTACCAGTCCAGCGTGTTACCACTGGACTACAGATCCGTCTGTATGTTAATTAAATCTCAAATTAAACTGACTTTATTTATGCAACATGTCAACACCTACTCAAATTCTCATTCTCACCTACTCAATGTTCTCATACTTAGTGACATGCATGGCGTGGCATACACCAAAGTCGTGACATGCATGGCGTGGCATACACCAAAGTCACGACATGCAAGGCGTGGCATACACCAAAGTCATTATTGTTTGCTTGTAAAACTTGCAAAGTGTTTATTGTCATTAATTACCGTTCGATAAAAAAATGTATTTCATGCCATTTATTTTGACTTTTTAACGAAAATCAAATACTATTTGTAGCATAATGATTTCCAATCTTATGTAGCTATAGATGTCTACACTCAACAAACTCAGGAACAAGTATAGGATTTAGACAAACATTATCAATATTTATTTCCATGTGTTGCATAACGCCATTTGTCTTTGAAAATACAAGATCGAAGCATAAGACACAGCAGATTGTTGGATACGAGTGTGGATGAAAAACCTGTGTCTTTATATATACACAATTACGGTAATTTGCAAAAACCATGGTCGATGAAACTTAAAGGTAACCACAAACCCATTCAACACTTATGTTTGCGCTTTCCTTTTCATGTTTTAGATCTGAAGTACATCTCAATGTTTGTTATTAGCCAAATACAGATCCAGTTTGCTATACATGTTTCTAGCTCAGAAGTTAGATCTGGATCCGTGTGGTTAGCCGTTCACACAGACTGAAGTTAGATCTGAATCATAGTGGTTAGCCGTTCACACAGACTGAAGTTAGATCTGAATCCATGTGGTTAGCAGTTCACACAGACTGAAGTTAGATCTGGATCCGTGTGGTTAGCAGTTCAGACAGACTGAAGTTAGATCTGAATCCATGTGGTTAGCAGTTCACACAGACTGAAGTTAGATCTGAATCCATGTGGTTAGCAGTTCACACAGACTGAAGTTAGATCTGGATCCGTGTGGTTAGCCGTTCACACAGACTGAAGTTAGATCTGAATCCATGTGGTTAGCAGTTCACACAGACTGAAGTTAGATCTGGATCCGTGTGGTTAGCCGTTCACACAGACTGAAGTTAGATCTGAATCCATGTGGTTAGCAGTTCACACAGACTGAAGTTAGATCTGAATCCATGTGGTTAGCAGTTCACACAGACTGAAGTTAGATCTGAATCCATGTGGTTAGCAGTTCACACAGACTGAAGTTAGATCTGGATCCGTGTGGTTAGCCATTCACACAGACTGAAGTTAGATCTGAATCCATGTGGTTAGCAGTTCACACAGATTGAAGTTAGATCTGGATCCGTGTGGTTAGCGGTTCACACAGACTGAAGTTAGATCTGGATCCGTGTGGTTAGCAGTTCACACAGACTGAAGTTAGATCTGGATCCGTGTGGTTAGCCGTTCACAGAGAATAATGTTAGATCTAAATCTGTGTGGATAGCAGTTCACACAGACTGAAGTTAGATATGAATCCATGTGGTTAGCCGTTCTCACAGATCAGGCTTCCTTTAGTGCTCAAGTTGAAATGAGCAAACAGAAACCTTCTAAATTTCACAAACATGAACGATTTGTCACTCAATACACATTAACTAACAGTACATGAAGCCTCTGTTATATATATATATATATTACGGTTGTAATGGCTATTACCAGTAAATCAGAATTGATATTTTCAATTTCTAGGTTTCTATGTACTTTACTAGCTGCTATGTCAATGTACTGCAAAACTGCACTGCAATGTGCAATGCACCTCTCTGCTATATCAATGTACTGCAAAACTGCACTGCAACGTGCAATGCACCTCTCTGCTATATCAATGTACAGCATAACTGCACTGCAATGTGCAATGCACCTCTCTGCTATATCAATATACTGCAAAACTGCACTGCAACGTGCAATGCACCTCTCTGCTATATCAATGTACTGCAAAACTGCACTGCAACATGCAATGAACCTCTGCTCTACCGATGTACTGCAAAACTGCACTGCAACGTGCAATGAACCTCTCTGCTATGTCAATGTACTGCAAAACTACACTGCAACATGCAATGAACCTCTGCTCTACCAATGTACTGCAAAACTACACTGCAATGTGCAATGAACCTCTGCTCTACCAATGTACTGCAAAACTGCACTGCAACATGCAATGAACCTCTGCTCTACCAATGTACTGCAAAACTGCACTGCAACATGCAATGAACCTCTCTGAGTGTGTGTGTTTTATGTTTATTTATCGTCGCTACTGGTTACCCATATGAGCGACGCCTCCTGAAGAGATTAGATGTTTGGAGGATAGTGCAATGATACAGACAGAGACCCATTCCAGAGTCTCCTATGGTTCTCTTACATGTAGGTGTACAGCACGGACACGAGACCTCGGTTTAAAGTCCAAACTGAAAGACTGTTAATTTTATTAGGGTCAGACGGGGGATCGAACCTGCGATCCCTGGATTACCAGTCCAGAGTGTTACCACTGGACTACAGATCCGTCTGTGAATCTCTCTGATTACACAAGACACTGGCATGAAGACATTACAACCATGGTCTGTGGTCAGGAAATGATTTTATTTCAGAGGTTTGGCAGAATGAATTCTGTCGTGTGAATACTATTATTGTTACACTGTATGGCGATCAATTTGTGCCATTTTGTCAGTATTATTATTATATTTCGGGTTTTTCGCCTGCATCAGCACCATTTTGGGCTATATCGCTGGCGGGCAGTTTACCTAACAACACCTTTCCTGGGCATGCTCCAGCGGTTAACCAGTACTTGGGTGCACCAACCTCCGTAAGAAACTGCCAACTTTTTCATATAAATGAGACATGGCCTGAGTGGGGCTCGAACCCGTGACCATCAGTGATGATAGGTTACAGTGGTATACAAGTCAGCGACCATAACCACTCGACCACGGAGGCGGACATCCATTTTGTCAGATAATATTTTTTTTTATTTAGGCAAAGCGAACAGCGAAAAGATAATCAGAGTGCGGAAAGTACTGATGGACAAACACAACAAGGTAAAAGGCAAGGGTGCAGAACGAGGCCTAGTTGGCATTAACCAATATAGATGCTATGCTTGAATAACAATTTCTGACGATTTCTAAATGTGGACATGACAAAGAAAATGGGACCAAATTAGCAAAATCATAAGTGGATTTGTTTTTTATGTTTTCTGTAATTATTTACTCTGTGAAAATACCAAGTATTTGTTCTTACAATTTGTCAGCTACAGAAGATTGTGCCTCATTGGTGATTCAAACATTGGACGTTTGGGACATGTAAAAATGGATACAAAATTCGACGCTTCTACTTGAATCATTATTAGTTTTCTATATAATTTTGTCCAATAGAATATTATGCACACTTGTAAAAGAAAGTGATGCAGCTGTATTACCATACATATTTATTATTTTTCATTACTATTCCCGTATGTAGATAGTGTCGTAATGTTTAGGTTTTTGCGGCATAAATAATACAGCTTGCTATGGTAACGTTTTCATTTGCATGAAACATGCCTTTTTTTACGAAGATCATTAAATATATCGTAAAACACTAGCTACAACCATTTTAAAGGTGCTGATACTAGCTACAACCATGTTAAAGGTACTGATAATAGCTACAACCATTTTAAAGGTGCTGATACTAGCTACAACCATTTTAAAGGTGCTGATACTAGCTACAACCATTTTAAAGGTGCTGATACTAGCTACAACCATTTTAAAGGTGCTGATACTAGCTACAACCATTTTAAAGGTGCTGATACTAGCTACAACCATTTTAAAGGTACTGATACTAGCTACAACCATTTTAAAGGTACTGATACTAGCTACAACCATTTTAAAGGTGCTGATACTAGCTACAACCATTTTAAAGGTACTTATACTAACTACAACCATTTTAAAGGTACTGATACTAGCTACAACCATTTTAAATGTGCTGATACTAGCTACAACCATTTTAAAGGTGCTGATACTAGCTACAACCATTTTAAAGGTACTTATACTAACTACAACCATTTTAAAGGTACTGATACTAGCTACAACCATTTTAGAGGTCCTGATACTAGCTACAACCATTTTAAAGGTACTGATACTAACTACCACCATCTTAAAGGTAGTGATAATTTTTATATATTTTGTCTGATTATTTGAGTTACATCTCAGCATCTATTTTACATTTTATCAGACACCATCATCAATAAACTTGATGCGGGAAATGTGCCTGTCGGGCATGCAATTGCAATTGAGGGGATCAGATCGTAATTCCCGTGCTTTTGCTGGATAGAAAATATGGGTTGTATTAGTTGTTATCCTTTCAGGAACAACATATCTGATATTCTTATTGTTTACATAATTATGTTCTTATCTCTTAACCTGCCAATCACAACTAAAGTCGCTTTTGCAAACAGCATAGAGTGTGTTTTACGTTTATTTATCGTAGCTACCGGTTGCCCATATGAGCAACGCCTCCTGAAGAGATTAGTCATTTTAGATTTTTGGAGGATAGTGCAATGATACAGACAGAGACCTATTCCACAATCTCCACTGGTTCTTTTTACGGGCACAGTGTAGAGCACCGACATGAGACCTCGGTTTAAAGTCCCATCTGAAAGACTGTTAATTTTATTAGGTTCAGACGGGGGATCGAACCTGCAATCCCTGGGTTCGCAGTCCAACGTGTTAACCACTGGACTACAGATCATTCTGTATACAGCATAGAGCCAGATCTGATCAGGCTCTATGCTGTTTGGTATTCGGGTAGTGGAGTTAAAACACTTGTCTGAATAGCAAACAACATAGATCCTGATCAGACGCGGTGTTACACCTCGGCTGAATTGGATCTATGTTGTTTGCACATTCCGTCCAATTTATTCAGCAGGTTACGGTTGAATGCATGTGGTAATTGTATTCCATAATTTATTACTTTGTAGCAACAGTATTCATATGTTGTCAAAGTCGAATTCGGAAAATATCTGCTACACCCAAGTGCCCACTAATAAAATATATTTAAACTTGTGATCAGTTTCAGCATACCGTAGTAATACAATTTGCGTATATTCTGTTTTATTAAATGTTGATGAAGCTATTGTCTATATTAGGAGCCGACCAACTGGCATGTCTTTTAAATGAATCCATTTCTCACTGATATCGCACATGTTTCTATTCTGCTCAAAAATGTACTACTTTTGCTCGAAAATGTTTGGTCCTTTTCATTTCTTTTAGCCATTTCATTTTGCAGATGAACTACATGTAATTGAACAAAGATGTACGTGGTTCAAACGAGGGCATTACATTACGGTATCAATTATCTTCCTTCTTGCTTCCCAGAGTCACATTCTCTAAATGTTGTCTAGATGCTACACCTTATTTACGATTTAGATGGTCTTTGTGTGATCCGAAGAACTATTTCTTCTCTACACAAGGCCAGATCCTCTATGAATATGCAAACAGTGAGTGGGTTGTGTTTATCTGTTTTTTGCAAATGAAATGACAACTCAGGCTATTTGCGTAGTGATACATTATAGTTATGATGTTTTGTGGCTTTTCGCATACTAGTTTTGTTGCATTAATTTGCTAAGGACTAATGCTTGTTGTTTTAACCACTAATACAGACAGCGTACCAGGACGGATCCGACATTCATATTGCCCAGAAGCATTCATCATATAGTCGCAGTACCACTTGTCAGATCCAACTTTAGACTGGGTAATGTAAACCAATAACCACATAGCTACAGTCAGGTTCAATGTTCGCACAGGCAACCGAACCATCCAGTGCCACTAAATGTGTGCTCAGAAATGCGCATAGGCAGGCAGTCCATAGTATAAACCACTTAGTGATACTGTCACTTGACAGATCCGACATGCGCATATGCAGGCAGTCCATAGTATCAACCACTTAGTGATACCGTCACTCGACAGATCCGACATGCGCATAGGCAGGCAGTCCATAGTATCAACCACTTAGTGATACCGTCACTCGACAGATCCGACATGCGCATAGGCAGGCAGTCCATAGTATCAACCACTTAGTGATAGTCACTCGACAGATCCGACATGCGCATAGGCAGGCAGTCCATAGTATCAATTACTTAGTGATACTGTCACTCGACAGATCCGACATTCGTACAGGCAGGCAGTCAATAGTATCAACCACTTAGTGATACTGTCACTCCACAGATCCAACATCCGTACAGGCAGTCCTGAGCATCAATCATTTTACAGTGCCACAATCCGACATGAATGACATCCAGTTCTGCCAGGAGTCTATCTGTCTCACAGACACAGTTACATCAATGATGAAATGTGGAAGGCCATTATCTACAACAATTACCTACTTAACATTCTCACATTTCCAAAATTATGGTAATTACTATATTTTTGTTTCTATCTGAATTGAGCAAACCCATTGTATATTCTCCTCCGTGTCAATCCTTCTATCATCAGCTTCCTGTGTTTCTACTACCTTGTAACATTCTCTTTAAGCTACTTCGGGTCAGTGGGACTTTTGAACTAATGAGAGCGCTGGAATCTATGCATGCGTATTCCTATGCTCGGCGTATTTGTCCATTTACATCCGTATTTAACATATTTATATAGTTCTAGGCTAATTTCACTGACAAGAGTTGAAGCATGGTTCAATAGCATTCCGTTGCGTGTATCGGTAGCCTGATGCAACTGTCTAGTGACTGGTCCAGCAGACGAATATAAACAAACAAATCATTGGGAGAATATTGCCACTGATACGGTGCATGAGCAATTCAGGTAGCTATCCGAATTAAAAAAATCTACGCCTAACCCGAAAAATAGTTCCTATACCATTTCTGATTAGAGTTCCCCATATAAAACGGGTGCCGACCCGATACCATTGTGATAGCTGTATTGAGCAGCAAGGTCATGTGATGAAGCTAAAACTGTCAACAAGAGTTTTTTTAAAGTTGTTATCACGACTTAAGAAAATAATAATATACGGCAAGTGCAATTAACATTTTATACTGGTCATTCATTATATGTGGGATTTACACTGAGCATAGGTTCCACCACTCTATATATCACCAGGGTTCATTCTAGGTCAGAATTTTTGGGAGAAGTGAGAAAGCGCGTGATCACTTCCTTAAATGGTGTTCTTTAATATACTTCTGCAAAATAGTGTTAAAATGCACAGTACAACCATTAAATACAACATTTGAGTAGAAGGAGTGCTATATAATGGGCCAGTGTATCTTACTAGACAAAATTTTGTTTGAAAATCGTAAAAACCAAAAAATTAATTATTTTTTTAGGGAGAAGTCAGAGGGCGAAGTCAGGGTCCCTAGGGCGACAATTTTGCCCACATCGCCCTCTAGAATGATCCCTGATATCACTGATTAAAACACCTAACTATAAGCGCTTTTCTAAGAGATATTCTTGGAGAAGTTCTCAATGTGGATTTATCCAACTATTTTTGGACAGCAAACTTTCACTTAAAGAGGGTTTTTAAGCAGTGAAGATAGTAACATTTCTACCTGTAGTTCTTAAATTAGTGCACACATTCTCTGTGCCAATTCACCGAAGAGATCAGTATTAAAATGGCAACAACTGCAAACTATCTCCAACTAAACAGAACTCTCTAATTTGTTTGCCATATCATCAATCATGTTGATGCTATGTTGCTTTCTTCGACTATTATCTTATCGTTTGTTTTTCAATTCAAACAGATTGGCAGCCCAACATCTAAATGTTTGTTTTTTACATTAGGAACGCTTAAAAACAATCGCTATTTACCTAAACATTGATGGATGTAACAAACATCGAAATCTAGAAAACCATTGAAACCACATATTATCTGTGAACGTGTTACCTTAAGGTCAACTGTTCTATATCAGATTGGATTTCTGTTTCTATTTAATGCATCAATGGGGATTTTGATTTATTGGAACCTACTTGATTATTAGTGTATTAGGCTATATGATTGTTACTGTTTACATATTTCCCTATTGGGCTTATTTGTAAAAGAATTTACTAACACTGTTGCATTATAACTACCATCAAAGATCTGCATATATTTTTATGCTACATATTTCCCTATTGGCCACATTTTCATAAGAATGTACCAAAGATATACATGGCATTGTGGGAGTAGTATTGAGAACAAACCACTCAGTCTGACAAAACTTCTCCCACAGCAATGGTGAGATCAAACAAAGGAAGAGGAAATATTAATAATGACCTGCCATGTAAAAAGATACCAACTTGATTTGTGTGAGCAAAAATAATTTTCTGGCAAATTTTGAATGGTTACTTCATTATTTTTTTTCCCCCTGAAGTTTATTTATCGCTGCTACTGGTTGCCCATATTTCTTGGAACCTGTGCATCATTCATGACACTGGTCTTATCAAAGAGATGTTCATCTAAGTATGTCCTTCAATTAAATAATAACCACACAAGGTGATTAAGTTCCAGGGATTCCTCCAGGAAGATCCCTGGCGCAAAAAAAGAGCCTAAATTATAAAGTATACAAGGGACGGGTTTCATGAAACTAGTCATAGCTAAGGCATATCATAAGTCAGTTGTGTGTAACGAACGATATGATTGGTTCCTAAAATAGTCATCCAATAATACATACTGTTACATCTGGTTTCGGACAATTCTTAGCTATGCTAGTTTCATGAAATTAATCAGCTCAGATTTGTCCGCGCTCAATATCAATATTCTGGTAACCTTGAAAACAAATGGTTGAAAAAATCAAACAAATTTCTTCTTCTTCCCGTTTAACCCATTCAACACCAAGTAACTGACATGGACTGACCCATGATATTTTTAGACCAATAAATTAATAAGAAAATTACATTTGGATCAGTTCATTTATCAAAATGGGTAATTTTTTTTTTTAAATATTAAATTTACTTGCAAAAAGTGCAGATCCTGATGAGACGGCTCGTCACGAGCCGGCTCATCTGGATCTACACTTTTTTGTAAGCCTATTTAGAGGTCTATGGTGTTGAAAGGGTTAAGGACAGAAATCCATGACTGGAATGTACTTTGTCCTGTGTAGGTTTGGGCAAGACGGTCACATCATCATCTTAGTTTTGTGGCATATAATATTCCAGCAAAACAAATGTCCTACAAATGACCAATTTATTTTTCCGATGGAAATCTTCTCCAAAACTTGATTCCAAGAGTCTATTTGCTTTATTGACGAACAAACCTTTTGCCCATT
The DNA here is from genome assembly GCA_014843695.1 of Archivesica marissinica. NCBI lineage: Eukaryota > Metazoa > Mollusca > Bivalvia > Venerida > Vesicomyidae > Archivesica > Archivesica marissinica. The sequence continues at coordinate 27,404,018 of CM026398.1, forward strand.
TACAAACAAAGCCGAAATTAAACTCTTAGAACATATCAGACACTTCTTTGCATACCCCGAGCTCGTATGATCAATAACAGCAAGCACGAAAGTAGCAAACATGACGATTTATTTACATGTAAATGATTTCGTTTAAAATGTCCCGGCAGACTGCCATCCATACAACTGTCAAGCGGAGATAGATTCATCCTACTTCATTTATCTATAACCAGCATGAGGTGAGAACTGCTATTGATTATACACTGCAAAGAAAGCCTGCAAAATAACAATGTTACTTCTCTTCTTTTTTTGCAGTCTAAGTGATAAATAAAATGCTGTCTCGATAGACAGGGGTTTCCGAGTTATCACACATTTCTGACCCACAGTTATGTTTTGGGGAATTTGTAATAATTAAAAACAATGATAAAAAAAAATAAGGAGATTAGAAAAATTCACATCTCAATATTTTAATTTTTCCCCCCATTGTCTAAACATTCCTGATAACACTGTAAACATTTCAAAATTTAATAAAAAAAAATCAATAAAAATCTTCAATATTTTTTAAGGGCTGTAGAATGTAACTATATAATATTATTATATTATAGTCAGGAGACTGTTGTGATGCAAACCTGTAACATTTCGAAAACCACAACATAATTGATGACACCAGATAAACATGAATACAAAATTTGACGCAATACAACTTTGTCCAACTTTACCTGTGTGTGTTTAAGGTTTATTTATTGTCGCTATCGGTTGCCCATATGAGAGATGCCTCCTGAAGAGATTAGTCATTTTAGATTTTCGAGGATAATGCCATGATACAGACAGAGACCCATTCCAGAGTCTCCTCTGGTTCTTTTACGTGCACAAGGTTTGGTAAGTTTGTGCCGACTTGTTACATTATAATCCTTGTCATCATCTCATGTCATAAAAGTATGAAATTAGAGCATTCAGACAGAAGCTTAAAATATCGAGACTGGTATTGGTGATGGTAATCGACTTGATAAAAGTCTAATAAATAATAATTATATTCCATCTGCTTTAAAACTGTGTAAAACTATGAAATACAAGCAGAGATAGACATAAGTTCCTCCAGGGAAATTGACTTTTTTTATTGTAATTGAATCTAGTACATATAATCTAGTCTGGAACATAAGATAGGACGTCAAACTTCCAGCTGATGCCTACTCGTAATCCGTTACATATGGACGTAATTGACCTGTTGCATATGGATGTAATTGATCCGTTGAATATGGACGTAATTGATCCGTTGAATATGGACATAATTGATCTGTTGAATATGGACGCAATTGACCTGTTGCATATGAACGTAATTGATTCGTTGCATATGGATGTAATAGATATGATGTATATGGACGTAATTGATCTGTTGCATATGGACGTAATTGATCTGTTGCATATGGACGTAATTGATCTGTTGCATATGGACGTAATTGATATGTTGCATATGGACGTAATTGATCTGTTGCATATGGATGTAATTGATCGGTTGCATATGGACGTAATTGATCTGTTGCATATGGACGTAATTGATCCGTTGAATATGGACATAATTGATCCGTTGCATATGGACGTAATTGATCAGTTACATATGGACATAATTGATATGTTGCATATGGACGTAACTGATCCGTTACATATGGACGTAATTGATTTGTTGCATATGGACGTAATTGATCTGTTGCATATGGACATAATTGATCTGTTACATATGGACATAATTGATCCGTTACATATGGATGTAATTGATCTGTTGCATATGGACGTAACTGATCCGTTACATATGGACATAATTGATCTGTTGAATATGGACGTAATTGATCTGTTACATATGGACATAATTGATCCGTTACATATGGATGTAATTGATCTGTTGCATATGGACGTACTTGATCCGTTACATATGGATGTAATTGATCTGTTGCATATGGACGTAATTGATCTGTTCCATATGGACGTAATTGATATGTTGCATATGGACGTAATTGATCCATTCCATATGGACATAATTGATCTGTTGCATATGGATGTAATTGATATGTTGCATATGGATGTAATTGATATGTTGCATATGGATGTAATTGATATGTTGCATATGGATGTAATTGATCTGTTGCATATGGACGTAAGTGATATGTTGCATATGGATGTAATTGATCTGTTGCATATGGATGTAATTGATATGTTGCATATGGATGTAATTGATCTGTTGCATATGGATGTAATTGATCTGTTGCATATGGATGTAATTGATATGTTGCATATGGACGTAATTGATCAATATTGTCAATTTGAGCATCAATCTCAGTCTATGCGTTTTTGTTTTTTTAAATTTAAGTTTATTTAACGTCGCTACAAGTTACCCATTTGAGCAACAGGCAGCTTACCTAACAACACCTTTCCTGAGCAGGCTACAGCAGTTAACCAGACCAATACTTGGTGTACCAACCTCCGTAAGAAACTGCCAATTTTTTCATATAAAGAAACACGGTCTGAGCGGAGCTTGAACCCGTGACCATCAGTGATGATAGGTTACAGTGGTATACAAGTCAGCGACCATAACAACTCGACCACAGAGGCGGACCCTTGTATTATCCTGTATTTATACACTTAATATATTTATCATATTCGACCTGCAATTTTGTAAAATATTCATTATAGGTGACAAGTCCTAATGAAGGAGACCCGCAAGAGCAGTGTCGTGATGAACTCACTTAGATATAAAAAACACCCGACCAAAATATAGGCCACGAAACATTGCATGCATAGCACCAATTATGAAGGCAAAAACATTTAACGATTTGAGACGAGAATAAATCGACATACAACAGCACTAATGTAAAGTTATTAATATCTACAACACTTAATGTAATTAACAAGTACACAAATTCTGTGCAAGTATCAACATAACGAGCTGCTATAGCAACCCACTTATAAACCGCAATATTCATCGCAAAATTAAGCCAGGTCACGTCTAGTTAGATCGCCGCAGATCACTGCGTCAATATTTGTCACACATTGGTAGATTGCCATTGATTATCAACATAAAACAATTAGATGCCGAAATAATCCCTGTAGTGACTATCTGAATAATCGGGCTGTGATAATAATGAGAAAGGCTGACATGGTGGAAGCTTTGACACAAATTCCCAAGACGACGTATCACCATTTCATGGATATACTCCCAGAGATACAATCAATGCCATCTGTATGTACCGCACATAGCCGATACAACACAACACGTATTCCTTCTTTGTGTGTGTGTGGGGGGGAGGGACACCATTTCATGGATATACTCCCAGAGACACAAGCAATGCCATCTGTATGTACCGCACATAGCCGATACGGTCTGCCTCCGTGGTCGAGTGGTTATGGTTGCTGACTTGTACACCACTGTAACCTATCATCACTGATGGTCACAGGTTCGAGCCCCGCTCAGACCGTGTCTCATTTATATGAAAAAGTTGGCAGTTTCTTACGGAGATTGGTGCACCCAAGTACTGGTTAACCGCTGGAGCCTGCCCAGGAAAGGTGTTGTTAGGTAAACTGCCCGCCGGCGATATATCCCCGGTTTTTTCCGATACGGAAGAAATACGTTTCTTCCCAACTACTGGGAAGAAATGGAAGAAACCTCCTTTTTGTCAATTTGTTTAGTAATATATGCGCAAAATATAGATAAAATGTATATATTATGATTAATATTGCTTCAACAATAACATCTGTTGATCAAGTCCAATTGACAGGTGTCAATTAGATTGTATAGTGAAGTCCCATAAGCTGGGTCACACCAACCAACCTGTTATAATTACTAGCTGTTATATGTTTCAATTGACAGGTTATTGACTTCTAAAAGTGGCAAACATGTGATATGGCTTCATTTTTGTTCAGGGGTTTCCTATTGAAATACAATACACGACAATGGCATGCCCCTTATTAAACAACTTTTACCATGGCTTCATTTTATTCAAAGGCATCCCATTGATTACATTTTCACTATATAACCAAGCGAGAGAAGTAATTTAAATTCAGAAACTGACAGTGCCTTTGCGTTAAACTGGGAACCATTATCACCAAGTTGACATTTATTTTTCTCATCAGTTCTATTTAAATCATAATGTATAGGGGTGGCATACCTCGTGACACTATTTGGGAACACTTTGTTTCTGTGACAGTGGCTGGAAAAGAGTATGCTAGGTGCAAAACTTGTGAGAACCAGCAGCTTCCTAAAGCTTGCCGTCTAAAACTCCATTATGCGAAATGCAGTGCAGCATACCACTTACCAGCAGAAAAAGAGATCCCTGAGCAGCCTATGTCAGTAAAAAGACGGAGATCTCCATCTCCTCCACCAACCAAACGACAAGCTATCTCAATCCAACCAGACATGGATAGTTGTGTTGTGAAGACATCTCTAAACCAGAAAAATGCCATTGACTTGGAGATTGCCAAATTCTTCTACGCATGCAATATACCATTCAATGCCGCTGACCATCCACAGTACAAAAAGATGATGAGTACACTACGAGCAGGAAGCAGATAGCCGGAAAACTCCTAGACACTGTGTATGATCAACTCCAGGATATGAAGCATGTCATTGGCGGAAAAACTGCAACTCTTGTACAAGACGGCTGGAGTAATTGCCACAACGAACCTATAATTGCAAGTTGCCTCCAGGTTGAGAACAAATCCTATCTTTTAGATAGCCACCCTACTGGATCTATGTCAAAAACTGGGGACAATTGCAAGATGTTGTGTCAGGAGTCCATCAAAAAGGCAAGGGAAAACTACAACTGCACTGTATCTGGAGTATGTACTGACAATGCTAAGAACATGGAAAAAATGCGTGCTGCCTTACAAGATGACCCAGACCTCACTGTGTATGGCTGCTCTGCCCACTGGCTCAACTTACTTGGGCTGGATCTAACTTCACAGTCAGTGATGAAGCATGTTGTGGAAGTACAGAAGTATTTTCGCAACCACCATAAGCCATGTGCTTGGCCGAAAGTAAGAAACCACAGCTCCCTGGAGAAACACGATGGAAGTCTCAACTCACCTGTTTGGACAGCTATATTGCCAACAGAACCAGCTACATGAAGATTGTTCAGGACCATGAGGATGAGATTGACCAAACCATTGCCAACAAGATACAGGATATCAATATCTATAGGAATTCCAAGGACATGGCAGAGCTGCTTCGCCCTGTAGCAACTGCTATTGATGCTTGCCAGGCAGACTACTCCTCTCTGGCATCAGCGTGCCATACATGGCTGTCTCTTCTGGATAATCCCAATCTTCAGTCACCAGCGCACAAGACCCTTGTCACAAAGCGGTTTAAGCAAGCAATCATACCAGAACACTTTACAGCTTACAAACTACATCCAGCATATCAGGGTGTTAAACTATTTGCTTGGCAATTGGAGATTGTTAATGACTTTATTATGTCCAAGAGTCCTGCCTTCATCACTGAGCTGATTGCCTTTCAAGCCAAATCCACACCATACCCTGCTGCATTTTTCAATGAGGCAGCACTTCGGATGGATCCAGTTACCTGGTGGAAAGCAGCTAAATCCAGTGGTGTAAATTCTGACTTTGTAGACTTTGTGGTATGTCTTCTACAGGCACCAGCTTCCTCAGCGTCAGTAGAGCGTATATTTTCCAACTTTGGACAGATCCACAGTAAAATTAGGAACAGACTAGGAAATCAAACTGCAGGAAAGTTAGTGTTCTGTTTCCGGCTCCTGAGAGGTGATCTTGAGATTGATTATTAACTGCTGTTTTTTTACATGAACAGTGTGCTTATCTACCTGATGTGAAGACTGCTAATTGTGAGAACATTGTGCTAATGTATATATGTAAATATTATTCTCTTATAGTTGCTGACAGTGATGCAATAAAAATATCACACTTTATTCCCAGTTTCTTCCTAGTTTCTCCCATTTCTTCCGGGAAGAAAGGTATTTCTTCCCTTTTTTCCCATGTTTCTTCCCACGGAAGGGAAGAAATACCTTTCTTCCCGGAAGAAAGCCAACCCTGGCTGGAGCCTGCCCAGGAAAGGTGTTGTTAGGTAAACTGCCCGCCGGCGATACGCCCAAAATGGTGCTAATGCAGGCGTAAAACCCGAAATATATATATATATACATAGCCGATACAACACAACATGTATTCCTTCTTTGTGTGTGTGATATAATTGCAGATATAATAGTATATTAAGCTAAATCTCTATGAAGGAAAGGGTTAATATTGATTGATTATGGTTTGACAAAGGGCCAGTAATTAGTTATATTGTTGTTGTTTGATGATGAGAGAGTATTAGGAGTGGTGGAAGAAACATCGGAAAACACATGTAAGCAAGTCATGAAGTCAAGAATGCAAATGTCGAAAGTCATGAAGTCAAGAATGCAAATGTCGAAAGTCATCAAGCCAAGAATGCAAATGTCGATCTTTCCAAGGCATTTGATACTATATGTAGATGGTAGTACAAAGAGATAAGAATAAAATTATAGCTTCTAATTATTTGTTATGCAAATGCAAAAATGGTGACATATCAGTTTATTATTATAGCTTCCTTTATTAACATCTGCATGAACTATTGGGATATTAGTAGGTCACAAACAATCCCTCGTAAGTTTGCCAACAAAAGAACAGACAGCCATTACATTACCCCTTATATTAAGAAATTTAGCAATGAAACAACCTGCCCGACAATTAAACAGACTAGAAATAGGCAGCAATTAGATCAAACTGCACCTGTAGCAGTCTGTTTTATGAGTCACCAGAACAGCAAGTTCTAAGAACTAAAGATGGAAAAAATCTGCATTCTTAATAATAAATTTCTGAGAAATGTTCCTTAAACTACAAAAGAGACTGCAATCTGATGATTGTTTGGAAGATTTAAGGTGCTTAGAACAAAGATACTTCCAAGAACCAACTGCTAAACATGCTGAAAGGATGAACAAAGCAGCAACTATGTTTAATTACTTTCAATATCTTTGGAGAGCTTATTAAATCTATAATTTTGATAATTTTCTGAAAGTGAAAATTGAATCAATGGTATTGGCCAATAGCACTCCTTTCATTTAACCAGCAGGCATAAGGAAGAAAGATGTTAACATTGAATGACACATGCCTCATGGAAATGTCTTTGACAAAATAAAACAAGTTTTGCCTTTGATATCTTTTGTTCATGATATATCTATCTATATCTTGCTGATGCAGATGCCAGTATTCATGAAGTATATACAGAGCTCATTCTAGTTATAATGTTTGGGAGAAGTGAGAAACTTGTCGTGATAGCGCAGTGGATGCGCGTTCGCTTCAGGTGCGAAAGGTCCGGAGTTCGAGCCCCACTGGAGCCGTTACGATTGTGCCCTTAGGCAAGGCATTTAAATTCCACGTTGCTTCTTCTCTCTCCCTCGTGGCGATGGATTTCATCAGGAATGAGGTCTCGAGAGTGATTTATATAAGTTGAAATAACTTGTTTCGCAATCGAGCTAAATAAATTTGTATAAACTAAGTGAGAAACTGTGAGATTGTGCCATTAAATGGTTAGATTGTATACTGGTAGTAAAATAGGGCTCAAATACACAATATGACCATTAAACACAACATTTGAATAGAAGGAATGCTTTACACAAGGGTCACTAAGTTATAACAAGATTTTGATAAAAAAAAGAAATTGTACAAAAAAAATATTTTTTAAAATTATTTTCTTCATGTTTTTTTATTTTAATGAAAAAATGGGGCTGACCCCATTTTGCCACCTAGGATGAGCCCAGGTATGGAAATGCATGAAGAGGTTGACCACTATGTTCACATTTGCTATATTGTTACATTACAACAAACATGTCTGTGTATATATAGGGTAAGAATAAAATGATACAACTAAATTCATATATTCTACCTCAAGATCAGCATCAGATGCTGCATGCAGCACATGTGGGTGGTTATAAGGCTATAAACTTAAATTAGGTAACGTTCTGGGCAGCTGCACTTGTTGCTAAATTCTTTTCCGTAATGGAAAAGTCATCACTCTTTACAAAGAACTTCTATCTTACCTGACTAATTCATCTGTTCTTTTCACACAAGATGGTGTTTTGTTGCTAGTTATACATACTATAATGCTACAGCACAAGGAATATACAATAACCTTTGCCAAGAACCAATATGCTTAACCCTAAACCTGTCAATCACAAAGTCACTTTTGCAAACAACATAGAGCCTGATCAGACTCCACATAATGTTTTTTTCAGAACATAGACTTTCATCAGCGGCTGATCTGGATCTATGTTGTTTGCACAATTGTTCAATTTTATTCGGTAGGTTATGGGTTAATTGCTATTTTTCGATAACATTGATACAACTAACTTGAACGAAGCAGATCCAAGAGCTAAATATATAAATAGTGTCGCTAGATGATTTGGCTAACAACGAGTCCATTCCGTTCATTCCATATAAAGAAGATACAGACTAGTAACAATGTGTCCACATTAGAAGCCGTGTTGTCTTCATGTGGCCATGGTCCATCTGATCGTTTCTGGTCATTCTTTGTGTGTTTTACGTTTATTTATCGTCGCCATCGGTTGCCAATATGAGCGACGCTTCTTGAAGAGATTAGTCAGTTTAGATTTTTGGAGGATAGTGCAATGATACAGACAGAGACCCATTCCAGAGTCTCATCTGGTTCTTTTATGTACACAGTGTAAAGCACTGACACAAGACCTCGGTTTAAAGTCCCAACTGAAAGACAGTTAAGTCGGTTATTCTTTTCACCCTGGAGGTGCTATAGTAATGCATTTAATTGTAACGTTCCTGAACCACTTATCAAGCACTGTAGGGATGACTGGAAATCTAATGCGTACTAGAGATACATTGATTGAGTTTTCTGAGAATTCCCATGAGCAAATGATAAAGCTGTTTGGTGATGATCTGCTAGTTATGTTTTTGGAGACTTTGGATTGGTTGATTCATTTGTGTATTATGCATAGTACATGTACTTTACATTGTTTAACTCTTTGCATTCTGTGTAAAAAAATAGACTATAAATAGTTAACTCCCCCGTCTGACCCTACTAGAATTAACAGTCTTTCAGATGGGACGTTAAACCGAGGTCTCGTGTCGGTGCTTTACACCATGCACGTAAAAGAACCAGAGGAGACTCTGGAATGGGTCTGGTCTCTGTCTGTATCATTGCACTATCCTCCAAAATCTAAAATGACTAATCTCTTCAGGAGGCGTCGCTCTTATGGGTAACCGGTAGCGACGATAAATAAACGTAAAACACACTCATAGAAGCACCTCTTGACACCATTACCAATACAACATACATTGACAATGTAGTAGCCAAACCAATGTTCATAATAAAGGCCAGAAATTCATGTAGTCCCAGTAATATCTACGGAGGTGGGATAGATATGGCGACTACTTATCCACTGCATGATAGCTAAAACTGGCTGTCGTTTGTATGCAGATATAATAGTATATTAACCTAAATCTCTATGAGGGAAAGGGTTAAATGGCTGTCGTTTGTATGCAGATATAATAGTATATTAACCTAAATCTCTATGAGGGAAAGGGTTAAATGGCTGTCGTTTGTATGCAGATATAATCGTATATTAACCTAAATCTCTATGAGGGAAAGGGTTAAATGGCTGTCGTTTGTATGCAGATATAATCGTATATTAACATAAATCTCTATGAGGGAAAGGGTTAAATGGCTGTCGTTTGTATGCAGATATAATAGTATATTAACCTAAATCTCTATGAGGGAAAGGGTTAAATGGCTGTCGTTTGTATGGAGATATAATAGTATATTAACCTAAATCTCTATGAGGGAAAGGGTTAAATGGCTGTCGTTTGTATGGAGATATAATAGTATATTAACCTAAATCTCTATGAAGGAAAGGGTTAAATGGCTGTCGTTTGTATGGAGATATAATAGTATATTAACCTAAATCTCTATGAGGGAAAGGGTTAAATGGCTGTCGTTTGTATGGAGATATAATAGTATATTAACCTAAATCTCTATGAGGGAAAGGGTTAAATGGCTGTCGTTTGTATGGAGATATAATAGTATATTAACCTAAATCTCTATGAGGGAAAGGGTTAAATGGCTGTCGTTTGTATGGAGATATAATAGTATATTAACCTAAATCTCTATGAAGGAAAGGGTTAAATGGCTGTCGTTTGTATGGAGATATAATCGTATATTAACCTAAATCTCCATGAAGGAAAGGGTTAAATGGCTGTCGTTTGTATGGAGATATAATCGTATATTAACCTAAATCTCTATGAAGGAAAGAGTTAAATAATTGTATCAGATATTACAAATATACGAAATAAGATCATGCTACAATTTGACCTCTAAGTATGACCTTGACCTTTAATATAGGCACCTGTGAATTGTACAGAACGTGTCCATCTCCTTGTCATGAACAATTCTGCTAAGTATCAACCCAATGGCTTTATGGGTGGCAAAGATAAAATGAACTTCAACATGTAAGTGTGACCTTGACCTTGTATGGTAAGGACCGAACAGATGTATAGAACATGTGATCTCATTTCGATACAATATATATCCACAATCACTAAAATATTGAAAAGACAGACATAGCAAACACTCTATATCTCCCAGCTAGGCTACACTTTGGACATTAAAATCCCTAGCTGTCTTGGTATATTTCGCAAAATGAAACATGATTTTTAGGCCTTAGTACCTCAACTTTTCCAATATCTCATTAATCTATATACCGTATTTAGCTATGTATAGTGCGCTATCGTGTATAATGCGCACCCACGATTTGGCATGAAAATCGGGGGGGGAAAAGTTCCGATGTATACTGCACACGTGAAAAACGCAATTTTCCAAGTCAAAATTTAACATTTCTCAAGAATCGCTAAAAATTGTGCTCCGTGATTTTTACAACTTATATTAATCACTCGAGATACCTCATCAAGGCACGGTAACGCACTCGGGCATGTAGCCTACCTAATTAACTGGGACCCATTGTGAAAGGTTTGTCGAAATTAATTATCCCTACAAACAATTGAAATACTGCATTGTGCATAGTAAATATTTCCCGTAAAAATAACCAACACATCGTGTCTTTAATCATGTCGTATTTAAAAACATACGGTATATTAAATCAAATAAACTATTATTACAAAGTTTCTTTATCTCTATGATATCGTACGATTGCAGCGTCGCTTTATGCGGCGAAGTACGGGAAATATTACATACGATAAAACCACGTGATGTTATCAAATCGCCATTTTTTATGCATTTACTAATTTCAATTAAATTCTTCAGTTTGCCAAAATAAACGCAATATATGCTAATTTTGTGGTCTTATTCATTTCATTTATTTATATAGACTATCGGCAACTGGTTTTAATAGCTAGTTTATAACGTTTGTCAAATGTAACAAATTATAGAATGACTGTGGTGCCCGTTCGGGTCGAATTTCATGAAATATTGGTCAATTTTGGTCCGGAAAAAAATGTCCTGATGTCTGTACTGGTGTATAATGCACAGTAGATAAAATGGATGAGGATTTCAGTAAGAAATGTGTGCAGTCATAGCTAAATACGGTACATACAGTCTACAACCGTTATGTCAAAGTCAGTAATGTCGAATTCTCCGGTTATCTCAAAGTCGGATCAAAGTCCGGTTTCAGACACTTATCATTTTACATATAACTGGCCCCATTTATATCGAATTTCGGTAACTCAAAAACTTTGGTTATGTCAAAGTATTGTGTTCGGTCCAATGGAATATGACATACGATATAGACAGATAGATAGATATATTTCGTTATTTATAGAGGGTGACCTAATTAGTTTTGAACTATCCTCCCTAGGGTCCTGGAACACTGTCTAAATGCCACTACAATTGTCTGTCTCCATCTGTCTTACATATAATCATCATTATCAATTATTGTATGGAAATTACAATTCAATAACGACATCATTTCTTAATGTAATAATGATAGTTTTTGTCCTGATTAATTTTTCCAGATCAGTTTTTCCAGATTAAGTTTTTCCAGATTAAGGTATTGTCGCAGTGCTGGCAGTAAAGTAGTGGTGTATGGCATAGGTTATCAGTATAACTGGCAGTAAAGTAGTGGTGTATGGAGTAGGTTATCAGTATAACTGGCAGTAAAGTAGTGGTGTATGGAGTAGGTTATCAGTATAACTGGCAGTAAAGTAGTGTTGTATGGAGTAGGTTATCAGTATAACTGGCAGTAAAGTAGTGTTGTATGGAGTAGGTTATCAGTATAACTGGCAGTAAAGTAGTGTTGTATGGAGTAGGTTATCAGTATAACTGACAGTAAAGTAGTGTTGTATGGAGTAGGTTATCAGTATAACTGGCAATAAAGTAGTGTTGTATGGGGTAGGTTATCAGTATAACTGGCAGTAAAGTAGTGTTGCATGGAGTAGGTTATCAGTATAACTGGCAGTAAAGTAGTGTTGTATGGAGTAGGTTATCAGTATAACTGGCAGTAAAGTAGTGTGTTGTATGGAGTAGGTTATCAGTATAACTGGCAGTAAAGTAGTGTTGCATGGAGTAGGTTATCAGTATAACTGGCAGTAAAGTAGTGTTGCATGGAGTAGGTTATCAGTATAACTGGCAGTAAAGTAGTGTTGCATGGAGTAGGTTCAGTATAACTGGCAGTAATGTAGTGTTGTATGGAGTAGGTTCAGTATAACTGGCAGTAAAGTAGTTCTATATGGAGTAGGTTATCAGTATAACTGGCAGTAAAGTAGTGTTGTATGTAGTAGGTTCAGTATAACTGGGAGTAAAGTAGTGTTGTATGGAGTAGGTTATCAGTATAACTGGGAGTAAGGTAGTGTTGCATGGAGTAGGTTCAGTATAACTGGGAGTAAAGTAGTGTTGCATGGAGTAGGTTATCAGTATAACTGGCAGTAAAGTAGTGTTGTATGGAGTAGGTTATCAGTATAACTGGCAGTAAAGTAGTGTGTTGTATGGAGTAGGTTATCAGTATAACTGGCAGTAAAGTAGTGTTGCATGGAGTAGGTTATCAGTATAACTGGCAGTAAAGTAGTGTTGCATGGAGTAGGTTATCAGTATAACTGGCAGTAAAGTAGTGTTGCATGGAGTAGGTTCAGTATAACTGGCAGTAATGTAGTGTTGTATGGAGTAGGTTCAGTATAACTGGCAGTAAAGTAGTTCTATATGGAGTAGGTTATCAGTATAACTGGCAGTAAAGTAGTGTTGTATGTAGTAGGTTCAGTATAACTGGGAGTAAAGTAGTGTTGTATGGAGTAGGTTATCAGTATAACTGGGAGTAAGGTAGTGTTGCATGGAGTAGGTTCAGTATAACTGGGAGTAAAGTAGTGTTGCATGGAGTAGGTTATCAGTATAACTGGCAGTAAAGTAGTGTTGTATGGAGTAGGTTATCAGTATAACTGGCAGTAAAGTAGTGTTGCATGGAGTAGGTTATCAGTATAACTGGCAGTAAAGTAGTGTTGTATGGAGTAGGTTATCAGTATAATTGGCAGTAAAGTAGTGTTGTATGGAGTAGGTTATCAGTATAACTGGCAGTAAAGTAGTGTTGCATGGAGTAGGTTATCAGTATAACTGGCAGTAACGTAGTGTTGTATGGAGTAGGTTATCAGTATAACTGGCAGTAAAGTAGTGTTGTATGGAGTAGGTTATCAGTATAATTGGCAGTAAAGTAGTGTTGTATGGGGTAGGTTTATCAGTATAATTGGCAGTAAAGTAGTGTTGTATGGGGTAGGTTATCAGTATAATTGGCAGTAAAGTAGTGTTGTATGGGGTAGGTTTATCAGTATAATTGGCAGTAAAGTAGTGTTGTATGGAGTAGGTTATCAGTATAATTGGCAGTAAAGTAGTGTTGTATGGGGTAGGTTTATCAGTATAATTGGCAGTAAAGTAGTGTTGTATGGGGTAGGTTATCAGTATAATTGGCAGTAAAGTAGTGTTGTATGGGGTAGGTTATCAGTATAATTGGCATAAATATGTTTATGGGTAGGTTATCAGTATAATTGGCAGTAAAGTAGTGTTGTATGGAGTAGGTTATCAGTATAATTGGCAGTAAAGTAGTGTTGTATGGAGTAGGCTATCAGTATAATTGGCAGTAAAGTAGTGTTGTATTGGGTAGGTTTATCAGTATAATTGGCAGTAAAGTAGTGTTGTATGTGGTAGAGTACTGAAACTCATGTTTCTAGGAGAATGCTATTGTACTTGACTCCTCTTATGTTCTAGAATGGGGCTAACCTGACATAATGTTGCTGCTTGTACCAATTTCATGTGCGGGTACGGTATGTATGTCAGTATTATGCACAAGGAATTATAGTACGACAAAATAATATGTACATACCACACTGTAGACTACACATGCATGAACATCTTACCTGAAAATAGATAAACGCACACATATGAGATTTACATAAGTTTTGCCATGACAATGTGAAAAGCATAGGATTACTTCAGGTGTCAGACTAGTATTGCTATGGATACATCGCTAGGAACAGGGATTATTGTTTTTGGCTGTGTCTGTCTGTCTGTCTGTCTGTCTGTATGTTGACAGCATAACTCAAAAAATTGTTGATTGATTTTGATGAAACTTTGTGGATATATATATATATAGAGGGTTGGTCCACGAGGAAGTGATGTCTGTCTGTCTGTCTGTCCATCCGTCCGTCTCTGTGGACAGTTTGTTGCTACACCCTTTCATTTCAATATACGGTCATCAATTATCGAGTAGGAAATTATCGAGTAGGAACAAATTGATTTAAAAAAAATATTAAACAAAAACAATATTTGTTTTGCTTATAAGATGGGGAGCAACGTTGAGACAATAATCTGGTGATAAAAACCCGTCTTATAGGTGAGTATGTACGGTAATAGTTGCCCGGAAGCTCCGCACCAAATTTGATCAAAATTGACATAGCCGTTTTATATAGGAAACGTGGTATTAAAAGCAGAATGTTGACCGACAACGACAGACAATATTACACAGAATGCAGTCGGAGTGCGCTGAGAGCTAATGAGATCTCTTTACAGAATGCAGTCTGAGTGCACCGAGAGCTAATGAGATCTCTTTAATTGATGTGAAAGTTCATAAATGAATGATAACACTGAATATAGTGGATACAGTTACAGCAGCCCGACATCTTGGAATCAAACTTGACACAGTAGATGAGATAGATGCTGATTGATGAGTTGTTTGAGTGCTGTCAAACATATCATATATAGGGAAAGTAACATTAGATATACACAAAGCATTTTATCCAAATTGCTGATTCCTGTACACGATAAAGCTGTGCGTATTGTTGTTTATAGATACAATCATGAAGCTGAGGCTAATTGAGCTCTATAAGGTCATTATTGCCCATATTTGGAATCTGGCAGTATCATTTTATTTTAGGACAAAATTGAACAGGTTTTTTATGTTGCCGTTTTGGATAGAATAACACTAACACTGAAGGTTATATAGCGAATTTCTGCATTTAAAGCGACATTACATCGAAAATGCCAAAAATGCATCGTTACTAAAAATTATTTCGAACTAATTCGAACTTTCAATCAATAAACAGTGTTTCAGCGGTCTACATACTCCCAAAGGTGAAGGCAGGATTTTATATAACTGCCAGTCAGTCACCTCCTGAATTGACGTTCGCTTAATATTGGAGTCTATGCTAAACATGTGAAATGCATGATACTGTCGCTTAGAGATCATTTAGATCAGATTAGTCTAAATACAAATATGGATAGACATAACTGTAAGACATAGCGGGACATAACTGTAAGACATAGCGGGACATAACTGTAAGACATATCGGGACATAACTGTAAGACATAGTGGGGCATAACTGTAAGACATAGCTGTAGGACATAGTGGGACATAACTGTAAGACATAGCGGGACATAACTGTAAGACATAGCGGGACATAACTGTAAGACATAGCAGGACATAACTGTAAGACATAACGGGACATAACTGTAAGACATAGTGGGACATAACTGTAAGACATAGCTGTAAAACATAGCGGGACATAACTGTAAGACATAGCGGGACATAACTGTAAGACATAGCGGGACATAACTGTAAGACATATCGGGACATAACTGTAAGACATAGCGGGACATAACTGTAAGACATAGCGGGACATAACTGTAAGACATAACTGTATGACATAGCGGGACATAACTGTAAGACATAGTGGGACATAACTGTAAGACATAGCGGGACATAACTGTAAGACATAGCGGGACATAACTGTACGACATATCGGGACATAACTGTATGACATAGCGGGACATAACTGTAAGACATAGTGGGACATAACTGTAAGACATATCGGGACATAACTGTACGACATATCGGGACATAACTGTACGACATAGCGGGACATAACTGTAAGACATAGCGGGACATAACTGTACGACATAGCGGGACATAACTGTAAGACATATCGGGACATAACTGTAAGACATAACTGTAAGACATAGCGGGACATAACTGTAAAGGACATAACTGTACGACATAGTGGGACATAACTGTAAGACATAGTGGGACATAACTGTAAGACATAGCTGTAGGACATAGTGGGACATAACTGTAAGACATAGCGGGACATAACTGTAAGACATAGTGGGACATAACTGTAAGACATAGCAGGACATAACTGTAAGACATAACGGGACATAACTGTAAGACATAGTGGGACATAACTGTAAGACATAGCTGTAGGACATAGTGGGACATAACTGTAAGACATAACTGTAGGACATAGTGGGACATAACTGTAAGACATAGCGGGACATAACTGTAAGATATAGCGGGACATAACTGTAAAACATAGCAGGACATAACTGTAAGACATAACTGTAAGACATAGCAGGACATAACTGTAAGACATAGCGGGACATAACTGTAAGACATAGCAGGACATAACTGTAAGACATAGTGGGACATAACTGTAAGACATAGCAGGACATAACTGTAAGACATAGCGGGACATAACTGTAAGACATATCGGGACATAACTGTAAGACATAGCGGGACATAACTGTAAGACATAACTGTAAGACATAGCGGGACATAACTGTAAGACATAACGGGACATAACTGTAAGACATAGCAGGACATAACTGTAAGACATAGCAGGACATAACTGTAAGACATAACTGTAAGACATAACTGTAAGACATAGCGGGACATAACTGTAAGACATAACGGGACATAACTGTAAGACATATCGGGACATAACTGTACGACATATCGGGACATAACTGTACGACATATCGGGACATAACTGTACGACATAGTGGGACATAACTGTAAGACATAGCGGGACATAACTGTAAGACATAGCGGGACATAACTGTAAGACATAACTGTAAGACATAGTGGGACATAACTGTAAGACATAGTGGGACATAACTGTAAGACATAGTGGGACATAACTGTAAGACATAGCGGGACATACCTGTAAGACATAGCGGGACATAACTGTAAGACATAGTGGGACATAACTGTAAGACATAGTGGGACATAACTGTAAGACATAGTGGGACATAACTGTAAGACATAGCGGGACAAACTGTAAGACATATCGGGACATAACTGTAAGACATATCGGGACATAACTGTAAGACATAGCGGGACATAACTGTAAGACATAGCGGGACATAACTGTAAGACATATCGGGACATAACTGTAAGACATAGCAGGACATAACTGTAATACATAGCGGGACATAACTGTAAGACAACACAAACAAACATATCGGGACATAACTGTAAGACATATCGGGACATAACTGTAAGACATAGCAGGACATAACTGTAATACATAGCGGGACATAACTGTAAGACATAGCAGGACATAACTGTAAGACATAGCAGGACATAACTGTAAGACATAGTGGGACATAACTGTAAGACATAGCGGGACATAACTGTAAGACATAGCGGTAAACCTGTATCATAAAAATGTTGATATTCAGGATACATGCCTTGTATTATGCATGGACATTGACTCTATTTACATTTTTTTGTTATGTCAACAAACGTTGTATACGAGGCTTGTTTATCAGTTGAAATAATCAGAATCTGTCGCAAATATTTGGATAGAAATAATATATATATAACAATAGGAAATTATATTATGTAGAAATGTGCTCCTTTCAATGCTTTAGAGTCGCTTTAAGTAATAATAAAATTCATAAAATGAATATTAACCGATTTGCTTCTGGATACCGTTCAAACAGTATTTGCAAAGAACATAGAGCCAGATCAACCACCACGGGACATGCCGTCTGATCAGGCTCTATGCTGTTTGCTATTCAGATGATCTTGCTAAGACACTTGGCTATGTAGCAAACAACATAGATCCTGATCAGCACGCAGCATCATGCTGCGGCTGATCTGGATCTATGTTGTTTGCAAAAGCCTTTAAATGTATCCATAATGAAATGGGTTAATAATAACGATTTTATTTATTCCCCCCCCCCCACCGAGTATTGTTTTGGGCACGGGTGTCCGGCATTTGGTTAGAACAAACTGCCCTTCCATAAGACATGCTGCATCGGTTCCTCACAGGAAGCAAGTCAAATACAGTACCCGCTCAGCCATGTGCAGAGGCACACAACACACTTTAAGCTCAGCCATATACATAGGCACACAACTTAAGCTCAGCCATGTACAGAGGCACACAATTTAAGCTCAGCCATGTACAGAGGCATGCAATTTAAGCTCAGCCATGTACAGAGACATGCAATTTAAGGTCAGTCACGTTGCCTCTTCTCTCTCCTTCGATGGATTCCATAAGGAATGAGGTATCAAGAGTGATTAATATAAGTTGTAAGAACTTGTTTTGCAATCGAGCTAAAATAAAATTGTATAAACTAAACTTGTGCTAAGCAGCCAGCCAAGGGAATCACAGAAAGTGGCTGCTTAGCACAGGTGGTTGCTTAATAGAGGTGACCACTAACACAGGTTTGACTGTATATCCTATTACAGACCAGTCCATATTCCCTGCAAAAAGAACAAATTATTTTGCATTAAATGACTCATTTTAAAACATAATATTCCATGATTTTCCCCCCGGATTAAATCAATGTACAGATTAAATCAATGTACGGTACGGTTCTATACATTTTAATCAAAATTTAAAGTCATGCTCTTCTGACTGCAAACATAAATTCAACAGCTTTCAATATATGCCGTATGCATCAACTTCCGTGACATTACAAAATCTCATTAACTCTATCTAAATTGTTAGTGGTGAAAATAAGTCAAATATGTCACCGAATTTCAATAGATTAGAAATGTGTCATAAAGACACATCTCTAATGAACTTCCATGACATATATATATATATTTCCAGACTTTTCAGCTACAAATTAATGAATCGGCAGCTACTGTGTGTTTTTACGTTTATTTATCGTTGCCCATATGAGCGACGTCTCCTGAAGAGATTAATTATGATACATTCCAGAGTCTCCTCTGGTTCTTTTACGTGCATGGTGTAAAGCACCGACACGAGACCTCGGTTTAACGTCCCTTCTGAAAGACTGTTACTTTTATTAGGGTCAGACGGGGGATCGAACCTGCAATCCCTGGATTACCAGTCAAGCGTGTTACCACTGGACCGTCAGCACAGGCACACGCACACGCACGCACACACACACACTATATTTTGTAAAGATAAACACTTTTCTTTCCCACACACACTATATTTTGTAAAGATAAACACTTTTCTTTCCCACAAAATGTGTTCAAAAATGTTTTTTATTCTCTCCTACTCCGATTTGATACCAGTCATTCCTCCATGACCTCCCTTGCCCACCTTATAATGCAGTCTTCTTTATATGCTAATTGGGGTATTACCTCAAGAATATACAAGATCTGTCTATTTATAAACAGATACTACATGAGCAGTGGAACATACAATTACAACAATTTTTCTGACACCCACTAAAAATATGAGGTGGAATCATGGAGTGGAGTGGAGTGAGATTTTGCATATCTTTTTTGTGCAATAATTTAAAGTATAGGATATAAGCCGAAAACGATATCCAATATGTAAAATATTGGTACTGTCTTCGGCGCTAAGCACCTCACACAGTCCAATATTTTACATATTGGATCCGTTTGAGGCTTAAATCATACCTAAAACACACACTTATATAACACGATCCTTCGTATATCTACGCGTAGGACTTTGTATAAAACGCGGGTCTTTTGACAGCAGTCCAATATTAATAATAATGGACTGCAAGTACAAAGGTATGAATGACGTCATGACAGTGTTTTAAAACCTGATATTAAAATTTACATTGTTATTACACTCGCCATGTTGAGTCTCTTACAATCTACTACACTTACATTCCTGTAAACGCAGTAGCCCCTGCGACGTTACTGATTGGTTAATGTTGTTGTTTGATGTCACAAACTGCACGTGTTTCTATACCAAAGTGCATTCGAAATGCCACTATTCCATTTATTGAAACAAAATTACGTAAATACAGGCTTATCAAAACTTCTGAAAGTGCAATGCAATTATAGGGAGTAAAATCAACCTGTGTATGGTTTATTGGGGTATGCAATACATTGATGCTGTT
Source organism: Archivesica marissinica (assembly GCA_014843695.1). NCBI lineage: Eukaryota > Metazoa > Mollusca > Bivalvia > Venerida > Vesicomyidae > Archivesica > Archivesica marissinica. The sequence continues at coordinate 27,424,632 of CM026398.1, forward strand.
TAACATGCATGTGGTCAGTCTCTCACACACTTTAAACAGCACAAAATATAATGTAATGTCAGGGTTCCCTCTGTCTGAATGTTTGTCTGCGCCACTTCTGTCGCCAATTGAAACATACTGGAGCCAATTTAAAAAACTTGGAGCCACCTAAGAGCCATATAGTTCACAAATAAATATATGAAGCCATATATTTGACAAAACATGTGCCGAACAATTTTTTTTTTAAAAGTTGCACCAAATATTTTCGCCAATTCACAAAATTTAGTGCCACTATTTGTTTTTTGTCGCAATTGGCGACCGACAGCGGGAACCCTGAATGTATACCCCAATAAACAAGTACAACACGGGTTAGTTTTATTCCCCAAATAACACTGTCCGATTAGCGCAGTGGTTAACGCTCGATCCTCACCAATGCAAGCTGGGTTCGATCCTTGGACCGGGAAGTATGTTGAGATGGTACGGTGGTTGCCAGTTCGGACAAGTGGGTTTTCTCCAGGTACTCCAGTTTCCTCCCACATGAATGACCACATTTACGCTGTCATCCGCGTCAACGAGAGTGATTAATATAAGTTGTTAGAACTTGCTTCGCAATCGGTGTAAAATAAATAAAGTTTAAACTTTTAAATAATTTATAACTATCTTTACGATGATAACAAAAGACACATTTAATTTCAATCCAAAACAGTAATCTAAATATTCGCTCAAAAAATCTCAACTCCAAATACGCCAGCCCATATTTTGTAGTGTGCACTGACTAGCATCTTGTAAATGATGAGAATGGCTAAAGTTTCTAATCAATCATTGGTGAGCAGTTTGTGTGATACAATTTCCTGGTTATCAGGATATTCAAGGTTGGCTCTCACTGTAGGTAAACCAGGAATTGAGATAATGTTGTTGGATGTTGAAGAGCTATAAACATATATAGAGTATCCATTACGCTATTCTGACATTCTATGTGGGGATGAATAACAACGTGGAAGGGGTGGTTACAAGTTTTCTGGAGTTTAACGGCGCACCAACATCTTAGGTCACATGTTGGCTCTCCAGCTATTATTGGTGGAGGAAGATCCTGGGTGCTTCTCTGACCAGTATTTTCGGCACGGACGGGCCGGGCACCAGGATAGAACCATCGACCTAAGGCAAGCCAGCTGGATAAGCTGCATCACATGAAAGAATTTGACATCCACAGTGGAATTTGATCATACAGTGGTGAACGACAAGCGATTTGAAGTAAACGTCCGTTACTACTTGACGACAGAGGTACCCTATACACACATGAACTCATAAAGTCATCTACAATCACGAAATATTATCCAAAATTAACTTTGTGTATTTCCCATAATGCATCTATCAACCTCTAACAACTAGCCTGTAAACTTCCAACAAGGAAATCTTGATTCGCGGTTTATCTACATTGATTCTACATGTAATACTATCTCAGTGACCTATATACTATCTCAGTGACCTATATACTATCTCAGTGACCTATATACTATCTCAGTGACCTATATACTATCTCAGTGACCTATATACTATCTCAGCGACCTATATACTATCTCAATGACCAATATACTATATCAGTGACCTATATACTATGTTAGCTACCTATATGCTATCTCAGTGACCGGCAGCAGAGTAATAGAATCTGACCATATATATATAACAGCAACTGTATTGTAATGATGCTCTCCACAGACTGATCTGTAGTTCAGTGGTGACACGCTGGACTGGTAATCCAGGGATCGCAGGTTTGATTCCCCGTCTGACCCTAATCAAATTAACCGTCTTTCAGATGGGACTTTAAACCGAGATCTTGTGTCGATGCTGTACACCGTGTACGTAAAAGAACCAGAGGAGACACTGGAATGGGTCTCTGTCTGTATCATTGCACTATCCTCCAAAAATCTAAAATGATTAATGGGCAACCGGTAGCAACAATAAATAAACGTAAAACACACACATGATGCTCTATATTTATCTACATTAGTTACAGGTACACCATGTTGCTTGTGTGTTTGGTGGGTGTATATGTGGGAGTTGGCTACATTAGTTACAGGTACACCATGTTGCTTGTGTGTTTGCTGGGTGTATATGTGAGACTTGGCTACATTAGTTACAGGTAATCCATGTTGCTTGTGTGTTTGGTGGGTGTATATGTGGGGGTTGGCTACATTAGTTACAGGTAATCCATGTTGCTTGTGTGTTTGGTGGGTGTATATGTGGGACTTGGCTACATTAGTTACAGGTAAACCATGAGTTGGTTACATTAGTTATAGGTACTCCATGTTGCTTGTGTGTTTGGTGGGTGTATATGTATGAGTTGGCTACATTAGTTACAGGTAATCCATGTTGCTTGTGTGTTTGGTGGGTGTATATGTGGGACTTGGTTACATTAGTTACAGGTAATCCATGTTGCTTGTGTGTTTGGTGGGTGTATATGTGGGAGTTGGCTACATTAGTTACAGGTACACCATGTTGCTTGTGTGTTTGGTGGATTGGCTACATTAGTTACACTAAGTGAGTGGGCTTAGAGAATCACACATTTCGATCTGTTCGGTGATGTTTTGTGGATGTTTAACATCTATCTTGATCTACTTGTTACACCTGGAAGTGAGTGATGATTGCAGGATACTGTTTTATGGGGGTTTAAATGAACTCAGGTGGGTTTTCTCTTCTTCTTCCAATAATGTTCAGGGGTAAGGCAAAGCAAAGCTGTCACACCAAATCAATCAATCTAATGTAGGTATGTGTACCGTAATCCTTTGCATATTGGTCGCTAGGGAGAATAAGACGCAGCTAAAAAAACAGGAATTCTAGGGAAAAAAGCTTTCTTATATACCTTTCACAAGAGTTTACTGCAAAGAAAATTACCAAAATGAATGAAAAAAACAGGACATTACTGGTATGTTGGTGATTCGTAAGCATTACGAAAATGTGATACAGACTTTTTGGGTACAAGACCACTAAATAAGCGTGTTTGACATACATGTATACTGTGTGTTTTATGTTTATTTATCGTCACTACCGGTTGTTCATATGAGCGATGACTCCTGAAGAGATTAGTCATTTTAGATTTTCTGAGGATAGTGCAATAATACAGAAATGTAGCAATTTAAATGACGATTTATACAACAACCATGTAAGAGAAAACCCTAAGTGTGAATGCGATTGTCCAATTGAAAATGTTCTTCCAATGTTATAAATACCATGCTCCAAGAATTGTTCTATTTCGGGAACCAATAGTTTATCATCCTCTTAGTGTTTATATGTTACTATTTGGTAGAGATACTTTGAAACACAACATAGTAATTTTCACAGCAGTACAGGAATTTATTAAACAAACACATCATTTTAACTAATTACTTTTATTTAATATATACTTACGCTATTTGAGTTAGTAACTCTCCAATATGTTTTCGTTTTCAGTCAGGTTTGGGCTTGGTCCTGGGGTACAATTCTTGGGAAACCGGACAGTGGATTGAGCAAACTAGCATATTTCTTTGAAAATTCACAAGACTAACTATATTAAATCTTGTAAAATGCATTGTGTACATGTTTTCAGCAGTAACTACGCCACTTACATTCTGTTGTTCTTAATTTATTTTATGGGGATGAGGGCCAATCACTAATGTTGTTAGAACTTGTGACCCAACCCATTTGCTAAATTTCTATTTGTACAACGTATGTGATTATACATGTATATAGAGCAATAAAATATTATCAAATCAAACAGAGTCCCATTCTAGAGTCACCTCTGGTCCTTTTACGTGCACGGTGTACAGCACTGACACAAGACCCCGGTTTAAAGTCCCAACTAAAAGACTGTTAATTTTATTAGGATCATGATGTTATGTTATATTTCGGGTTTTACGCCTGCATCAGCACCATTTCGGGCTATATCGCCGGCGGGTAGTTTACCTAACAACACCTTTCCTGGGCAGGCTCCAGCGGTTATCCAGTACTTGGGTGCACCAACCTCAGTAAGAAACTGCCAACTTTTTCATATAAATGAGACGTGGGATTATTAGGATCATGAGTAAAGTGACTTACTATTAAATGTCAACACCTACTCAAACTTCTCATTCTCAGCACCTTCTCAAGGTTCCAATGATTAGCGACACGTGTCAAACATCAGTCGGTAATTGGTTGTTTACTAAAGGTGTTTATTGTTACAGTCATAAGGTGTTTATTGTGAGTCAATAGGTGTAATTTGATAGGAACTAGTTTTTGATGGCTTTGATTTTGAAAATTATTCATCATTTTGCATTTTTTTATAAATTGTTATTGTTAAACGCCAAATATGTTTCTTGGCAATGGACATGTATATAGTTTTGCCAATAAAACCTTTGACTTGACCTTGTTAACTTGAATAACTTACATAGGCATCTAGACTCTAGACTAGAATCCGGAACAAATATGGAGCCATACAGGGCTTAGAATAAGATTTATTTCGCCTTTTGTCTGCTTAAAGTTCTTGGCAAAAATGTCATCGAGTTCTAAGCTGAAGTATAAGATGCAGCAGACATTTGGACATGATTTTGGATGGCAAAGCCTTTTGTCTGCTTAGAGTCCATGGAAAAATGAGACCAAGTTCTAAACTGAAGCATAATTAGACGCAGCAGACTTTTGGACATGATTTTGGATGGAGAAAAATACCTGCGTGTTATATATAAATGATTACGGTAGTTATGGCTATCTGGCAAGATCAACTGCAGCTTAACCCATTCAACACCAAGTAACTGACATGGACTGGTCCATGATATTTTTAGACCAATAAATTAATAACAAAATTACATTTGGATCAGTTCATTTATCAAAATGGGTAATTTTTTCTCTCTAAAAATAGTTATATTACTTGAAAAAAGTGCCGATCCTGATGAGACGGCTCGGCTCATCTGGATCTACACTTTTTTGTAAGCCAATTTAGAGGTCTGTGGTGTTGAAAGGGTTAAATAAGGGGATTGGGAAGCATTAACAAATAAATAAATATCAACGAGAAAGCTTATTTTCCAATTAGGATAACGCATGATTACATTTCTTTCATCGTAATTAACTTCAGAAATATACACCATATGTGACACCAGATCCAGTATGGACACTGTTATACAAGCCTGCTGAATCAGTTTCTGTGTAATTAAAACCACCATGTGTCATATTGTTTTCAAAACAAGCATGAAACCGGCATGATACTATATCTATAGGAATGTATTATACTACATATTGAACACTATATCATAATCTATACTCATGTGGCACACAACAAAGTTGCACTATTTCCAATGTATGAATATATCGGAACTACTTTCTATGATGCAAACTACCACAATTATTATCTATTCATTGTATTTTCCATAAATTCTGTTCATTAATAATCTACCTCAGTTTCTATACTTGCTACTGTCACATTAATTGTTACTTCCGTGATTTATATTAATTGTTACTTCCGTGATTTATATTAATTGTTACTTCCATAATTTCTATTAATTGTTACTTCCATACTTTCTATTAATTGTTACTTCCATAATTTCTAGTAATTGTTACTTCCATAATTTCTATTAATTGTTACTACCATAATTTCTATTAATTGTTACTTCCATACTTTCTATTAATTGTTACTGCCATACTTTCTATTAATTGTTACTTCCATAATTTCTAGTAATTGTTACTTCCATAATTTCTATTAATTGTTACTTCCGTGATTACTATATTGTTACTTCCATAATTTATATTAATTGTTACTTCCATACTTTCTATTAATTGTTACTTCCATACTTTCTATTAATTGTTACTTCCATAATTTTTAAGAAATGTTACTTCCATAATTTCTATTAATTGTTACTTCCATACTTTCTATTAATTGTTACTTCCATAATTTATATTAATTGTTACTTCCATACTTTCTATTAATTGTTACTTCCGTGATTTCTATTAATTGTTACTTCAATGATTTCTATTAATTGTTACTTCCATAAATTATATTAATAGTTACTTCCATAATTTATATTAATTGTTACTTCCATAAATTATATTAATAGTTACTTCCATAATTTCTATTAATTGTTACTTCCATACTTTCTATTAATTGTTACTTCCATAATTTCTATTAATTGTTATGTCCATACTTTCTATTAATTGTTACTTCTATACTTTCTATTAATTGTTACTTCCATAATTTCTATTAATTGTTACTTCCATAATTTCTATTAATTGTTACTTCCGTGATTTCTATATTGTTACTTCCATAATTTCTATTAATTGTTACTTCCGTGATTTCTATTAATTGTTACTTCCATACTCTCTATTAATTGTTACTTCCATACTTTCTATTAATTGTTACTTCCATAATATATATTAATTGTTACTACCATAATTTCTATTAATTGTTACTTCCGTGATTTCTATTAATTGTTACTTCCGTGATTTCTATTAAATGTTACCTCCATACTTTCTATTAATTGTTACTTCCATAATTTCTATTAATTGTTACTTCCATAATTTTTAAGAATTGTTACTTCTTTAATTTCTATTAATTTTTACTACCATATTTTTTATTTTCAAATCCACAATTTATATGCAAGAGAAGAGTGCTAGAGACAGACATATCCCATGTGTCGTTTTAGTTAGTTCTAATTAAGTGTGACCTTCACCTACAACCAACATGGCTGAAACATGTGCCCTGCACACCATCTCAATATGGATAACATTAGTGCAGTCATATATAACATTCCTTCTGCAATTCAAGGGCTTAGGAGCGGGCACAATAAATAGCTATTTGTACTCTAAAAGGTCTAAGTGTGACCTTGGCCTTGAAACGACCTTGAACCGACATAAATTGCTGGAGACCATTCCTACATCCACTCCAGCTATGCCACAGGGGATATTTACTAGCGAAATTACTACAAGTATTATATGCTTATCAGTTGCAAGTAGATATTTAGGCAGTAGATATATAGGCAGTTAATAATTATTTATAGTTCCCCTTAATTGTGAATAAAACATTATCATTCATCTTGATAATTACCTACAAATAGCACACCATAAAACTATCAACATAAAATTATGAAATATATTGCAAATAAACTACAAAAGATTAAAATAGGCATTAGATTAATTCGATCTTAGCTTAATATAAAACTTTATGTGGAGACATGTACAAATCATCAACAAGATCTTCCACCATGAACCGATATTCTATGAGAATAGATAAGATGCCAATAGATTCAAGCCAATCACGTGCTTCGAAAGCAATATCATTTTAATTAATGCATATCATTTATGAGCAATTTTAATTTTTTTGCAACATCTGTGTGCAGGATTCACGTTCGTAAATCACGTGCTCAGTGCGAAACTGCTCTATCTGCTGTCGTAAATATTATGTGATAAGAAGTGCCCCACCTGAGAGAACCCTCCCCAAATAAGAAGTGCCCACCAGAGATACCCCCACCCCAAATAAGAAGTGCCCACCTGAGAGACCCCCCCCCAATAAGAATTGCCCCACCTGAATGGCCCCTAAGAAAACCTGAAGATGCAAATTTATCCCAGTTGAAGCATTAGCCGACCAATTTATAAAGCTATTGAAGATTCTGTGAATAAAATCTACAAAGGTGAGGTAATTTAGAAATATTCATTTCATTAACCCTTTCAACCCCACATGCCTCTAAATAGACTTATGAAAAGTGTAGATCCAGATGAGCCGGCTCGTAACGAGCCGTCTCATCAGGATCTGCACTTTTTTGCCAGTAATAATTATTACTATTTTTAGATAAAATTACCCATTTTGATATATGAACTGGTCCAAATGTAATTTTCTTATTAATTTATTGGTCTAAAAATAGCATGCACCAGTCCATGTCAGTTACTTGGGGTTGAAAGGGTTAAAAGCCAGTTCATTTTGTGGGCAGATCATATAAGTTTGTTTTTTGTAATAACTGCATGAATGAATTTTATTGTGAAATAGAATTATAAGAAAATAAATCACAGTTTATAATCATCTGATCGCTGGCAAAACTCTCAGCACCCAGTGCATTCTAAATATGCACACATATCCCAGGATAGATATTAACTCTTAACTCATTCAACCCCAAGTAATTGACATGGACTGATGCTTTATAAAAATGGGTAATTTTATCTAAAAATAGTAATCATCAGTATTAATAGAATGGTCTTCAACAATTTATGTCAGTTCAAGGTCGTTTCAAGGTCACACTTAGACCTTTAAAAAGGGTTAAACTGCTGAATAAATTGGAAGGAATCTGCAAATATAGATCCAGATACCTGCAGCGTTTTGAACATCGAGTCTGATCAGGATCTGTTATTTGTTATTCAATCAAGTGTTATTACCTCCACTATACAAATAGCAAACAGCATACATAGAGCCTAAGGCTGTACCATCTGGTCTGGCTCTATGCTAGCTGTTTGCAAAACCAACTTTAGTTGTGATTACAATTACCGTCATTTGCTATGTATAACGCGCACTTTTATTACTGAAATCCTTGAGGAATTTGTCTAGTGCGCATTATACACGGGTACAGCCATCACAGCATTTTTTTCCAGGCGAAATTACGACCTACATCGCCCCCACCACTTTTCAATAAGTAGGTACGTTTGGCAAACGTTATAAAATAACTGTTCTAACAATGTACCAATGATATATATATATAATGGCATTGATTTAGACCAACTATGAACTTAGATAGCATTTATTTGCTTTGAATTTGCGAAATTTCATCAAAAACGTAAATGCCAAACAACAATGGCGGATGTTGAATGATTTTATCGATTGTCTATTTCTCGTACATTTTCGTACTATATCGTATAAAGCGATTCCTCGGTGGTATTGAGCTCTAGGTCTAGGTAGATAAGATAACAGAACATTGGAATGTATAGTTTATCTGAGATATTGAGATCATATATCATATGTTTTAAATATATTTATTTGTTTCTTTATTAGAAATATTGAAATGTATTTCTTAAAAGCAAATACAAATAATGTGTTAGCTTTTAACAAATTGTTTGTAACACTGTTTATGAACCCAATACAATGGGGCCCCTGTTAATTAGTTTGACACGTTTTGAAGTTTGCATGGACATATTTGAGGTGTTAAGAAATTTAAGCAGGTGTTGAGAATTTGGAGAAAATAATTATCGCTTGATGCATATTTAATTCAATGTCATAGAAGCTGTCATTAGAGGTACAGACGGATATGTAGTCCAGTGGTAACACGCTGGACTGATAATCCAGGGATTGCAGGTTCGATCCCCCGTCTGACCCTAATAAAATTAACAGTCTTTCAGATGGGACGTTAAGCCGAGGTCTTGTGTCGGTGCTTTACACAGTGCACGTAAAAGAACCAGAGGAGATTCTGGAATGGGTCTCTGTCTGTATCATGCACTATCCTCCAAAATCTAAAATAACTTATATCTTCAGGAGGCGTCGCTCATATGGGCAACATGTAGCGACGATAAATAAACGTAAAACACACGCTGTCATTAGACAAGCAGTACACTCTGTTGATTGATATCTATCACTCAAAATACAACTCAGTTATTGTCACAGTACTTAAAATTCAGAATTCCCTACACTGCTAGAGAGAAGCTCTCCATTATCAAGTATGCAGAGGCTCATGGCAATCGGAAGGCACGAACACAGTACGGCGTCAGGGATTTATCAAAACCATGCACTTCCGGACGTAGGCGCGCACAGTTTTTTCTTTTTGTATGGGGATACCAAAGTATGATTATATTTCAAAACCATGCACTTCTGCACGTAAGGCCCCACGATTTCATCTTCTTTTTATCGAAATATATCATATCTTGAGAAATTTTGGCTTGTGAAAATGATATTTTACGGTGCGCGGTATACACCAGAACTACGTTTTCCCCCCCCCCCGATTTTCGTGCCAAAAAGTGTGCGCGTTATACATGATAGCGCATTATACATAGCAAATTACGGTAAGGGTTAATTAAAACACAGAAAATTATAACTTTATTACAAATTTATTTTAGCTTGATTGTGAAACAATTCTTACAACTTATATTAATAACTCTCAAGATCTCATTCCTGATGGAATCCACGAGGGAGCGAGAACAGGGAGCGAGAATAGGCAAAGTGCCTTGCCTAAGGACACAATCATAACGGCTCCAGCGGGGCTCAAACTCGAGGCCTTTCTCACATGAAGCGAACGCACTATCACTGAGCTATCACGACCACTAAATAAAACTACTACACCATCATACTACTTCCACACTACTATTATGGGTGCAACACGCAACAAAAAACGGGTTGTGCTATCAATTGATATTTAGCGTTCCAATGTAAACATCGCACACCCTAGAAGCAACACTGAGAACGTTAGTGTTTACAGCGGCGTAAATGTCCTTCCCTAAGAATGCCACAATCATACAACAATGTACCCAAAGGACAAATAAATAAAGTTGCAAGAAAAATAATAAACTGAGAATCAATATGATGACACGTTTATCCAGTAGTCTATGAAACAATTGGTGGTTAATACATTAACACTATGTGTCCCTTGGTGGACTTGGTGTCTATTTTTCCCCCTAGTTATTTGACATTTTTTGCTGGTGATCGAGTGTATACGACAAATGAGCACTCACAATAAGCAATACATGCCAACAACACCCATAATAAAACTATTTCTAAGCACTCAGCAAGACATTTTTTGTTATCATGATTTCATGTTGAAATTGCCCTCATCGGCAAAATAGGCTTGACAATATGAGTGTTGTTGAAGAACCTACTACATGCAGGTACGTTCCCCACATTTCTTAGTTGTGCAATTAATTGAACCCATTTAACCATGCTGGAAACGAGTATATTCGTTTGTGCAAACATCATAGAGCCAGATCAGATGGCACGTTCTATGCTGTTTGCTATTCCGATAGTGGAGCTTAAACACTTAGTGAATAGCAAAAATAGATCATGATCAGATGCAGCAATACGCTGCGGCCAATCCGGCTGCATCTATGGTGTACGCACATTCCATCCAATTTATACAGCATTCTAATGGTTAACCGGCTACAATTATAATAGCCTGATGTGTGCTACTTGCATAAATAAGCTGTTTCTTAGGTCATTTAAATGAAACAAAACTACACTCGAAACTCGAAACTCGAGTGTTGGTTGGCTGGGTCTATGATGGGTATATTGTTTACATACATTTTACAACCATAGCATTTTCGAAAATTCATTATTGCATTGCAACTTCTGACATTATATTTTTACATATGTTTATATATCGTGCCTCCAAAGTATATATAGCTAATCATTATATTTTTACATATGTTTATATATCGTGCCTCCAAAGTATATATAGCTAATCATTATATTTTTACATATGTTTATATATCGTGCCTCCAAAGTATATATAGCTAATCATTTTATTTTTACATATGTTTATACATCGTGCCTCCAAAGTATATATAGCTAATCATTATATTTTTTGGAGGATAGTGTTTATTTATGAAATAATAATTGTCTTTCAGTTTATTTATTGACGAATAAAAAACATGGTTTGGAGTTGTAGGAATTAACCATTTTATATGCCTATAAATAACGCAGACAAATATTCGATTCAAACATGACCAAAATATCAAAAGAGCGCAAAAATAGTGTGTACTATTTTTAGAAAGCGTAAATGACATCACTAAACTACAAAGAATATGTTAATAAAATGACGTCACATTTCACATCACACGTTAAACCATGTTTTATTGCAAATTTAAAACATGGTCAATTCCTTCTTTGCGCATACAGACAAAATGCCGAGTCATGCTAGAATAAAGAATATTTTTAACTTTCAATGATTCCCAAACCCACTTAGGACTCTAGACTAAAAATACAATTAATTAACGGTACGGGACTTGGAGAAACATTATAAAAGATTGATTTCCTCTTGTTGCAATATGCCAGTTGTCGTTTCGAGCCCTGGTAAAAATGGGATTCGAGATCAAAACTGAAGCATAGGGATGCGGCAGACATTTCGACACAATTTTGGAGGAACAAACGTTTGTGTGCGTCAGTTTCCAGATTCCCAATATGTTCATTTATTATACATTTGACCTCTATTGAGCAGCCACATGTGATAAGCAGTCAGTTTCCAGATTCCCAATATGTTGATTTATTATACATTCGACCTCTATTGAGCAGCCACATGTGATAAGCAGTCAGTTTCCAGATTCCCAATATGTTGATTTATTATACATTTGACCTCTATTGAGCAGCCACATGTGATAAGCAGTCAGTTTCCAGATTCCCAATATGTTGATTTATTATACATTTGACCTCTATTGAGCAGCCACCTGTGATAAGCAGTCAGTTTCCAGATTCCCAATATGTTGATTTATTATACATTTGACCTCTATTGAGCAGCCACATGTGATAAGCAGTCAGTTTCCAGATTCCCAATATGTTGATTTATTATACATTTGACCTCTATTGAGCAGCCACCTGTGATAAGCAGTCAGTTTCCAGATTCCCAATATGTTGATTTATTATACATTTGACCTCTATTGAGCAGCCACCTGTGATAAACAGTCAGTTTCCAGATTCCCAATATGTTGATTTATTATACATTTGACCTCTATTGAGCAGCCAACCTGTGATAAGCAGTCAGTTTCCAGATTGCCAATATGTTGATTTATTATACAGTTGACCTCTATTGAGCAGCCAGCCACATGTGATAAGCAGTCAATTTCTAGATTCCCAATATGCTGATTTATTATACATTTGACCTCTATTGAGCAGCCACATGTGATAAGCAGTCAGATTCCAGATTCCCAATATGTTGATTTATTATACATTTGACCTCTATTGAGCAGCCACCTGTGATAAGCAGTCAGTTTCCAGATTCCCAATATGTTGATTTATTATACATTTGACCTCTATTGAGTAGCCACCTGTGATAAGCAGTCTGTGATCCCTTGTCTGGGCTGGGCTGCTTAACACAGGTCTGACTGTATATGTTTACTAAAATCTCACTACTCACAACTATCAAAACACTATCAGGACACAAATGCTTATTAGTTTATACAAATTAATTTTAGCTCGATTGCGAAACAAGTTATTACAACTTATATTGATCACTCTAGAGATCTCATTCCTGATGGAATCCATCGCCACGAGGGAGAGAGAGAAGAGGCAACGTGGAATTCAAATGCCTATTCAATAATGCTTATTCACTTGCTTTCTCCAGTGCAAGAACTCAAGGCAGTGACAGTTGTTGCAAACAGTGACAGTTGTGGCTCCATTTTGGTGGAATCTTGGAGAGATCTATAAATGTATGGAATTGGAGTCAGAGTTTGTAGCTTACAGTCACTTCAAAAATACCATACTAAATTTTTGTTTTGTTTTTGGGATTTTAACATCACACCAACAGCTTGGGTCATGGCGACTTTCCAGCTATTATTGGGAGGTAGAGACCGGAGGCCCTTAGAACTGTATTTCAGACACAGACGGGTACCCGGTAAGAACGATGCACCAACAGCTTGGGTCATGGCGACTTTCCAGCTATTATTGGTGGAGGTAGAGACCGGAGGCCCTTAGAACAGTATTTGAGGCACGGACGGGTACCGGGTAAGAACGATGCACCAACAGCTTGGGTCATGGCGACTTTCCAGCTGTTATTGGGAGGTAGAGACCGGAGGCCCTTAGAACAGTATTTCAGGCACGGACGGGCACCCGGTAAGAACGATGCACCAACAGCTTGGGTCATGGCGACTTTAGCTATTATTGGGAGGTAGAGACCGGAGGCCCTTAGAACTGTATTTCAGACACGGACGGGTACCCGGTAAGAACGATGCACCAACAGCTTGGGTCATGGCGACTTTCCAGCTATTATTGGGAGGTAGAGACCAGAGGCCCTTAGAACAGTATTTCAGGCACGGACGGGCACCCGGTAAGAACGATGCACCAACAGCTTGGGTCATGGCGACTTTCCAGCTATTATTGGGAGGTAGAGACCGGAGGCCCTTAGAACAGTATTTCAGGCACAGACGGGTACCCGGTAAGAACGACCGCCCTTCCGAAAGCCAGCTGGATAGCTTCTTCGACACGGAGTGGGATTCGAACCCAAAGCAGTGAGTGGACAGGTGGTTTGAAGTTAACAACCGTAACCCCTCGGGCTAGGAGGTCCCCAAAAAATAGAGCATGTGTAGGAGCATGTTTGTGAGCAGTTGACCTAGCAAACAATAGAGGAACAATAGAGGGATGCCCTGAGCTGAACAAAATATAGGAAAATTACGAACTGTCCAGTAAGGCAAACAATGAAATATAGGTTTCCTTTAACCCATTCAACACCAAGTAACTGAAATGGACTGGTCCATGATCAGTTTTTAGACCAATAAATTAATACGAAAATTACATTTGGACCAGTTCATTTATCAAAATGGGTAATTTTGTCTAAAATAGTAATATTACTGGCAAAAAGCCGGCTCATCTGGATCTACACTTTTTGTAAGCCTATTTAGAGGTCTGTGGTGTTGAAATGGCTAAAAAAAAAAGTTGTTCCAGCAAATTAATATGGAGAACTAAATACCAGACAGACTTGTCTACAACTAAAGCAAATAATTCATATATAACAGAATAATCACAAAATAATGGGTCATAAAACGGCTTAGACGGGTCTATATATAAGACCAAATTAGCGTTCCTTAACCAACAGTAGTTTTATTACGCGCACCCATGGTAACAATATCTGTTTCATAACATTTTACGAGTTGGGAATAGTAATTATTTATCCGAGTATACAGAGCCAGCCATAGAGTTAGAATCAATTACGTAGAAAACTTGTAATCTCCACTAAGAACATTATTCCCTATATTTCTGTCCGATTGTCCAGCTGTAATGAGAGACATAGGCGAGTTACTGCCCCTGAATACTCTCTAAAGGTGAGTTACTGCCCCTGAATACTCTCTAAAAGTATGTAGGTTCTCTTTAAGCCGTTTCCTCTGTTTTTAACGTTGTTTCATTTTGCACAACATGCCATCAATTGTCTTCCACTTTCTTGTCCTATAATTATTATGTTATTATATCTCGACAGATATCCTACAGTATATCCAATCGGTAAAAAATCCTATAATCTGTAATTTGTTTTATCAATTAAGTAACATGATTTGGATAAAATCAGATTATCATAACGCAACATCCGGTTAGGGAACAACTGTAAAAACAAAGTATTCCAACTGAAAGGACCGCTATACATTTAGGGATAAATCAGACTCTAGCTACCAAGGGAGGTAATAGAAAAGCCAGCAAGGTCCATCATTATTTCAAACTATTATGTTTAATTAACTCTTTGCATGTTGGGTAAATTTAGGGCTATAAATAGTTCAAACATTTATGTAGCAGATGACAATTCAATAATGTGTTTTTCTTATTGGAAACTGAAACTCTGTAAATATGTTCATTAGAAATGACATAACATGAATATTATGTTCACCCCTCCCTCGCATGCATAGAGTAACATGAATATTATGTTCACCCCTCCCTCGCATGCATAGAGTAACATGAATATTATGTTCACCCCTCGCATGCATAGAGTAACATGAATATTATGTTCACCCCTCGCATGCATAGAGTAACATGAATATTATTTTCACCCCTCGCATGCATAGAGTAACATGAATATTATGTTCACCCCTCCCTCGCATGCATAGAGTAACATGAATATTATGTTCACCCCTCGCATGCATAGAGTAACATGAATATTAGTTCACCCCTCGCATGCATAGAGTAACATGAATATTCACCCCTCGCATGCATAGAGTAACATGAATATTATGTTCACCCCTCCCTCGCATGCATAGAGTAACATGAATATTATGTTCACCCCTCGCATGCATAGAGTAACATGAATATTATGTTCACCCCTCGCATGCATAGAGTAACATGAATATTATGTTCACCCCTCGCATGCATAGAGTAACATGAATATTATTTTCACCACTCGCATGCATAGAGTAACATGAATAATTTGTTCACCCCTCGCATGCATAGAGTTAATGTACTAAGATTAAAAGCGATACTGTTGCATGACTGTCACAAGTCTGTGAAATTACAGTAGTTTTGTGATAAGCCATCTAAATTGTGAGAAATAATATAACAATATGCAAATTACGCGGAAAAATAGTGCAAACGCTGGTTATACGAGTGTGTGTTTTACGTTTATTTATTGCCGTTACTGGTTGCCCATATGAGTGACGCCTCCTGAAGAGGTTAGTCTTTTTAGATTTTTGGAGGATAGTGCAATGATACAGACAGAGACCCGTTCCAGAGTTTCCTCTGGTTCTTTAACGTGCACGGTGTAAAGCACCGACATGAGACCTCGGTTTAATGTCACATCTGAAAGACTGTTAATTTTATTAGGGTCAGATGGGGGATCGAACCTGCGATCCCTGGTTTACAAGTACAGCGTGTTACCACTGGCCTACAGATCTGTCTGTTATACAAGCTCGGAGAGTACCTTTATATACTTACTGTGATATTCTACATCTAGTCTTACAGTTTGCACTAACTTCCAAACCAATCCAAAAAATAGCTAATTGAATCCAATGAAGATGTTATTATGTAGCTAATTGATGATGTAAAATAATTGTCTAATAAATATTTTAATAAGCATGCTATAGTAGACCTGTATCATTTATCCACTAAATTATCTAATGAATCTGTATCTGAATACATTGTTTTCACAATATTCTGTAAAATCCACAGGTGTATATTTAAGTTTATTAGCACAGTTCACATGATTAAATTTTTGTTGTATCTCGGCCATAAGTCACAATGTTATATGCCGTCCATACTCACCCATAAGACGCCCCCCCCTACTTTGGTCCTGAAATCTGTGGGTTTTGGCATGCACTCGCATATAAGACACCCCCCTACTTGGTCCTGAAATCTGTGGGTTTTGGCATGCACTCGCATATAAGACACCCCCCCTACTATGGGAGGTCGAATGTTTGAACCTCGTCACAGGTTCGTTCTGATATGGCCGGTTGGTGAGCTGCCAGCTAGTTAAATAATGGACACCGATTGCCTACCAGCTTGGCGCCTGGCCTACAAGCATAGGATTCGGGAAGTACTGATGTTCATTTAAAAAAATGGTATCTAATAAGTCAGAAATGGCTGGCCCTTTAAATAGGGGTAGGGTAACACTATAATAAACAAACACTTTACATTACTTTAAAATATGAGCAGAGAGAATTAATATAATTTTAATGATAATAATAAAAAAATTTGATTTTAAATTTTGATAGAAAAATAATGAATGCATTCCAAATTGGCTATTTCTTCAATTAGTAGCATTAAAACAGTAATCTAGCCTTTTACGGATATTCCTTCCAGCGAAAATAGAAAAATCAAACAGCGCAAATGTCGCCAATTTGAGCAAGCACCCATCGAGTTACAATAGCATAATTGTAAGCAGCTAGGTGATATTGATTATTATCCTCCACTGTAAATCGGATGCGGCGAAACCAATCAAATCTGCTATCGGAGAGATTGGTTCTGTGAGAAACTCGAGAGAAAAAGAGACGAATGTACAGTAGATATAGGCATCTAACAATCACAGTGGTAACAAGTTCCAACTTTATGTTCTCTTCATGTAAAGAAGAAAATGTTGCCCGGAAAAAAATGTTTTTGTTTGAAATGACAGTTAAATACATATTAAGTGTTACGTGCGTGTTTAAATAATATCTACCAATCACAGTGGTAATACGTTCGTATTTTATTTTCTCTTAATTTAAAGAGCAAAATGTTGTCCAGAAAAAGCGATTTTGCTTGAAATGCATATACATATTTTAAGTATTACGTGCGTGTTTAATTCATATGATATATTATAAAAATTATGATTTTAATTTCGGCAGATTGACATACAGGTAATAATAAGATTATGTAAAAAGTGCGGGAATATACAAATAATGTGATTACATTTGATTAAATAATGTAAGTGATTCAGGTTTGCATTAGTTTATTGCATTGCACGTATATTATTGATTTTTTATAGGGGCGGAATATTTTTGGACTTGTTAAAAAATAATGTTGCAAGACTTGAAATTAACATGCTAGAATCCCCATGGTGACGAGGTAATAAAACAGATCTTGAATATACCATTACTGAAAAATAATAATAACAAGGACTTTATTTCCCTCGGACAACAGGAAATTTACTGTGGTGAAAGTCTGTATATTTATATCAATAATCATATCTGTATTTATTAAAATATATCACTATGGGTTTTATTCAACATTCTAACATGACTTGATATTTTCTTCCTATAGAATATTTTCTTCCATATAATTCTTCCTTTCTTCCATATATTCTTCCTTTCTTCCATATGTTCTTCCTTTCTTCCATATTTTCTTCCTATATGATATTTTCTTCCTATATATTTTCTTCCATATTTTCTTCCTATATGATATTTTCTTCCAAAACCCATATATATTTTCTTCCTATATGATATTTTCTTCCTATATATTTTCTTCCATATTTTCTTCCTATATGATATTTTCTTCCAATAATCAAAGAACAAATTTACCGTTGTTAAATCTGCAATAAACCAGGGCTACGTCTGATGAATTTTGCTCTCCCTGTAAAATCTTTATTTATGGACGTAAATATACACAACTCTTATTAACAAATTGAAATTGGCAGGACTTGTAGTGTTTTAAACAGCCACACAGGAAATATAGTGTTGATATTTTCAGTGCCACTGGAATACAGAAGTGAGGTATACAGGGAGGTATTTTTGTAAAACCATCAGCCAAATAACAGACAAGGTGACAAAATAACACACACATTTAATCGTTTATAGCATTATATTGGGTCACGTTAGAATTCCGGCCTGCCTGGTTAATTCCGATGCATCAGAACTCCAAACCATGGTTTATTTGCTGATAAAACAATTACAAGACAAATATTATTTCCTAAATCAACAGTTTTATTTTTGAACATGATCATATAGTAGATAAATATAATTAAGGTCAACTGGTTTACACTGGAAGAGTTTACAAACACTATGGATAACACTGGGGGGTGATGATTGAGCTTATTTACCCTCGCATCCAGCGAACCATGTGGGAGAGCGGAAGGGGGGGGGGGTAGTGGCTCATCGGGTATTCAGGTATCACAGTTGTTACCTGTTGAATTGTGGGAAGTATTGCAAACAGCATGGTATCATCCTAATCATACAAATCCTCTTACATCCATTCCGGCTAATCAATTTCCTGGCATTTTACATTATCATAGATGGACAGTTCTTAGAAATAAGTGCTTCTAACATGTTGAAGTCAGACGTTATGAAATATGGTTTTTTATGGGGGGAAATTAAGGTAAGTAAAAATCATTTTTACGGATGAATGTGTATGGTACTTAGAATAAATAATTCTGAGAAATTAGACAACATTCGCGACTGTATTTTGAATTAATTATAATGTAATTTCAATAAACAAAAATGTTTGTATTTTGATGGTACTTCAAAATAAGGATATTTTGTAGGTGGTAAAATAGTACAGCTGTTTCATGCAATATATTACAGTTTTTTTAAGCCTAAATTTAACCCACTTGCGCGTAGATTCAGTACTATAGTTGTATGCATGTATGTCGTATATGTACTCTGGGTATGAGATGCCCATGCAGATAACAGTACACCGATATATAAAAGCATATTTTATGTGGAAGCCGTGATAGCGCAGTCGTAGCACGATCGCTTCAGGTGTGAAAGGCCTGGAGTTCGAGCCCAACTGGAGCTGTTGCAATTGTGCCCTTAGGCAAGACATTTAAATTCCACATTGCCTCTTCTCTCACCCTCGTGGTGATGGATTCCATCAGGTTTGAGGTCTCGAAGTTGAAAGAACTTGTTTAGCAATCGAGCTAAAATAAACGTGTATAAACTACAAAAGTCTATAATTCAATGAAGTAAAATTTATTACACGCAATATTCACAAATTCCATCGAATACATCTTTTCAAAATGCGAGCTACAACAGTTTTGCATCCGTTGCTCATATCTATCCATGATTGGCTGATTAGTCACTTCAGCGCCAGAAATAAACTCTCCCAGAATATCCATGTAATTGTTTAACCCATTTCATTCTGGATGCATTTAAAGGCTTTTGCAAACAACATAGATCCAGATCGGCCGCAGCATGCTGATCAGGATCTATGTTGTTTGCGTGAGAAACCCCCGCTGCGTGCTGATCAGGATCTATGTTGTTTGCGTGAGAAACCCCCGCTGCGTGCTGATCAGGATCTATGTTGTTTGCGTGAGAAACCCCCGCTGTGTGCTGATCAGGATCTATGTTGTTTGCGTGAGAAACCCCCGCTGTGTGCTGATCAAAATCTATGTTGTTTGTGTGAGAAACCCCGCTGTGTGCTGATCAGGATCTATGTTGTTTGCTACATAGCCAAGTGTCTTAGCAAGATCATCTGAATAGCAAACAGCATAGAGCCTGATCAGACGACACGTTCCGTGGCGGTTGATCTGGCTCTATGTTCTTTGCAAATACTGTTTGAACGGTATCCCGAATGAAATGGGTTAATCTCTCATTTGGATGATATCTCCATATCAATGTACAGGAACTGACGGAATTGTATTACAAGTAAATAGGTAAGTCTGCTGATAATCCATTTCCATTTTTTCCGGATGTTTATAATAAAACGCTGCAATATTTATAAAAGATTATAAACTTCAAACGCACGTGTGATGATCGTTAAACGATCAACTGTTGCATCGGGCCACAGCTGACTCTTAACGGGGAAATACTATATATACAATTGTAATGAATATATCTTAAAGTAGCCGGATCTAAAATTCCAGTCTGGTGATTATTTTTTACAGGAACATACCGGTATCTATAATTATATAGTATATTTAATACTAGGAGAAATCTTTATCTACTATGAAAAACTCTCTAAACCGAAGACCTCCAAACTGTCCGTTCGGCCTAGAGTATAAATTTTCAGAAAAATTATTATTGCATTCATGCACATGCACACACATACGTGCACGCCACTCACGCACACCACACCACACCACACCACACCACACACACCACACACACCACACACACCACACAGACCACACGCACACACCACACACACCACACGCACGCACACACACCACACACGCACACACCACACCACACCAGCACGCGCACACACACACACACCACACCACACCCACCCACACCACACACGACCCACACACCACACAACCACACCAACACCCAGAAGACTGCTCGCGCAGCACGCACGCACTTATCGACACACACACGACCACACACACACACAACATACACACCATACCACACATACACACCAACACCACACACATACCACCACCAACACCACACAACACACACCACACACACACAACATCACACACACCATAACCACAAACCACACCTGACCACACCACGCGAACACCACACCACACATACACACACACACACCACACACACCACACCACACCACACACCACACGCGCGCGCACGCACGCACGCACGCACACACACACACACGCACACACCACACACACCATCAAAACATATTAAAGTATCAATGTTAATTATAGGAATCATGAAAATACTATAATTTATTATTTTAGCGTAAACATATTTTATGCATCAATATTTTCATCATTTGTAACATTTATATACAAGACCAGACGGATTCAATTGGAAGCTACACGTTCATTTAGAGTTTCCTCCATGCCATACATAATTTATACAACTATTTATTTATGTGACAAGTTAATTGCAATTATTGTTTTGTTTAATGTTCATGCATGAAATATAATTCCATCATCCACTTAACTCTTTAACACAATTCTAAGGAAATTCCAGGACATATTTCCATATAATATTCAGCTATAAATAAATAAAATAATTAATAAAGTGTTGTCTGCTAAAATTATTTGAAATATATACCCTTTATTTTACCCAGCATGCAAAGCTAAACAAATAACGTCTTATTTTATTGTCTGCTACAATTATTTGAAATATATACCCTTTATTTTACCCAGCATGCAAAGCTAAACAAATAACGTCTTATATTGTTGTCTGCTACAATTATTTGAAATATATACCCTTTATTTTACCCAGCATGCAAAGCTAAACAAATAACGTCTTATATTGTTGTCTGCTACAATTATTTGAAATATATACCCTTTATTTTACCCAGCATACAAAGCTAAACAAATAACATCTTATATTGTTGTCTGCTACAATTATTTGAAATATATACACTTTATTTTACCCAGCATGCAAAGAGTTAAATAAATAATGTCTTATTTTAGCCAGGAAAATGTTTTCAGTGACAGAAAACGAGCCTACTATTACAAGTTTAGCTGGCACTTACAGAGAATGTCGTAATTAGATGATGTCGTTCAGTTATTTTATTTATAACCGCGTTGTTGGATTTAGTCTGACAGCGTTCCTATTGGAGTAAAATCAAACATCAGGGGCTGGGAACCACACATGTGCTGGGAACCACATGTGTAAAGCGCCAGGGGGGTTTGAATCACATGTGTGCTGGGAACCACATATGTAAAGCGTCAGGGGCTGGGAACCACACATGTGCTGGGAACCACATATGTAAAGCATCAGGGTCTGGGAACCACACGTGTGCTGGGAACTACATGTGTAAAGCAGTAGGAATAAAATGTACCAGTTTACTTTATTCCAACCAGTGAAATAACACATTCTTTTGAATTTGTTCATAAATTTCTATATTTCAATGGCAGAGCATAAAACAACAAGGATATGCCACATAACTCTTGTTTCAGTAGCTATTAAGACCTACACCCCTACCATAAAGAATTCATTATGCCTATTCTTATTCTTGCACCAAACATTTCTTTGATAGAATTCCTTCAATAGAATTTCTTTGATAGAATCTTGATGAACAACACTACTAATGCAGGTTTCATCAATTCTTGGCATTTGCATAAAAGTGATTAGTATATAACAACATTTAAGCAGACCACTCCCATCTGTGATCACTGGAAACTGTTATAGCGCAGTGCATGGTAGCGCGTTCGCTTCAGGTGTGAGAGACCCGGAGTTTGTGCCAAGCTGTACAATTGTGCCCGGCCTTATAATTAGGCAAAACAATTAAATTCCACATTGCCACATTCCACTCCCTCATGGCGATGGATTCCAACAGGAATGAGGTCTCGAGAGCGATTAATTTAAAGTTGTAAAAACTTGTTTCCCAATCAAGCTAAATTAAAATTAATCTTCGGATCGTGGTGATCCATTAGTTTATTTAAATCAATAATAATATTTTTCTCCCTTCTTATTGTTAACTCTTTCAGAGCATGTGCAAACAACATAGATCCAGATCAGCCACGGTGTAATTCCGCATCTGATTAGGATCTATGTTGTTTGCTGTTCGGACAGGTGCTTCAGTTCCGTTGTTTGAAGAGCAATCAGCATACAGCCTGATCAAACGACACGTTCTGTTCTGTCTGATCGGGTTCTCTGCTATTTGCAAAGTCGCTTTTATGCGACATTGGCAGTGAAAGAGTTAATGGAGTGGTGTTTGCCCGTAGTAAGTAAATGCCCAATCTGACTTAAACCTGAGCATTGCAACCTCTGAAGCAGCCACAACCGTACATCCCTCTATCGATAGGCTGCTAATTAACCGAGCAGATAACAAATGTGTAATATTTTTCAATTTTGTTACACATTTTAAAAGAATCCAGACAATTTGAATGAAATGTGAAGCTTTCTTGGAAAAATAAGACAAATTTTGCACACTAGAGGTTGATAAACAAAATGGTTGAAGACAGGCTTAACTGAAGCTATATTCTCTGGGTTTTTTCCCCATTTAAAATATTTTATACATTTGTAATATGATTCCGCAAAGAACTGTCAATATTTCTCTCAATCATCAGTAATTGACAACAGAGAGTAATCATTTTGCAAATTATTCAAGATAATTAAAACCCATTAAAAAAAAAAAAATAGAAACCATTTTGCGAATTGTTCATTAATTCAGAGAAAGTGGGAATATTTAGACAGTGATCAGTAACTGTTGTCGATTACTATAAAAAACAAATAGCCAGAACAGGGAGATGATTATTGAGCCAGCTACTTTCCCGTCGTCCATCGGTGTAAAGCATATAACATACAGAATATTTGTTAAAAAACGTTTAATAATTTAAAATCAACACCTCTTTTAACATACTTCACTAAGCTTAGAACTAGAAACAAATTGAAATGGGAAACTGGAACAGAGTACCATGTAATCTTAGATTTTGTAACCATTGTATAAATGAAATAGGCCATGAATTCCATTATTTATTATCTGTTTCAAATTGGTTCACCCATCAGAGAGTATAAAATAGGAGAATTCTTAAACAGATAAAGCCCACAACCTGTTATTTATGAGTACAAACACTTAGGAAACTTAAATATAAGGGGCTCGTTCTGATATGGCCGGTTGGTGAGCCGCCAGCTAGTTAAATAATAGTTACCAATTGTCTACCAGCCTGGTGCCTTGGCCTACAAGCATAGGATTTGGGAAGTACTAATGTTCATAAAAAAGGATCTCATAAGTCAGCAATGGCTGGCCCTTTCAATAGGGGTGGCACGATAATAAACAAACACACTATAACAGTATCCTACATCACTATTTCTTCTTCGTTATCAGTCAGTTTTCTTCACTTAGACAATGACTAAGTCACATGGTCCAATGAAAAAGCCACATTTCTCGCTTCTAAATCATATAGACGCCACCTACTTATGTACGTTGTCTAAGTCAGATAGATCAATTCATTGACCAGTCTTAACAAAATATACACCTTGCTTCGCTCTGTGTATATTTCATTAAGACGGACCAATTCGTGATCTATCCTATACATATTGTTAGAAATAAAACACTTAAATATATTCAATAACAATATAATAGTGGTTCTTTCATTGTTTTGTTCTATTCAAGTGCAATAGTAACATTCATCTGTTTGTGTTTTATTGTAATACACACAGTGGCTATTGTTGGTTCATACACATTTTCTTTTAGCTTGCTTGCAAAATAAGTTCTTGCAAACATTAATATAATCAATATTGTGAAAACAGGATGGAATCACTAATACAAATTGATTTTAGTTTGATTGCGAAACAAGTTCTTACAACTTATATTAATCACTCTCAAGACCTCAATCCTGATGGAATCCATCGCCACAAGGGAGAGAGAAGATACAACGTGGAATTTAAATGTCTTGCATAAGGTCACAATCATAGGGGGGTCTTTCACACCTGAAGCGAATGCGCTACAACCGCGCTATCACGTCCTCTGCAAATTTTAGTATTACCAGGTATATTTCCACTAGATGAAAAAAAAACACGAAATGTGGTTTTAACCCATTTCATTCTGGATACATTTAAAGGCTTTCGCTAACAACATAGATCCAGATCAGCCACAGCATGACGATGCGTGCTGATCAGGATCTATGTTGTTTGCTACATAGCCAAGTGTCTTAGCAAAATCATCTGAATAGCAAACAGCATAGAGCCTGATCAGACAGCACGTTCCATGGCGGCTGATCTGGCTCTATGTTCTTTGCAAATACTGTTTGAACGGTATCCAGAATCAAATGGGTTAAGGAGCAATCAGGAAAGTGCACGGCTTCATTAATTCATTTTCTCGCCTCATTAGACAAACTGACAGATCATCTTCGAATCAATCATAATTTCGTTTGTATGGAGTCCCGTCATGGATGCGGAGACAATTTTCAGTCATTAGCTAGGTCAACTGTCTCCCTCCTCCTATTGGAAATCATTACGTATTATCAATGGTTTGCCAATAAATTACAATGATAGAGTACGTTCAGAACAAACACGTATCTGCAGCATATTTATGTTGTCCTGGAATTATCATTTCATCTGACTTTGTTCCGATGTCAGCATATTTTAATCACAGTACTCCCATAGGCATAAATGCAAAATGACGGTAATATCTAATATCGCTATGCATTAAACTATTATGGAGCATGGAGAAACGAAACTGCAGGTATCAACATTACAACATATGGGGAACATTTTGCGATTATTTACTTCACAAAGTGGATAGGTAATCTCCGGCAAGAGGTTTTTGTTTGCTTATTGGTTAGCAGATCTTTGAATTACGCAAAACGTTAGAAGAGTTAGTCTCTGGTGATGGACATAACCATTATATTTTAGTCCAGTGGTAACACGCTGGACTGGTAATCCAGGGATCGCAGGTTCGATCCCCGGTCTGACCCAAATAAAATTAAGTCTTTCAAATGGGAAGTTAAAACGAGGTCTCGTGTCGATGCTTACACCGTGCA
Organism: Archivesica marissinica; assembly: GCA_014843695.1. Taxonomy (NCBI): domain Eukaryota; kingdom Metazoa; phylum Mollusca; class Bivalvia; order Venerida; family Vesicomyidae; genus Archivesica; species Archivesica marissinica. The sequence continues at coordinate 27,450,959 of CM026398.1, forward strand.
CGTAAAAGAACCAGAGGAGACTCTGGAATGGGTCTCTGTGTGTATCATTCACTCTCCTCCAAAATCTAAAAAAACTAATCTCTTCAGGAGGCGTCGCTCATATGGGCAACCGGTAGCGACGATAAATAAAACACACACACTCCAGTTCACCTCCAAAATATAACTGCAGAAACTGGCTCCTTATCCAGGAGCGTATGGGTGCCCACATATCCAAGTACCCTACTTACTCGCCTATTTGAAGGCATTTTTATCACAAGATTATGGCCTCAATGTCGCTTCCCATTTTAAGTGATAAAAATGTATATTTTGTTCCGACTTTCCATTTTCTCAACCCGTCTTATACACTGGTCTATGCAAAATACTACTGATTTAAGATAAAAGTTGGGGGAGGCTTGTTTTAGTCGAGAACGTCTTATACGCGAGTATGTATGGTATATGAGAGTGTATGAGTGTTTTCTAATACTATCACACACAATTCACAACTTGATATTAAATAATACAAATTTATTTTAGATCGATTGCGAAACAAGTTCTTACAACTTATATTAATCACTCTCGAGACCTCATTCCTGATGGAATCCATCGTCACGAGGAGAGAGAAGAGACAACATGGAATTGCCTAAGGGCACACTCGCAATGGCTCCAGTGGGGCTCAAACACCCGGCCATTCGCACCTGAAACAAACGCGCTACCACTGCGCTATCACGACTTCCAACTTGATATTTCTCAGCTTTCTTTCTCAGCTTTCTTAGAACTGAACCCATTTGTACATTATACAATCCATCTAATTTTTCTAAGCAGCTCATTTCCAGTGTTTAGGTCAAACAGTCATCTCCAGCTCACTTCTAGGTGTTTAGGTTAACCAGTTATTGATGGGAATTCATTCTGAACAAAATCTTGGAAATAAATGCCTTATATTTAGTTATCTTTCTAATCATCTATTGTCTGCAATATTACAACATCAACTAGAAACACTTAGCCGACATTTACATGAAGGAATTCTAAAAGACAAGTCTCTTTCTCAAAATATCCCAACACAATTAATATGGTATCCATTTCTACATTAGTTTGAATTGTGTGTAAGTAAGTGTCACAAGCTAGGATAATACTATAGGAAAGATGCCGAAGAAAATAGTTTGGTCACGACAGAATCAACTGTCTAGTTTTCGGTGGCACGCCACCATCACATTCGATTCTTTTTTACTGAAATATCAGACGTCGACATTGTATAATTTTATTCAAAATGAATAGTGAAATGGTTATTTTTGTACGTAATTGGAAAGGATTTCAGGAGTTATTTCTTTATTTAAACCCTTAAAATATTGAATATATTGCAAGGATTGTGCAATTAATTAATCAACATTGATCAGGCGCATCTGATCAGGATCTATATTGTTTGCTAGTCAACGTCTGATCAGGATCTATATTGTTTGCTATTCCACATTTGCTCAGGATCTATATTGTTTGCTATTCCATGTCTGATCAGGATCTATATTGTTTGCTATTCCACATTTGCTCAGGATCTATATTGTTTGCTATTCCATGTCTGATCAGGATCTATATTGTTTGCTATTCCACATCTGATCAGACTAACATGTCTTCCACAAAACCAGCTGCAGGAAAGAATTTGACACCCATGGAGGTATTCAACCATTTTTCTCCCAACAAAACCTATCTTGTTAACAATCAGATCTATTTCAGTGAAAACAAAACTGTTGAAATGCTTACAAAGAGATAACAGATCTTGCTACCACCTGACTCTAGATGCATATCAGACACAGACTGGTTCCACTCCGAAGCATGGTTCCTAGCTGTATAACAACTTAATTGTTTTGGCAGACAAATTATGGTGGAAATCAATTTTTTCATTCCGTAGCTATCAGATTAATGCTATTGAGGACGTGTTATTTTCCTGATATATAATAGTTCTCAAGTACACATTCAGGTGCATCATCAAATGAAACTATTTTCTTGATAAGTATGTTACCGTCCATACTTGCCTATAAGACGTCCATACTTGCCTATAAGACGTCCATACTTGCCTATAAGACGTCCATACTTTCCATACTTGCCTATAAGACGTCCATACTTGCCTATAAGACGTCCATACGTGCCATACTTGCATATAAGACGTCCATACTTGCCTATAAGACGTCCATACTTGCATATAAGACGTCCATACTTGCCTATAAGACGTCCACACTTTCCATACTTGCCTATAAGACGTCCATACTTGCCTATAAGACGAGTGTTTTACAACAATGCTATGACCTCAGTGTCATAAAAAAAATATAATAAAAAAGAAATTTAATTTATTTGCAATCTATGTGTATAACAAGTACATAATCTAAACATATAAATATGATAAGAACTTTTTTTTTAATGTGATAACATTTTAATGGTATCCATAATTAAGTTTTTAGAAAAGAAATCACTCTGACACTGAACATTTCTTCAACTTGCACTGGCCAAACATGCAATTTATACATGGTCTGGTGTCCATTTTATCAAACCGTCTTATATACGAGTGCTATACGCTACATTCCGAGAAGTGTACCGCCAATGTCTCTAGAATCAGTCAACCATCCTCTATATACCAATTCTCACAAATGTCCACACATCCCCCCCCCCCGGATATTGTCACCGTGCCGGTTGTGCACTATCTGACTTAGAATGCACCAAGAGACATAACAGGATTGTATGAAACCTAATTACATGAATTCGTGCAAACATTTACCACCATTACACAAGGTGACTTAACAGGAATTATTCCTTATTTGATTATCATAAACACCGAGCATTCCAGGTGTCTCTATAATTAACTCTCTCTCTTTCTCTCTCTCTCTCTCACTCTCTACTCATTCAATTAATGCATACTTTAATGCTAACATACTTAAATAAGAAAGATGCATATAAATATAGATATAGATATATATCAGCCCCAATCCTGTTCTGGAGGTATTACTTACTCTTAAGCTGTCGGCTTGGTGATTTTCCTACAAATTCCCAGACACAATTAACAGTACTGGATATAATTATGTGATTTTGGAACATAAAAGTATGTATTATGCTGTTATTTAAATCTTCTTTTAAAAGTCTGTATTATGCTGGGGTTTTTTTAATCTTCTTTTAAAAGTCTGTATTATGCTGTTTTTTAATCTTCTTTTAAAAGTGTGTATTAAAAATGCTGTTTTTTTAATCTTCAAACGATTACAATAAAAAATGTATCCTAATGTTAACTTTGCAAACAACCATATACAAATAAATAAAATATCGATAAAGGGAGTTAATTTATTGAAATATTGGTGTGCGTGTGTGTGGTGGGGGTATTTATGCTGAAATGATTGGTTTGACCACTAAATAAAAATATAAATTGGAATGAATGATCGATCAGGATCTATGTTGTTTGCTATTCAGCCAAGTCTCTTAGCTTCACTATCCTAATAGCAAATAGCATAGATCCAGATCAGTCTTACCATTAATGTTCTGTACCAATTCAAATAGAAATATGCATACGTTAAAGTTTAATTTACAATTTATAACGATTATTCTCTCAACCAATCAGAATACTTCCAGGTGTTATTACACGTGTGTACATATAAGAAAATATGAGATGACTGTATTACACTGAATACAAGCAAAGTTATGTGATCAAAGCATTTAGACCTGGAACACTTTCTTCCAGTCCACATCTACAAGACTTGGCATTAATCATCAAATCCAACATTGCATCTCTCCTCAAACAACTGCATGGAATGCAGGAAGAATGGTTAAGTGTCTGTGATCTGGAACCCAGACAAACTTGGCTGATTGTTTGTCTTGCCTGATCCTGACATTGATTGCTTTTCTTTTCTCAGTCCTCACTGTTGTGAACTACTAGTCTCGTTTAGATTTTGTTTTCCTGAAGAGACCATTATTAAAGTCCACTTTTATTAAAATCCACATCACTGCTAATTTTTCGTTTTTGTCTGTATCATTGCACTATCCTCCAAAAATCTAAATCTCTTCCAGCTTGACCCTAATAAACTTAACAGACTTTCAGATTGTAATTTAAACCGAGGTCTCGTGTCAGTGCTTTACATCGTGCATGCAACAGAATGAGAGGAGATTCTGAAATGGGTCTCTGTTTGTATCAGTGCACTATGTAAAGCACTATGTAATGAACCCGAAGTAATAAAATTTAAAGCACTATGTATCAGATATTAAGAGAAGTTGAGATATCTGAAAGGGCTTAAAGGATGCAGGAAAAAATACAAAAAACCATGAATAATGTAATGTGGTTTCTATAGATTTAATTGCATTGTCAATCAACAGAATACTGGTACAAGACATATTGTTTTATTTGGTTAGGTTGCACACTACTTGTATTTAGTTTTATTTAGTACACTATATTATACAGACGGATCTGTAGCCCAGTGATAAAACACTGGACTGGTAATCCAGGGATCGCAGGTTCGATCCCCCGTCTGACCCTTATAAAATTAACAGTCTTTCAGATGGGACGTTAAACCGAGGTCTCGTCTCGGTGCTTTACACCGTGCACCGGAGGAGACTATGGACTGGGTCTCTGTCTGTATCATTGCACTATCCTCCAAAAATCTAAAATGACTAATCTCTTCAGGAGGCGTCGCTCATATGGGCAACCGGTAGCGACGATAAATAAATGTAAAACACACATACACTATATTAGATTTATGTGAAATAAGTTGGGAATTTGAATAGGGCAGACCATTTATTTTTATTTCCCTCGCAATTAGCTTCAAATGCCTCCCTAGCAATCTTACCTGCGATGTTGTCAGAATCCATATTCACTAGATGATTAATTAATACAGCTTGCAGTGATGTAGACCTGGCCTGGAGGTTATAAAACTGTTCTCCAATCTCAAAACTCCGTCTCAATCGTCTGATTGGTTCAGCTGACAGTAACACTCAGAATCAACCAATCAAATCACTTGAGTTTGAGATCTGAGAAAAGTTTTATAACCTCAGGCCATGTGTTCTTGTTCTCCGCTACCCTAAGTATGCTATATTGTACCATATATGGATGGTTGCATGTTATAGTGTGCACTATAGAATTGAGATCACTGTGTTCGTTACTCTTGCAGAAGCCCTATGTTGCATATTCATAATTGTACCGTATATGGTTGCACAGCATTCAGCGTGTTATAGAATTAGGATCAGTGCATTAACCTTGCAGAAGCCCTATCTTGCATATCCATAATTGTACCGTATATGGTTGCATGGCATTTCGTGTGTTATATAATACGGTACTCCACCGTTACACTTGCCGCCACCATATGTTACCTATTCATTGTGTCGTTTAAGGATTGCATGGCATTGTGTGAATAGAATCATAGAATTGAGATCACTGCATTACCTGACCATAAGAGGCCTGACCGCATGGTTTTGCAGAATTTCAATGATTCGATCCAAAATGTCAGAACGGTCAATTTGGTTATGTACGTATTGCTTAGTTTTATCTTGATGTATATGAGATGTGAAACACAAATGTTTGGCACCAGTGATAAAGACGCAATATTAAACATGCAAGAAGGAGGAATTCATCGTTAATTGTTAATTACTAGTGAAAAAACGAACCACCCACACACAATCACAAATTGATGCTAATTATAACTTCAGTGATGTTTGTTCACAGAAAGTTGTAGAAAAATGGTAATAAAATGGGGGGGGGGGGAATATGATTTTGCACAGAATAATGGTCACTTGTATGTCTTCAGTGATTCTCTGATTGGATCATGATTGCTTCAGGTTTCAACTGTGCACTGTACTATACTTTATATTAGACCTTTATAATGGTCACTGGTATGTCTTCAGTGATTTCTCCGACTTATTATATCATAATTGCTTCAGGTTTCAACTGTGCACTTTATACTTATAGTAGACCGTTCAACATTGAGGTCATCACCCCCCCCCCACCCAGACTGTACCTATCTACAATTTACATAGATAATAGCCTATATATATATAGTATTGAAATGTTTCTTATTATTCTGGTGTTATCTCTTGTTTCATGTTCAGGCGTGTAACTAGCGGTTTATTGAATTTGTGTGCCCGACTAATAAATTAAGTACCAAAGTATGCGTATTTGCTAGTATCCCAGCAACGCATTTAAATTTACGTCTTGGATGTTCAAATTTCGATATTTTCAGAGATATGAATTTGACTTTTTATGTTGTGCACAATGTATGTGACTTCCAAGTTGACAACCCAATTCTTTGTCATATCCCCCTCACCCCCATACAGTTTGTATTATATTTTTGGGTTTATTTTTAAAATTTTCCTAGACAATCTGCAGGCCTGGGCCTTCAGGGCCTTATAGTAGCTACATGCCTATCCACTCCTACATGGCAATGTTTCGTTGTACCAAAATAGACGAAACAAACAATTGTGTGTGTATGTGTGTTTTACGTTTATTTATCGTTGCCAACGGTTGCCCATATGAGCGATGCCTCCTATAGAGATTAGTCATTTTAGATTTTTGGAGGATAGTGCAATGATACAAACAGAGACCCATTCCAGAGTCTCCTCTGGTTCTTTTACGTGCACAGTGTACAGCACCAACACGAGACCTTGGTTTAAAGTCCCATATTAAACACTTTTAATTTTATTAGGGTCAGACGGGGGATCGAACCTGCGATCCCTGGATTACCAGTCCAGCGTGTTACCACTGGACTACAGATAATGTCTGTTCTTAAAATTCTCTTACTATGGGTTCATTACATAGTGCTTTAAATTCTACAGATATGTCTGTTCTTAAAATTCTATTACTTTGGGTTCATTACATAGTGCTTTAAATTCTATTACTTTGGGGTCATTATTTTGACATCATTTGCTGAATGTAGAAAGCTAGCTCTCCCTAAAGGAACACAATTTGCAGAAAGAAAACCCCAACAGTAATCTTACAAGAATGGTTTAAGAGCATATCCATTTAATTACTCTATATGTTGAATAAATTGGAAGGAGTGTGAATTCTACATAGATCAGGATTATATGTTTGCTGTATCTATGTTATTCAGCCATGTGTTTTTTTAAGCTCCTGGTGACTATCCGAATACCAAACAGCATAGAGCCTGATCAGACGACAGACGGCATGCTCTGTACCATCTGATCTGGCTCTATGCTATTTGCAACAATCATACCCTACCCACCCCGATAGCTGTGCAATTAAAGAAGCATTGGCCAGCAAGGCAAGTAGCAGTATCAAAAACACATTCATAATAAGTGACAAAAAAACTCAGCCATGGTCATTTTAAAGTCATTTTATTTTTGAATGTAAAAATGAAGAAATTTAGAGTATACTAATTACCTTTAGCTCGATTACAAAACAAGTTCTTACAACATATATTAATCACTCTCGAGACCTTATTCCTGATGGAATCAATCGCCACGAGGGAGAGATAGAAGGCATGTGGAATTTAAATGCCTTGCCTAAGAGCAGAAATCATAATGGCTACAGTGGGGGTTCGGACCCCCGGGCCTTTCTCACCTGAAGCGAAAGCATTACCACTGCGCTATCACGACTTCCATGAAGAAATCTAGCCAGGATTGTGCAAGTAATAGATTCCCATCCATTAGATTACAGAAGAAACAATACATTCCCCTTCAAATCTAATGTCTCTAATGGAAAATTAATGCAATTTTGTCAGCTCAATAAAATTGGTTGGACTGGATCATTACTTGGTTAAAAGGTTCATGTGAGAAATAATAAATGTATTTAGGTTTAACAATTTATCTCCATGCTTCAAATCATTTGTGTATTCAATTGATATGGCAATCCCACTAGGGATAAACATGATCCAAGTCTCTATCTGCTAATAAGCTGTTCACAGAATCCAAATACTAAACAAGAACAACAGAGGCTGATAATCAATTTGAAAAGAGGCAATTTATAAAGCTCCAAACAACAATATGGCATTACAGCATAGCCATGGTTAGCTTGGCTGGTTTTGGTAAGGTGGTGTTATCATCACCATGGCTTTGTTGGCATCTGTATAATATTATAGCGTATGCTAGTTGAGAGTCATTTTTTTTCCAGTGTTATGGCCTCTGTCTGTATAATTGCACTATCCTCCAAAATCTAAAATGACTAACTCTTCAGGAAGCGTCACTCATATGGGCAACCGGTAGCGAATCTTCAGGAGGCGTTGCTCATATGGGCGACCGGTAGCGAATCTTCAGGAGGCGTTGCTCATATGGGCAACCGGTAGAGACAATAAATAGATGTAAAAAACCCAAACCCAAGTGTCATGGCTTTTTTGCATCTGTATATACCGACAGTTGGCTGAAAAGTTAAGTGATAGTCATGGCTTCATCACATGACAGATTGATCTAATATTTCACATACAATAAACCTGTTCACAACACTCCACATTAACAGGATAATTGTGTTTTTACCACATGCTTATCAACCAAACCAGTGGCACACACTGGTGTATTCTGACTTTTTTATGTTGTGACAAACCCATTTCTTCATAGCAGTCAACTATATCAGTATTGGCTATTAATTTTGGCAATGCTTAGAGATGACAACGCTTAGAGTTGAGGCCCACACAGCATAACCACAATTGTTGTAATTTGGTGCCAAAAATCACTGAACCTTGTTCTCACATTTCAATCACATCAAAATATGAAAACAAGATATCGATGAATGGTACAGTAAAAACCAATCCTTCAAGAGGTACAGTAAAAACCAATCATTCAAGAGGTAGAGTAAATACCAATCCTTCAAGAGGTACAGTAAATACCAATCCTTCAAGAGGTACAGTAAATACCAATAATTCAAGAGGTACAGTAAAAACCAATCATTCAAGAGGTACAGTAAAAACCAATCCTTCAAGAGGTACAGTAAAAACCAATCCTTGAGACAAAATCTGTACAAATAATATTAAGGGGTGAAAATAATCTATTTCGATACAATTATGAATCCTTCCCACATCACCCCTACTGTTCTCGATAACTATGTAGTCAAGAAACAACTGGAAAAATCTCATTTCAGACACTGCCACATAAAGTATGGGCATACTGCCTAGTCTAGTGCCAATTTCATGGCATCTGTGTCCACCATTGACATATTTATGGTCAAGTGGAGAGGAATGTCTCCTTCATTTACTCCTAAAGCATTCGACTGTACGCCAATTCTTTCCTGCGCAGCTAATGAAGTCTTTTACTGATATAAACAGCCCCAGGGAAAGTAGGTTTAGCATACTTTTCGGTACTTTCGACATTGTAAGAATGAGGGTGAAATCTGGCATCAGTATTTAAGGTAATGAAGTCTTAAATAAACAGCCCACGGACATTCGTTTCAGTGGTTACATTAAGTGCGTTTGGAAATTGTTTCTTCGGGATGAAACTGCTATCTACATTTATATAATGGTTGCAATATATACAATACAATTATACGGTTTTACAATATAACTATTCAGACTGCAATGCAGTACTAGATGGGTCGTAATTATGCGCCTGTTTTAGGTGTTAGGATGGATGTTGTAAATGGCATCCTGTAATGAATACATCATGAACGGTGGTGAGATATAGTGAGACGGGGGGGGGATGCATTAGGGTTGTGTAGAACCAAAGGAATTATTCTAGGAGAGAACTGGAAAATGCAAATATGCATTCAATGAGATTGTGTGAATTATCATGAGCTACAGAGAATTTTAAAGCGATTAAAAAGAGAAATGGAAAAGTGCCATCATTTTTATGCACTCAGCAGGAGATTTTCGTTTCCTGTGAGATGGCAAACTGGCAGCCAATCACAGGCTGCTATGTGCTCGCTAGAAAATAATAATTGAGACAAATTAATTATTATGTGCTATAACATTCACTATAGGACGGTATGATCGATTCTGTTAATTTGATATCATGTGCCCTCACATGCCAACATGACAGGCTTTCACTGTCACTTTATTATATTACTATATTTAATCAAATCAAACCAAATGCCTCCATTGTTTCTATTTTCAGTCTTTTCAACAAGACAACTGAGAATCATTGCCGTGGAAACCTAGGATTCTTCTAAAGATTTAACAGAACCGTGACAACTCTTTGCTTAGAGTCCATTGGAGAACAATTCCAATCAATTCTATAGAATCCTACATTATGGATGCCGGAACAAGTGCAATGGACTAAAAAGAAGTTTGGAATAAAAATCTTACTTACATCAAGTTGCATATTTTTATGAATACGTTGGATTACTTATTGTGTGTATATTTGGAGTTAATACCTGTTAACCCACAATATAACTACTGTATATAGCCTAGCAACACTTGAGCTGTACTAGAAGGCTAGAGCAACGAGAAGAGCACCCTCAAAGAATTGATCATATGTTATTTCTGTGATATGTCATGCTGCCATTGTATTTAATACTGTGACAATTATTGAAGTGCCTTTGCCTTATAAATCAATTACACATAACTGGCACTGACTCTCGATTGGTCAAGCGCTGAGCTTTGTAAACAAAATTAATGTGTTCCTGAAATATCTGCTGAACAGAGGAAGTCCCAGCAAGGCCATTTAACAGTTGTGTCAATAACAGAATATGAATCAAGTTGATCTCTGCAGAACAACTTGATTGGAAAGTTCTTTCAAAGGTGGAAATTGGATAATGCAAGGAACAGCTAGTGTGGTAAACATTTGACCAGCAATTCAGCAGCAAGCAATGTGAAACAGAAACCTCCCATGTGCTTTGTAAAATGCCAATAAGGCTATTTTAGTGAGCCTGTGCCAGTATAATACAATACCTACTCTGGAGGGAGAACGGTTAGGATAACACAGACATTGTTGGACTGATCCAGTCGCATTTGCACAAAAAACTAGTGATTAAGTCAAAATAATGAAAAATATATAAAACAGGAGGCTAAACTACAAATGTGTATTCATGTACTACTATTGCAGGTATATTAAGGCGTGGAATACATATTCGGATATTATTTAGCAGTCTTTTGAAAAATAACAAATAAAGATGGCCACCATTCTATCTGCTGCCAACGTGACCATGTCTATGATCATCAACAGCACGGTGGCGGCTGACGATCCACTGATAACCACAAATAGGTACAGTCCCATGGAAGAAACATCAATGATGGCCTTCCAGGAAAGCTACGGAAAAGTGCACGGATATATCAGCAATATTGTTTGCGTATTCGGAGTGTTATCAAATATTCTTAATGCTATTGTACTCACCCGGCGTCACATGATTACGCCGACAAACTGTATACTGACGGCTCTCGCGATCGCCGACTTCCTGACAATGCTGACGTACCTGGTCTACGCGACCTATTTCTACATTGCAAAAGAGCCCAAACCGGAAGCCAATCATTCGCAAGGTTGGATGTACTTTATTCTTGTGCACAATCATTTTATTATCACGTGTCATAATATGGCAATGTGGTTTACGGTGTCTCTGGCAGTGTTCCGCTACATATTTGTCTGCCATCACGTGATCGGTAATCGATTGTGTAGCCTTAGTCGAGCGATTCTTACGATTACAATTATTGTGATCTCGACAATTCTTGTGTGCATACCGAATTACTTTCTGTACCAAGTTGTCAAGCTGAGCGACATCGTACCCCGCAACGTCAGTGGTTACTGGATTGTTGACTCGGAGTATGTTAAAGAACACGACTTCTACAAAGTGTCTATATTTTGGTTCTTCGGAGTAATCATGAAAGTTGCTCCGTGCATTTTATTAACTCTACTAAGCAGTATGATCATTCTGACGATGCATCAGGCGAGCAAACGCCGAGTGCGTCTTCTTCAGCAAACAAGATCGTCCGATCATGACGTCAATCATGAGCATAACCGCACTACATGGATGCTCGTTTCCGTCGTCCTGTTTTTTGTGTTCACTGAAATGCCGCAAGGAATCCTTGCAATGATAAGTGGCCTCAACGATCACTTCTTCGAGGAAATCTATTCAAATCTCGGAGACGTATTAGATCTTTTGGTCTTGCTCAATTCGGCAGTCAACTTTATCCTGTACTGTATCATGAGCCAGCAGTTTAGAGATACCTTCAAGAACCTGTTTGTGGTTCACTGGATGTGTCGGACTCCGCAGTACGGGAAGGTCAACGGTCATCATCAGAACGGTGTTTCAACCTTCTCTACAGCCAGAACTGAAGTAACTATGTTATAGACAGGACAAAAAAAAAATGACCGCTAAAAAAGCGGTTAATTATTGTTGATTATACTAAATTCTCAAAGTAACTATGATGTAAATAGGATGAAAAAACATTGATTGCTTAACCCTTTCAACCCCAAGTAACTGACATGGACTGGTCCATGATATTTTTAGACCAATAAATTAATAACAAAATTACATTTGGATCAGTTCATTTATCAAAATGGGTAATTTTATCTAAAAATAGTAATAATTATTACTGGCAAAAAAGTGCAGATCCTGAGACGGCTCGTTACGAGCCGGCTCATCTGGATCTACACTTTTCATAAGCCTATTTAGAGGCCTGTGGGGTTGAAAGGGTTAAAAATGGTTTTAATTACTTGCGATTATTTGATTAGTAAATTCTCTGTCAAAGTATGTATTCCCAGTGTTCAAGATTGGGATATTTTCAAGAGTGTCAGATTTTCAAGTTTCCCCCAGGATTATAAATTCTAGCAGTAAAACTGATAAGAGCATGCTGACAATGTAAGTATTACACAGAAGATTGTGGGGCGGGGCCTTCATGAATTATTGACCTCACGAATAATCACGTCCAGTTAGGAGATACATGTTAAAACATGATCTCGTGAATTTATCTCAATCAATTACTGTCTATGTCCTATCTATCATAATTATATGCTGTATTTATGGGAATTAATTTTCATTAGTATTACAAAGTCAAATTGTTTGTTGGCCTGAGTTATCATTTTCATCCATAATAATGAACCCAATTATCATTTTTGACCCAGATCAAGTTATCAACTTTGACCCAGTTATCATGCAGTTTTGACACAGTAATTATTATTTACACCGGCCCAGTTATCGCTATTGACACCAAACCAGTTATCATTTTTGACAAGTTATCATTTTTGACAAGGGTTATCAGTTTTGACCCAATTATTACCGAGTGAATCACACGAAAGCTTTACTGCAGAAACAAAGGCTTATATTGTACAAATAAATGACACATATAATGGCTTTGGAATGTTACAAAACTGTAAACAGCAGTAAATAATTAACCCTTAAAATGCTGAATAAATTGGAATGAATGTGCAAACAATATAGATCCAGATCAGCTGCGGTGTAACACAGCATCTGATTAGGATCTATGTTGTTTGCTATTCAGCCAAGTGTTTTAACTCCACTATTCGATTGGCAAACAGTAGAGAGCCTGATTAGATGGCATTTTCCATGCCATATGATCTAGCTCAATTCTGTTACCAAAAAACGAATATACTTGTTTCGAGCACAGTAGCTAAGTTTGTAAAATTTAACTAATATTTTATTGGCAACATTTTGTAATGGTAAACTTTGTAAATATTTTGTATATAATTAATGTAGTATATATTAAAAATCACTGTAATGTTTTTCACAAACGTAGTTGATAATTTGCTGTGATATTATTATATATAATCATGTTTACGTGCAGTATTCCCCTGTTTCTGTCACGTATTGTGTTAATTAATTAATTAAAAATGTTTTAAAAGGCCTAACTTAACGCAACGATAAAATTCAATATTGAAAAAGCACGGAGAACTGAGAGCGAGAGAAAAAAATCCAATACAGACTCGTGCGAGTTACGTTCCGTCAAATGAGGTTTTCACAATTCATGTTTTGTACGAGTATGGGATTTAAAGAAGTTGTCACTTATAGAAGGTGCAAAATGACATCTCGGCAGCACAATATCTCGACATACAAACCTCATAACAATAATTAACTATAATTAACAAAATAAAGTCGTGATAGTGCAGTGGTAGTGTATTCGGCGGTTCAGGTGCGATAGGTTTCGGAGTTTGCGCCCTGCGTGAGCTGCTACGATTGCGCCCTTAGGCAAGCAAGGCATTTAAATTCCAAATGCCTCTTCTCTCTCCCTCGTGGCGATGGATGCCATCAGGAATGAGGTCTCGAGAGTGATTAATATAAGTTGTAAGAACAAGTTTCGCAATCGAGCTCAAATAAATTTGTATACACTAAATAAACTATAATTAACAAAATAATGAAAATAATTAGTTTGACAAAAAAGAAGGATTGGTCTTAACATGAAGTATTACTCGGTGTGTACCTCAAGGATTACAAAAATATGTCTCCTTATGAAGTAGAAACATGTGCATCAGTCGCCAAGAATCATGCGCAGAAAATGAAAGGTCCGGAGTTCGAAACCCGCTGGAGCTGTTACGATTGTGCCCTTAGGCAAGCAAGACATTTAATTTCCACGTTGCCTCTTCTCTCTCTGCCTTGTGGCGATGGATTCCATCAGGAATTAGGTCTCGAGAGTGATTAATATAAGTTGTAAGAACTTGTTTCACAATCGAGCTAAAATAAATTGACGTGTTATATACAATGATAGAAGTTTCTGGCAACAATGCTTTCGCCTTTCTTTTTGCATTGCCTAACACTGCTTTTAACACAGTTCATTCTGGATACATTTAAAGGCTTTTGCAAACAACATAGATCCAGATCAGCCGCAGCATAAAGTGTCTTAGCAAGATCATCTGAATAGCAAACAGCATACAGCCTGATCAGACGGCACGTTCCATGGCGGCTGATCTGGCTCTATGTTCTTTGCAAATACTGGTTGAACGGTATCCAGAATTAAATGGGTTAATTAACTTACCTCCTGATATGCATGCTGTGTGTGGGCGAAATACCCTGGAGTCAGGGGGTAATGCTTCTGGGGGTAGGAAATATGCATGTTTCGGAAAGGGGTGAGACATGTTGCAAACAAATTGATTCCAAGGAAACATTAGACAGACAAATTAATTTCCTCATGCAGTGTGCAGATATCATAGCAGATATGCAGACAGTAGATACTGCAGAACCATGTCAATAATGCTAGTCTATATATATCATGTAACTCAATAATTGATTGTCCGATTGCTGCAACTAGTGGTAATAGCATATTTACAGTGGTTATAGCACACATACAGTGGTTATAGCACACTTACAGTGGTTATAGCATACTTACAGTGGTTATAGCACACTAACAGTGGTTATAGCACACATACAGTGGTCATAGCACACATACAGTGGTTATAGCACACATAAGGTGGTTATAGCACACATACAGTGGTTATAGCACACATACAGTGGTTATAGCACACTTATAGTGGTTATAGCACACTTACATTGGTTATAGCACACTTACAGTGGTCATAGCACACTTGCACACTTCCAGTGGTTATAGCACACACACAGTAGTTATAGCACACTTACAGTGGTTATAGCACACTTGCACGCATACAGCGGTTATAGCACACTTACAGTGGTTATAGCACACCTACAGTGCTTATAGCACATATACAGTAGTTATAGCACACTTACAGTGGTCATAGCACACATACAGTAGTTATAGCACACTTACACACTTCCAGTGGTTATAGCACACTTCCAGTGGTCATAGCAAACATACAGTAGTTATAGCACACTTACAGTGGTTATAGCAAACATACAGTAGTTATAGCACACTTACACACTTCCAGTGGTTATAGCAAACATACAGTAGTTATAGCACACTTACAGTGGTTATAGCACACCTACAGTGCTTATAGCACACTTACAGTAGTTATAGCACACTTACACACTTCCAGTGGTTATAGCAAACATACAGTAGTTATAGCACACTTACAGTGGTTATAGCACACATACAGTAGTTATAGCACACTTACACACTTCCAGTGGTTATAGCACACGTACAGTGGTTATAGCAAACATACAGTAGTTATAGCACACTTACAGTAGCACACTTACAGTAGTTATAGCACACTTACAGTAGTTATAGCACACTTACAGTAGCACACTTACAGTAGTTATAGCACACTTACAGTAGTTATAGCATAGCACACTTACATTAGTTATAGCACACTTACAGTAGTTATAGCACGCTTACAGTAGTTATAGCACACTTACAGTGGTTATAGCACACTTACAGTAGTTATAGCACACTTAAAGTAGTTATAGCACACTTACAGTAGTTATAGCACACTTACAGTGGTTATAGCACACTTACAGTAGTCATAGCACACTTACAGTAGTTATAGCACACTTACAGTAGTTATAGCACACTTACAGTGGTTATAGCACACTTACAATAGTCATAGCACACTTACAGTAGTTATAGCACACTTACAGTGATTATAGCACACTTACAATAGTTATAGCACACTTACAGTAGTTATAGCATGCTTACAGTAGTTATAGCACACTTACAGTGGTTATAGCACACTTAAAGTAGTTATAGCACACTTACAGTAGTTATAGCACACTTACAGTAGTTATAGCACGCTTACAGTAGTTATAGCACACTTACAGTGGTTATAGCACACTTACAGTAGTTATAGCACACTTACAGTAGTTATAGCACACTTACAGTAGTTATAGCACACTTACAGTGGTTATAGCACACTTACAGTAGTAATAGCACACTTACAGTAGTTATAGCACACTTACAGTAGTTATAGCACACTTACAGTGGTTATAGCACACTTACAATAGTCATAGCACACTTACAGTAGTTATAGCACACTTACAATAGTTATAGCACACTTACAGTAGTTATAGCATGCTTACAGTAGTTATAGCACACTTACAGTGGTTATAGCACACTTACAGTAGTTATAGCACACTTACAGTAGTTATAGCACACTTACAGTGGTTATAGCACACTTACAATAGTTATAGCACACTTACAGTGGTTATAGCACACTTACAGTGGTTATAGCACACACATACAGTAGTTATAGCACACTTACAGTGGTTATAGCACACTTCCAGTGGTTATAGCACACTTACAGTGGCTAACACGCTCACTCTTCACCAATGTATGCTTGGGTTTGATCCTCTACTTAGGGGTATGCAAGATGGTAGCTAGATCTGACTCTAATGGTCAAGAATAGGTTTCTATGGGGGGAGACGAGAGGAGATGGAGGAGGAGTGGGGACTGTATGGGTGTGGTCTTCTTTTGTCCAAACTTTACCCAAGTATTATCTATATGATAATAATAAATAATAATAAATAATACTATGAGGTTTACTCAAAAACCTGAAGAGTTAAAATAATACTCTGTATTTAATTCCCATCCTCTCCTTTAAAATAATACTCTGTATTTAATTCCCTATCATGTGTGGCAAATGGTCACTTGCAAGGTGTCATAATGTGTTGTTGTAAGGGAGGCAAAATGTGTTTGTGGTGCAATATTACAATCTTATTTACAATATGAAGGCTAGCTGGTTCCATGAATTCTCCTATACTTGGATAAATGATTCCAGCACTGATTGTCTGGAATATCTCCAACAAATACACACCATACTTTCCATAAAGGCCTCATGTTCTATTCATTTCCGTCACTCAAGCTTGCGTTTTTTGGTGCCGTTTCTTCATAAAAGCACAATGTCTGCTGGGTATTAATTCATCGTTATGTCAACTTACGATCACTTATATGACGGGTGTTATATCCCCAAACTGCAATAACTCGAGATACGACGGGCAACGCGAGTATTATATTAAAGACATTATCCCACCCTCAAAATGACACAATTTTTAACATGTTATGGAAGAAAAGCAAGAATCAAGAAAAAGAGTTTTGCAGGTTAATACGCTGGTGTACCATAGAGATGCAGGTTAATACGCTGGTGTACCATAGAGATGCAGGTTAATACGCTGGTGTACTATAGAGATGTAGGTTAATATGCTGGTGTACTATAGAGATGCAGGTTAATATGGTGGTGTACTATAGAGATGCAGGTTAATACGCTGGTGTACTATAGAGATGCAGGTTAATATGCTGGTGTACTATAGAGATGCAGGTTAATATGCTGGTGTACTATAGAGATGCAGGTTAATATGCTGGTGTACTATAGAGATGCAGGTTAATATGGTGGTGTACTATAGAGATGCAGGTTAATACGCTGGTGTACTATAGAGATGCAGGTTAATACGCTGGTGTACCATAGAGATGTAGGTTAATAGGCTGGTATACCATAGAGATGTAGGTTAATACGCTGGTATACCATAGAGATGTAGGTTACTATGCTTGTGTACCATACAGACATAGGACGCTGGTGTCATTGAGATAGATAGATAGATAGATATATACTGTGAGTTTAGGGTCATGTTATTTCCTTGGGTATGTTATATGCCTGGTCATCAATGAGTTTAGGATTTTCAGAACTAAGACTTTTGCAAGAGGCCAGAATCATCTATAAATTTGTATGGGAAATTATTTTTTCTAAAATTAAAACAAAAATGAAAACACTCCAGATAATATCATATTATTATGTTAACCAGAAGTTTATTATTTTAACCCATTCAACACCAAGTAACTCACATGGACTGGTCCATGATATTCATAAACCAATAAATGAATCAGAAAATCACATTTGGACAAGTTCATTTATCAAAATGGGTAATTATGTCTAACAATAGTCATATCACTTGCAAAAAGTGCAGATCCTGATGAGACGGCTCGTCACGAGCCGGCTCATCTGGATCTACACTTGTTGTAAGCCTATTTAGAGGTCTGTGGTGTTGAAAGGGTTAATAGTACTTTTTTGAACTAATCAAATTTTTCTTTATATTAAAATGCATTAATAATTTTATTTTCATGATTCCATCAAATTTGAGAAGAACACAATAGAATAATTTGTATGATTTCTATTTTAATTATTAATAATGCACACATGCACATACATGTACAGTCAAACATCATTCTACCTTTAATAATTTGAACAAGGATTGTGTGTTTTACGTTTATGTATTATCACTACCAGTTGCCCATATCAGCAACGCCTCCTGAAGAGATAAGTAATTTTAGATTTTTGAAGGATAGTGCAATGATACAGACAGAGACCCATTCCAGAGTCTCCTCTGGTTCTTTTACGTGCACAGTGTACAGCACCGACACAAGACCTCGGTTTAAAGTCCCATCTGAAAGAATGTTAATTTTATTAGGGTCAGATGGGGGGATTGAACCTGCGATCCCTGGATTACCAGTCCAGCGTGTTCCACTGGACTACAGATCCATCATTCTACCAATAAAGTTAATAATTTGAACAAGGATAACTGGAACTATTGAACCAGATTGCTGGACCCGGGAGATCAATTAGTACTATTCATTAGCATATTTAGCTTACAATCAGCTGTGTGTGGCATGCAATGTTGACAAAAGTATCCCCACCTGATTGCCAGGTATTATCAAAGTGATTGCCAGGTATTATCAAAGTGATTGCCAGGTATTATCAAAGTGATTGACAGGTATTATCAAAGTGATTGACAGGTATTATCAAAGTGATTGACAGGTATTATCAAAGTGATTGACAGGTATTATCAAAGTGATTGACAGGTATTATCAAAGTGATTGACAGGTATTATCAAAGTGATTGACAGGTATTATCAAATTGATTGACAGGTATTATCAAATTGATTGACAGGTATTATCAAAGTGATTGACAGGTATTATCAAAGTGATTGACAGGTATTATCAAAGTGATTGACAGGTATTATCAAAGTGATTGACAGGTATTATCAAAGTGATTGACAGGTATTATCAAATTGATTGACAGGTATTATCAAATTGATTGACAGGTATTATCAAATTGATTGACAGGTATATTACCAAATCGACAATCATTAATTTAAATTATTATCCCATTTTTATCCACGTTTTGAAATCGGAATGCGACATAAGTATGCAAAGAAGAAAAGCATTACACACTAATTGAGGTAAACATGTCTAGTTAGAGCATCTCAATATACCTGTAAGCCTGGTTCTACACACTAATTGAGGTAAACATGTCCAGTTAGAGCATCTCAATACACGTAAGCCTGGTTCTCCAATAATATGATTATCAAAATAAAATTTCAAACGTTATAATATTATCACAGTCTAATATTTAGCATTATTCCTGGCAATATCCCTACATTGCCTCCTGGCAATCCATCACATTGCTCAAGGCAATCCTCTACATTGCCTCCTGGCAAGATCCCACATTGCCTCCTGGCAAGACCACACATTGGTTCCTGGCAACATCCCACACTGCCTACTGGCAACACTCCACACTGCCTCCTGGCAACACGCCACATCGCCTCCTGGCAACACTCCACATCGCCTCCTGGCAACATTCCACATCACCTCCTGGCAACACCCCACATCACCTCCTGGCAACACCCCACATCACCTCCTGCCAACACTCCACATCGCCTCCTGGCAACACCCCACATCACCTCCTGGCAACACTACACACTGCCTCCTGGCAACACGC
The DNA here is from genome assembly GCA_014843695.1 of Archivesica marissinica. Taxonomy (NCBI): domain Eukaryota; kingdom Metazoa; phylum Mollusca; class Bivalvia; order Venerida; family Vesicomyidae; genus Archivesica; species Archivesica marissinica. Next base: position 27,471,392 of record CM026398.1, read on the forward strand.
CACATCGCCTCCTGGCAACACTCCACATCGCCTCCTGGCAACAACCCCACATCGCCTCCTGGCAACACCCCACATCACCTCCTGGCAACACCCCACATCACCCCCTGGAAACACCCCACATCGCCTCCTGGCAACACGCCACAGCGCCTCCTTTCAATACCCCACCATCACCTCCTGGCAACACGCCACAGCGCCTCCTTTCAATACCCCACCATCACCTCCTGGCAACACGCCACAGCGCCTCCTTTCAATACCCCACCATCACTCTCTGGCTAGCATGCTGATCAGGCACCCAAGTAGAACCACAGACCTTCTGCAAGCCAAATTGATTGAATCTAGTACTGACGAGGGTGACTGTCCAATAGTGGGTTCATACAAACGTGACTCAGTGATTGTCCGATTAACTAGCTCACTTCTCACCAATGCAACCCGGGTTGGATCCTTGGTGTCTGGGAAGTATGCGAGATGGTACGGTGGTCGCAAAATCGGACAGATGTGTTTTCTCCATGTACTCCCACAAGAATGACCACATTTACGCTTTCATCCATGCCAAGGAGAGTGATTTAATATATTATGTTGTTAAAGCTTGTTTCGCAAATGTTGTAAATTAAAAAAAGATCTAAGAAATGTGAGTGTTCATCAATAAGGTTAATAGCCAGCTATGTTTCATGTTCAATAAAATAACGCCTGCCCATGTATTTCAAGTTCTGTTAAGACAACACATGTAATATATTGTTTACATAGCATTCACTGTTGTGTCACACATATTAATACTATGGTATATGAAATCATTTTGTATAAATAGTCACTTTTGTATAATCTTCAAAACAAATTGTGTACAAAAATTGAAACATAACTTCCGAAATCCCTTCTATAAAGGGAGACAAATCTCACACAGTCTTTCTTTGTACAATTAAATACAATGTTGTCATATTTTTTACCTTTATACCAACTCAAGGAATTAATTATAAGTAACTCTAATATTTTAAAATGGTTGCCATTTTGAAAGAACATATTCAATTTCAGAGTCACATTACTTATTCGAAATACTCATAGTACCGTATTTATTTTAATACATGCACACTCATAAAAAAAGCCTGCATTGTTATATCATTAAAACAAATGTTTACCCCCCCCCCAATCTTCAATATCCATCATTATAAAAGAACTCTCTATTATACTAATAAATCCATACGGATCTGTAGTCCAGTGGTAACACGTTGGACTGGTAATCCAGGGATCGTAGGTTCGATCCCCCGTCTGACCCTAATACAATTAACTGTCTTTCAGATGGGACGTTAAACCGAGGTCTCGTGTCGGTGCTTCACACCGTGCACGTAAAAGAACCAGAGGAGACTCTGGAATGGGTCTCCGTCTGTATCATGCACTATCCTCCAAACATCTAAAATGACTAATCTCTTCAGGAGGCGTCGCTCATATGGGCAACCGGTAGCGACGATAAATAAACGTAAAACACACACACACACACTAATAAATCTCCCTCCCACTTTTCAATAAACAGCCCAATTTCTTGAACAATTAATACGTGTTAAGTTTTCTTTCTTGGAAAGCCCATTCTGCTTATTAAATTATAGAAGATCAATACATTTACACGCCTAGTAAATACTTCTATAAAAACCAAGAACATGAAACATCTCTTCTAAATCATCCTCTTTTATTTGGAAAATGTAAAATTACCTGGGTGCAGTTATTAGAATAAATACAGTACACATATCTGTTGTGGGTCTACATGTATATGTTTTTCATGATTACTTTAATTATGTATGACAATATTTTAACCCTTTCAACCCCACAGGCCTCTAAATAGGCTTATGAAAAGTGTAGATCCAGATGAGCCGGCTCGTGACGAGCCGTCTCATCAGGATCTGCACTTTTTTGCCAGTAATAATTATTACTATTTTTAGATAAAATTACCCATTTTGATAAATGAACTGGTCCAAAGGTAATTTTCTTATTAATTTATTGGTCTGAAAATATCATGCACCAGTCCATGTCAGTTACTTGGGGTTGAATGTATGACAATACTGCATAGTAAACTGTGCCATCACTAGTAAGTGTTTGCTATATGTGAACAAGTTAACAATTAAAGCATCAGATTCTCTTATTTTTGTATTTTTGTTTTTGTATGGTAAAAAAAGAGACATTTTAAGTAACTACAGAGTATATTAGCCTTTAATCTGCCAATAAAGTCAATTTTGCAAACAGAATGTGCCGTCGGATAGTGGAGCTAAAACCACTTGTCTGAATAGCAAACAACATAGATCCTGATAAGACTCGGTGCTACGCTGCGGCTATGTTGTTTGCACATTCCATCCAATTTATTTGGCAGGTTAAGGGTTAGAAGTCTCAGTTGTTCTTTAAGCCTTTTCCCATAGAGAGATTTAACCCTTAAAATGCTGAATAACTTGGAATGAATGTGCAAACAACATAGATCAGATCAGCCGTGGGGTAAGTTGAAATAACTTGTTTCGCAATCGAGCTAAAATAAATTTGTATAAACTAAATTATAATGTAGCGCCAGGATCAGGATCTATATTGTTTGCTATCCACCATAATGATGAGGATCTATGTTGTTTCCCTTTCAGCCAAGTGTTTTAGCTCCACTATCCGAATAGCAAACAGCATAGAGCCTGATCTGTGCCATCTGATCTGGCAGCCTGATCTGTGCTGTCTGATCTGGCTCTATGCTGTTTGGAAAAGCAAACTTTAGTCTTTCTTAGCATTTCAGGGTTATATACTGCAGTATCTCCATCCATATACTGATATATAATCTGTTATCATACACATCTCCATGGGAACGTATCTAATTTATAATGTTATTCTGACCTCTTTTATTGCTTCTATTATATATACCGTCTTCGTGGCCTAGTGGTTAACGAATCCGCCTATGGAGCGGGAGGTCAAAGGTTCGAACCTCGTCAGGGGTTCATTCTGATATGGCCGGTTGGTGAGCCGCCAGCTAGTTAAATAATGATTACCGATTGCCTACCAGCCTGGCATACAAGCATAGGATTCGGGAAGTACTGATGTTCATAAAAAAGAGGTGTCTCATAAGTCAGAAATGGCTGGCCCTTTAAATAGGGGTGACACTATAATATATTATAAACACTTTACCCTATTGCTCTTTGTTGTCTAACTATTTATGTGTATATGTACAGTACAGGGTATTAGTATTAAATGATGTTGACAGGCACTACTACAGTCAAACCTGTGTTAGTGGTCACCTCCATTAAGCAGCCAAACTATACTAAGCAGCCAGTTTCCAAATTCCCAATATGTTGTTTTATTATACATTTGTCCTGTTAAGCAGCCACCTGTTACAAGCAGCCACTTTTGGTGATTCCATTGGCTGGCTGCGTAAGACAGGTTTGACTGTATATGGGAAATCGTTAATTGCATACTGGTATTTTAAAACAAGAAAGTTAAAATTTTAATAATGTTATGTTTTTAATTAAATATTTATTTTCATATTTGTGAACTGCACTTAAACTTGAATTACCTTCCTTGAACATTCATAAACTATTATTTAGCAATTCCTTGAACATTCATAAACTATTATTTAGCAATTCCTTGAACATTCATAAACTATTATTTAGCAATTAACTCTTTGCATGCTGGGTAAAAAAAGCTATAAATAGTTCAAAATAATTGCAGCAGAAGACAATTCATTAATGTGTTTGTCTTATTTGTAACTGAAAACTCTAGAAATAGACTCTAATGAAATTACATGAGCATTGCAAAAAGACATTGTGCAATGCTCCAGTCATTGTATATCACAAACTATGGAAGTGCTGTTTGTCCTTTTCTTAACCCGTAACCCATTCAACACCAAGTAACTGACATGGACTGTTCCTTGATATTATTAGACCAATAAATTAATAAGAAAATTACATTTGGACCAGTTCATTTATCAATATGGGTAATTTTGTCTAAAAATAGTAATATTACTGGCAAAAAGTGTAGATCCTGATGAGACGGCTCGTAACCCTATTTAGAGGTCTGCGGTGTTGAAAGGGTTAACCTGCCGAATAAATTGGATGGAATGTGCAAATAACATAGATCCAGACCCCAGACCAGCCGCGGCGTAACGCCACCTCTGATCAGGATCTATGTTGTTTGCTATTCAGATACGTGTTTTAGCTCCACTATCCGAATAGCAAACTTGCATAGAGCCTGATTAGATGGCATGTTCTGTGTCGTCTGATCTGGCTCTGTGCTGTTTGCAAAAGCGACGTTTAGTCGTGATTAGCAGGTTAAGGGTTAAAATCCCTCCAAGTAGTTACAATTATAACATCACAAAGTATGTAACAACATCTGTCCTTCTTGTAACAGAATGTAAACAATAAAATGTTACAGATGGTCCTGGAAACCAAATGCAAATGCTAAGAATGATGTAGAAATCAAATGAAAATTCTAAGAGTGAAATAGAAACTTGAAATGCAAATGCTAATAGTTAATGAAGTAGATACCAAATGCTAAGAGTGAAGAAGAAACCAAATGAAAATGCTAAGAGTGAAGTAGAAACTTGAAATGAAAATGCAAAACAGTTAGTGAAGTAGAAAGAAACCAAATGTAAATGCTAAGAGTGAAGTAGAAACTTGAAATGAAAATGCAAACAGTTAGTGAAGTAGAAACCAAATGTAAATGCTAAGAGTGAAGTAGAAACTTGAAATGCAAATACTAACAGATAGTGAAGTAGAAACCAAATGTAAATGCTAAGAGTGAAGTAGAAACTTGAAATGCAAATGCTAACAGTTAGTGAAGTAGAAACCAAATGTAAATGCTAAGAGTGAAGCAGAAACTTGAAATGCAAACAGTTAGTGAAGTAGAAACCAAATGTAAATGCTAAGGGTGAAGTAGAAACTTGAAATGCAAATGCAGTTAGTGAAGTAGAAACCAAATGTAAATGCCAAGAGGGAAGTAGAAACCAAATGCAAAGAGTGTGTTCATAGCAGAAACCAGAGTCAAGGAGAAATGCATTCAGCCAGTAAATTCCACAGGATCAATAAGTTAATTCATTGAGGAACTGCATGTTACCATTTCTGAATAAACAAGATGCTATGATCAATCTAATAATTAATTATAAGTTCACAATGAATGTTAAATTGATTTTGCAATCAAAGGCACTCTCTAATTGCACAATGCAGATAACAATGCTGACACGAGTTTCTAAGAAACATAGTTCTCGAAATTAATATAAAATTAAATTACACAAAATAATGTTCTAAGAGATGATTTGGATATCACTAACACTAATAATGTCATAGTCCTGTCCTCTTCAAAATGACTCAACAATTTCTACAAAGGCTGTTATGCAACACATATCATTACAAAAACAGTAGCAACAACCCATAACCTGCTAATCCTGACTAAAATTGCTTTTGCAAACAGCATAGAGCCAGATCAGGCCCCGATGTTATAAAACTTTTTTTCAGATCTCAAACTCGAACTCAAGAAATTTGATTGGTTGATTGTGAGTTTCACACTCGGCTGAACCAATCAGAAGCTTGAGACTGAGTTTGAGATTGGAGAAAAGTTTTATAACCAGCCCAGCCGGTACAGAACGTAACACAGAATTCTTAATTTGTAATTCTTGCTCCAAACTTATATAGGCTCTATCTCCATTGGAACGGTCCAATTACAAACGTTTACAAAACACAAGTACATTACAACAAACAAGTGCATTGAAATGAAGCCTATAGAATAATATAAGCTTATTGAAATTCTCTCTTCTAAATGCTTTCAACTCTTTGCATGCTGGGTAAAATAAAAGGCTATAAATAGTTCAAATAATTGTAGCAGATGGCAATTAACAAATGTGTTTTTCTTTTTTGTAGCTGAAAACTGTAGAAATAGTTCATGGAATTGCATTAGAATTGTGTCATTACTTTATTTCCAACGCTAGCGTGCAAAGTTAGCAAGTTAGTCAGCAAACTAAAATATAGAATCAAACACCAATGTATCAGAGCTTAAACTGCCTGAATCACATTTGTCTAGCAGTACATACATTTGTCTAGCAATATATACATTTGTCTAGCAATGCATACATTTGTCTAGCAATATATACATTTGTCTAGCAATATATACTTTTGTCTAGCAATATATACATTTGTCTAGCAATGCATACATTTGTCTAGCAATATATACATTTGTCTAGTCTAGCAATATATACATTTGTCTAGCAATGTATACATTTGTCTAGCAATGCATACATTTGTCTAGCAGTGCATACATTTGTCTAGCAGTGCATACATTTGTCTAGCAGTGCATACATTTGTCTAGCAATGCATACACTTGTTGTCTAGCAGTGCATACATTTGTCTAGCAATGCATACATTTGTCTAGCAGTGCATACATTTGTCTAGCAATGCATACATTTGTTGTCTAGCAGTGCATACATTTGTCTAGCAGTGCATACATTTGTCTAGCAATGCATACATTTGTTGTCTAGCAGTGCATACATTTGTCTAGCAATGCATACATTTGTTGTCTAGCAGTGCATACATTTGTCTAGCAGTGCATACATTTGTCTAGCAGTGCATACATTTGTTGTCTTGTCTAGCAGTGCATACATTTGTCTAGCAGTACATACATTTGGCTAGCAGTGCATACATTTGTCTAGCAATGCATACATTTGTCTAGCAATGCATACACATACATTTGTCTAGCAGTGCATACATTTGTCTAGCAGTGCATACATTTGTCTAGCAATGCATACATTTGTCTAGCAGTGCATACATTTGTCTAGCAATGCATACATTTGTCTAGCAGTGACTATATATATGACAGGACATGTATTATGTGATAGTAATCAATTATACCAAATACTCGGCCATAAGTCCCATTTTTGTGCATATATAAGACCCATGTCCGTTTTATAGACAATATTTAGTCAATGAAAAGATAATTGTATTGATATATTGATGTATATATTTATATTTGTATTTATTGACTAAACATAAATAATATGTGTAAACACATGATATACAATGCCAAAATATCATTCCCTGGGTTATGGGGGATATGGGAACTAACTTGGGTGGTAAATTAACAGTGAAATAATTCCAGTATCCTAAAAATGTCCGCGAAAAACCTCATTATTCTGTCAACTTGTTTAAACGGAGACCATCTGAAGAATTTGTATTACTCTTCCATTAGATATTGTACATGTACACATTAGATATTGTAAAATAATTTATACCGTAAAAAAGAATGTTTAAATCTGACAATAAAAAGGAACTTATAACTAGATTAGTTTAAACATATGTTTTCGGATCAAATAATGTTATAATATATATAAACACAATCTTTATACGGTGATGTCTATTAAATAAAATGCTTTTAAATATTTAAAAAATGCTATTAAATAAAATGCTATTAAATAAATTAAATAAAATGCTATTAAATAAAATGCTATTAAATAAATTAAATACAATGCTATTAAATAAAATGTGAGTGACCTGGAAACATTCTTCTTCCGTCACGACATTAGTAAAACAAAGGGAGGAATCTAAGAAGAATTTACTTTTAAATAAATGGATGGCATTTACCACAAAATGCAGTATTGCATTACTTACTTCTTGACAGATATATAATATGCATATAGATACAGAGGCAATTAGCAATGTAATCAATTAATTATTCCAATGTATGAATTATTATAACATCACAAACACAAAGTTTATGTTTCATTTAAACTTTCATTTCATTCAACTACTTGTTAATAGTTTATGTTTCATTTATTCACTTGGAAATAATTTAAGTTTCATTTATTCGCTTGGAAATAGTTTAAGTTTCATTTATTCGCTTGGAAATAGTTTAAGTTTCATTTATTCACTTGGAAACAGTTTAAGTTTCATGTATTCGCTTGGAAATAGTTTAAGTTTCATTTAATCACTTGGAAATAGTTTAAGTTTCATTTAATCGTTTGGAAATAGTTTAAGTTTCATTTAATCGCTTGGAAATAGTTTAAGTTTCAAGTCACACACACAGCGTAGATGATATGGAGACTCCAGCTATCATTGGTGGGTGCCCTTCCGAGAAGTATTTCTTACTTTTGCGTGCCCCCACAGAACCATCAAACTTCCCCACGCCATCTGTAAACTTTAACCTAGCTTCAAGTGCGTGTGTGTGTACAACAAACTTCCACAGGCCATCTGTAAACTTTAACCTAGCTTCAAGTGCGTGTGTGTGTACAACAAACTTCCACAGGCCATCTGTAAACTTTAACCTAGCTTCAAGTGCGTGTGTGTGTACAACAAACTTCCACAGGCCATCTGTAAACTTTAACCTAGCTTCAAGTGCGTGTGTGTGTACAACAAACTTCCACAGGCCATCTGTAAACTTTAACCTAGCTTCAAGTGCGTGTGTGTGTACAACAAACTTCCACAGGCCATCTGTAAACTTTAACCTAGCTTCAAGTGCGTGTGTGTGTACAACAAACTTCCACAGGCCATCTGTAAACTTTAACCTAGCTTCAAGTGCGTGTGTGTGTACAACAAACTTCCACAGGCCATCTGTAAACTTTAACCTAGCTTCAAGTGCGTGTGTGTGTACAACAAACTTCCACAGGCCATCTGTAAACTTTAACCTAGCTTCAAGTGCGTGTGTGTGTACAACAAACTTCCACAGGCCATCTGTAAACTTTAACCTAGCTTCAAGTGCGTGTGTGTGTACAACAAACTTCCACAGGCCATCTGTAAACTTTAACCTAGCTTCAAGTGCTTGTGTGTGTACAACAAACTTCCACAGGCCAGATGTAAACTTTAACCTAGCTTCAAGTGCTTGTGTGTGTACAACAAACTTCCACAGGCCAGATGTAAACTTTAACCTAGCTTCAAGTGCTTGTGTGTGTACAACAAACTTCCACAGACCAGATGTAAACTTTAACCTAGCTTCAAGTGCTTGTGTGTGTACAACAAAGCAATTGTATATTATTTGTATGATATCCACATGTTATCGCAGAGACTGACTGGGCTGGGTATAAAACAGTATTTGGTGCACATATAAACTATAACGTATATTAATGCTGCTTTTAGTTGCAGTTTGTGTGCATAGAGTCGGTATTATAGACTATGTAGTCCTATTTAAAGCTGATCATTTTTGAATAAATCTGTTAAAAGTTGCTTTCTCAACGTTTTGGAGTGTAATTTTCTTCAACCATTAACCATCGTGCACTATATAACTCTTGTAAACGGATCATAGGTCCGAGTTTGATCTGAAGCTCAACTCCAGTTCTGTGCTCCACTCCATTCCAGTGGTTAGCGCGCTCGCTTCTCACCAATGCAACCCGGGTTCGATTCTCGGACTGGGAAGTATGTGAGATGGTACGGTGGTCGCCAGATCGGACAGGTGGGTTTTCTCCGGGTACTCAGGTTTCCTCCCACACAAATGACCACAGTTATGCTTTCATCCGCACCAACGAGAGTGATTAATATAAGTTATTAAAACTTGCTTCGCAATCGTTAAAAATTAATAAAGTTTAAACTAACTTCTGTGCTCAACTACAGTCTCAAACTCAGAGATGAAGGGTATTGAGTTTGATCTCAGGTCGAGTCTGAGATTGAGAAAAACTCGAGATTGGTTTTCGATCAAACTCAACAACTAATCCCAGTCTCCAAATGTTATGTCATTTTAAGCATCCGTACAAGAGCTAAACTCAATTGAGCACAGTCTCAAAATGTTATATAACCTACGTTTCTGTCTGACTTGTATACCACTGTAACCTATCATCGCAGATGGTCATGGTATCGAGCCCCGCTCAGGACGTGACTCATTTATATGAATATGTTGCCAGTTTTTTAAGGAGGTTGTTGCACCAAGTAGACCTAGCTGGATAGCTTCCATACATGAATGAATTCGACACCTTGATTGAGATCCAAATCTACAGCGGTCATGGCCAAGTGATCTGAAGTGAACAACCATAACCACTCTGCCACAGAGGTCCCCCTTTCTGCAGGTATACATATCAAAATGGAATAATGACTTGGCTGCAATTATCATGACCTTAGAACAGACAAACCTAGAACAGCCCGACCTAGAACATACCAACCTAGAACAGACAAACCTAGAAGAGCCTGACCTAGAACAGCCTGACCTAGAACAGCCTGACCTAGAACAGCCTGACCTAGAATAGCCTGACCTAGACCAGCCTGACCTAGAACAGCCTGACCTAGAACAGCCTAACCTAGAACAGATCAACCTAGAACAGCCTGACCTAGAACAGATCAACATAGAACAGCCTGACCTAGAACAGCCTGACCTAGAACAGCCTGACCTAGAACAGCCTGACCTAGAACAGCCCGATCTGGAACAGCCCGACCTAGAACAGCCTGACCTAGAGCAGACCGACCTAGAACAGCCTGACCTAGAACAGCCTGACCTAGAACAGATCAACCTAGAACAGCCTAACCTAGAACAGATCAACCTAGAACAGATCAACCTAGAACAGCCTAACCTAAAACAGCCTGACCTAGAACAGACCAACCTAGAACATACCAACCTAGAACAGCCTAACCTAGAACAGACCAACCTAGAACATACCAACCTAGAACAGCCCAACCTAGAACAGACCAACATAGAACAGATCAACCTAGAACAGCCTAACCTAGAACAGCCCAACCTAGAACAGACCAACCTAGAACAGCCTAACCTAGAACAGACCAACCTAGAACAGCCTGACCTAGAACAGACCAACCTAGAACAGACCAACCTAGAACAGACCAACCTAGAACAGCCTAACCTAGGACAGACCAACCTAGAACAGCCTGACCTAGAACAGATCAACCTAGAACAGACCAACCAAGAACAGATCAACCTAGAACAGATCAACCTAGAACAGCCTGACCTAGAACAGATCAACCTAGAACAGCCTAACCTAGAACATACCAACCTAGAACAGCCTGACCTAGAACAGCCTTACCTAGAACAGACCGACCTAGAACAGACCGACCTAGAACAGCCTGACCTAGACAGACCTAGAACAGCCCGACCTAGAACAGCCTGACCTAGAACAGCCTGACCTAGAATAGCCTGACCTAGAACAGACCGACCTAGAACAGACCAACCTAGAACATACCAACCTAGAACAGCCCAACCTAGAACAGACCAACATAGAACAGATCAACCTAGAACAGCCTAACCTAGAACAGCCCAACCTAGAACAGACCAACCTAGAACAGCCTAACCTAGAACAGACCAACCTAGAACAGCCTGACCTAGAACAGACCAACCTAGAACAGACCAACCTAGAACAGACCAACCTAGAACAGCCTAACCTAGGACAGACCAACCTAGAACAGCCTGACCTAGAACAGATCAACCTAGAACAGACCAACCAAGAACAGATCAACCTAGAACAGATCAACCTAGAACAGCCTGACCTAGAACAGATCAACCTAGAACAGCCTAACCTAGAACATACCAACCTAGAACAGCCTGACCTAGAACAGCCTGACCTAGAACAGCCTTACCTAGAACAGACCGACCTAGAACAGACCGACCTAGAACAGCCTGACCTAGACAGACCTAGAACAGCCCGACCTAGAACAGCCTGACCTAGAACAGCCTGACCTAGAATAGCCTGACCTAGAACAGACCGACCTAGAACAGACCGACCTAGAACAGCCTGACCTAGAACAGCCTGACCTAGAACAGCCTGACCTAGAACAGCCCGACCTAGAACAGCCCGACCTAGAACAGCCTGACCTAGAACAGCCTGACCTAGAATAGCCTGACCTAGACCAACCTAGAACAGCCTGACCTAGAATAGCCCGACATAACAGCTAGTCTACAGTAAGAATTGTCTTAACTGTTCTATCCATCCATTCACACTGTAAATATAAAAAGTACTTAACATGATTGGGTAATTTTTTCCCCTTTGTTGTGATCAATATAACCATTTTGTATGATACAGAAGAAAGGATACAATACACAAAACAGCTTATCACACCAAAAGTAATAGACCTTAATGGCAATATCAATGTTTAAACCTCTGATATAATAGTCAGTGTGAAGCTTGTATTTGTTCTTGTCCAAGATGATATTTATCATTAATCGATTGACAGAAGTTGTTATGCTGATATCCAGGAGCCAAGAAGGACAGGAGCTTAATGAATAGCTAATATGAAAGTAGTATATTAGTGCATTTTAGTTTATACAAATTTATATTTTAGCTCAATTGCGAAACAAGTTCTTTCAACTTATATTAATCACTCTCGAGACCTCATTCCTGATGGAATCCATCGCCATGAAGGAGAGAGAAGATGCAATGTGGAATTTAAATGCCTTGCCTAAGGGCACAATCGTAACGGCTCCAGCGGGGCTCGAACTCCGGACCTTTCGCGCCTGAAGCGAACGCACATCCACTGTGCTATCACGACTTCCACAAATTGCACTTAGTGCATTTTGGCAGCCAAATCCTTAATGAGCTGTCTCTCTATGGCACTGAGGCTGGTTCCTCCCATCACAAACCCGCTCGTTCCTCTATCACAAACGCTGTCGTAAAATATAGTGAACTGGGAAATATTACCATTCATACTTGCCTATAAGGCGATTTCACCGAGAAGATGACTCCCCCCCCTCCTTTGGTCCTGAAATATGTGGGTGTTGACATGCACTCGCATATACCATAATTTGCTATGTATAACGCGCTATCATGTATAACGCGCACCCACTTTTTGGCACGAAAATCGTGGAAAAAACGTAGTTCTGGTGTATACCGCGCACCATAAAATATAATTTTCACAAGCCTATAAGGCGATTTCACCTAGAAGATGACTCCCCACCCCTCCTACTTTGGTCCTGAAATATGTGAGTTTTGACATGCACTCGCATATAAGACGGGTTGATAAAATGGAAACCAGACCATATATAAATTTCATATTTGGCCAGTGCAATATGATGCAATTTTCAATGTCAGCGATTATTTTTCTAAAACGTAATTATGGATACCATTAAAAAATTTAAGACCTTACAAAAAACAAAAAAAAGCACTCGCTTAGACGGGAAACCACTTTGAGGCCATAATGTAGTGGGAAAAGTCTGGCCTTATAAGGAGAGCTTGCATGGTATTAAGATGCGTGTACAGACGGATCTGTAGCACAGTGGTAAAACGCTGGACTGGTAATCCAGGGATCGCAGGTTCGATCCCCCCCGTCTGACCCTAATAAAATTAACAGTCTTTCAGATGGGACGTTAAACCGAGGTCTCGTGTCGGTGCTTTACACTGTGCACGTAAAAGAACCAGAAGAGACTCTGTAATGGGTCTCTGTCTGTATCATTGCACTATCCTCCAAAAATCTAAATTGACTAATCTCTTCAGAAGGCGTCGCTCATATGGGCAACTGGTAGCGATGATAAATAAACGTAAAACACACACACATATTAAGATGTGCAATGAAACCTCAAGATCAATCTAGTGTTGTGAATGATGCTAGTCAGCATGAAAATTTGACACGCGATATATAATATTATTTTTTTATTACAAGTTTATTTAACATCGCTACCAGTTCCCCATTTGAGCGATGGGCAGTTTACCTAGCAACACCTTTCCTGGGCAGGCTCCAGCTGTTAACCAGTACTTTATGCACCAACCTCCGTACGGGGATATGTGCGATTTCGGGAACTACCAGTACCCAGGAAGAATATCATAAATTAAAAAAAATCATAGTTAAAAACATTTCTGACCACCTTTACGCTTTCATCCGCGCCAACGAGAGTGATTAATATAGGTTGTTAAAACTTGCTTCACAATCTTCGCAATGTAGCTGAGATATTTTTGTTATCTCAGAATCGTTCCTTAATGAACATGGACTCTATCAACCAACAGCAACAACCACAGATTCCAGATATTATCTAGAAAATGCACACATTATTTTGTCATAATCCAACTAAAGACAAAAATGGCAACATTACACACCTACCCAGATACAGCAACAACCACAGATTCCAGATATTATCTATAAAATGCACATTATTTGGTCATAATCCAACTAAAGACAAAAATGGCAACATTACACCTACCCAGATACAGCAACAACCACAGATTCCAGATATTATCTAGAAAATGCACACATTATTTTGTCATAATCCAACTAAAGACAAAAATGGCAACATTACACACCTACCCAGATACAGCAACAACCACAGATTCCAGATATTATCTATAAAATGCACATTATTTGGTCATAATCCAACTAAAGACAAAAATGGCAACATTACACCTACCCAGATATTCACGGGAGACAAAATACATAAAGAGAACAGGAATCAAAATGTGACCAAAATTGTTAAACAGCATTCAAAGACATGTTCATGTTACTCCTTCCTTCATCCGACTGCAAATAAATAGGCTTCACGAAAAGAAAACCGGCACCTATATGATTCAGCTTTCTTCAAAACCCGCACCTATATGATTCAGCTTTCTTCAAAACCCGCACCTATATGATTCAGCTTTCTTCAAAGCCTGCACCTATATGATTCAGCTTTCTTCAAAACCCGCACCTATATGATTCAGCTTTCTTCAAAGCCCGCACCTATATGATTCAGCTTTCTTCAAAACCCGCACCCATATGATTCAGCTTTCTTCAAAACCCGCACCTATATGATTCAGCTTTCTTCAAAGCCCGCACCTATATGATTCAGCTTTCTTCAAAACCCGCACCTATATGATTCAGCTTTCTTCAAAACCCGCACCTATATGATTCAGCTTTCTTCAAAGCCCGCATCTATATGATTCAACTTTCTTCAAAACCCGCACCTATATGATTCAGCTTTCTTCAAAACTGGCACCTATATGATTCAGCTTTCTTCAAAGCCCGCACCTATATGATTCAGCTTTCTTCAAAACCCGCACCTATATGATTCAGCTATCTTCAAACTGGAACAACTCTGCCACATCACAACTGATATCATCGATCATTATTGTGTAGGAACATTTTTAAGGCTGCAACCAATGACACAAAGGCTGTATGACATGTCATCTAAATTTATATTTTATTCCATGTGGTTGTCAGGATAGTCTATTGGGACATCATTAAAATCTAGAATTTATAAGACATTATGAGGGCTTCCCAAACCCATTTCGAGTGACACTACAGTGACAATAAGGTTTCACAAGTCAATCCTTTGGTGTCTCATTTCCTTGACACAAATGGTTTCCCAAATATATAAATATATACACTGCTCAAAACAATTAACCCTTTCAACCCCAAGTAACTGACATGGACTGGTCCATGCTATTTTTAGACCAATAAATTAATAACAAAATTACATTTGGATCAGTTCATTTATCAAAATGGGTAATTTTATCTAAAAATAGTAATAATTATTACTGGCAAAAAAGTGCAGATCCTGATGAGACGGCTCGTTATGAGCCGGCTCATCTGGATCTACACTTTTCATAAGCCTATTTAGAGGCCTGTGGGGTTGAAAGGGTTAAAGGATCACTTTTTATAATGACTCTACAGTAATCATTTTGGTATTGACATATATATTGTCCATTAATATGCGCTAATACATGTCTTTTATGAATACGCACGGGTAAATCAAGCGGTTTGCTAGTCAAGAAGCTCGTGCAAATTGTGATTGAAATCAATACCCCTATAACTTGGCCTGATTTGTGGTATGGGAGTCAATTGCCATCTTTCGTTATAGTGATCAGTATGAACTCTTTTTGGCTTTTATTGGGACTTTATGTGCTTATTTACGCGTGCGCTTGTGTTAGGCATCACTTAAATCCACCCGAGGTCGCCAGGGCTGTGCAAATGATACAGGATGGACACTCATAGCGCAAAGTGGCTAGACCACTAGACGTCTCCCAGAGCGTGATTACATGTTTGTGGGCGTGGTATCAGGAGACGGGACAGTACACCAGACGTCCTGGTCAAGGGCGTTCACGGTGCACAACCGATGCCGATGACCACTATATACGGTTACTGGCCTTAAGAAACTGTCGTGATAGTGCAACGCGGCTCCAGATAGACTTCCAGCTGACCACCGGGCAATGGGTATCCACCCAAACCATCCGTAATAGACTCCACAATGACACCATGAATGCTAGTCGCCCAGCAACCGGCCCCGTTTTGACATGTGCGCATCGCATTCGGAGACGCGAATTTGCTGAGGACCACCTTAACTGGGCACTTCGAGATTGGGAGCATGTGTTGTTCATTGATGAGAGTAGATTCCATTTATCATCATGTGATAGGCGTACTCGAGTGTGGAGACGGCCAGGTGAACAATATGCGGACTTTAACATTATGGAATGGGATCGTTTGGACGGTCCCCTATGTGTTTGATCGAGGAATATTAACTGCTTTAAGGTATAGGGATGACATTCTATCACCGTTCGTAAGTCAATTCACTGGAGTTATCGATGTTGACTTCATTTTAATGCAAGACAATGCCCACCCACACACTGCTAGGATAGCCATGGACTACCTTAATCAGGAGGGTATTGAAGTAATGGATTGGCCGGCGCGTTCACCAGACCTAAATCCTATAGAACATGTGTGGGACTACCTTTATAGATGTATTTCGGAGCGCAACAATCGACCACTTACTTGCCTACCCCAGCATGTGATAGTCACCTTAATCAGGAGTGTGCCTAGGCATTGCTGTGAGTGCTACAATAGACGAGGGGGGCATACTCATTATTAGCAAACATTATTTGAGACAGTTCTCTGGTCTTAAACACAGTTTTCCTCATTATGTTAGCATTATGCCATTGTTAAGAAAATTGATACTTTCTGATTAAGCCAGAGTTTCTGCTGTCAGTTACGTTGTTACATGTTTTCCTGTTACTGCTTCGTCGTGTAAATGTTGCGAATACATGTTGTATATACCCGTTTCTATTTATTATTCCATATGGTCCATTTAATTCCAAATATGTGAATGATCCTTTATTTGTTTTGAGCAATGTATATATATACAGTCAAACTTGTATTAAGAGACCGCCCAAGGGAATGGACAAAAGCGGTCTCTTAATGAAACGGTCTCTTAATACAAAGTGACTGAACGGACAATTTCCCAGAGTCGGAGACATGTACTAGACTTTTGTTTGGGTGGACACTACAGTGTCTATATAGATATCAACATCATATACATGTATATATGTTACATAATTATATCATCATAAAATAAAGAAAACTTTTTATAGTAATATTTGCTTGTATTTTTCTTGTTGAAACACCTTGTTGATTGCTGCGAATTGTGACACCTGCCCGGTATGGATACTGTAGATCAAACAACTTATTGATTGCTACAAAAAATGGCATTTTTATGTTGCCTGTACTCAAAAGGTCAGAATTGACATCATCTTATTTATGTTATTACGAGTATGAAATATTTTGAGGACGAATCAATTTTCGAGTACGAAACATTATGAGGACGAACCTATTGCGTATTTAGATTCAAAATATATGATAAGTCGTGACAATGGTGTGATATCCCGAGATAATTATCTAAGCAAAAATGTAATCCAGAAAATTACAACAATAATGCATTTACATTCATTTAAATCAAAACGTACATATAAAATTGACATCCGTTGGCTGAATTTCCGACCGGTGCAATGGGACATATGCTGTGACCCAATAAAACTAAACATGCGACACTATAAGAACAAATTGTCGACTATTTGAATCAATTAGCGCCCAATTATGAGATTAACACACATGGGACAATATGTCTGTGACTTCACTATAAAGAACTCGTAACTGGTCATTGCGCGCCGATAATCCCCTACATTTGTTTTTACAACAATGACTCAAACGGAAATTGGGGCATAAATGTGCGAAAATTGACTGATTGGCATGATTACTTGTCAAATGTATTGCCTCTTCAATATACATAACTAGCAGACGACACATTTAATAGTCTCTTGATTTACGGTATGTTTTGAATTTCTAATTTCAACACTACTTATGGTCGCTTAATGAAAAACTTTAGGTAATTACGGCCGAAAATAGGTGGTCGTTGGTCGCGTAAGACAAAAGTCGCTTAATACAATAGATTTATAGTGTGAAATCGCTCGGGGGGATTTCAAAATGGTCGCATAAGACAAAGGTCGCTTAATACACGTGGTCGCTTGAGCAATTTTGACTGTATATATATATATCCATTTGTGTCGAACTTCCTTGAAATAAAGTGCTTCAGAAATCTAATCGCAGGTTCGATCCCCCATCTGACCCTAATAAAATTAACAGTTTTTCAGATGGGACTTTAAACAGAGGTCTCTGCACTGTGCACGTAAAAGAACCAGAGGAGATTCTGGAATGGGTCTTTGTCTGTATCATTGCACTATCCTCCAAAAATTTAAAATGACTCTTCAGGAGGAGCCGCTCACATGGGTAACCGGTAGCGACGATAAATAAACGTAAAACACACTCTAATCCTTAAAGAAAAAGGTTTTTATAAACCTGTCCTAGGAGTCGCACTTCCTTGACATATAGGGTTTCCCAAACCTATCCCATAATACCACACTACCCTGACGTATAAGGTATCATGAACCTATCCATTGATATTACATAATTCTCTAAATCTGATGATGTCAAAGTTCACATTCGGTCTTTATGATGTTGAATTTAACCTGAAATGGTCTTTGTATAAATTGTTTAAAACCAAAGCTCTTGACAACAGTATATTATACATATATTATATTAGTAGGGATGGCTACGAATATTCGCTTGGACGTCCGAATATCCGAATACTATTCCAATATTCGAATATTCGGATAAAATATTGTATAATTTGCAAATATGAAATAAGATATGTTGTTTTCTTTTGAAACCATCATAAAACATTCCAAACGAAAAGAAATCGCCCCAGGATGTGTGAATAAACCATGTTAATTGACACTTTGCCATGTAATCAGATAAGTACAGTAGGTGCTAAGGTAGGTAGTGTTTAACTATGATGTCAAAACTGTTTAGACAAGAACATCCTTTGAAATATAACAGTTTGCAACAATAACCACCCCCATGTATCTTACATTTTTAATTAACTGCTCACTATTACCAAATAGTACTATTTAAAGTACGATTTTTATTATATTGTCCTCAAAAATGCCAATTTGAGTGGATTTGAGTTTTTGATAGAATTATATCGAATATTCGAATACCTTCCCGACCGAATATTCGAATAGTAAAATCGCTATTCGTTGCCATCCCTATATGTTAGTATTGTGTTGTGAGGAGAATATTGTACCAGAACGCATCAGAAGAACACGTTCACCAGGAGCAGCTCATTGTTTTATTTTTATTAATGATAATAATGTCTTACTAGTAAATAGTGAAATCCTGGTACCTTTTAAAATCCTTCTCTCAAAGCAAATTATTACAATATACGTTGACATATTTATTTCACAAGTACTGCTAACTATATGATCCCCGTTTGACCCTAATAGATGGGAGTTTAAACCGAGGTCTTTACACCGTGCATGTAAAAGAACCAGACGAGACTCTGGAATGGATATCTGTCTGTATCATTGCACTATCCTCCAAAATTATAAAATGACTAATCTCTTCAGGAGGCGTCGCTGATATGGGCAACCGGTAGCGATGATAATTAAATGTATAACACACACAAACTATATAGTGATAGAATCCGCACTGGCTCCGTATTTCGTACTAAGCCAGAACACATTTTCAGTTTCACACTGATATAATGGCTGGGAACCATACGACTAAAGCAGTGAGAATAACATGCCATTGTGTACTTTCACTGTTTCCAACCAGTGAACATTTGATGTGACTGTTAAAAGTTCTACATTTCACGGGAAAGCATAACAAAATATATAAATGTCAACATGGTGTTGTTGCTCTTCACTCTCAACTACAAAGATGGTTCCTGTTGTTGGGCTTCCTAGTGGAGTTGTTCGTAAATAATATATTGCGTTACTTGAGAAAATACCTTGGGAACAATAATTGCAGAGATACAAATGTGTGTGTGTAATTGCATTTTCTCCAGAAAAAACCAAGAGTCAACCAAATCATAATTTAGGCAGAGCAGCTGAGATCTGACTGGGACATTTGTGGCACAGAAATGATTGTTTTGCATATAAGCTGGAAATAGTATAGGCTATCCTAAATCACAAAGTTCCGGTCTGGGAAAAAAAATTGGGGCATTTTTTGACTTTTTTGATATTTTCATTGGGAATTTCTGGAATAATATCATATCTCCAACACCGCTTAATGGATTTTGAACAAACTACACACATATATTAACCACCTTAGGAAGAATATGATAATGTTTATTTTTTGTCTGTATATGAAAGGTCAAGGTCACATTTCAAGGTCAAAGTTACAAAAATTCAATAAAATATGGATATGCGCCATACTTTCACTTCTAATGATTGGTAGCTCATATATTTCATTCTAATATTTAAGTTAACTCCAGACGAAGTTATAAACATAAGCAATATGGTAAGTATATTTAAGGTTAAGGTTACAAATTGAGGTCAAATGTCCATAAAATGAGATAAAATAACATCTTGTCATGAATGGGTATACATATATAATCTGAATGTTGGACTCTATAACTCTATAAACTTAGTGTATAACACATGAATTAAAATACATACAATTGATACATTGCAGTTTATACATTGATCACATGTCCACTCAGTGTATATTATATTACAAGAGAGAAGTATATTGTATACAGTATACACGTATATACATTATATGTATATATAATTAGGAGAAATATGCCAATATGCCAATATGTCAATATGCCAATATCCACAATGTATTTCTATAGCAAATCTAGAATATCTTCACTGTAATTAAGATTTCTAGCAGCTGATTAATATTTTAGCAATGCTGTTAATATTATCTTGGGTCATATTCTACTCATTGGATCAGTGTTTGATTTTGTCAATACTCTGCTATTTCTGGTTGATTGGAGCAAAGTCCATCACAGTTGTGACACACTGTTGTACAATTCAGACCTTTCTGCAGCTGCATGACATACTACGACAACCTGTCTTGCATCCACATCGGACAACTTTTAGAATGTTGGCAGGTGCTGGGGGCATGTCCGACAATCTGGGAATCAATATGCCATGTGATAACACCCAACCATAATCACAAGGATCTTTTTCCAACCCTTTCCATTGCAGTATTTGATGGTATACTCGCAACGAATGATATATGGTTGCACTATGTGTTGGTGGTAATGTTTTAGGGTCAATTGATACAGAGTTTCTTGCTGTTTTGTCCAGGAATAATCTCATTCTGAGTTCATTGATAGATTCAACCTCATTTTCTGTGTAGGTGAGAATGAGTGCGTTTTCTCCAGTTTTCAGGATCTCGCTGTGTGATGATACTTCATGGGGAAGTTTATCAAATTGTTCAGCACATTCTCTGAAGCTTGCCGACTTCTTTATTAGCCTTAACGCTGCAAGTTTACCAATGCCGTATGGTCTTGATACCGTATCGCATCCCAGTAATGCGTGAATAAACAAGATGTTTTTACATACTACCTCACCTAGGTTATTCTTTAACTCTAGTATGTTTACAGACTTTTTTCTACGTCCTTCACTGTTGAGATGAATGGAGTAGCCATGGTCCTCTGCATAATGGCACAGTAATACTAACAGATCAGTATCTTCACCAACCACCACAGTGTTCATATACTTCGAACAGTCTATGGCCGTCATGACGATATCATAGTATGCGTCTGCGTTTGCTTGAGTGACTTCAATGCCAGAATCTTCTAGCTTACTAGCTAGCATGTCTATAAACCGTTGTTTATTCTTAGAATTCAATAAGAAGTTTTGCTTCTTTGTATTCATGGTTAAGTGTTCTTGAACCCTGACCTCAGCCCCAACACGTCCACCAGTACGTCTTATGTGGGTGTTATCTTTAGTAGATGGACCAGCTATATAGCCATCAAACACAATATGACTGTTGGTGTAGTTATCTCTTACATACTTTATGTACATTGAACATTCTCATTATATGTTCTGCCTCTTGGCCAGTTGAGTCTTTGAATAAGGCAACCGCCATCAATTACATATATTATTTCATGTTGTTGGTCAGGGACACTGTCATCAGTCAGTAACTGTTTTGTTAGTTCCTGTGCTAGTGTTGCTTTATTGGCCTGTCTCAATAGTTGTTTGCTCTCGAACAAGGAAGGCGGATAGGTACATAGCTCATATGCAAAGAAATTCTGTAGATCTTCTATTGGTACAGCGCCCTGGGCAGCAGCAACCAATCGCTGGAAAAGAAGCTGTGGGTCAATCTCCACATCATCACCACCAATACTGACATTAGCATTATCACTCATAGTGGTTACTTGGGCCTTCTTATTGAACTTGAAGTCACCCACTTTCTTCCCCTCCATATCTTTCAGAATGTTCATGCCCACTTCCCGCCCTTTGTCCACATTTACCTTGTCCACGGCTACTACACCACTGGCTATACTTCTCAATGACTCTTCTGTGGATTCAAATGGATTTCTCTCAGCGTTTCGTCCATGCCTCGCCCCCGAGTTAGGCCTCCAACTGTCTTCACACTACGCATAAGCATCTGCTCGATGATGAGGTCCGTTGACAGTCCAGCCCAGTATCGGTCCGATCTTCGTACAACATACATACCTTCCATGAACACACTGTGAACATTGGGGTGTGTTATTGATAGGGCAAGCATTTTGTTTAAATATATGTACGATGATTTTGCATATGCGTTGTGGCCAGTGGCAGCGAAAAATGGTAGCATTTCTAACAATGACTGAAGGTGAAGGTTCCAATCACCTGTGCGTTCTGCTTTTATAAATGCCTTAAGGATGTCTAGCAATTCTATGTATTGGAGCCATAGCTGGGCTGTTCGGCTTTCTTTCATTTTTGAAATGGCTTTCTGCATCTTGAATTTCATTTGTTCAACACATGTAGATTTCACAACCGATTCAATGTCTACCTCCGCAGCTAAAAGGCCATCTAGAACTTTCATCGCTTCTTCTAACTGTGAACTATTGTCGTTCTCATGCTCATTGTCCCCATACTCATCATCTTCAGCGTTCTCAGCATTCATGTCTGGCTCAACACCATTTACGCCTGGGGATTTACTGGGACTGTTATTATTTATGTCTACTACATCATTTGCAATCACTGGACCACCTTCATCACAACTCTGACTCATTTCTTCATCCACATTAGTGTTACATCCATTGTCAGTTATGTCATTCTCTTCTATTTCAACACTAGATACATCTACAGCTGAATCATTATCCTCCTTTCGGTTATTACTATTATGAGGGATTTCAATATTGAATATATTCGCTGCTAACAGCGAACACAGGGCTGACTCTGCCAGTAAATGCCCACGAATGGCTCTGCTGATGGCCTTTCCACTCAGGAGATGTGGAACTATGTTCTCGGCATACACGGTCTCCAATAACTCCTTGAGACCGGAGTCGGTCATAATGGTTCCAATGGTACCAAGGAAGCTCATCTGGATGTGGAGACCTCCGAGGCGACAGATGATACGCCTCAGCGAACTGTTTGGTGGTTGTGTGTCAACAATCATTTGTGCCTTGTACCACAATGGCTGGTCAAATGTAATGATAGGATCCACATTGTATGTCAACGCCAGCTTCGTAACATATGAGAGCGTGGATAATATGCACGAGTCATTACTGGGATCCATATCGATCATTGGCAGGAACATTGTTGTCGATATTCCAGGGTGGTGACCAGTATGCACCAACTGCATGGTGCCATTCCACTGGGGGGTGTTCGGTCTTAACAGCCAAGACACTTTCCACAGTATGTCGATGTTATATGTCTTGTCATGGGCAATTGATTGTGGCAGTGCTTCAAATACAGTTGGGAAACATCGGACTGGATCTTTAAAGATGATGTCGATTTTCCCCACAGCTACAATGTCGGCTGATGTAACATTAATTCGAGGTATATTCCGGTTCATGTTTATCCCTGGGGTGAACGCTGCCATGATCCCCATGCCGTGAAATGTGTCAAGGCCGTCTATCGTGCGAATGTTATGATCAATGATCAACATTATCCGCCATGAAGTTTACTACCCCATTACCACTAGAATGTGGAATGCTATAGTTTTGTGTCACCGCAGCACATTTTTCATACTTCTGTATTTCATAGTATGATGCACAGAACCCCATTTCATGAAGTGTATCGATCAGCATTCGTGAGCCAAACATCAGATGTAACTGGACAGCCAGGCTAAACTGTAAAGGAGGCAACAACCATTGTGGACGTGCTGATTGAACTATAGCTTGTCCAATAGCGGCTTTTTTCAAATCTGTATTCTTACCACTAACAAATATGTCTAGTAACATGCAAAGAGATTCTGGTAAGTAATTGAAGCATTTTTCTGCGCTATCAATGTCATCACTGGATGGATAAATGTTATGATTCTCTTCGATTTGTGCAATGTTACTATTAATTAGTTTCGCTGCGGTTTGAATAATCTTTATTTTTCTAGTTTGATAATTTTCACTTGCCCCCTGTTTGTAACAGTTTTCAATAAGTTTAGATGCTTCACTGCGTAAGGTAATAATATTTGATTTTCCCTGTGTTTCTGATATAAATATTCTGTCTCCAAAGTGTTCAATTAAGCACCGTTTCATGTGCTTGTTAGAATATGCCTGAGAGTTATCAGCCTCCAATTCTGAATTCATAATATTGACTAGCTCTTCAAGTGTAAACTGCTTACTCTCGTTGCTTTCAATGTACTTAATAAATTCATAGAATGCGTTATCCAGCGACTCTCTGCAGTCTGTTTTTTGGCGTTTGGCAGGAGTTTCATCACCAGTACCAGGATTTGAAAGCTTACGGAAATTTAGACTACACTTTTGATGATACAGCGCATCTGACGCGAAAAGGTCTTGAGAATATTTAATACGACCAAGCACCTCATTGCCCCAATTATCATGTCTTTCAATAGCTATAGTCGTAATAGTGTTTTGAAACTGTGGTGTTCTTACTTGATAGTAGGTACTTTTCGATGTTGGTATGTGTTTATCATCTCTTTCAATTAAGCTACCGCAGAATAAGCAGTCTGTTTTAAAGTTGAAAGTCTTCGCAGATCTAAGCCCTATCTGAACACTAGAATCTGACTTGCGCACATTTCTCCCAAGTAAATAATTTTTACGGCAGTGCTTATGCACAATATCTCGAGCAGTTAACTTATAACTGTCACCACGGGATCCACTGAGTTTATTGATTGTATCACAGGCCTTGTCCCCCAGAGTGATGGTCACCTTGTTACCATATGCTTCCTTACAAAATACACATGTTGGTAAGGACGCCATATCTGTAAATAATATAGTAATTTTTAATGAGTGGACCATAGCAGTATATCCATACACCGTCTTATTATGAAAGTATACAACAGCAGCACTGACTGGGTGTTATCGTTCGTGCAATGTGTATGTTTGTTGTTCCGCTCAAACCATATTTGCTACATAGTACACCGAAATGCACAGAAATATCAGAAAGCCTAAGCTAGGTCTACTTCACCTAATGTAATTGAATGTTGATGTAAATTATAAATGATAGTGAAAGACCCTGCATTTGTGAATGCATTTGCGAACGGTTCTAAGAAGTTGTTTTTCCTAGATGATTTTACCACCTTAGAATAGTAGGCTAACCCAGTTTTTATTTTGTAAGCACGCTTGTCCTTGTTTGTGATTAAAACACACACTCAGTCAAAAATGGAGTGGGAACAGAGTTCCACTGAGTAGCAATTATAGCTCTGTTACTGAAGCATATGTACTGTCCAAAATTATTATGCCATCCGAATACTCTACACTAAAATATGGTTAAATAACCTGGCATTAAATCAATATATTATCTAATTGTACAGTTATATTAATAAATCACATGAGTGGGGTACCTAAGAACATTTTATTATGACAATAAACAGTTTTTACCATACAAAATTTGCTAATGTAGATGTGTGTTCATATCTAGTCTGCAAACTTTAATGGCGAAATTAAAACAAAGGGAAGTAACTATCTTACCACTTTTCTTGGAATCTAATATTTATACATCCACAATAGGTATCAGTTTGGAAATAATGATCTTTGAATCAAAGGTAATGCATTTGTATAATTTTAAATAGAATTATAAAAGAGCAGTACTATTGAAATGGATATACAGTAAAAGCTTACCTGAGGCAAATGGTATCATCTTCCCGCAGACATCACTCTAATAGATGGATATGGACTATTTATAAACTGTTCTTAAACAGTGAACAATGGAAGTGGATGTACACGTTTATAAAATGAATAATTGTAATATAGAAGTATGAAAAACTATTAAATAAATTGAGTTTTAATATATTTTTTATTATCATTTTCAGGGGTCAATTTACCCCACCCACTTTTATGGCCGTTATTTTTAGAAAACAGTACATATCTATCTCTAACCACTTAAACTTACGTCCAGTCTCTCCAACTCATGATTCTATATCATATTTAAGATGATATGTTAATATATGTGAGTTTTATAAGAAATGATTTTAGGTGTGTCTTCAAAATACAGCATGTTTTACCTCTTTTTCTGTGGATAAAGTCAACTTTTTCAGAAAATATACAAAAAAGGTAAGAAAATGCATTATTTTCATGTAGTTACATGCATTTAACATCACTATGAATAATAAAATATAGTCATTTCAAAATGCCAGAAGAATTTAAATCTTTATCTAGATAATTGGGTATTTTTCTGTTTTTGTCGGCCATCTTGGCGGCCATCTTGGATTGTTCAGTTTCCCAAGTGGGAACTTTTGGGAACTTTATGGTGCAGGATTCTATGGGCATTGAACATAAATTTCATTTCTGTGCCAGAAATGTCCCAGTTTAGCATTATTCAGGGCCAGCTGCTCTGCCTAATTAGCTGCAAGAGATAATTGATAAGAACAACAGAGTTAAATATCTCATAACAAAAGATCACTAACCACAAAAACTGTCAGTTAATCTTGTACTAACAACCATAACTATTGCTAAGCTAAACAAGAAAACTGATACTGGAATAATGCCAATGAAAATACAAGTATCCATCAGGAGCTATACACTTGTTAGGCATCAACTAGACAACTAGACAGAAACCATGTGAAGGCAAATAAAACACCACACCTAAGAATGTAACAAGACCTATAATTCCAAAATCACTGCACAACTACACAACAACCATGACTTTGTGAATACAAAAATATCATAATTATACAAAGCAATGGGACAAGACAAAACAGGAAGACAATTGCCCCAAAGACAAACAATGTGAAGGTAAAGACAACAAGTGGGATGTACAAGACCAAACACGAAGACAATTGTCTCAAAGACAGAAACAATGTGACGGTAAAGACAACAAGTGGGATGTACAAGACCAAACAGGAAGACAATTGTCACCAAATAGGAAGACAATTGTCTCAAAGACAGAAACAATGTGAAGGTAAAGACAACAAGTGGGATGTACAAGACCAAACAAGACCAAACAGGAAGACAGACAATTGTCTCAAAAACAGAAACAATGTGAAGGAAGGTAAAGACAACAAGTGGGATGTACAAGACCAAACAGGAAGATAATTGCATCAAAGACAGAAGGGGAAAAAAGGAACATCATACCAAAAGAATGGATAAAGATTATACAATAAAACAATTCCCTCACAGACACAAGCTTGTCACATACAATAAAAGCTAAGTAATTAATATTGGTATCTAAATTGCATTTGAAGAGATGCAAACCCAGTCACTGGTATTTGACACTGTCTATGGACAGTTAACTCAAAATTAATGTTGTTGATGGATTTCTGTGAAATGGTTGTTGGTCTATGGGGAAGTTATTCAATGTTGGGAGACACTGGGCAAGGCCTATGTCCAGGAATGTCAGTGATGTGAACAGTCCTGTTGATTTCTATAGTAAATTGGCTGATTGCCCTGACCACAGGACTGAACCTATTTTCACAAAATAGTACCACCTACTCATAGACCAACCTTTTACAATTTACATCAACAAGATTTCATCAAAATTCATTAACAACTGTTTGAGTTTTCCAGTCCACAGATCAGACACACACAAAGACTTAGCCACAAAAAAAAACAAAAAAAACCCCCTATGTTTGTATGGCCGGGGAGGAGGGAGGGTTAATAATGTCAAAGAAAACCTTACATATTGCAGAGTAAGACATAAAAGTCTAATCCACCAAATTAGAACCATTAGATTGGCAGTCCAACACAGAATCCAAACAAAACATTTTAAGAAAACATCAATTTAGCATATTCAGGCAGAATTGAACACTTAAATATTCAGGACAAAGAAATCATATCAAACAAAATTGGACAGAGAAATCATATAAAACAAAATTGGATAAGGAAAACATACAAGGGGAAATTGGCAAGAACATAATTATGATCACAGGTCATTAAAGGTTCAACCATTATTATGCATGGCATACATGACTGTAGCAAATCAAATTGGGTATATTACATTGTTTCTGGTAGGCCGTGACATTAATTATTCTATGTGATATCCTTGTCATTTCATATGGTAAATAAGAAATCACAATGGCACTATATAATGCTGGGCAAAAAGAGCCAGAAACAGACGGATCTGTAGTCCAGTGGTAAAATGCTGGACTGGTAATCCAGGGATCGCAGGTTCTAACCCCTGTCTGACCCTAATAAAATTAACAGTCTTTCTTTCAGATGGGACATTAAACCGAGGTCTCGTGTCTGTGTTGTACACCGTGCACGTAAAAGAACCAGAGGAGACTCTGGAATGGGTCTCTGTCTGTATCATTGCACTATCCTCCAAAAATCTAAAAATTACTAATCTCTTCAGGAGGCGTCGCTCATATGGGCAACCGGTAGTGACGATAAATAAACGTAAAACACACACACGCCAGAAACAATACAAGTATAATCAAACTATTGTAAACTGAATGAAAAAACACCATCATCACTACATGCAGTCCAAATGGCATCAATGACTTTGACAATTTACAATGAAAATTTACAGTTACACTTTAAGCATAGGCAATAAGAGACATCGGTCAGTTACTGCCTCTAAAAGTAGGTAGGTCCTATTAAGTCTGTTCCTCGGTTTTTATCGTTGTTTCCTTTGCACAACATGCTAGAGAATGGTTACCATCTGTAGCCAAGTACTCAGTGTACAGATATATCATGTAGCCAGGAACCGAGTCTATGGTATAACACTGTTGATATGCAATCAGTGTGCAGATATATCATGTAGCCAGGAACCGAGTCTATGGTATAACAGTGTTGATATGTAATCAGTGTGCAGATATATCATGTAGCCAGGAACCAAGTATGTGGTATAACACTGTTGATATGTAATCAGTGTGCAGATATATCATGTAGCCAGGAACCGAGTATGTGGTATAACTCTATTGATATGTAATCAGTGTGCAGATATATCATGTAGCCAGGAACCGAGTCAGTGACATAGCACCCTTGATATGCAATCAGTGTTTTGATATATCACAAGTGCCTATTGGAACATAAAAAGATTAACACAAGAGTGATTCAACTGTGATGTAATGCTTTCACTGTCATTCCATTACAACAAATGGTAATTAAATGGTATATCAAACTTTAGATATAATTAAATAGATGAGTTTTCAGAACTTAAGTCCCTGTTCACATCGGGGTATTAATCCAGCTCACATCCAACTTGAAATTATAAAACACTTTGCATTCACACCTAACTTTCGTTAATGCATCTTCTTAATTAATATTATAAAAATGATGTGGTTTTGCAAATCAAGTATAAGGTGGATTTTATGTGGCTTCAATATTTCAACATTGAGAATGAAGTGCAGAGTGACCTTAGAAACAGTGAGAATGAAGTGCATAGTGACCTTAGAAACAGTGAGAATGAAGTACAGAGTGACCTTAGAAACAGTGTGAATGAAGTGCAGAGTGACATTAGAAACAGTGAGAATGAAGTGCAGAGTGACATTAGAAACAGTGAGAATGAAGTGCATAGTGACCTTAGAAACAGTGAGAATGAAGTACAGAGTGACCTTAGAAACAGTGTGAATGAAGTGCAGAGTGACATTAGAAACAGTGAGAATGAAGTGCAGAGTGACATTAGAAACAGTGAGAATGAAGTGCATAGTGACCTTAGAAACAGTGAGAATGAAGTACAGAGTGACCTTAGAAACAGTGTGAATGAAGTGCAGAGTGACATTAGAAACAGTGAGAATGAAGTGCAGAGTGACATTAGAAACAGTGAGAATGAAGTGCATAGTGACCTTAGAAACAGTGAGAATGAAGTACAGAGTGACCTTAGAAACAGTGTGAATGAAGTGCAGAGTGACATTAGAAACAGTGAGAATGAAGTGCAGAGTGACATTAGAAACAGTGAGAATGAGTGCAGGTGACTTAGAAACAGTGAGATGAAGTGCAGAGTGACATTAGAAACAGTGAGAATGATCAGAGGACTGAACAGTAGGTGAGTGCAGAGTGACATTAGAAACAGTGAGAATGAAGTGCAGAGTGACATTAGAAACAGTGAGAATGAAGTGCAGAGTGACATTAGAAACAGTGAGAATGAAGTGAAGAGTGACATTAGAAACAGTGAGAATGAAGTGCAGAGTGACATTAGAAACAGTGAGAATGAAGTGCAGAGTGACATAAGAAACAGTGAGGATGAAGTGCAGAGTGACATTAGAAACAGTGAGAATGAAGTGCAGAGTGACATAAGAAACAGTGAGGATGAAGTGCAGAGTGGCATTAGAAACAGTGAGAATGAAGTGCAGAGTGACCTTGATGGAATCCATCATAACTCAACAAAGAAAATTATTGTGTCAGAGCTGGGACATATCAAAATGACTATACAAAATAAAAACAGCAACACAAATTCAATGATTTCAAGAAAAATAAACAAACGTTGATGAATTGGATAACAGTTTAGGTATTATTAACCCTTAAAATTCTGAATAAATGGATGGAATGTGCAAACAACATAGATCCAGATCAGCTGTGTAGCAATGCCGCATCTGATCTGGATCTATGTTGTTTGCTATTCAGCCAAGTGTCTTAGCGCCACTATCCGAATAGAAAATAGCATAGAGCCTGTTCAGATGACATGTTCTGTTCCGTCTGATCTGGCTCTATACTACTTGTTTCCAGCACAGTAAGGGTTAATATGCATGACTATCACATATCAGTGTTCAAACTTTGTTAATGTGAATGCAAAATGGATGCGGATGAATCTTATCGATTAACAATTCCATAAATGTATAATATATGTAGGCAATCATCCACACTTATCTTTCACTGATATTTCTTACTTTCCTTTGCTTTCTTATTTCTTTCATTCAAAATCAACCAAACTTTCCATTCTATAAACATCTGGTTACAATTTAACATGATTGTGTATAACATGGAAATATCATGCATGGTTTGTGTTAATATATACTGTTGGATATTAGCACTTGTCTATTCAAATTGATATATTGTTGTTTTAGTTTAAACTTTATTTATTTTACACTGATTGCGAAAAAGTTTTAACAACTTATATTAATCACTCTCGTTGGCGTGGATGAAAGCGTATATGTGATCATTCGTGTGGGAGTAAACCGGAGTACCCGCAGAAAACCCACCTGTCCGATCTGGCGACCACCGTACCATCTCACATACTTCCCAGTCCGAGAATCAAACCCGGGTTGCATTGGTGAGAAGCGAGCGAGCGAGATAACAACTGCGCTAATCGGACAGCCTGTTGTTGTTCTGTTTTCATGTTACATGTTTTGAATATGTGCAACTATTATGTATATTATTGATTAGGAAATAAAATTTGAGGAAAAAAATGGATGAGGTTTAAATGTTTTGCTTTTTTTAAGTCTTGGACCAATTCGATGTTTATCAGACTCGAGCTTGAACATGATATGAAGCAACTGTCTAGCCTAGGTGATACAGACCTAACACCTCATTCTGACATGAGGTTCAATATTCAAAAGCTGATCATATCATTATCTAAACCAATATGTGAATTGATCATATATATATATACGAACCATAAATATACCCTCAATGTTTATTCATTATTTAGTAGTTAAACACACACCAAACTCATAACATTACCTAACACTGATCTGGAACGAATTACAGATTTCCAAAAGGCTGTTTAAGCACCTCTTTTATTACCAAATTTTTAATAAATCAATTCAACAATAATTGAGTAAAGGTGTTAATTAAACGCCTCAATATTCTAAACATCAGGAACACTCATTACCTCAACCTATAAATCTACAGACTCCAAATGTTCAGGTTCAATCCCCTGTCTGACCCTAATAAAATTAACAGATTTTCAGATGAGACTTTAAACCGAGGTCTTGTGTCAGTGCTTTACACAGTGCACATAAAAGAACCAGAGGAGGCTTGCCCATATGGTTCGCCGGAGGCGAGGGTAAATAAGCTCAATCATCACCTGAAATGGGTCTCTGTCTGTAACATTGCACTATCCTCCAAAAATCTCAAATGACTAATCTCTTCAGGAGGCGTCGCTCATATAGGCAACCAGTAGCGACCGATAAATAAACGTAAAACACACACTCAAATGTCAGCTTCAATTAATGTACATTCATCCAGCTCAAGATTACCTTCTCTGGCTTCTGCATCTTGGGCAGTTAATGAATGAGTCACTAATGATAAGAGGGCAGTCCGATCTTTCAAACCAGTTATCAATAGAAGGTTTATGAAGTTGGACCAATAATCATAAATTCAATTATTATCCAAAACATCTTGACCTCTATAGCAATTATGCTGGCAATCCAAGCATGTCTGTGATAATTTTACAGACATTTTTCAGGCATTTGTTCCAAACCAGTGTAGTGTGTCTGTGGGCATTTCTAGCCCACACAATTTGACTCAA
This sequence comes from Archivesica marissinica, assembly GCA_014843695.1. NCBI lineage: Eukaryota > Metazoa > Mollusca > Bivalvia > Venerida > Vesicomyidae > Archivesica > Archivesica marissinica. The sequence goes on from CM026398.1 coordinate 27,504,291, forward strand.
ACTTCAGTCAGAGTCTGAGACCATTGCCAATTTATACCGCTTTGTTTAATGGAGAACCTTATTATAATTAGAGATTATTAAGTGGCTGGTTTCATATCAGCATAATTATGAGAGCGAAGGCTGATATCAAGTTACCGAGGGTCGATACCTAGGCTGAAACTAGCCACGTAATAAAGTCTTTATCACTTTGATATGAATTTGAACATTCAATAATCGAAATCATGCTCTCCGTTATCCATTTATCAGGAATAAATCACAATTACTGAATTCGATACACGAAAACGATTGAAATATTACCATGAAACTACAAACATATGTTATATGTCAAATTTGACACTACAGGAAGTAAACAAACTAGCACTGAGTGTATGCGTTACTTTCTCTGGAACTAGTTATGATACAGCTTTTTGTGGGTTTATACAGGCTCGTGACCGTATCAAACTAGTGTCATAGCCTGGAATTGAATCTCAATCATAGTAATCATTAATAAACCATCAATAAACATTACAGGGAAAATATTCAGTTGCTTTATTTCTTCAGACGAACATTCGATTCCAGACAAGAGAACTAGTAAGTAGTAACAACAAATACATCATTACTGCACTAACCCTTTCAACACCAAGTAACTCACATGGACTGGTCCATGATATTCATAAACCAATAAATGAATCAGAAAATCACATTTGGACAAGTTCATTTATCAAAATGGGTAATTATGTCTAAAAATAGTCATATCACTGGCAAAAAGTGCAGATCCTGATGAGACGGCTCGTCACGAGCCGGCTCATCTGGATCTACACTTTTTGTAAGCCTATTTAGAGGTCTGTGGTGATGAAAGGGTTAAGGACTGTCCAGAACAACACATGATTCTGCAGCAAGTGAATTGCCAAGACGTCAAAGGAAAACTCCAAGGTGGAAACAGTCAGGAGACTGGATATTGTAGACATAAATAGCAAACTAGCAAACGTAATATCAGACGGAAAAACACCGCATATCACAACCTAACATATTATTTCATATGTGATATATTGACCGTGTTATTAATTCGGTGGGCGGACATTTCGGACTTGGATCTTTCGGACTAGGATGTTTCGGCCTAGGATGTTCCGGACTAGGATGTTTCGGTCGGCCCTTTTTTCAGGATAGGACGTTTCGGCCAAATCAGATTTCTACAGTCAGACCCGGACATTGTTAATTCGGAAGACAATCCGGACACATGTTCTTGGGAATGGATCTTTTTAAGTGTTATTTGTACCTCTTAATCTGGATGTCTCGGTTTCCGAATCCGGACAGGCCACGCTCAGAGTCCGGCTGATAACTGGACTACTTTGACGACACATATGTCACAGGACAGCTTCGCCAACGGGCGCAACCAGGTCCACTCAGAGTTCAAGTCCGACGTATCCCCCCATGTTTCCCTCCAGACAGATGGAACATGCACGCCATCACACTCAACGACCAGCCTCGGACCAACAACATCTCTGAGGGTTGGAATAACAAGTTCCATGCCCTTGTTGGACATGACCATCCAACTGTCTGGAAACTATTCGAGTGTCTGCAGGCAGAAAGCGCTAGAGTTTCTGCAGATCTTCTTCAAAGCGAACGTGGGATCAGACCAGGAAGATCTACATGGATCTACAAGTCAGGCTGCGGAATCTGTGTGAGGATAGAGTGGCTGGACGTAAATCTGTCCCAGAACTTCTTCGTGGTGTAAGCCACAACCAGCCCAATGTATAAATCATTTCCGAGGATTATATACCTGATGTTTGTTAGTTGTTAAAATCATCAAAAGCATATTCATTCAATTCAATGTAAGTCATTGTGGTCATGTGAAGTTGTCTCCAAAGTATTTTAAAATTTACGTCTCACTCACCCAAAACGACATGTTCAATTAAACATAATTATTATATGAGGCACTGAATCAATAAAACCATGTTATACACCTGATGATTGTTGCGTGTTATATTCAATTCCATGGTATAACGTCATTGTGGTCCAAAGTTTAAAAAAAATTAAGTCTCCCAAAAGACATAAAATATAATCAATAAAACCATATTCAATTTAATGGTATAAGTCATTTTCAGATTAAACCCATCAAACTTCCAAAATATTAATGTATAACCCATATAAACTGATTTGGCCGAAACGTCCTATCCTGAAAAAAGGGCCGGCCGAAACGTCCTAGTCCGAAACATCCTAGGCCGAAAGATCCATGTCGGAAACGTCCTACATTCTATTAATTCCAGTTCATTTTGGAAGGCCGATTGAAGACTGTGTAAAAGGTAGGAATATGTTAATAATTTTTTCAAGATGGCCGCCAGAATCGTCCACATTCTAATGTTGGGTGTAGGAAATCACAGCTGAAAATGAGGTAATGCTAAAAAAATTCAAATTACAGCGAAATAAATAAGGGGGAGGGGAGAGGTATGTCAATGTACCCCCTGGATCACAGCCTACATATCATTTTCAGTGAAACTGCACCCCTGGAAGTGATACAGGTGTTTCTTTTCAATGGACCCCCTGGATCACAGCCTACACATCATGTTCAGTGAAGCCGCACCCCTGGAAGTGATACTGGTGTTTGTTTTCGCAGACTATTGTTTCAACACAATACTTGAAAGTGAAAGAAACAGGAATAAAAAATCAGTATAAGATAATGAAGTAATCATTTATCGCTCACATAAAATCTAATAAATCTAAAAGATGTAACCTTATTATAATCACCAGGTATTATGACCTGGCAAAGTACGTTTCTGGACAACATTTTCTAGACAATGAACTGCTATAGTGCTGCAATAACATGCACACATGCAACAAACGGAAAAACTGCTGGAACACGATATCAATATTCTGGGGTACATATCAATAAATTCTTAGAATTTTATAGACCATTTCCCACCATTACTGCAAGTGGCAATAAACAATTAAATATATGGGATTGTTAACGAGGGTTCTTCATTTCTTAGAAAAGATTTACAATTATATCAAATTCAGATAAAACAAAATGAAGTGGCCCATGCTATATATATTGAACCGGAACTAATCACACTTCCATTACACATTTTGATTGTAAAATTGCCGTAACCCTTTCAACACCACAGACCTCTAAATTGGCTTACAAAAAAGTGTAGATCCAGATGAGCCGGCTCGTGATGAGCCGTCTCATCAGGATCTGCACTTTTTGCAAGTAGTATTACTAATTTTAGACAAAATTACCCATCTTGATAAATGAACTGGTCCGAATGTAATTTTCTTATTCATTTATTGATCTAAGAATATCATGGACCAGTCCATGTCAGTTACTTGGTGTTGAATGGGTTAATTATACTTCAAACTTCTTGGCAGTGTTGTATCTACAGTCAAAACAGTGTAAACGGTCACCTGGAAACAGCGGTCACTTGGTGTCAAATAGTCAGTTCGACTTTCCCCTATGAAAATCACTCTATATTACACCTGGTATTAGTGGTCACCTGGTGTCTACTGCCAGCCGGTAGTATATTTTATATTTGATTCCAAATGCCATATTCCCACTGCACTAGATGGCCATGTGTCATGCGAAATGTTTGAAAATTCAATTAACGCAATCGTATCAGCTGTTGTGTATCGACCTTGACATTTAGCAAGATTCCATAATGACGGAGAAAATTGGAAAATCACGACAATTTATGATCATGACAATCGGCCGGGTTAGTAAATAGATCATACATTTATTTGTATTTTGTAAATAGAAATAAATGTTCTGGAAAAATGTATATACCGTAATTTGCTATGTATACTGCGCTATCATGTATAACGCACCCACTTTTTGGCACAAAAATCGGTGAAAAACGTAGTTCTGGTGTATACCGCGCACCGTAAAATATCATTTTCACAAGACAAAATTTCTCAAGATACGATATATAATCGCGCTCTATGGTTTATATATTTCAATAAAATAAGAAATCGTGACTCGAAATGGTCCACCAACTTACCCTTTCCCCCTTAGAAGCGCCACTCGACGCCAATGCTTATTGACATAGATCGACACATTAGTAGTCAAACAAGCTATAATAAAGATCGGAACAACGTAGTGTATACAACACTTAATAATTCCCAGTAACCTCTATGAAGGTGGAGTATATGCAAGTTCCAGGCTTATACATTGCGTACGATTGGTAAATTACAGCCAAATGTATGAAATAAAACTATATCTCTATGAGGGAAAGTGTTTATTTTTTATTTATTTGTTTACGTTTATTTATCGCCGCTACCGGTTGCCCATATGAGCGACGCCTCCTGAAGAGATTAGTTATTTTAGATTTTGGAGGATAGTGCAATGATACAGATAGAGACCCATTCCAGAATCTCCTCTGGTTCTTTTACGTGCACGGTGTAAAGCACCGACGCGAGACCTCGGTTTAACGTCCCATCTGTTAATTTTATTAGGGTCAGACCGGGGAGGGAAAGTGTTTTTAGGCTCTGTCAACATGTGACAATATCATTGCATATTGCATGCTTTAACCATCCATTCATTGAGAGATTTTACTTTGAGATATTGTAAGGAACCCAATTATTTTGTAAACTAACGCTGAGCGTGTGTAAACTAACGCTGAGCGTGTGTAAACTAACGCTGAGCGTGTGTAAACTAACGCTGAGCATGTGTAAACTAACGCTGAGCGTGTGTAAACTAACGCTGAGCGTGTGTAAACTAACGCTGAGCGTGTGTAAACTAACGCTGAGCGTGTGTAAACTAACGCTGAGCGTGTGTAAACTAACGCTGAGCGTGTGTAAACTAACGCTGAGCGTGTGTAAACTAACGCTGAGCGTGTGTAAACTAACGCTGAGCGTGTGTAAACTAACGCTGAGCGTGTGTAAACTAACGCTGAGCGTGTGTAAACTAACGCTGAGCGTGTGTAAACTAACGCTGAGCGTGTGTAAACTAACGCTGAGCATGTGTAAACTAATGCTGAGCGTGTGTAAACTAACGCTGAGCATGTGTAATCTAACGCTGAGCGTGTGTAAACTAACGCTGAGCGTGTGTAATCTAACGCTGAGCGTGTGTAAAATGAATGTTTTCATGACCACAAATAATTATTACCGCCTCGGCTCATGAGTGAGGTCGAGTTGCAGGCGAGTATATTTAAGAAATGAATCGCGATTTAATAGTTTCCATTTGGGTATGAACTACATTGAGTGTGTTTAAAGTTACCGTGGATGCCGAGTTAATAGTTTCCATTGGGGTATGAACTACATTGAGTGTGTTTAAACTCACCGTTGGTGCCGAGTTAATAGTTTCCATTGGGGTATGAACTACATTGGGTGTGCTTAAAGTCACCGTGGGTGCCGAGTTAATAGTTTCCATTGGGGTATGAACTACATTGAGTGTGTTTAAAGTGCATGGAGGCCGAAGGCATCCACGGTAACTTTAAACACACTTGAGCAGTTATGATTGTGCCCTTAGGCAAAGTATTTAAATTCCACATACTTGTTTTGCAATCGAGCTAAAATAAATTTGTTTAAAATATTAATATTATGTTATCGGCTTATATCCTATACATATTCATAGACATAACCACATACAGTCGTTCGCCCGCTTAGTATAGTGTCAAAAACTCTTATGCAAAATCTTCAAAGTACACGATTGTATGGTATATTGACTACGTACATAAATGATGCGGCATCTCGGGACACACATCAGAGTCTTCAAAGTACACGATTGTATGGTATATTGACTACGTACATAAATGATGCGGCGTCTCAGGACACACATCAGTCTTCAAAGTACACGATTGTACGGTATATTGACTACGTACATATATGATGCGGCATCTCGGGACACACATCAGAGTCTTCAAAGTACACGATTGTATGGTATATTGACTACGTACATAAATGATGCGGCGTCTCAGGACACACATCAGTCTTCAAAGTACACGATTGTACGGTATATTGACTACGTACATATATGATGCGGCATCTCGGGACACACATCAGAGTCTTCAAAGTACACGATTGTATGGTATATTGACTACGTACATAAATGATGCGGCGTCTCAGGACACACATCAGTCTTCAAAGTACACGATTGTACGGTATATTGACTACGTACATATATGATGCGGCATCTCGGGACACACATCAGTCTTCAAAGAAGATTTCATTTCAGATCATAACGTTGACTAATCATTTGATCAAAGTAGAGAAATTAATATGTCCCAATCAGTTTGCCACATGGGAGGGACATAGAACACAACTTTCATTAAATTTTGAAGTTATTTCTGTATAAATCAATTGGAATTTAGATGAATGGAGATGTATCAACTCAGAACATCGGCTCAGATCCGGGTTCAATTTCAAATCAAAATTTGAGAAAATGTAATTTTTCATTTATTTCTATATACAGTTCAACCTTTGTTAAACAGCCTCCAAACAAATACCTCCCATGCACTACCCCTGACTACAGACCACCAGTTGAGGGCCTCCCATTGATGTTTTCGTTTTTTTAGCATTCAAATTCACACTGACAGCATCTGTCAGTCATATGGCGACTCCTTGCATGCCGTACCGAGCAGTATTTCAGGCACGTAAGGACACCCAGGTAGAACCACTAATCTTGGCATGCAAGCTGAATAGACTAAGCTTCTTCACATGAAAGAATTCAAAACCCAAAGAGGGATTCAATCCAATAGTGGCGAGGGGCAAGCGAGTTAAAAATGACCTTGACCACATAGCTATGGAGGCCCCGATCTCCCTTTCAGCCAATACATATACATTGGAAGTACAGTCAAACCTGTGTTAATGGTCACTTCAATTAGAATTGCCCTCAATGCACTGTACATGTAGCCAAGAATCAAGTGATCATTTCCGAGTATTCGATCGGAACTGTGTCAGCATCAAAACTGCTACTTGTTGCCATACTTAATTCATACCGTTGACGTCCTTAATTCATGTGTTGCCATCCTTAATTCATACATTGTCATCCTTAATTCATACATTGCCATCCTTAATTCATACATTGTCATCCTTAATTCATACATTGCCATCCTTAATTCATGCATTGCCATCCTTAATTCATACATTGCCATCCTTAATTCATACATTGCCATACTAAATTCATGCATTGACATCCTTAATTCATGCACTGCCATACTTAATTCATACATGGCCATACTTAATTCATGCATTGCCATACTTAATTCATACATGGCCATACTTAATTCATGCATTGCCATCCTTAATTCATACATTGCCATCCTTAATTCATACATTACCATACTTAATTCATGCATTGTCATCCTTAATTCATACATTGTCATCCTTAATTCATTCTTAATTCATACATTGTCATCCTTAATTCATTCTTAATTCATACATTGTCATTCTTAATTCATACATTGTCATCCTTAATTCATACATTGTCATCCTTAATTCATACATTGTCACTCTTAATTCATACATTGTCATCCTTAATTCATACATTGTCATCCTTAATTCATACATTGTCATTCTTAATTCATACATTGTCATCCTTAATTCATACATTGTCATCCTTAATTCATACATTGTCATTCTTAATTCATACATTGTCATCCTTATATGTTGCCATCCTTAATTCATATGCATCAAAACTTCAAACACTGTTTTATTCGCTGATAAATAACAGAAGGACAAATATCATTTCTTAAATAGCAGCCAGTTTCCATTGATCAAACTAAGACCAGAGGTTGTCATGGGTGACCATTACATCAAGGTTTGACTGTATTTCTTAATCTATATATTATTTCTTAAATAGCAACCAGATTCAAATGATCAAACTGAGACCAGAGGTTGTCATGGGTGACCATTACACCAAGGTTTGACTGTATTTCTTATGTTATGTTATATTTTGGGTTTTACGCCTGCATCAGCACCATTTTGGGCTATATCGCCGGCGGGCAGTTTACCTAACAACACCTTTCCTGGGCAGGCTCCAACGGTTAACCAGTACTTGGGTGCACCAACCTCCGTACGAAACTGCCAACTTTTTCATATAAATGAGACACGGTCTGAGCGGGGCTCGAACCCGTGACCATCAGTAATGATAGGTTACAGTGGTATACAAGTCAGCGACCGTAACCACTCGACCACGGAGGCGGACGACTGTATTTCTTAATATATATAGTATTTCTTAAATATCAACCAGATTCAAATGATCAAACTAAGACCAGAGGTTGTCATGGGTGACCATTACATCAAGGTTTGACTTTATTTCTTAATCTATATATTATTTCTTAAATATCAACCAGATTCAAATGATCAAACTAAGACCAGAGGTTGTCATGGGTGACCATTACACCAAGGTTTGACTGTATTTCTTAATATATATATATCATTTCTTAAATATCAACCAGATTCAAATGATCAAACTAAGACCAGAGGTTGTCATGGGTGACCATTACACCAAGGTTTGACTGTATTTCTTAATATATATATATCATTTCTTAAATATCAACCAGATTCAAATGATCAAACTAAGACCAGAGGTTGTCATGGGTGACCATTACACCAAGGTTTGACTGTATTTCTTAATAGTAGAAGTGGAATGATCCCACCTGTAGTAAAGTAACTTAAGATTGGCAGTTTAATCTGGAATGACATTACCAATAGCTGGTGAAGACCAAGGTCAAAAGAGAGGAAGGAAGGGGAGGAAGGATTACGTATAGCTTAGTTACTTACAAGAGCTGAAATCAACAATGGCAGCCCACAAGTGTACAAATCATGGCTTCAGTTAAGTGGATTCTTTTATCTAGGAAGGTGCAGTTGTCCTTAAACCACTCCAGTTGTTACTTATATGGACTGGTTATTTGATACTGATGGTGAAAGATGGGGAGGCGTGGGAAGGTGGAGGTGGGGGAAGATGGGTGTGGATGTGTGGGCAGTTGGGTTTGTGGGAAGGTGCAAGTGTGTGAGGTGTGGGAACGTTGATGTGTTGGAAGGTGGAGGTGGGGGAAGGTGGGTGTGGATGTATGGGAAGTTGGGTTTGCGGGATGGTGGAAGTATGTGAGGTGTGGGAACATGGATGTGTTGGAAGGTGGCGGTTGGGGAAGTTGGGTTTGTGGGAAGGTGGAAGTGTGTGAGGTGTGGGAAGGTGGAAGTGTGTGAGGTGTGGGAAGGTGGAGGTGGGGAGAAGGTGGGTGTGTGGTTAGTTGGGTTTATGGGAAGGTGGAAGTGTGTGAGGTGTGGGAAGATGGATGGATGAGAAGGTGGGTGTGGATGTGTGGGGAGTTGGGGGTGTGGGAAGGTGGAAGTGTGAGGTGTGGGAAGGTGGATGTGTGGGAAGGTGGGTGTGGATGTATGGGGAGTTGAGGTGTGTGGAGTTGAGGACAGGTGTGTGGAGTTGGGGGTGTGGGGCATTGGGAGTGTAGGAAGGTGGAGATGTGGGAAGGTGGATGTGTGGGGGAATAGTGTATTTGGACATAATCTACCCATGTTGCAAACAGTGATATGAGCTTGTACAAACAATTACTAGATATGGAAGGAAATGGAATGTCTTTATAACATTGTAACTCAGGTATACACCGTTAGCAACCTCACCAATGCACATTTCAAGATTTACTATCATCTTATTTGGAATAATTATTCCTTTAGTCAACTAAACACGAAAATAAAATACTATATGCTTTAAATTAATCAAGAATACCGATTTATTTGTTTTTGGATTTAGAATCACACTGTCATCTTATCTCATATTGCAGCACTCCATCCATCATTGGTGGAGGACGAACCCGGGTCTGCTCAGAGATGTATTTCAGGTCCGGGTAGAACCACTGATCTTCCACAAGCCAGCAGGATAGCAACTAATCTCCCACTTGAAAGTATTTGACACACCCAGCGGGATTCGAACCTACAGCGGTGAGGGGTAAGTGATTTGAAGTAAAAGACCGTAATCACTCAGCCATGGAGGGTGTTGTTGGTGGGTGTATATAAAATGAGACCAGGCACGTAATTTATACATATAGTCAATTTTAGTCATATACTAGTAACACATAGTGTAGTAGAGGTGGGGGTGTTACCTCTCAACTAGTCTCAGTAGAAATCGTAATAGCACAGTGGTAGCGCGTTCGCTTCAGGTGTGAAAGGCCCGGAGTTCGAGCATCCGCTGGAGTCGTTACGATTGTACCCTTAGGCAAATTCCACATTGCCTCTTCGCTCTCCCTCATGGCGATGGATTACATCAGGAATGAGGTCTCGAGAGCGATTAATATAAGTTGTAAGAACTTGTTTCGCAATCAATAAACTAGTCTCCGTAGATACCCTAATTCCAAATCACTCCAAAACTTACTGCTATGCAAATTCTATAGAGATGGATACCGTATTGGAGGTTCTGTCATACACCAGTAAAAATGATTGATTTAATTGGATGGTAAATGATGAAAACGTCCATAATCCAATCACAATGGCTGCATTATTAATGCTCGTGATATCCCACAGGTAATGTCGTGCGTCTGAAGACGTGACGATGCTAGTTTAACCTGATACAATCGAGGACGACATATTGCGACACTTCTCAAATTTTTTCCTCCAAAGCCTTTGACAGCTTCATGCTGAGGAGAACCAAAACTGGATGGATGTCCAAAAATGTTCCAAAAATGTTTATCTGATATTTTTTTCAATAAATTGGTTCAAGGCAAATGCAAGTTGCTGTGATATGTCAATTAGAATAAGATGTTTAACTCATTGCATGCTGGGTAAAATAAAGGCTATAAATAGTTCAAAATAATTGCAGCAGACGACAATTCATTAATGCGTTTTTCTTATTCGTAACTGAAATCCCTGGAAATATGAAATTCCATGACATATTTAACCCTTTCCCTAAAAGAAGCACCTCTTGACGCCATTACCAATACGACATACATTGACAATGTAGTAGCCAACCCAATGTTCATAATAAAGACCAGAATATCATGTAGTCCCAGTAATATCTATGGAGGTGGGATATATATGGCAGACTACTTATCCACTGCATGATAGCTAAATGGCTGTCGTTTGTATGCAGATATAATAGTATAAAAGTAAAGTAAAGTGTTTGTTTATTATAGCCCTATTTAAAGGGCCAGCCATTTCTGACTTATGAGACACCTCTTTTTACGAACATCAGTACTTCCCGAATCCTATGCTTGTATGCCAGACGCCAGGCTGGTAGGCAATCGGTAACCATTATTTAACTAGCTGGCGGCTCACCAACCGGCCATATCAGAACGAACCCCTGACGAGATTCGAACCGTCGACCTCCCGCTCCGTAGGCGGACGCCTTAACCACTGGGCCACGGAGACGGTATAAAGTATATTAACCTAAATCTCTATGAAGGAAAGGGTTTAAAATTATTGTTATTTTCACCGCTTGCGTGTAAAGGGTTAACAGTTGAGCTGAGTTAGACTAGAAAGTAACACATATATTAGATACCGAAATGGTTCAATTGGGTCTCATGATCAGGGCCCACGCCAGACGGCGATTTGGGCGTAATATTCGCTTTATTTTCAGACACTTCGACGACAATAGACATCAGGGCAACATCTATTTCGCCTTATTTCTGGAGGATATAATTGCTAATTAATGGTAATCCGCTTTGTCATTTGACAGCCTGAAAATTCACGCCGCGAGGCATATTAAGCTAATCTCCCACTCCCCGGACATCCGGATACTTGCCGTAATCCAATCAACTTAATACCATTAATATGCATAGCCAATCAGCGACGCCGAAGCAAACATATTTATATAATTTCCAGCTTAATTAACATAAATAGCTGTATGATATTATCCAAATTATCGATGTTGTATGACACAAGATACCAATTTATAACAATCAGTGTTGAAATACAGGTAAGTGCTAAAATTGAGCTATTAACGAAAATATGTGCGAAAATTGACTAATAAAAAATCAATTTAATTGCTGGAAATTGGGAAGTCCCGAAGATATTCAGTGAAAATTACTCGGGTCAAGATAATATTCTGTGGTTGTGACTATATTTAAGACACACCTTGGTAGAAGTAATTACACTGAAAACTACACTAACAGTCAGTCAACCTGGAAAGAGCAGTCACCTGATGTCAACAGTTTGAACTCCCCCCCCCCCAATGAAAATCACTCTATATTACACCTGGTATAAGCGGCCACCTGGTGTCTGCGGCCAGCGGCAGGTATATTTCATCCCAATTGCCATATTCCCACTGCAGTAGCCGGCAATGTGTCATGCGATGTGTGTGAAATGTGTTCAAATAGTGTCAGCGGTTGAGTATCGATCTTGACATTTAGTAAAATTCCATTGTGACGGAGAAATACGAAAACTCCCCGAAATTTATAATTATGAAAATCATAAGTAATAAAGAATAAGAGTAATTATTGTGCCCCAATTATCGACCATCAGCGTAATAATACGGCCTCATATTGAATGAGGTGTTGAGAAGCTTGTTGTCACTTATGTTATTTCAGACGACTGATAAAGTAACATGTTCACACCCCATTCATGCTTTTGTATGCAAATTAGTGTAATTACTTTTTACTCGAATATCCGGGTACTTTGATCAAGGGCACTTGAGCACCTGAACAAATCCGGTATTTCGAAAAATTAAAATTTGAAAAACCTGACATTTACTTGTCTTCATTCTTAAAAAAAAGTATTTCATCTTGCTAACATTATATTTGCACATCAGTATTGGAAAGTACAGTGATAGGCAGCCGATTGCATAGAGACACCTTATACAGCTCTGACATATATACATGTATACAGTCAACCCATACCCTACTCGACCATCGGCCTCGTAATACCCTGGCCGTAATACCCCTGGCCGTTGTACACAGCGATTTTCGATTTTAATGAATGACTTCACTTCAGTGTTCAAATATCAACTTTACAATAAAAGCCTTGTTTTAATAATGAAAAAAAAACAACACCAATTGGTTTAAACATATTTATTCATTGATAATGTACAGTACATATCTATTGTACACAGAATGAGAATGGATTTAATCGACACCGATTGTACTTATTTCTATAATCCATTCCAAATCCATCCATAATTAGCACTTGCATTCGTAATGTTTGTTTTGGTTTATAAGCAGAAGTGCAAACAAACCAACAATAATGGCCAGGTAAGTGATACTAGGTTTGTTGTCACATATTAAAAGGAAGCATTATATGGGTCTAACATCAAAGAAAGCATTGTTTTACTCAAAATGGTAATTACATGGATCAATCAATGTTTTATTGTGAAATGTCTGATCTCATGAAGAGTGACGAGAAGTTTGATACAATGATTATTGCTGGATGATGATGATGATGATGGAACTATGAAGATGATGGAAAGTATGATACATAACAAAATATATGTGTTATTTGATGATTGGTGGCCGTCTCATATCCAGATGATCCACACATGCATTAAGTGGTCACCTGCCTTAAGCAGCCAAAATAGTCACTTCCCTTGGGTGGCTACTAAGACAGGTTTGACTATATATGGTGGGGGGGAGGTTACCTGTACGGAAAGTACCAACATGCATATTGACTATTGAAAAATACAGCTCTCACTATTGAGATTTGACCTTCCAAACTTTCCAAACTTTTATTTTTTCATACATGCATAATGTTTACATACAGCAAACAGAATTAGCATCATCATATGTACATTCATAACATTCTAAATCACATAACACACATAGCAGCATGATTATAATATTAGCACATATCTGAGAACACAAAGGAGGAGCGACTATCTGGTATTTCTTGTTTGTTGGTCTACGTTTTCTAGGTAGGGTTTGAACGTATATCACATCCCTGGGACAGCGTTTCCTGACACCTACATGGCAAGTATCGAACGTGAATGCGATCCGCCATGCCAGAGGGATACAACTTGTTAAATGGTCATTGACTCTTGACTTTCAAAGTCTAGTGAATGCTCTGCAGCTTTTCTACATACAATTAGTTCCTTATATCCTGCAAACCTCGACTAAATACGGTTTCACTATTTGCAGTCGTTGAAGTCTCCCCACTTCTCCCTAAATGTTCTCACTTCTCCCTAAAATCATCTGGAGGGAGAAGTGACGTATCCCAAAATTTTTAATCTAGCTTGAGGCCTGCCATGATCTTTAATCTTTTGACAAAGTTAATACATGTGACACATGGTCTAGTGTAGTCTATTGACCTGCAGAAACAGAAGGTTATTGACCAGAAACAGAAGGTTATTGACCAGAAACAGAAGGCTATTGACCAGAAACAGAAGGCTATTGACCAGAAACAGAAAGCTATTGACCAGAAACAGAAGGTTATTGACCAGAAACAGAAGGTTATTGACCAGAAACAGAAGGCTATTGACCAGAAACAGAAGGGTATTGACCAGAAACAGAAGGCTATTGACCAGAAACAGAAGGCTATTGACCAGAAACAGAAGGCTATTGACCAGAAACAGAAGGTTATTGACCAGACACAGAAGGCTATTGACCAGAAACAGAAGGCTATTGACCAGAAACAGAAGGCTATTGACCAGAAACAGAAGGCTATTGGGATATTGACCAGAAACAGAAGGCTATTGACCAGCAACAGAAGGCTATTGACCAGAAACAGAAGGCTATTGACCAGAAACAGAAGGCTATTGACCAGAAACAGAAGGCTATTGGGATATTGACCAGAAACAGAAGGCTATTGACCAGAAACAGAAGGCTATTGACCAAAAACAGAAGGTTATTGACGAGAAACAGAAGGCTATTGACCAGAAACAGAAGGTTATTGACCAAAAACGAGGTTATTGACCAAAACAGAAGGCTATTGACCAGAAACTGAAGGTTATTGACCAGAAACAGAAGGATATTGACCAGAAACAGAAGGCTATTGACCAGAAACTGAAGGTTATTGACCAGAAACAGAAGGATATTGACCAGAAACAGAAGGCTATTGACCAGAAACAGAAGGTTATTGACCAGAAACAGAAGGATATTGACCAGAAACAGAAGGCTATTGACCAGAAACAGAAGCTATTGACCAGAAACAGAAGGCTATTGACCAGAAACAGAAGGATATTGACCAGAAACAGAAGGCTATTGACCAGAAACAGAAGGCTATTGACCAGAAACAGAAGGCTATTGACCAGAAACAGAAGGATATTGACCAGAAACAGAAGGCTATTGACCAGAAACAGAAGGATATTGACCAGAAACAGAAGGCTATTGACCAGAAACAAAAGGCTATTGACCAGAAACAGAAGGCTATTGACCAGAAACAGAAGGCTATTGACCAGAAACAGAAGGATATTGACCTCAACTTCATCTCAGTCAATAGCTTTCTGTTTCGGGTCAATAGTCACTCCCGCGAAAGAATAGTTTGAGCTATTGACCTGAAGAGAAGTGAATAATTGTACGTGTATACTATTTGACCTTTTAACTGTGACCTTGCTCATAGCATTACATAGAATACCACTTCATTATGTGTCAAATAATATCAGACAAATTTCATGAAATTCTCAACAAAACGTCGCAAGTTATTACCCAAATGTCTCCGAATTCATTGCAACACTAATACACAATGACATAGCGGTGATTCCGAAATGGCATGTCTGTGTTCCCCGATGGGCCACACAATTCCAGGCAACAGTGCGCGTTATGTCTAGATATGGTAATTGATGCTTAATAAAAATGGACATTGACAAATGTTTCAACAAAAATCAGTGTCTAGACGCGGGCCTGGAAGAAGGTCCGGAGGGGTTGTTATGGCGATTCATCACAATACCAGACAATGTATCTTCCACAAGTAGTTGTCATTGTATTAATAATGTCTGTCTCACATTTTTCGTGGAAGTTCAGGTTTTTGAAGTCAATATAACAGAAATGTTCTATTAAATTGCAGTACTTCATCATAACCGGAAGATACACAATGATGTAGAGGGCGGTATTTCTTACATATTTACCTCATTTTAAAGAGTAAACGCGTCGTAATGCAAAATAATGCAACAAACTACAATTTAAAAGAAGACTTGATGCAAATATAACGCTGATTAAGACATAAATCTAACGCTAAATTGCGTAGTGATGTCATGACAATTTAGTGACGTCGCGACAATTTAGTAGTGATGTCGTGACAATTTAGTGATGTCACGACAATTTAGTGATGTCATGACAATTTAGTGATGTCATAACAATTTAGTGACGTTGTCACGACAATTTAGTGATGTCATAACAATTTAGTGACGTTGTAACAATTTAGTGATATCATGACAATTTAGTGACATCATGACAATTTGCGCCGACAGTTTGCGCAAAAATGAAAGTAGCAGCGTTATTTTGTGCAAAAGTATGATTAAAAACCCAATATGGTAATGTGATAAAAAAGGGTCTTACACGAGTGGTGATTTCATACCATATTTTATGAAACAAGTTTTGGAAAGTTGCTATATCCAGCCTCTTCATATATATATATATATGTTAGGGATGGCAACGAATAGCAATTATACTATTCGAATATTCGGTCGGGAACGTATTCAAATATTCGATAGAATTCTATCAAAAACTCAAAATCACTCAAACTCTTAGAAAAATTGCCAAATTAACCTAATTTCTGTTTTACGAGTAAAGATCGTCTTCTTCAAATAATTATTCAGATTGATATAGTACCTGAATATGTTAAATCCAATTTGCATAGATTACACCTAGTAGTTTTCTTATTCTCAGAGCGATTCAAGTGTGACTGAGCGGATGGCATTTTTGAGAACAGTATAAAAAAAATTGTATTCCGAATATTCGAATACCTAAATAGACGTTCAAGTGTATATTAGTAATATTCGTTGCCATCCCTAATATATATATATATATATATCCAATCTTCACTATTTGCTAAGGCAATACTGCAGTTACATTCTGTGAAGAGGTCACAACAATTACTGAACAACAGAGAGCACATACCCCTTCCTCCATAGAGATTGAGGTTTATTTCATACATTTGGCTGTAATTTACCAATCGTATGTAGGCAATGGATAAGCTGTGAACATGCCTACTCTACCTTCATGGAGGTTACTAGGAATTATTAAGTGTTGTATACACTACGTTGTTCCGATCTTTATAATAGCTTGTTTGACTACTATATAATGTGTCGATCTATGTCAATGGGCAAGGGGGAAAGGGTTAATTGTATCCAAATTAAGCACGACATTGAGTGTTCCCATTAATAAGGAACAAGATATATTGTATTAACACGTAACCTGCCGAATAAATTGGACGGAATGTGCAAACAACATAGATCCAGATCAGCCATGGTATCTGATCAGGATCTATGTTGTTTGCTATTCAGACAAGCAATTTAGTTCCACTATCCGAATAGCAAACAGCTTAGAGCCTGATCAGACGGCACATTCTGTCCATCTGATCTGGCTCTGTGCTGTTTGCAAAAACGATTTTTGTTGTGATTGGCAGGTTACGGATTAAGAGAGCATTCTGGGTTAGAAACTACTAGTACATCTCTTGTCTAGTCTCCAAGCATGACCCAACATTAATAACGGTGCCCATTAGCCTGGGAACAGGAGTTGATATATGTTGCCTGGTTCGTCATATATATATATGTATATAGGATCATACATTAGTGGTGATTTCATACCATATTTTATGAAACGAGTTTTGGTATGACATCATCACGTGTGTAAGATCCTTTTTATCACATTACCATATTGGGTTTTAATAATATTTTAACGCTGCTACTTTCATTTTGGCAACTGTCAGCGCAAATTGTCATGACGTCACTAAATTGTCATAACGTCACTACGCAAAGCAGCGTTATATTTATGTCTTAAACAGCGCTATAATTGCGTCAAGACTAATTTTAAATCATCGCTTGTATTACCATTAACGCTATGTACCAATTCAAATAGAATAGAATAAGTCTAAAATTTAATTTATAAATTATAAGGATTATTCTCTCAACCAATCAGAACCCCCAAGTGTTATTGCACATGTATACATGTAAGTAATTATGATATGACTTTCTTACACTGGATACAAGCAAAGTTATGTGATAAATATATTTATTTAACACCCAAACGGTTAATTGAGCCGTATTGAGTTTCTCATAATATCAACACCTGGGGAAAGGTGAGGAGTTTTCCGTGCAATTATTGGTTATCCGTGCAATTATCGGTTATCATTAATCCAATTAATAGGCCAATTAGTATGTGACCTTAATTAATGATGCGACTTGAATCGAAAGCGAAGCACTGCATATGTTGATGGTACTGTATAATTGGCCACCATTTTTTTGTGGATCATCGGAACAGTAACGGACAGCGAGTCCTGAATTCACTTATGCCGAGTCGATCCGTTACCACAGAAATGTAATAATTAAAATCAGTCATCTCATCAACATAACGCAGTAACATGAAATAATACGTGGACAAATTTTGGCAATGTTCTTTTCACAAGAAACTATGAAATATTGAAAACGAAGCTACAGGAGAAATCGCGTATTTTTGGGAAATATCATGGATAACCGTGTTTGTTGGTGATATTCGAAACAATTCTGATCATATTTTGCAGAGAAGAGTTATCGTTTTTCAAATTAACACACTCTTCTTTTTTTGTATGAAGATGACGCTACGCTCGGAAATCAGGTTTCCCCAGGCTGTCATTTTGCCAGAAATAAAAAAGTGAAAAATCGACAGACTGGAACCCATAAACATTAGCTAAATTGCATCCACACTCAATATTTTGTAAGAGCACCAGACATTTGAGACCATTCTGTACACCATAGTTAAAGCAGTATAGACTACTACAGTACACGGAACAATACAATAATCTACAATTTGCAGACAATGCCCAGGGCAATAGCACATTTCCACAAATCAGGGATCTTCATTTCAAATTAATTGCTTGTAAATTACCTTCAGTTTTTATGTAAACCATTTCCATTACCTGGTCTGGTACTGGTTAATGCATAGCATTTCAATTTCTCTTCCCCAAATAAGATTAGTATTGGAACAGTTACATATACAGACATGACACAGGCAGGCATAATTAACCCTTTCCTTTATAGAGATTTAAATTAATATACTATTATATCTCCATACAATCGACAGCCATTTAGCTATCATGCAGTGGATAAGTAGTCGCCATATCTACCCCACCTCCATAGATATTACTGGGACTACATAGAGATTTAAATTAATATACTATTATATCTCCATACAATCGACAGCCATTTAGCTACCATACAGTGGATAAGTAGTCACCATATCTATCCCACCTCCATAGATATTACTGGGACTACATAGAGATTTAGGTTAATATACTATTATATCTCCATACAAACCACAGCCATTTAGCTATCATGCAGTGGATAAGTAGTCGCCATATCTATCCCACCTCCATAGATATTACTGGGACTACATAGAGATTTAGGTTAATATACTGTTATATCTCCATACAAACGACAGCCATTTAGCTATCATGCAGTGGATAAGTAGTCGCCATATCTATCCCACCTCCATAGATATTACTGGGACTACATGAGATTCTGGCCTTTATTATGAACATTGGTTTGGCTACTACATTGTCGATGTATGTCGTATTGGTAATGGCGTCAAGAGGTGCTTTGGGGGTGAACATTGGTTGGCTCACATTGTCGATGTAGTCGTATTGGTAATGTCGTCAAGAGGTGCTTGTATGAGGGAAAGGGTTAACAGAGCTTTAATAGATAGCATAATGGATGCTGAAAACATAATTTGAAATAAAGGCGACATAATATTATTGTTTAACTATTTTTTAGCACAATTCTTCTATTAACCCATTCAACACCAAGTAACTGACATGGACTGTTCCTTGATATTATTAGACCAATAAATTAATAAGAAAATTACATTTAGACGAGTTCATTTATCAAAATGGGTAATTTTGTCTAAAAATAGTAATATTACTAGCAAAAAGTGCAGATCCTGATGAGACAGCTCGTCACTGGCCGGCTCATCTGGATCTACACTTTTTGTAAGCCAATTTAGAGGTATGTAGGGTTGAAAGCAATGAAAGGGTTAAAGCACATATTATTAAGTCTTCAATAAAATGTAAAAACAAGATGTTGAATGCCTTAACCCTTTCAACACCACAGACCTCTAAATAGGCTTACAAAAAGTGTAGATCCAGATGAGCCGGCTCGTAACGAGCCGTCTCATCAGGATATACACTTTTTGCCAGTAATATTACTATTTTTAGACAAAATTACCCATATTGATAAATGAACTGGTCCAAATGTAATTTTCTTATTAATTTATTGGTCTAATAATATCAAGGAACAGTCCATGTCAGTTACTTGGTGTTGAATGGGTTAATTAGTGCAGTCTTTGGTATTAGTAGTTAGTTCACAGGATGGGGACGGGACGATTCAGCACATCTTCAATATTTTGCTACAGTTCATGAAACTAATGACGGATTTGAGATTAAAATGTGGTCAGCATTTTGCAGATAAAGATTGGAACACTCAGCGAAAATATCCATATGGAAATAGATGCAAATGTCATTACAGACATACCCAAGCGTATGAGTGCTAATGCTGGCAATGCATTATTTGGAGATGATACCTCAGTGAATATGAGTTCTATGGGAGATCATCAGATACTAAATGGCATAATTAGCAGATCTGATTATAATATCTATAGAGTTGTGGAACAATGCTCGGCGTAGAAATGCGTATTTCTACGCTCGGCATAATTTTTCCATTTACATCCTTATTTAACCCATTCAACACCAAGTAACTCACATGGACTGGTCCATGATATTCATAAACCAATAAATGAATCAGAAAATCACATTTGGACAAGTTCATTTATCAAAATGGGTAATTATGTCTAAAAATAGTCATATCACTGGCAAAAAGTGTAGATCCAGATGAGCCGGCTCGTGATGAGCCGTCTCATCGGGATCTACACTTTTTGTAAGCCTATTTAGAGGTCTGTGGTGTTGAAAGGGTTAAAATATTTAAATAGTTTTAATATATTTTCGCTGACAGAGGGGCATGGTTCAATAACATTCCGTTGTGCGTACCGGTAGCCTAATGCAACTGTCACCTGACTGGTTCAGTAGCAGAATATAAGCAGACAATTTGTTGGGAGAATTGTTTCCACCGAAATGATGCAGTTTATGAGCATTTCAGGTGGCTATCCGGATTGGGGAAAAATGTACAAATAACCAGAAAAAAGTTTCTTATGAGTTGTAATATTGTTAGTTATTGATGTTACTAAGTCAAAAATAATATATTCAACATTTACCCATGCATAAATAAAAAAATTCATGTACGGCGTGCATAGGTGCCCTAAAGTATCTACCGTAGTTTCCCATGGAAACAGGTGCCGTTGCGATAGCTGTATTGAGGAGTATGGTCACATAATGAAGCTAACATTTTCAACAACAATTTTTGGAAAGTTGTGTTCACGACTTAAGAAAATAATAATACCGGTATACGGTAAGTGCATTTAACTTTTTATACTGGTCATTATATGTAGGATTTACGCATAGGTTCCACCACTCTAACAGTATTTAAAACACTGTCTTGACGTCATAGCTTTGTACTTGCAGTCCATTATTATT
Source organism: Archivesica marissinica (assembly GCA_014843695.1). Taxonomy (NCBI): domain Eukaryota; kingdom Metazoa; phylum Mollusca; class Bivalvia; order Venerida; family Vesicomyidae; genus Archivesica; species Archivesica marissinica. The sequence goes on from CM026398.1 coordinate 27,525,855, forward strand.
AATATTGAACTGCTGTCAAATGGCCAGAGTATTATATTAAATCAATCCTACGAGTACATGTATGAAATTAACAGTTTTAATTAGTAGGAGCTTGTTATATAAGTGTGTGTTTTAAGTAAGATATAAGCCTCAAACGGATCCAATATGCAAACTATTGGATACCAGGTACTGTCTTCACACCTCACACAGTCCAATATTTTACATATTGGATCGTTTTTCGGCTTATATCCTATACGTAAACTCAACAGCTTTCAACAAAATACAAGGTTCAGTAGAAATTGATACAAAGCCACAGTTCCACTTGTGAATCAGGAATATGTGCCCCATAAATAGTACAGATCTATAATGTTTGTGTATCTGTTTTCTGAAATGGTGTTATAAATTAGTACTGGCCATCCAATAATTCTTGGCGACTTGTTGGCTGCTGTGTTTTCTGACCTTGTGAGTTATAAATTGAAGCATGAAATTCCACTCTAATCAAAAAATTAAATTGCCAACCTTTGATATATTTCTCTATGATGGAATTGTTGCCAATTGGGAGCAATCTCTAGGAAATAGTAGAGAGATCTGCCTATAATAACACAATTATGTAGCATTACCATGTCCATTGGTGGAGAGTGTTAAATTAACTGAGAAGTGGCAATTTAATATTCACCATTTAATAATAACAACCACATCTTGCCATAGCTAACACAGCAGCGAATTAAACTACAACATATCTAACCCACAATATACTAGAATTTCATACCATTAATTTGGTTGATTGTAATTAATTTGAAATATGTCAATGTTCTAAAAATTCTGAAAATGTATGGCTCAACTTGTTTGGCGGGTGCATGGGAAATACATATGCTTTCTAGCCACATCTCTTTTACTGAAGAACAATGTCAATTTAGGTGAGATTATATACATTATATAAATATTATGGCATTCACTTGGTTTAGGTCACATAATCAGCTCTCAAGCTAGACCCAAATCTTTGGGAGAAGTGAAAGCGCGATTGTTATATGTTATATTTCGGGTTTAACGCCTGCATCAGCACCATTTCGGGCTATATCGCCGGCGGGCAGTTTACCTAACAACACCTTTCCTGGGCAGGCTCCAACGGTTAACTAGTACTTGGGTGCACCAACCTCCGTAAGAAATTGCCAACTTTTTCAAATAAATGAGACACGACCTGAGCGGGGCTCGAACCCGTGACCATCAGTGATGATAGGTTACAGTGGTATACAAGTCAACGACCTTAACCACTCGACCACGGAGGCGGACTTAAAAACGCGATTGAGTCATCTAATGGTATTATTTATAAATTTCAACATTAAAATACACAGTATGACGTAGTACAATATTTTAATATAAGAAGTGCTTTACGCTTTACAATGGCCAACAATATTTTGTCTGAAAATTGTACAAAAAATTTAAAATAATTTTAATAAATGTTTTTAGGGAGTAGTGGTACCCCCAGGGTCCATGTCACCCTCTAGAATGAGCCCTGAGAATACATGCTGTTCATATTATATAGCCATTCATTGAATATGAATCAGGCGGATCTGTAGTCCAGTGTTAACACGTTGGAATGGTAATCCAGGGATCACAGGTTCGATCCCCCGTCTGACCCTAATAGAATTAACAGTCTTACAGATGGGTAACCGGTAGCGACGATAAATAAACGTAAAACACACACAGAATCAGAATAAGGAAGTATGTATGACGAAAATGTGTGATCAATGAGTGTAATGTTGGAATCATGAGGGGGGGGGGGGTCTGTGTTCAAGCTTTATTTATCAGAGAATAGTATTTTTTGGGTTTATGTTAGATTCAGTAGAACTTAGTTTATACATATTTATTTTATGTCAATACATGATTATTTACAACAACTGATATGAGGAATTGGACAGAAAGCTGTATAGCTTATGTTTGTCCTCTCCTCTCCAAATTTATATGAAAAAGTTGGCAGTTTCTTACGGAGGTTGGTGCACTCAAGTACTGGTTAACCGCTGGAGCCTGCCCAGGAAAGGTGTTGTTAGGTAAACTGCCCGCCGGCGATATAGCCCAAAATGGTGCTGATGCAGGCGTAAAACCCGAAATATGACATGATGATGACTCTCCTCTCCAGTAGAACGTACTGTTGATTCAGAACAGTATGGTAGTGCACACTATGTGAGCTGACATCTTCCATTGGAGTGTTGATAAATGCCTCTGAGGCAACATCAAAGGAATTATATAAGCTTAGAAAGGTGTAAAGTATTTGTATATTAACAGTCTTTCAGATGGGACTTTAAACCAAGGTCACATGTCGGTGCTTTACAGTGTGCACATACAAAAAACCCAGAGGAAAATCTGGAATGTGTCTCTGTCTGTATCACTGCACTATCCTCCAAAAATCTAAAATTACTAATCTCTTCAGAAGGCGTCGCTCATATGGGCAACCGGTTGCGACAATAAATAAACGTAAAACACACAAGTATTTGTATGAGAAAGTGATATGGGATTTGATAATGAGGTTGTACTATCAAATTAAGATACGGTTAAAAGTTTATTCTGGTGGCGGTTTTTTCAATGTTAGTTTATACAAATTTATTTTAGCTCGATTGCGAAACAAGTTCTTATAACTTATATTAAATCACTCTCGAGACCTCATTCCTGATGGAATCCATCGCCACGAGGGAGAGAGAAGAGGCATGTGGAATTTAAGTGCCTTGCCTAAGGACACAATCGTAACGGCTCCAGCGGGGCTCGAACTCCATGCCTTTCGCACGTGAAGCAAACCCGCTACCACTGAGCACTCACGACTTCAATGTTGAATCCAAGAATGGGAAATAGATATAGAGCCAGACATTCAGGTTAGCTGTAGAACTGATGGTTCATTATGTCTGGAGGTATTAGTCTGAAGGAAAAGTTTGCATACAAATGTGACATGGAATTGGCAGGAAGCAACACGTGATACTAACTACCGTATAGCCCCCGTATAAATGCCCCTGGGGGCTATGCATTTTGCAACAAAATATATGCAAAATATGTCTGGAAGTCTTTGGTATAGCGTATCCAATAGCAACGTAGTATGTATACATACATGTAGTCAGAATACATGTAAAGTTTATAGACAAGAGAGCAGTTTAAACCTTGCATCAATTTCTATATATACGGAAAGTTGCACAGTACAGTTTTACGACAATATGGGCTGGAATGGTTCAGGGGGAACAGACACTGGTTCAGGAGGCCTGACATGCTCCCATGGAAGTAGAGTTGTCAGAATCGGATATAGACACTGACCACTGCGTGATTCTAGTTGTATTATGGACTATGTTTGTAGCTAGGATATAGACACTGACCACTGCATGATTCTAGTTGTATTATGGACTATGATTGTAGCTAGGATATAGACACTGACCACTGCATGATTCTAGTTGTATTATGGACTATGATTGTAGCGAGGATATAGACATGACCACTGTGTGATTCTAGTTGTATTATGGACTATGATTGTAGCGAGGATATAGACACTGACCACTGCGTGATTCTAGTTGTATTATGGACTATGATTGTAGCGAGGATATAGACACTGACAACTGCGTGATTCTAGTTGTATTATGGACTATGATTGTAGCGAGGATATAGACACTGACCACTGTGTGATTCTAGTTGTATTATGGACTATGATTGTAGCGAGGATATAGACACTGACCACTGTGTGATTCTAGTTGTATTATGGACTATGATTGTAGCGAGGATATATACACTGACCACTGTGTGATTCTAGTTGTATTATGGACTATGATTGTAGCGAGGATATAGACACTGACCACTGTGTGATTCTAATTGTATTATGGACTATGATTGTAGCGAGGATATAGACACTGACCACTGTGTGATTCTAGTATTATGGACTATGATTGTAGCAAGGATATAGACACGTACTGACCACTGCGTGATTCTAGTTGTATTATGGACTATGATTGTAGCGAGGATATAGACACTGACCACTGTGTGATTCTAGTTGTATTATGGACTATGATTGTAGCAAGGATATAGACACTGACCACTGTGTGATTCTAGTTGTATTATGGACTATGATTGTAGCGAGGATATATACACTGACCACTGTGTGATTCTAGTTGTATTATGGACTATGATTGTAGCGAGGATATAGACACTGACAACTGTGTGATTCTAGTTGTATTATGGACTATGATTGTAGCGAGGATATATACACTGACCACTGTGTGATTCTAGTGTATTATGGACTATGATTGTAGCAAGGATATAGACACTGACCACTGTGTGATTCTAGTTGTATTATGGACTATGATTGTAGCGAGGATATAGACACTGACCACTGTGTGATTCTAGTTGTATTATGGACTATGATTGTAGCAAGGATATAGACACTGACCACTGTGTGATTCTAGTTGTATTATGGACTATGATTGTAGCGAGGATATATACACTGACCACTGTGTGATTCTAGTTGTATTATGGACTATGATTGTAGCGAGGATATAAACACTGACAACTGTGTGATTCTAGCTGTATTATGGACTATGATTGTAGCGAGGATATATACACTGACCACTGTGTGATTCTAGCTGTATTATGGACTATGATTGTAGCAAGGATATAGACACTGACCACTGTGTGATTCTAGTTGTATTATGGACTATGATTGTAGCGAGGATATATACACTGACCACTGTGTGATTCTAGTTGTATTATGGACTATGATTGTAGCGAGGATATAGACACTGACCACTGTGTGATTCTAATTGTATTATGGACTATGATTGTAGCGAGGATATAGACACTGACCACTGTGTGATTCTAGTATTATGGACTATGATTGTAGCAAGGATATAGACACGTACTGACCACTGCGTGATTCTAGTTGTATTATGGACTATGATTGTAGCGAACACTGAGGAGAGTACTATTTTGTTTTGCTTCAAAATGGTGGATGGGGCATTTATTAGGATGGAAGCATTTAAACGGGGGGAGGGGAGGGGGAGGTATACAGTATTTACAGTTGTTGGCTATATGGCAGTTCTTACATTATTTTTTATGGAGCTAGTAAAAACATACATATTGAAAATCTGATTCCGTAGTTCCTCTTAGAAATGAGCTTGATGGTATACAATCATTGCTGATGGATGAGTCATCTTCAAGAATTGGAGGTGGTATAGTGATAGGGATATTCATATATCAGCATGGGGGCGGGGGGGGGGGGGGGCGTTTTCTAATGTTGTTAAAACTTGTGGCCCAAACCATTTGTATTTTCATGCTATGTATTGTATCTTTATGTGTATGACACATGTACTATTGATTTGCAATAAAATATGGTTAAATAAATCTATCAGCAATTTAATCCTTGGAAGGATAATACTGCAGAAGAAATGGATACTGAAAAGACAATTATTTAAGACAATATGCAAATTTAAACAGGGTTCATTCTAGATCAGAATTGTTGGGAGAAGTGAGAAAGCGCGTGATCGCTTCCTTAAATGGTGTTCTTTAATATACTTCTGCAAAATAGTGTTAAAATGCACAGTACAACCATTAAATACAACATTTGAATAGAAGGAGTGCTTTATAATGGGCCAGTGTATCTTACTAGACAAAATTTTGTTTGAAAATTGTAAAAACCAAAAAATATTGTTTATTTCGCCCACATCGCCCTCTAGAATGATCCCTGCAATTATACTTTTCGCTTCCAGATTGAATAACAAAATTGATCTTTTTAACACGGTTATGAGCATTCCTGCACAGTTAATGCTTTTACTTCTTAGTGGGAAAAATATAAACCATGCTTATTTCCTCCTTTTCACGTAGTTGGAAAGGTGTTGATCATATATGTTAACTAAACGTGATCAAACATTCGCTACAGAAGAAGTTGAATGAGACTGTAGAGGCTTGTGTATCAGGTGATATGGCAGTACACCGGAATTTCGAAGGAAGTTTGCAGAGTACATCAGTGGATCATGGTCCAAAGGCACAAGTAAGCAAAGTTGACCCTCGAAATGTTAACAGTTAAGACACTGGCACTAATAGCGCTAGCAATAGCTAGCTCCAAGAGCACAGAGTTTAACAGTTATGAGTTTAGATAGTATGTTAGTAGTAGGGATGGGACCAAATATCTGAATATCCGAATACCTGACCGAATAGTCGAATCCTATTTCGGTATTCGAATACCAAAAAATAAAATAAATAATTATATTTTGAGTAGTTATTTCACTAGTTATGTCAATCCATAAAGTCCACTGATTCGCACCTCCTTTTGTGTTTGTTTAAGTGCGGCAACTTGGTCACCTTTTCCCAATCAAACCCAGGCGTCTCAACTTTGTACAAGGTGCAAATCGATCAGTACTATATTGAGTCAATCTTCATTTTTACACCAATTTGACAAACAATAGAAACAGCCCGTTCTTAACATATACTGGTAGTTGATATAGACCTCCACAAGCCGTAACTAAATCCATGTCAATAGAAGCCAATTTCATGACGTGTAAATTACACGCGTGTACCAGTTAATAGGTCAGATTGGAAAAAGTTAGGATTTGATTTGTAATATTCATCGAATATTCGAATACTATTCGAATACCACTTTCGAATATTCGAATACCATTTAGCTATTCGATCCCATCCCTAGTTAGTAGATAGGGACTACATGTAAGTAGTTTTACTGAATTCCGTAAAATATCTACAGATGGTCATTCTTTCTCATTGTGAATTAACCTGGATCACAGGCAGACATAACAGTGAGCACTTTGATAGTACAGTGGAACCTCTCTAAACCGGACATCTTCGGGACTGGATCAAAAGTCCGGTTTACAGAGGTTTCCGGTTTTCAGAGGTTTTTTATTGATGTGTTTTCAAAACTGCATATAACCTTTATAAAGTACATACCTTTATAGTTTATACTGTATTATTGCAGAAATATTTTTGAAAAACAGTTCTTTAAATATTATTTTGTAAAACAAATTGTCAAAGGTTGCGAAAATCATAATTATCTTGTGTGACTGGATTATATTGTGCTTTCACAGGTGATCAAACGGTTGCATCAAACAATAAATTACGAGATTCACAAAATCCTTTATTCGTTATCAAACAAGTTTTATAATTGCCTATAGGATAGTAATCTACACATGATTATAACATAATCCCCCAGTTAGCCGACAAATTAACTATACATGAGTGCTAATTGCAGTAGTCATCAATCAGCCTGACATCTTATAATCTTGCGCGATTATCACATGTTCATAGATCAAACGCACACCTTTAAAAACGAGATTGGAAAGTGTCAGCAGCATGTCAATTTATGACGGAATACACAAACAAATTCAACACTTTTTAGTTTATTGATGAAGACCTATGTCGCCTAAAAGTTGTTCCGGTTTTGGGAGGTGAAATTACATCAAACTGTACCCAAATTATGCAAATTTTTCGTCCGGTTTCCGGAGTTGAGAGGTTCCGGTTTTCAGAGTGATTTTATGTAAGAAATAAAGAAGAAACAATTCGGGACTTTCAAAAACGTCCGGTTTTGGGAGTATTCAGATTTAGAGAGGGTCCGGTTTTGGGAGGTTCCACTGTATAATGGGTGGAGGGGGAAAAAAAAGGTTTTATAGAAGACATAATATTATGTGCTTTTAGCCCTTTCAACACTACAGACCTCTAAATAGGCTTACAAATATTACTATGTTTAGACAAAATTACCCATTTTGATAAATGAACTGGTCCAAATGTAATTTTCTTGTTAATTTATTGATCGAAAAAATATTATGCACCAGTCCATGTCAGTTACTTGGTGTTGAATGCACCAGTCCATGTCAGTTACTTGGTGTTGAATGCACCAGTCCATGTCAGTTACTTGTGTTTGAATGCACCAGTCCATGTCAGTTACTTGGTGTTGAATGCACCAGTCCATGTCAGTTACTTGGTGTTGAATGCACCAGTCCATGTCAGTGTTCTTGGTGTTGAATGCACCAGTCCATGTCAGTTACTTGGTGTTGAATGCACCAGTCCATGTCAGTTACTTGGTGTTGAATGCACCAGTCCATGTCAGTTACTTGGTGTTGAATGCACCAGTCCATGTCAGTTACTTGGTGTTGAATGCACCAGTCCATGTCAGTTACTTGGTGTTGAATGCACCAGTCCATGTCAGTTACTTGGTGTTGAATGCACCAGTCCATGTCAGTTACTTGGTGTTGAATGCACCAGTCCATGTCAGTTACTTGGTGTTGAATGCACCAGTCCATGTCAGTTACTTGGTGTTGAATGCACCAGTCCATGTCAGTTACTTGATGTTGAATGCACCAGTCCATGTCAGTTACTTGATGTTGAATGCACCAGTCCATGTCAGTTACTTGGTGTTGAATGCACCAGTCCATGTCAGTTACTTGGTGTTGAATGCTTTCAGAGAATAATCAGTACCACCCATACGAGTTCACTTATAAGACGACCTCCCGCTACTTTGGTCATGAATTATGTGGGTTTTGGCATGCACTTGCATATAAGATGGGTTAATAAAATGAACACCAGAGACCATGTATAAATTGCATGTTTGACCAATGCAAGACTGCAAGTTGAAGAACATTTGCTTAGCACTCGCTTATAAGACGGGTGGGGCCACTTTGAGGCCATACTCGGGTGGTAAAAAACTTGTCTTATAGGCATGTATGGATGGTATGCTAATTGTTGCAAACTGAGAACATACTATTATTTAGGGAAGTGTGACTTAACCCTTTCAACACCACAGACCTCTAAATAGGCTTACAAAAAAGTGTAGATCCAGATGAGCTGTCTCATCAGGATCTGCACTTTTTGCAAGTAAATTTAATATTTAAAAAAAAAAAATTACCCATTTTGATAAATGAACTGATCCAAATGTAATTTTCTTATTAATTTATTGGTCTAAAAATATCATGGATCAGTCCATGTCAGTTACTTGGTGTTGAATGGGTTAAGCTACAACAAGGGCTGTTACTCTTATATAATTAGGTTTGGTAATTATTATTTATTACAATGTGATGTGATGTTCAGTTGGATATCCTATATAATAGTTGAACATATTTTATTTCCCAATATAATACATATTGAACAATGCATACATTACGCATATCAAAATACAGATAAAAGGATGTCGTGATAGCACAGTGGTAGCGCATTTGCTTCAGGTGCGAAAGTTCGAGCCCCATTGGAGCTGTTATGATTGTGCCCTTAGGCAAGGCATTTAAATTCCACATGCCTCTTCTCTCTCCCTGGTGGCGATGGATTCCATCAGGAATGAGGTCTCGAGAGTGATTAATATAAGTTGTAAGAACTTGTTTCGCAAACGAGCTAAAATAAATTTGTATAATAACAAAATTAATTTAGAATTAATATAATACAATATGCATACATGGAGATACAAGTACAGGATGATAAACAATCTGACAACATGCAAATCCCTTAAGCATTTGTGCTTATAAATGATTACGTTTTAATAAAGGAACACTGATATTCACAGCATATTGTGAAATAGGTTGGAAACTATTAAATTTAATAAGATGAATTATTAAGAAATTAATAATTCTGCACTTTCCTATACTATCTATTGAGATGTTATAAAGGCACCAACTTCACAAATAATAACTCCTAATTCCAGGGAGGTTTCAAAGTAGAGTAGCTGGCGCCAGCCTGTGACTATCCTGCCATTCATATTCTTGGAATACAGCAAAAACAAATAAGGAACATTCTTTCGAAATGTTATGTAATCAACTGGACAATTGTGGAGTGTTTCAAAGCTGATATAACCAAGTATTTTGGACAGATGTAGTCACCTTGCCAGAACAGATGAGAACTTTTTTTTAGTAACACATTAGATAAACCTATCCCTCTAAATATATTACAACCAGATGCTGGACCCATCAAGGTATTGAAAGATACAATTACAGGCAAATACACTGTCAATTAACTTTACATTTTAGAAAAACAAATATATCTACATGATTTATTTATCATCATTACTGGTTGTGCACAGGAGCAACGCCCACTAAGAGATTAGTGCAAGCAGAGCCACATGCATTCCAGAAGCTGCTCTGGTTCCTTTAGGTGCTCAGCGTAAATCATCCGCACATGACCTTGGTTTAACCCTTAACCAGCTAATTGGGACTAAAAAAAACAAAACAAAAAAACAACATAGAGTCAGATTAGACGGAACATAATGCGCAGTCTGATCAGGCTCTATGCTGTTTGCTATTCAGATAATGGCTTGGCTGAATAGCAACAACATAGATTGGCGGCTGATCTGGATCTATGTTGTTTGCACATTAATTCCAATTTCTTCAGCATTTTATGGGTTAAAAGTCTTCTCAGAGAGCTTATGATAAATTATTTCAACGGTTGTCAAAGTCCCCGATCCCTGAAGTATGATACAAGTCTGGGGAGGTACAACTTAAAGTTCCGAGGAGAAGCACAGTGGACAATCCCACCGTATACTTCCCGATCCGAGGAGAAGTACGGTGGACAATCCCACTGTATACTTCCCGGTCCGAGGAGAAGCACAGTGGACAATCCCACCGTATAGTTCCCGGTCCGAGGAGAAGCACAGTGGACAATCCCACTGTATACTTCCCGGTCCGAGGAGAAGCACAGTGGACAATCCCACCGTATACTTCCCGGTCCGAGGAGAAGCACAGTGGACAATCCCAATGTATACTTCCCGGTCTGAGGAGAAGCACAGTGGACAATCCCACTGTATACTTCCCGGTCCGAGGAGAAGGACAGTGGACAATCCACCGTATACTTCCCGGTCCGAGGAGAAGCACAGTGGACATCCCACCGCATACTTCCCGGTCGAGGAGAAGCACAGTGGACAATCCCACCGCATACTTCCCGGTCCGAGGAGAAGCACAGTGGACAATCCCACCGTATACTTCCCGTCCGAGGAGAAGCACAGTGACAATCCCGTTTTGGTCTGAGGGGACCGCATACTTCCCGGTCTGAGGAGAAGCAGTGGACAAATCCACCATATACTTCCCGGTCCGAGAGGCACAGTGGACAATCCCACCGTATACTTCCCGGTCCGAGAAGCACAGTGGACAATCCCACCGTATACTTCCCGGTCCGAGGAGAAGCACAGTGGACAATCCCACCGCATACTTCCCGGTCCGAGGAGAAGCACAGTGGACAATCCCACTGTATACTTCCCGGTCTGAGGAGAAGCACAGTGGACAATCCCACCGTATACTTCCCGGTCTGAGGAGAAGCACGGTGGACAATCATAAAGAGAAACACAGAAGTTTTAAATTTGCGACAGACACAATAAAAACAACCCAACAATGGTACGATTTATTTTTACATTTAAACTTAAAATAAAAAATAAATAAAAAAGTTTTTTTAATTGATGCAAAATGCAAAAATTTCATATTAAAGTTTAAACTTTATTTATTTTACAACGATTGCAAAGCAAGTTCTATCAACTTATATTAATCACTCTCGTTGGCGCGGATGAGAGCCTATAATTATGTGGTCATTCGTGTGTGATGAAACCGGAGTACCCGGAGAAAACCCATCTGTTCGATCTGGCAACCACCGTACCATCTCACATACTTCCCGGTCCGAGGATTGAACCCGGGTTGCATTGGCGAGAATCGAGACCACTGCGCTAATCGGACAGCCTATATTCATATTCTAATACTGCTTTTGATAACTCCCATGTAATATCAAGCATGCCGTTTTTCAATTAACTTTTAGTAATAGGAAGATATTTAAATTTACAATAGAAGTGGTCCCAGAGGTAGAGCAACATCCTGATATTCTATGGTTTATCCAACTCCATTATCTTTATTGATGGCACCATGGAAAGACAAGATATCAACACCTCTTTCCATTACCACTGGGTGGCTACACATCTGCAGAACTAGGATTCATTAATTACATACACCAGTAGGGTTCGCAAATGTATCAAGAAAATTGGCATGGTGATTTCCAAGAAACTGTTCCTCTACAGCTGCGATTTTCCAAGAAATTGTCAAGTTGGTTTTGCTGGTGTTCCAAAATTGTACTGCCTCAATTACCAAATAGCGCTGATAAAAATACATAACTGGATAACTGGTCATTTTAATTATGCTAGAAAGATAATTCTTGGTGCCAAACTGTCATTTATACTCTGGAATACCATTAACCCGTAACCTGCTAATCACGCCTAAAGTCGCGTTTGCAAACAGTATAGAGCCAGATTAGACGGCACAGAACGTGTACAGAACATGCCATCTGATCAGACTCTATGCTGTTTATGGATAGTGGAGCTAAAACACTTGGCTGTATAGCAAACAACATAGATCCTGATTACGCTGCAGCTGATTTGGATCTATGTTGTTTGCGGATAGTGGAGCTAAAACACTTGGCTGTATAGCAAACAACATAGATCCTGATTACGCTGCAGCTGATTTGGATCTATGCTGTTTGCGGATAGTGGAGCTAAAACACTTGGCTGTACATGTATAGCAAACAACATAGATCCTGATTACGCTGCAGCTGATTTGGATCTATGCTGTTTGCGGATAGTGGAGCTAAAACACTTGGCTGTATAGCAAACAACATAGATCCTGATTAAGCTGCTGCTGATTTGGATCTATGTTGTTTTCACATTCCTTCCAATTTATTTAGAATTTTAAAGGTTAAAGTTTTATATGACAGAATCATCAAATAACGTAATTTGCATAATAAATTGTGTGTGCAAAATTTGAAATTCTCTGATTAACATTACACAAATTTTATTTGCATACAAAAACAACATTCTACTTTTATTTTCAAGACTACAGACATTGTTGTATAAAAACAAGGTGGTGAAATATATGTACACAAATGAGACTGACTCCATGGTCGAGAGACGGACTCCGAGGTCGAGAGACGGACTCCGAGGTCGAGAGACGGACTCCGAGGTCACTGACTTGTATACCACTGTAACCTATCATAACTACAAACATTATAGTGCTAACAGCGACATTCTGTGCTCCAAATCCTGACCCCTGTGACAAAATGTCTGCATTCCGAGCATATCTACAAACATTATAGTGCAAACAGTGACATTCTGTGCTCCAAATCCTGACCCCTGTGACAAAATATCTGCACTCCGATCATGACTACAAACATTACAGTGCAAACAGTGACATTCTGTGCTCCAAATCCCGACCCCTGTGACAAAATATCTGAACTTCGAGCATGACTACAAACATTACAGTGCAAACAGTGACATTCTGTGCTCCAAATCCCGACCCCTGTGACAAAATATCTGAACTCCGAGCATGACTACAAATATTATAGTGCTAACAGTGACATTCTGTGCTCCAAATCCCGACCCCTGTGACAAAATATCTGAACTCCGAGCACGACTACAAGCATTATAGTGCTAACAGTGACACATACTGCACCGGTGCAAATCCCGGCCTCTGGGACCGAATGTCTGCATCTAAACAGCTCTGTATGCTCTTCGATCACTACCCACAAATATTCAATGCTGTTTCATTTGACAGCTATTGGGCATTTGGGAAATTAAATAGCTAAATTATTTTGGGGGGGGGGAGAGAGGGGGGGATGAATATTTCTTTCATCATTCTCACTTGTACTGGAAAACATGGATTCTTTGAATGCTCAAATGTTCATGTCTTTGATGATGCATAAATAAAGTGACTTTCCATGTCTTCTTTTCTCATCAAATGGAAAAATAAACCTATACTTCATTTTGTGTTTTACGTTTATTTATCGTTGCTACCGGTTGCCAATATGAGCGACGCCTCCTGAAGAGATTAGTCATTTTAGATTTTTGGAGGATAGTGCAATGATACAGACAGAGACCCATTCCAGAGTCTCCTCTGGTTCTTTTACATGCACAGAGGAAAAACCAACATGAGTCCTCGGTTTAACGTCCCATCTGAAAGACTGTTAATTTTATTAGGGTCAGACGGGGATTAGGATCGAACCTGCGATCCCTGGATTACCAGTCCAGTGTGTTACCACTGGACTACAGATCCGTCTGTAACCTATACTTCATTTGACAATTTATCTTTTTTTAAACAACTTTTAGCACTAGCTGATCCAGGAGGGAGGGGGTACCTCGCGCCCCCCCCCCCCCAATATGTTAAGCCTAGAAATAAATTCACTTAAATATTATATCATATTAGATCTTAGAGCATACCGTATGCCCCCATTTAAGCAAACCAAAATAATGCTGATACCTCAGTGTCTGCTACAATCATAACTAGAATCACACAGTGGTCCGTGCCTAATATAAACATTTTGAGTTTGAGCTCACGAATTGAAATAAAATTATGTTCTCATGCGTGAAAATGTAATCACCGATAGGCAGAGCTCGTGAGACAGGTTTTACAAGGATATTTGGAAAAGTCGTCAATTCAGCTTTGTAAGACGGGACTGTTATAGAAAGATAAATTATGTTAACACTTAACTTGCTGAATAAATTAGACAGAAGTGCAAACAACATAGATCCAGATCAGCCGCGGTGTACCACCACCTCCGATCAGGATCTATGTTGTTTGCTATTCAGATAAGTGTTTAGCTCCACGATCCAAATAGCAAACAGCATAGAGCATGATTAGACGGCACTGGTCCAAATGTAATTTTCTTATTAATTTATTGGTCTAAAAATATCATGCACCAGTCCATGTCAGTTACTTGGTGTTGAATGGGTTAACATTCCTGTGAACGAAACATCAGGGGAGGTAACTAGAGCCACAGAGTGGGGCTATGTATATAGCTACATATATAGTTACTGGCAGATTGAAGGATGGTCAAGGTAAACAAGGGCAATCCAAAGAATCTCTAATCTCTGTGGGGAATCATGAAGCTTACAAAGAACATTAAGTCCTACGGGGTCCCCCCCCCCCCCCGACAGTAATCAAAATATAAGTGAACAACATATTTCTCAGTACATATTTCTCAGTACATAGTTCTCCAATAGTGCGAGATCAAAGCGATAGGGGGAAAGTGATTAAAAAACTTGTAACAAGTATTTCAGATGCTAATCTAACAGAAACTAACAACATAAACACTTGTTTATAAATTTCCATCTAATTAACATAACGTGTACTGCATAAACTTTTGTTTATAAATTTTCGTCTAATTAACATAACATTGGATTAAAAACGCAAAATCTATCAAATTGATGTGCCTTCACAATATATACACGGTACTAACTGTTTGCACAGGTGCGATGTTAACCATTAACCTGCCAATCATAACTAACGTAACTTTTGCAAACAGTATAGAGCCAGATCAGATGGCACAGAACGTACATAGAACATGTGATCTGATCAGGCTCTATGCTGTTTGCTATTCAGATAGTAGACATAAAACACTTGTCTGCGTAGCAAACAGTATAGAGCCAGATCAGATGGCACAGGACATACACAGAATGTGCCGTCTGATCAGGCTCTATGCTGTTTGCTATTCAGATAGTAGACCTAAAACACTTGTCTGCGTAGCAAACAGTATAGAGCCAGATCAGATGGCACAGGACGTACACAGAACGTGCCGTCTGATCAGGCTCTATGCTGTTTGCTATTCAGATAGTAGACATAAAACACTTGTCTGCGTAGCAAACAGTATAGAGCCAGATCAGATGACACAGGACGTACACAGAACGTGCCGTCTGATCAGGCTCTATGCTGTTTGCTATTCAGATAGTAGACATAAAACACTTGTCTGAGTAGCAAACAGTATAGAGCCAGATCAGATAGCACAGGATGTACACAGAACGTGCCGTCTGATCAGGCTCTATGCTGTTTGCTATTCAGATAGTAGACATAACACACTTGTCTGAGTAGCAAACAGTATAGAGCCAGATCAGATAGCACAGGACGTACACAGAACGTGCCGTCTGATCAGGCTCTATGCTGTTTGCTATTCAGATAGTAGACATAAAACACTTGTCTGAACAGCAAACAGTATAGAGCCAGATCAGATGACACAGGACGTACACAGAACGTGCCGTCTGATCAGGCTCTATGCTGTTTGCTATTCAGATAGTAGACATAAAACACTTGTCTGAGTAGCAAACAGTATAGAGCCAGATCAGATAGCACAGGACGTACACAGAACGTGCCGTCTGATCAGGCTCTATGCTGTTTGCTATTCAGATAGTAGACATAAAACACTTGTCTGAACAGCAAACAGTATAGAGCCAGATCAGATGACACAGGACGTACACAGAACGTGCCGTCTGATCAGGCTCTATGCTGTTTGCTATTCAGATAGTAGACATAAAACACTTGTCTGAGTAGCAAACAGTATAGATCCTGATCATAACTTGTTGAAAGCAGTGGAGTAACACATTTTATTTCTCATTTGTTTGCACATGTCGTACCTAGCCGCTGATTGGTGAAATGTTGCCAAAGCGAACCGTTTTCACACTCATGCGGTCAGTGACATCAGTTATCACATGTTTTATCATGTCATAATTATGTTGTCATCTAAACACAACGTTCTAGCGCTATTTAGCGCAATTTAACATAAGGTTACATCGTTTTCTAAAACACTTTTCAGCCTAAGTGAATGATGGAATACTATTTTACTCTTGAACCACAGGCACAAGACACAAATTTTTGCTTTCCCCTATGGTCATATAGTAAGTAATGTTTACTGAAGGCAACCAACGGAAACACAGGCACAAGACACAAATTTTTGTTTTCCCCTATGGTCATATAGTAAGTAATGTTTACTGAAGGCAAACAACCGAAATAAAACAAGCATGCAGAAACATCGATGAGGAACTAGGTAAACATGACCAGATCACTGATATGCCTTTGTGGTCCCGACCTAAAGACCTTATTCTATCAACAAATATTGCATTTGCTGCTGTTCAGGATGAAGCAATGTGCCATTCTGGTATTGTTTGACCAATCTCCACCACAAGGACATATCAGTGATCTGGTCATGTTTACCTAGTTCCTCATCAATGTTTCTGCATGCATGTTTTATTTCCATTGGTTGCCTTCAGTAAACATTTTATGTACTATATGACCATAGGCAAAACAAAAATTTGTGTCTTGTGCCTGTGTGTTGAACATGTTCATTCGGTGAATATACTTCGATCATTCACTGAAACAAACAACTCTTCTCTTGGAATTTCTAATTGGATTCTATATTTCATCTTTATTTCAACCATTGTTTTTATATTAACCCTTTCAACACTAAAGGCCTCTAAATAGACATACAAAAAGTGTAGATCCAGATGAGCCAGCTCGTCAGGCTCATGACGAGCCGTCTCATCAGGATCTGCACTTTTTGCCAGTAATAATTATTACTATTTTTAGATAAAATTACACATTTTGATAAATGAACTGGTCCAAATGTAATTTTCTTATTAATTTATTGGTCTAAAAATATCATGGACCAGTCCATGTCAGTTACTTGGTGTTGAATAGATGCACCAGTCCATGTCAGTTACTTGGGGTTGAATAGATGCACCAGTCCATGTCAGTTACTTGGGGTTGAATAGATGCACCAGTCCATGTCAGTTACTTGGGGTTGAATGGGTGCACCAGTCCATGTCAGTTACTTGGGGTTGAATGGGTTAATGCCCACTTGGCTACTGTATTAACCCATTTCATTCTGGATACCATTCAAACAGTATTTGCAAAGAACATAGAGCCAGATCAGCCGCCACAGAACATGCTGTCTGATCAGGCTCTATGCTGTTTGCTATTCAGATGATCTTGCTAAGACACTTGACTATGTAGCAAACAACATAGATCCTGATCAGCATGTAGCGTCACGCTGCGGCTGATCTGGATCTATGTTGTTTGTAAAAGCCTTTAAATGTATCCAGAATGAAATGGGTTAACAGATTCATGTGATTCCATAAACTTATTGATTTGAATCGGCCTACCTGGGTATTATATGTATTTTATCTTCGGTCGTGCACTTGAAAATCAAAATTGGTTCAAGACATCCTAGCCGTGGGTTCATACATTATATGATAGTTTAAAAAAAATAAATGACTGCAGGCCGATAAATTATGTTTTTTCAGCGACATTGAAGCATTTTTTCTTTTTTCTTTAAGCTTATTTAACGTCGCTACCGGTTTCCCATTTTGAGCGAAGGGAAGTTTACCTAACAACACCTTTCCTGGGCAGGCTACAGCAGTTAACCAGTACTTGGTGCACCAACCTCCATAAGAAACTGCCAACTTTTTCACGTAAAGAGACATGGTATGAGCGGGGCTCAAACCCGATTTGATGCATAACATCAATCTTGTAATATAATTACTGATTATAATTTTGCATGCTAGCTGTGGGAAAAAAAACAGTCAAAAATGTCATGCAATTTCATTAAAAATGAAACACAATTCTAACAAAGTTGCATGACATATTTCTAGAGTTTTCAGTGACAAATATGAAAAACACATTAATGAACTGTCGGCTGCTACAAATATTTGAACTATTTATAGCATTTTTTACCCAGCATGCATAGAGTTCAACAAACATGACATTTTGTCTTGAGAAAAGACCTTCATCTATAATGGCATTTTCAACTTGTTTGTTCTGTGTGGGAGCAAGTATATTGCGCAGGGAGGGGGAGGAGGAGGGGGAGGAGGAGGATGTGTTTATAGGATAAGGCCTTGAGCATCACACATAGAGCCAAATACGGAATAATACTGCTTGTTAAGGAACATAAACCAGTATTGTATTCCTGAAATATGTGCAGTTAATGATGCAAATGAAGCAGAATCTGTAATGCTAAGAATATTGTACAAATCGCAAATAAATCCTACACCGGAATGGACAACCTAATACGCGTAAAACAAAATGAACACAAAATATCTGAGACAATTTGACCCAAGACGTGAAACCAACACCAATTACGGTAACAAGGTATGGTTTGCATAAATGGATAATTCAGGTACTGGATATATGTCTAGACGTCTTGCACACATTTGTTTTGTCTTCTAAATGATACCATAAAGGTGTATTGCTTGCAGTAACTAGCTGAGGATTGCACTTAGCCGGTTTCAGTCAGCATTTTATACACTCGCGTAGAATGTTTTGTGCATCGCAAGTAGCGGTGAAAGAAAGCGGGGATTCCCAAATCATTTCAGGAGCATTATTTCATGGTGTAATAACAATCTTCTGTTGTGTGTGTTTATGTTTATTTATCGTCATTACCGGTTGCCAATTTGAGCGACGCCGCCTGAAGATATAGATTTTTGGAGGATAAGGCAATGATACAGAGAGATACGTATCCATTCTAGAGTCTCCTCTGGTTCTTTTATGTGCCAGTGTAAAGCACCAACATGAGACCTCTGTTTAAAGTCACATTTCAAAGACTGTTAATATTATTAGGGTCAGATGAGGGATGAAACTGTTAAGGTACATTTAGAAGGAAACACGGTACATGGCATATTTAGAATACATTTACAAGGAAACAAAGTACATGGCGTATTTAGAATACATTTACAAGGAAACACGGTACATGGCGTATTTAGAGTACATTTAGAAGGAAACAAGGTGCATGGCGTATTTAGAGTACATTCACAAGGAAACAAGGTACATGGCATATTTAGAGTACATTCACAAGGAAACAAGGTACATGGCGTATTTAGTGTACATTCACAAGGAAACAAGGTACATGGCGTATTTAGTGTACATTTAGAAGGAAACAAGGTACATGGCGTATTTAGTGTACATTTAGAAGGAAACAAGGTACATGGCGTATTTAGGAGTACATTTAGAAGGAAACACGGTACATGGCATATTTAGAAGGAAACACGGTACATGGCATATTTAGAAGGAAACAGGGTACATGGCACATTTACAAGGAAACACGGTACATGGCGTAGTATATATGGTAACATATATTATTGTTATTATGTAAACCATCAAATACAAAGAACACCATCAGGAACACTCTAGGGTTATAGCTTTCATATTACACAATGCATGCTCATAAACAGGTTTTCCTACCATCAATAACAGTATATGTTTTGTCACAGAAATGTTGTTCTGGTGTGAACCCACTTTAAATTTCCATTGATTAAAGTCACATCCATGACAATTTGTAGTGACAACTGGCTGCTAAACATGTCTAGATGGATATCCACCGACTACAAAGATGACAGAAAATAGTAATATATCCCATATGGTGTTATATAGCGTAGAAGTTTTATATCCCCATAAGGGACTTGTCTTCTTGAACTACAGGGTGTACAGAAAGTTAGTGTATACTTATTTTCTGCAGTTATGATACAAATGTAGAAGATTCATGAGGCTATTCAATGACCAATATATTTTACAGACAGGTCTGTAGTCCAGTTGTAACATGCTGGACTGGTAATCCAGGGATGGCAGGTTCGATCCCCCTGTCTGACCATAATAAAATTAACAGTCTTTCAGTTGGGATGTTAAACTGAGGTCTCGTGTCGGTGTTTTACACTGTGCACGTAAAAGAACCAGCGGAGACTATGGAATGGGTCTCTGTCTGTATCATTGCACTATCCGTCAACAATCTAAAATGGCTAATCTCTTCAAGAGGCATCGCTCATATGGGCAACCAGTAGTGACGATAAATAAACGTAAAACACCCACACATTTCACATAAATCCACTACATCAAATCAGTATACAACAAATGAAATAACTTAAAATTATTATGCCTCAACGAAAGTTCTAGGAATACCATTGGTCAATTTGCTACCATCTGGTATAAACCATTCTACCATGTATCCGCCAACAGAACTGTGTGGGCAATATTGCCGTGGGATATACAGTCTACATCCGTTATGTCAGTCGGTTATGTCGAATTCTCTGTTTCTGAAGTCATCATTTTCATACACTGGCTCCGTTTATATCGAATTTCGTTAAGTCAAATTTCGGTTATGTGGAAGTATTTTGTTGGGTCGGACGGAATTCGACATATTGGATGTAGACTGTACCTATATCTCTCTCTCTAACATACCGAAAGTTGCATTTACGCTTCAATGATGCGCAATGAATCTGTACAAGACGCCAAATTAAATATTGAGGTACCATACATTTTACGCCATATAAAGATGTTGAATTTCTTAATACATGATTTATACATACATATCATACACATCCGCACCAAGTTGAAAACTCATACACATCCGCACCCATGTTGAAAACTCATACACATCCGCACCAAAGTTGAAAACTCATACACATCCGCACCCATGTTGAAAACTCATACACATCCGCGACCAAGTTGAAAACTCATACACATCCGCACCCAAGTTGAAAACTTATACACATCTGCACCCAAGTTGAAAACTCATACACATCCACACCCAAGTTGAAAACTCATACACATCTGCACACAAGTTGAAAACTCATACACATCTGCACCCAGGTTGAAAACTCATACACATCTGCACCCAAGTTGAAAACTCATACACATCTGCTCCCAAGTTGAAAACTCATACATATCCGCACCCAAGTTGAAAACTTATACACATCCGCACCCAAGTTGAAAACTGATACACATCCGCACCCAAGTTGAAAACTGATACACATCCGCACCCAAGTTGAAAATTTATACACATCCGCACCCAAGTTGAAAACTTATACACATCCGCACCCAAGTTGAAAACTTATACACATCCTCACCCAAGTTGAAAACTTATACACATCCGCACCCAAGTTGAAAAACTGATACACATCCGCACCCAAGTTGAAAACTTATACACATCCGCACTCAAGTTGAAAACTTATACACATCCGCACCCAAGTTGAAAACTTATACACATCCGCACCCAAGTTGAAAACTTATACACATCTGCACCCAAGTTGAAAACTTATACACATCCGCACCCAAGTTGAAAACTGTAGATAAATAGAGAGTTATAACTTTAAAATATATCCAGTACTGTACCGATACGTAAATGTTAACATAAACATGTGTCAGATATTGATACATTTCAACATTAATTGCTTGATTTTGTCCAGCTACATAGGACGCTTTGATGCATTCAGGTCAGATATTGATACATTTCAACATTAATTGCTTGATTTTGTCCAGCTACATAGGACGCTTTGATGCATTCAGGTCAGATATTGATACATTTCAACATTAATTGCTTGATTTTGTCCAGCTACATAGGACGCTTTGATGCATTCAGGTCAGATATTGATACATTTCAACATTAATTGCTTGATTTTGTCCAGCTACATAGGACGCTTTGATGCATTCAGGTCAGATATTGATACATTTCAACATTAATTGCTTGATTTTGTCCAGCTACATAGGACGCTTTGATGCATTCAGGTCAGATATTGATACATTTCAACATTAATTGCTTGATTTTGTCCAGCTACATAGGACGCTTTGATGCATTCAGGTCAGATATTGATACATTTCAACATTAATTGCTTGATTTTGTCCAGCTACATAGGACGCTTTGATGCATTCAGGTCAGATATTGATACATTTCAACATTAATTGCTTGATTTTGTCCAGCTACATAGGACGCTTTGATGCATTCAGGTCAATTTAACTTTTATCAACTTAACTCTTTCTCCCCTAGAGATGTACTCATATTTTGTATATATGGCTGCAATTTACCTACCACAAGCAATGGATATTATATATACATAACCACATTGTAACAGTGCAAAGCTCCTATCTTCAACATTAATCCTGGGCTTAAACAGGAACAAAGCTTTCACACACACACTATACTAACTATCAAAAGTAAATTATGTTATGGATTTCCTGATGATAAACACTCATGTCTTTTGTGTCCAGCTTGTGGTCGACAGATAAATACAAAACATACATCATGGGGATGCTGGGACCATAATTCTGATTCTACTTCCCGGGGACCACCCAGGCATGTTTCTAGTTAGGTAATTCCTTTTCTCAATGTTGTTAACAAATGTTTCAATACAACTTTACCCAGTCAATACTGGCATTCTTTTGCTATATATGCCAACGATATAACAAGTTTCTTTACAGCTATGCAAAAAATATCCCGATTGATCCCACTGGGAATCTCAATGGGATCTCATTGAGAATCCCACCGGGATCCCAGTAGTTTTTTCTCATGGGTATACACAGTCAATACCGACATTCTGTGTTATATATAACAACAACAGGTTTCTCTGCAACTATGCAAGCAAAAAATATCGCGATTGATCCCTCTGGAAATTCCAATGGGATCTCATTGAGAATCCCACCGGGATCCCAGTAGTTTTTTCCCTTGGATACACAGTCAATACCGACATTCTGTGTTATATATAACAACAACAGGTTTCTCTACAACTATGCAAGCAAAAAATAACCCGATAGATCCCGCTGGGAATCCCAATGGGATCTCATTGAGAATCTCACCGGGATCCCAGTAGTTTTTTCTCTTGGGTATACACAGTCAATACCGACATTCTGTGTTATATATAACAACAACAGGTTTCTCTACAACTATGCAAGCAAAATATATCCCGATAGATCCCAATGGGATCTCATTGAGAATCCCACCGGGATCCCAGTAGTTTTTTCTCTTGGGTATACACAGTCAATATTCTGTGTTATATATTACAACAACAGGTTTCGCTACAACTATACAGTCAATAGTTTGTGGAGGTTCACATTCTTTAACACTTTTCTCCACATGAATGCCAAACAACATTTTTCCACAAATAGCTGTTGTTCCACCCTCCATTTATCTATTTCCCCATAACTATTGACTATCGCTATGTAGTACAATGTTCCTATTACTTATCAACAGTATGGAGACAAGATGAGAAATTGCAGGGATGTTTCTAGGTCAGAATTTTTGGGAGAAGTGAGAAAGCGTGTGATCATCGAGTCCTTAAATGGTGTTATTTAATAAATTCCAACAAAATATGGTTCAACATAAAACATTTTAATAGGAGTGCTTTATAATGGGCCAGTGCATCTTACTGGCCAAAATTATGAATGAAAAGTTTTAAAAATGGAGGGGGAAGTGGGCCCCTGGTGGGGGACTATTTTGCCCACAGCACCCTCTAATATGATCCCTGTAATTGTTCTATTCTGTTGTGGTGGGTTAATTAGTATCTTAAAAATAATTATGACTAAATTGTAACAAAGCAACAATGTGTGATTTTCTGCATATATCACATCACATCTCCAGTAACATTTATCTCGTTACATGACAATATAACAAATGTCCCTCACATATCAGGATAATGTAGGGGATCTAAACGTATTCCGGACCACTCTATCAAGATTAGGCAATCATGATGAATGTTATGTTATATTTCGGGTTTTACGCCAGCATCAGCTCCATTTTGGGCTATATCGCCGGCGGGCAGTTTACCTAACAACCAACACCTTTCCTGGGCAGTCTCCAGCGGTTAACCAGTACGTGGGTGCACCAACCTCCGTAAGAAACTGCCAACTTTTTCATATAAATGAGACACGGCCTGAGCGCAGCTCGAACCCGTGACCATCAGTGATGATAGGTTACAGTGGTATACAAGTCAGCGACCTTAACCACTCGACCACGGAGGCGGACTCATGATGAATGAATGTCTAGCTACGGCCATGAATAATTTGTACTGTAGAACGTACATCAGGCTATAAATGACAATGCATTTCATAGGTAAAACAATATATAATTAATATTTAAGTATAAGCTAGGATTCAAACCAATATTATACAGGGCGTTTCATAATATCTGTATTACATTAATTGTACAATACTACAACAGACAACATTGTACACTACACTACAAACTTACCTCTAGTAAATGTGCTGTGACTGGTCGCCACAAAATTTCTACCCTGGACAAATTCACCAAACCAGTCTCGAGTAACTTAGCAACAGCAAACAAAGATGGTTCCTGAAAATACAATTTTGTTTTAATATTAAAATTGAAAATAGATTACATACACACAGCATATGAAATTTCGTTAACATAAATATTACAACTTTATTTCCATGTATCTATTCAAATTGTGCATTTTACGTTTATTTATCGTCGCTACCGGTTGCCCATTTGAGCGATGCCTCATGAAGAGATTAGTCATTTTAGAATTTTGGAGGATAGTGCAATCATATAGACAGAGTCCCATTCCAGAGTCTCTTCTGGTTCTTTTGCGTGCACGATGTAAAGCACCGACTAGACCTCGGTTTAACGTCCCATCTGAAATACTTAATTTTATTAGGGTCAGACGGAGGTATCGAACATGCGCTCCCTGGATTACCTGTCCAGCGTGTTACCACTGGACTACAGATACAATTCAAAATGACATTACATATTGCTTTTATACTAATAATTAAGCAGCCATCAATACACAAACAATTACTAAACCTATCTGTGTATCTCTGTAACAGCCCTCATACGTGACTTTACAACCTGTGTCTATGTATATCTCTGTAACAGCCCTCATACATGACTTTACAACCTGTTTCTATGTATATCTCTGTAACAGCCCTCATACATGACTACAACCTGTTTCTATATATATCTCTGTAACAGCCCTCATACATGACTACAACCCGTTTCTATGTATATCTCTGTAACAGCCCTCATACATGACTACAACCTGTTTCTATGTATATCTCTGTAACAGCCCTCATACATGACTTTACAACCTGTTTCTATGTATATCTCTGTAACAGCCCTCATACATGACTTTACAACCTGTTTCTATGTATATCTCTGTAACAGCCCTCATACATGACTACAACCTGTTTCTATGTATATCTCTGTAACAACCCTCATACATGACATTACAACCTGTTTCTATGTATATCTCTGTAACAGCCCTCATACATGACTTTACAACCCGTTTCTATGTATATCTCTGTAACAGCCCTCATACATGACTACAACCTGTTTCTATGTATATCTCTGTAACAGCCCTCATACATGACTACAACCTGTTTCTATGTATATCTCTGTAACAGCCCTCATACATGACATTACAACCTGTTTCTATGTATATCTCTGTAACAGCCCTCATACATGACTTTACAACCTGTTTCTATGTATATCTCTGTAACAGCCCTCATACATGACTTTACAACCCGTTTCTATGTATATCTCTGTAACAGCCCTCATACATGACTACAACCTGTTTCTATGTATATCTCTGTAACAACCCTCATACATGACATTACAACCTGTTTCTATGTATATCTCTGTAACAGCAGCCCTCATACATGACTTTACAACCCGTTTCTATGTATATCTCTGTAACAGCCCTCATACATGACTTTACAACCCGTTTCTATGTATATCTCTGTAGCAGCCCTCATACATGACTTTACAACCTGTTTCTATCACAGGGATTCGGCACGTTTGGGGGTACTAGTATATATATTTAAGTACAGGGATTCTACTCTGTGGGATGTCAGATTTCGCATCGATCAGTAAAATGGCCATATCTGAAACAATTTTGTACAAAGCTGTCCAAATATAACGCCTATCCCGAGTCTTTATATTGTTCTTCAAATAAAACACAACTTTAAGCTGCATGCATGTATACTTTGCAAACAATTGCCACATACATTGGCCATAGCAGGTCACATTTCCATACTAGGACACGGGTTCTGTCAGCAACAAAAAAAAATCTTCGACGGGAGAGTTTTAACTGTGAATAACATTATCAATAAAATGTGTTTCCACTAACCTGTATGTTTATTCGGCAAAAATGTACGTCAAAAAGAGATTTCGTAGCATTTTCAATTTGTTTTGAAAAATTCTAAAGCGGCGCAATTCGCGTTGAAACGAGCGTTCTGATTGGATTATGATTGTTCTTCATATATAAAAAAACATCTTGTTACATTCTAATAATCCAATCAGAACGCTCGTTTCAACGCTGGTTTCGGTTAACATTTCTGTAACAGCCCTCATACATGACTTTGAGGAGACATCACTTTTTCCTATATCTCTTTTAGCACGCCTCATCCGTGACTTAACCAATTTGGGATATAAAGCAGTCAACAACAATACATAAACCATTCATAGTCTTAAGCCTCTCTCTGTACACCAATCAATCCATTCACTACATCTACTCTGACTCGCCCTATTCACTATTCAAGCTGGATTTTCAGGGCAAACAAAAGGAATCGAAACAATCAAATTTCCTGTTTATCCCGCCAATGCCGGAGGAAAGGATGGCTGCACGATGCTGCAGAATCCCTAATGCTACAACAGTAACACAATGTCCCACAAGAGCTTGTCTAATATAATCTGCTTGTCACAACCTTAAAAACCAATTAAAGATAATACTGCTTAACAAAATCGACTCCCATTATTTTTAATACAAGCATACCCAAAGGGCTGTATCGACATCTCATATTGCACTCAATAAGCCCACCGCTTTAATTAAGATGTAGATATTTACTGAGGTAACAAAACTGAGGGAATACGTACTGGAAATTGCTTTGTATTCGTGCAAGAATTTATTCACGATTTTCCCATGTGCGTTTTTGATAGCGAAATTTATAATCGGAAGGTGTCGACACTTAACTTCGGAGTCAGGATATGTAAATGACAAACAAATTATTATTGTGCAAGTCGTGATAGTGCAGTGGATGCGCGTTTGCTTCAGGTGCGAAAGGTTCGGAGTTCGAGCACCGCTGGAGCCATTACAATTGTGCCCTTAGGCAAGGCATTTAAATTCCACATTGCCTCAGGAATGAGGTCTCGAGAGTGATTAATATAAGTTGAAAGAACTTGTTTCGCAATTGAGCTAAAATAAATTTGTATAAACTAAATTATTTTTTTAAGAGAAATCTTAAATTTGTGGGGTCGTTCATGTGTGAATTGTCGTGAAATAAAATTCACACAAATAAAGAGTGATTTGCTATTTTTTTAGCAGAAAAACCAGCTACAAAAAAACTACATCTTGTTATTGAAAATAAAATCCAAGGCAATCTATATAATCCATTTGTTGCACACTAATTGCACACAATTAATGTAAAACACAGGAAATTGCGTGTATCTTCGATGGAATGACGCTGGAGTGACGTCATAGCAACACATAGTTACTGCTAGATTTTAATATTTAATTAGTTTACACAAATACAACTTCTTTCAACATTTAAACAAATCACTACCAAGACCCCGATACATAATGGAACCCAGCAAGATGAGGTAGACAGACAAAGTAATGTGGATTTAAGTGCCTCGCCATAGTAACCGTCACCATTCAACCTTCACGTGCAACGTAAAATTGACAGCTTTTGTTTCTAAAATGTTGCAGCATTTTCAATGGTTGAAGATGCATATGTACCCTATGCAAATTGCGACAATGAAAACACACTGCATTTGCACAAAATACACTTGTAACTGTCACACTAACCTTAACACATGAATACTTTTACATTATAACAGAGATAGTGCCAATCGAAATTTGCATAATCAGCAGCAGAAACTAGAGAGAAGAAAACTAGGTATGCTTAAACTAATTTTCAAACAGCAAATGCATATTGCGGTAGGATTATATTTTCGAGGAATTTTTTATATAACAGTCTGCATTTCTAAAATTAACCCATTTGATTCTGGATACCGTTCAAACGGTATTTGCAAAGAACATAGAGCCATATCAGCTGCCATGGAACGTGCCGTCTGATCAGGCTCTATGTTGTTTGCTATTCAGATGATCTTGCTAAGACACTTGGCTATGTAGCAAACAACATAGATCCTGATCAGCATGCAGCGTCACGCTGCGGCTGATCTGAATCTATGTTGTTTGCAAAAGCCTTTAAATGTCTCCAGAATGACATGAGTTAATAAAACCAATCGTAATTTTATTCAATATATATAACAAGCCGCAGTAGATCTCTCTTCTTTTTTTTCTCTCTTGCGATATTTAGACAAGACTATTATTTTTCTATTTTTTGTGTTAATTTTTCTCTTCTTTTTCACATGCTTTGTCTAAACATAACATTCTTATATATTGAATTATGTAATGTATTGTATACATATGTAAATGTAACTGTTTTGTACAAATTTCATTACTATGTTCTTTGTAAGGTACAAGTGGGATGGCCTCGACCCGCTTGCTACCTACGACGAGGCAATTAAACGGACCTTAAACGTGGCTCAAAAAAAAAAAAATAATAAAACCAATCTTTATTTCACAAACAGTAGAATTTATTATGAAAAATACGTATTTTATATTCTTCTTTGCATGAAATATAGAAATGGATCAGTGAAATATAGAATGTGTTATGTGCTGGAGAACAAATGAGTAGATACACAAGACGATATTGCAGGGAACACTTAGACCTCACCTATCGAAAGGCCCGGAATCCTGGTCAAAACTACTGCCAAGACCAATCAACAAACCCGTAACAATTTCCAGAACAAGGCTTTATGCATAATCACTTGTGCCATAAAGTCTGCACCAATCAAAACCATGCCTTGGACAAACTCATGTCTATTCCACCACTCATTGAGTATAGGAATGCTAAAATACTCCTGCAAACTGAGAAGTACAAAACCTGTCAGATCCTCCCATGAAGATTGAACTTTGTAATTGTAACCCAGAACCAACCAGTGTACACATGACGAAAAAGCTAGACAAGGAACTTAGCTCATTGCTGAACATGACGAAAAAGCTAGACAAGGAAATTAGCTCACTGCTGAACATGACGAAAATGCTAGACAAGGAACTTAGCTCACTGCTGAACATTCTAACGGATACACTGTATGCATGAGAGCAATATTATCATATTCAAGTCGTGATATGGAAGTCGTGATAGCGCAGTGGATGCGCGTTCGCTTCAGGTGCGAAAGGTCCGGAATTCAAGCCCCGCTGGAGCCGTTACGATTGTGCCCTTAGGCAAGGCATTTAATTTCCATGTTGCCTCTTCTCTCTCCCTTGTGGCGATGGATTCCATCAGGAATGAGGTCTCGAGAGTGATTAATATATGTTGTAAGAACATGTTTCGCAATCGAGCTAAACTAATACATTTGTATAAACTAAACTAATATTATCATAATTGGTGCTTATAGCCATGAGTGACAATGTTATCCTTAATGTTCAAATGAGCGAATACAAGTCCAACATTCATTTAAAAATGAAATAATTTTGTTTTTAGGTTAACACTTAACCTGCTAATCAAGTTGGTTTTGCAAACAGCATAGATCCTGATCAGATAGCACAGAAAGTGCTCAGACCGCCATGCCATCTGATCCGCTCTATGCTGTTTGCTATTTGGATAGTGGAGCTAAAACGCTTGGCTGAATAGAAAAGAACATTCATCCTGATCAGCCAAGGCATTACACCGCAGCTGATCAGGATCTATGTTATTTGCAAATTCCTTCCAATTTAGTCAGCATTTCAAGGGTGCTGGAAAATATTGTGTGTTACATAAATCGAGAATACCATTGTTTGGCGCACAAACGTCGCATCTATACGACGTAGTAGTAAATGACATCACTAATGGATTGAACCCGAAAGCATTCACGTTGAAGATATTTTAACTTTTTTTTTAAAAACTTTATTTATTTTACAACTATTGCAAAGCTCGTTGGCGCGGATGAAAGCGTATATATGTGGTCAGTCATGTGGGAAGAAACCGGAGTACCCAGAGAAAACCCACCTGTCCGATCTGGCAACCATCGTACCATCTCACATACTTCCTGGTCCGAGGATCAAACACGGGTCGTTTGGTGAGAAGCGAGCGTGCTAACCACTGTGCTAATTGGACAGCCGATTTTTTAAAACTTGTAATGGCTGGGAACCAGGAGCTTTAAGAAATTGCAATGCTCCAAACATGTCACATTCACAGATAAAAATGTCTATATTTCATGGAAAACTTAAACATCCTTCTTATTCATCCCCATTTTACTACAAGTAGTTTGCAGGGAAAGGTGGTGACGGGGAAAGGTGGTGACGGGGAAAGGTGGTGACCGAGTAAAGTGATATCTCCATCAAAGTCACTATAATAAATAACATCTATTCGCCTGACATAATAATTATGAACATGTCTGAAGCTTCCAAAAAGCACCATTAATCAACATTGGACTAAGTTTCATAGATAAAATAAGACAAGAATGAAATAATAACACCAACACCACCACCAACAACAACAACAACACAGACAATAAAGAAAAGAGTACTAGAGGACTTTTACCAAGTAAAACTGTCTGTGGATCACTCAGTATTGATGGAGAACAACTCTAGTGGGAAACACCGAACTTACACAACACACCAAATGCTTAATCAAATTTGATTGTTTCAAATTCAAAACAGCTGCGAAATTTGTCTGGCCTTTTGTGATTTTTATTATTGCATGCTTGTCTTGTAGTTGACATTTTGGTCTTGTCTTTTCCAAGTACGTACTTTGTAAATAGTACATTGTAAGGTTTATTTATAGTCTACCTCTGGTTAAGCGAGGATTATGCCTCCAGAAGGTTTTTTTGGAGGATAGTGCATGATACATTTGTTTGTTTGTTTTGGGGTTTAAATTCGCACCAACAAACAGGTAAAATGTTTTAGAGAGCAGGAAATTTTAAACTGAAATTCGGATAATTTATGCGTCTTCTATGGTCCGTGTATGTGACAATTTCGAAATAATAACACAATATTAATTTGCACTATTTGCTAAAAAGATGGAATATATCAAGCATATAAATGTCCGTAACTACAAGCAAACAATCAAATTGTATCAGTTAAATAATTTGATATATTTGATATGTGTTCCCGTCTTAAGTTGGTAGACGCTACAGCCATCGTAGGTTGGTAGACGCTACAGCCGTCTTAGGTTGGTAGATGCTACAGCTGTCTTAGGTTGGTAGATGCTACAGCCGTCTTAGGTTGGTAGACGCTACAGCCATCGTAGGTTGGTAGACGCTACAGCCATCTTAGGTTGGTAGATGCTACAGCTGTCTTAGGTTGGTAGACGCTACAGCCATCGTAGGTTGGTAGACGCTACAGCCATCTTAGGTGGTAGACGCCACAGCCATCATAGGTTGGTAGACGCTACAGCCGTCTTAGGTTGGTAGATGCTACAGCCGTCTTAGGTTGGTAGATGCTACAGCCGTCTTAGGTTGGTAGATGCTACAGCCGTCTTAGGTTGGTAGATGCTACAGCCATCTTAGGTTGGTAGATGCTACAGCCATCTTAGGTTGGTAGATGCTACAGCCATCTTAGGTTGGTAGATGCTACAGCCGTCTTAGGCTGGTAGATGCTACAGCCATCTTAGGTTGGTAGATGCTACAGCCGTCTTAAGTTGGTAGATGCTACAGCCGTCTTAGGTTGGTAGATGCTACAGCCGTCTTAGGTTGGTAGATGCTACAGCCATCTTAGGTTGGTAGATGCTACAGCCATCTTAGGTTGGTAGATGCTACAGCCATCTTAGGTTGCTAGACGCTACAGCCGTCTTAGGTTGGTAGACACTACAGCCGTCTTATATAATGACCATTATTCCAATAGAATTTCACCTACGAAGTAGTGAAACATCACATCTACAACGCCGCCATTTTGGCATATTATAACGCGACTAGCGCAAGTTTGCATAGCAGCTCTACCAGACACCAGCAATGTATCTACCATATTGCGTATGCCTGTTTAACCCTTTCAACACCACAGACCTCTAAATTGGCTTACAAAAAAAGTGTAGATCCAGATGAGCCGGATCGTGACGAGCCGTCTCATCAGGATCTACACTTTTTTTCAAGTAATATAACTATTTTTAGATTTTTTTTTACCCATTTTGATAAATGAACTGATCCAAATGTAATTTTGCTATTGATTTATTGGTCTAAAAATATCATGGACCAGTCCATGTCAGTTACTTGGTGTTGAATGGGTTAAATGCCCCAGGTGGTGATGCATTTTTCCACAAATTATATTCAAAATATGTCACTCTTCAATTTACCTCCCTTTCTTCATACCATTTGAAAGCAGTCCCTATTATACACTGAGATATCATATCAAATAGCAACATACCGGTGGTATGTATACACACATGTAGTGTGAATACATGTGAGGGCAGTTTAAACCTTGCATCATCTCTATATATGGAAAGTTGCATGGTACAGTTTTAGGACAACATGTGCTCAAATGGTTGAGTGGGCCACAGACAGGATGCCAGGCACACTCCCGTGAAAGAGCTGTCAGAATCGGATATAGACACGGACTACCGTGTGATTCTAATAGTACTATGAACTATAGTTGTAGCGGACATTGAGATGAACATTATTTTGTTTTGTTTCGAAATGGGGGGTATGTTATTATGGTGTATACAGTAGTTCGAACCAAAACTCGCTCTGAACTTCTGTCTGGTACCGTATCTAACTTGAAAATCATTCTTTAAAGACATATCTGTAAATGACTTTTTTCAGTTGGGTATGTTATTATGGTGTATACAGTAGTTCGAACTCGCTCTGAACTTCTGTCTGGTACTGTATCTAACTTGAAAATCATTTCTTTTTTTCAGTTCAGTTAATGCGATTGAGAACCTGCAATAAACATCAATCAGTATAAACTTAACAAGATCCTATAATGCATTCAAAATCTAATCAAATTCTCATTATGTCTAGTAATACCACACTGTTAGATTAAATATGAAATCCAACATGAAGCTTGTATCTATCTTCACCATAACTTGCTTCTCTCAAACATACACACTGTAACTTGATAAACCGAAAACCACTTGTAAAGAAAGAAGCTATTTGTCTGTTTTTGATATATTACCATGTAAGGGATACCTAATTACGACTGTCGGATGGGCAAAATAAAAGTCGTGAACAATACGGCACCGATAATCAGGCACTCCATTCTCTGTCTACATTACAGACAATTAACCTTTTCGCCCATAGAGACATCGGCTTACATTCACTCGACTGTATCGGCAATACATACATCATACTCAATGGATAAAGGCATACAGTCGAACCTGTCTTAACCCTTTCAACACCAAGTAACTGACATGGACTGGTGCATGATATTTTTAGACCAATAAATTAATAAGAAAATTACATTTGGACCAGTTCATTTATCAAAAGTGGTAATTTTTGTTTAAAAATAGTAATATTACTGGCAAAAAGTGCAGATCCTGATGAGATGGCTCGTCACGAGCCGGCTCATCTGGATCTACACTTTTTGTAAGCCTATTGAGAGGTATGTGGTGTTGAAAGGGTTAAGCAGCCAACCAAAGGATTCACAGAAAGTGGCTGCTTAGCACAGTTGGCTGCTTAATAGAAGTAAAATATATAGTAAAACAACAAATTGGGAATCTGGAAAGTGGCTGCTTAATACAGGTTGGCTGCTTAATAGAGGTGACCACTAACACATGTTTGACTGTATATATCTACATCTACATATGTCCACAGAGGTTACGTGGAAATCTTGGGTTGTGTATTCACTGTTATACGGATCTTTATTGCAGGTGTTTCTGTTTATTGTGTCAATGTAAGTTATGGGAAAGGAAAGGGCTGTAACAACTATTCCATGTTTGGAGCTATGCCCCTAAGGATTTTACAGTCGTGATGCTTCAGGTGGGAAAGTCCCAGAGTTTGCACCCAGTTTCGTTAAAATTGTGCCCTTAACACTTTCCCTCATAGAAGCACCTTTTGACGCCATTACATTGACAATGTAGTAGCCAAACCAATGTTCATAATAAAGGCCAGAATCTCATTTAATCCCAGTAATATCTGGTGGGATAGATATGGCGACTACTTATCCACTGCATGATAGCTAAATGGCTGTCGTTTGTATGGAGATAAAATAGTGTATTAACCTAAATCTCTATGAAGTCCCAGTAATATCTATGGAGGTGGGATAGATATGGCGACTACTTATCCATTGCATGATAGCTAAATGGCTGTTGTTTGTATGGAGATAAAATAGTATATTAACCTAAATCTCTATGAAGTCCCAGTAATATCTATGGAGGTGGGATAGATGTGGTGACTACTTATCCACTGCATGATAGCTAAATGGCTGTTGTTTGTATGGAGATAAAATAGTATATTAACCTAAATCTCATGTAGTCCCAGTAATATCTATGGAGGTGGGATAGATGTGGCGACTACTTATCCACTGCATGATAGCTAAATGGCTGTCGTTTGTATGGAGATATAATAGTTTATTAACCTAAATCTCTATGAAGGAAAGGGTTAAGCATTGCACATAAGTTCGACATTGCCTCTTTTCTCTTCTCTTCTTGATGTATTTCCATCAGGAATGAGGTCTCAAGAAGGATCAAACTAATGTGGTAAGAAATTGTTTTGCAATTGAGCTAAAATAAATATTTATGAACTAACAAAACTAAAAAGATTTTTAGAGTTGATTCTTTCAGTATTCATGATATATCTAGCTGAGAAAAATAATAGTGAGGTACCGTACAGAAGTGGGCGTAACTCGAGCAGAATTGATCAGATCAGAAAGTCACGACGATATCAATTTGGGTAACTTGATATCGAAGATGGTGTGACGGATGGCCATACAGATGGATGAACGGACCAAATACAATAGGCCTCAGGGCTCTGCGATACTTCAAGTTATATATATAGGAGAGAGGGAGGTGACAGGCAGAGAGATCGGGGGGGGGGGTAGTATAAAAGTAAAGGCGATTCAGAAGAAAATATATTAAAAAAATAACCAGAGGAGACTCTGGAACGGGGTGGGGTCTCTGTCTGTATCATTGCACTATCCTCCAAAAATCTAAAATGACTAATCTCTTCAGGAGGCGTCGCTCATAAGGGCAACCAGTAGCGACGATAAAATAAACGTAAAACACCCATGTTCATTGAAAAATAAATTTAAGTATGCAAAAAGTATATCTATGCAGTCAAACTATTCGTCTCTGCACACAAAATTTACAACTGTAATTAAATAAAAGATTATTATTTTTCAAGTTTATTAGAAAGGTTGGATTCCTCTACTTAACCCTTAACCTACCAAATAAATTGGATGTGCAAACAACATAGATCCAGATCAGCTGTGACATAACGCTGCGTCTGATCAGGATCCATATTGTTTGCTATTCAGACAAATGTTTCAGCTCCACTATCCGACTAGCAAACAGCATAGAGCCTGATCAGCCGGCATGTTCTGTGACAGTACATTATGTTCTGTCTGATCAGGTTCTATGCTGTTTGCAAAGGTGACTTTAGTCGTGATTGGCAGGTTACTTTTTTTTTTAAACTTTATTTATTTTTAAGTGTAAATGTGTTAATACTTGTTTTGCATTGAATAGAAAGAATAACATGATAACAACTGCTTTAGAAGAAAGTGTGATACGCATTCTGCCAATAAGACTTTAAAAACCTCAGTTCTGAAATTTGCCAATTTGGCCACATTTTCTCAGTCACAGCGAAAATCAATATGACAAACATAATTATGAAACCAAGCAAGAACGTCTCCCCTCCCCCTGTTAATTGGATATTTGTTAAACACATCTGCCTATCTCAATGACCTCAATAGTGTATATAAGACACTACGTTACTTCAAGATACTTATCACAAATAACACGCTAAACAGGCAACAGTTCATGGATTTAAAGTACAAATGTACTTTATTTTACAACGATTGCGAAAACAAGCTGTAATAACTTATATTAACTCTCGATGGTGACGATGAAAGCATATTATGTGGTCCGACGTGTGGGAGGAAATCGGAATACCCGGAGAAAATGCACATGTCCGTTCTGGCAACTACCGTACCATCTCACATACTTCCCGGTCCTAGGATCAAACCCAGGTTGCATTGTGAGAAGCGAGTGTGCTAACTGTAACTGAGCATGCTTCCTGGATTTAGTAATACACACATTTATATGTTCACTGAATATAAGATCTACAATTAAACCTGCCTTAAGCAGCCAGCCAAGGGAATCACAGAAAGTGGCTGCTTAGCACAGGTGGCTGCTTAATACAGGTCAAATGCATATTAACACACACAACATATTGGGGAATCTTGAAACTGGCTGCTTAATACAAGTTGGTTGCTTAATAGAGGCGATATATAATTATAAATGCAAGAACTACATCTCTGGGTTGAACACACACACACACATTGGAGGGATGTATACAAAAGAAAGAACTACAGACACATGCCACTGTACATCTGTGTAAATTGACATACATACACTAATATAAGAACTAAATGTACAATAGTTCAGCAAGACAACAACAACAGCTCAGGAAAAGCCGGTTCCCTCAACATTAAACTATACATATTTACTCGGCAGCTTACAGGTTAATAAGTAGACGCTTATTTAAATGCATACATAAAAGCTTCTAGATACTAACAGATTATAATAATAGATTTACTGAGACAAATCAACTTGAATCTTCATTATTTACTGTAACCAGTTTTCCTTTTCAAATGCACCTGGTTTCGGTATAATAAAATAAATATTGCAATCCTCAGTGGGCAATATGAAAAATATCACACCTAGAAACATGAATATTAACCTAGGTTGATATAAGATAAGAAAATGTTTATTATAGTGACATGTGCATTCAGTTTATAATTACAATATTACAACAAATGTACATTAACCCATTCAACCCCAAGTAACTGACATGGACTGGTTCATGATATTTTTAGACCAATAAATTAATAAGAAAATTACCTTTTGACCAGTTCATTTATCAAAATGGGTAATTTTATCTAAAAATAGTAATAATTATTACGACCCGGCTCATCTGGATCTACATTTTTTGTAAGTCTATTTAGAGGCCTGTAGGGTTGAAAGGGTTAATACAATAGCACCCGGCCCAGTGGGCCTATAAGTCACCTTAAACTAATAAAGCAATTATTTACAATGGTTAATATGATATTAAAGTATCTATATATATATATATATGACATGACAGACACTTTATATATATACATAATATCACAACAGACCAGATCAGTTACCATATTTTACTTTTTCAAGTGGAACTGACTTTCTGCACACCCTGTACAGACCAGTCTGCTCCAAACTTCCGTAGATTTCATACATGTGTGCACACACTGTACATATATAGTCAGTCTGCCCCAAACTTTCTAACATTTCATACCTGTGAGCCGGCTTCCATTACCAGACACTTACTTTCTTGATTAAATTATATTACTGGCAGGCGTGTATGAGCTGGGCCCCACCCGCTGAGGCTGCAATCGCAATATTCTGGCTAGCAACGTAATGAGGCATATTTTCTCGCCGATTTGCATTTTTAAATCAGCTAAGGGAATTTTAGCCGGACAGAATAACGATGTTAGAGTGCTTGCAAATTAGCTAGCAGAACAAACATCTAAAACAGCTGTTTTAACATACTTTGTTGTGTCACAAATTAAGTTTTGTTTACATACATTTGCTATTAATCAATTCACGTCTGTTGTTGATCAATTTGCATCTGTTGTTAATCAATTCATGTATGTTGTTAATCAATGTGTTTGTTGTTAATCAAGTTGCGTCTGTTGTTAATCAAGTTGCATCCATTGTTAAATCAAGTAGCGTCTGTTGTTAATCAATTCACGTCTGTTGTTGATCAATTTGCATCTGTTGTTAATCAATTCATGTATGTTCTTAATCAAGTTGTGTCTGTTGTTAATCAAGTTGCGTCTGTTGTTAAATCAAGTAGCGTCTGTTGTTAATCAATTCGCATCCGTTGTTAATCAATTCGCATCCGTTGTTAATCAATTTGGGTCCGTTGTTAATCAATTCACGTCCATTGTTAATCAATTCGCGTCCGTTGTTAATCAATTCGAGTCCGTTGTTAATCAATTCCCGTATACGACGGTGCAATATTTTTTGATTTTTTTCTTGTTCTGAAAATATTTCGATTTTTTTATTCAAATTATATTCTTTAAATATCAGGTACTTTTTACTAAAATCCATCATTTATTCCGATATAGTATCGCTTTAAGCATAAAAACCATCATTTATTCCGATATAGTATTGCTTTAAGCATAAAAACCATCATTTATTCCAATATAGTATTGCTTTAAGCATAAAAACCATCATTTATTCCGATATAGTATCGCTTTAAGCATAAAAACCATCATTTATTCCGATATAGTATCGCTTTAAGCATAAAAACCATCATTTATTCCTATATAGTATTGCTTTAAGCATAAAAACCATCATTTATTCCAATATAGTATCGCTTTAAGCATAAAAACCATCATTTATTCCAATATAGTATTGCTTTAAGCATAAAAACCATCATTTATTCCAATATAGTATCGCTTTAAGCATAAAAACCATCATTTATTCCGATATAGTATCGCTTTAAGCATAAAAACCATAATTTATTCCTATATAGTATTGCTTTAAGCATAAAAACCATCATTTATTCCAATATAGTATCGCTTTAAGCATAAAAACCATCATTTATTCCGATATAGTATCGCTTTAAGCATAACAACCATCATTTATTCCAATATAGTATCGCTTTAAGCATAAAAACCATCATTTATTCCAATATAGTATCGCTTTAAGCATAAAAACCATCATTTATTCCGATATAGTATCGCATTAAGCATAAAAACCATCATTTATTCCGATATAGTATCGCTTTAAGCATAAACACCATCATTTATTCCGTTATAGTATCGCTTTAAGCATAAAAACCATCATTTATTCCGATATAGTTACGCTTTAAGCATAAAAACCATCATTTATTCCATTATAGTATCGCTTTAAGCATAAAAACCATCATTTATTCCGATATAGTATCGCATTAAGCATATTGAATGAATGCTTGATGACTCATTTATTTCACAAATTGGTCAGAAAAATGTGCAGTCTATGGGTTAGTTTTGAAGTTTATAATACTTGCCAAAATGCACAAAACCCGAGACATTCAAATTTATAATAGTTTCCCCTGTCCCCCCCTGTCCCTTGTACACCTCATAGGGGGTGGGGTACCATCTCCTCCACCTACCACTCTCATAGTACTTCGTCTATTGTCTCTGTGCTACACACCTCGGTATTTGTGGCCTCAATATCATGCTACGCGCCTGGATAATCAATGTCCTCTTCAGAACAGTGACTTCACTTTCTTTGTTCTATATAAATATCTTAATTGTTCCAGTACCTGTAACTGAACTTTTGGAGCAGACTGTACGCAAACAAAAAATAGTCATGCAAATTTGACAACAACATTCGACAGTCAAACTACATAAAACACACATATATATAACCTACACTGTCCAATACAAAGTACAAGCCCTGTACAAAA
The DNA here is from genome assembly GCA_014843695.1 of Archivesica marissinica. NCBI lineage: Eukaryota > Metazoa > Mollusca > Bivalvia > Venerida > Vesicomyidae > Archivesica > Archivesica marissinica. The sequence goes on from CM026398.1 coordinate 27,565,977, forward strand.
CAAAAATACATCATTCAACAATAACAAATATGAACTCTTTAATCGCTGGCATTGAAAATATGTCATGGAATTGCATTAGAATCGAGTCTTTAAGACACAATTCTAAGGAAATTCCATGATATATTTCCTCAGTTTAGTTAAAATTACAAAAAAGACATGATCTGTCGTACGCTACAATTATTTAGAACTATTTGTAGCCTTTATTTTACCCAGCATGCAAAGAGTTACTGACTATTATATATGTAGCCTTTATTTTACCCAGCATGCAAAGAGTTACTGACTATTATAATAAACTATTATAAAGGGTGTGCAAAAATTCTTTCCTATCTTGCACACAGGGATAGTTTTGAAACTAGAACAACCCAGATTGCTCGAAACATAATAGTATAATATATCGAATAAAGCAGCATTACATCGTATGAAATAAAAGATATTTGCAAAATTCAAATTTTACGTAAACATTCTAACATTATACTTTGTATCGGTCACGCACTTGTTTACAACCGGAACGCATCGTCCGCACTTGTTTCCATTCGGAATGCATCGTCCCCATTTGTCCCACACTGTCTTTTTAATTAAATTACTTGATATGTTGATTCATATCTCTGTTAGCTAAGTCTTTTAGGGACATTTCTACATCCTCGCGAGGAGTTCGACATTAGAGGAAGATAGATAAATAGTATTTCATGTTCAAAATATATACGTTGTTTTCTACATCTTCTGTTGTTTCACGCATGCACACTGTGCGTGTTTACATTTCGTGTGTTGATAAACAAATTTGCGTATACGACAGTTTAAATTTATTTGAATTGTATCGTTTCTGAGCGACTATTTCGATTTTTGTAAACACACACACATTAGTATTTATATTTTATCCAAAACATCCTTTATTACGATGTAATGCTGCTTTAAATAGTCTGCTGTATTCTGTTCAAAGTCAAGCCAAGCACCAATTATTGACAAGTTAAAGCTTAAAGTCAAAACAAATTGAATAATTATAATTATTACGATGAGCTGTTTATCCAATTATTGGTTAATTACTGATAAGTGTGTACTTGTAGTGAACATATTGTAATTACTGTCACGGTAATCACCATCGACTATCTTTGCCGATTGTTTATACAGGTGTACATCTTTAATCAGGTAAATTTTCAGAATTAAAATTGCTCTTCAGCGGTAAGCTGATAGTAATACAATGTAGTTTTAAAACATAATATTTGCATTGAAAAGATTTCTTCCAAGACACACGATGGCTACCTTGACTAATTAATTAGTGGTTTCCTGTTGCCCAATTTACTAACAGGCATGCTGTTCTATAATATTTATTCTAACATGGCTCGGCATTTTGTCTGTATATGCTAAGAAGGCATTTACCGGTGTTAAATCTGCAATAAAACATGACTTAGCGCATGATATATACGATGTAAAACATGATGCCATTTTTGTAACTGTGTGACGTCATTTGCGGCTTTCTAAAAGGTAACGCCAACTATTTTGTGCGTTATTTATAGTCGAATAAAACATGGTCTGTCATTCCGAGCGCCTTAATTAACCAATTAGGCCAACAGCCCTACACATCAGAACTCAAACCCATGTTTTATTCGCCAATAAACAACGGAAAAACAAATATCATTTCTTAATTGCAAACAGCTCTATCATATCATAGCAGATCGTGGAACAGTTAATACAGGGATCAATTCCACGCTATTCTATACAAAAAAATTATTAATATCTAAGTCTTTCGTGTAAGACATTAAACCGATATCTTGTCACGGTGCTTGTTTTGTTTCAGGGGTTTAAAGTCTTACCAACAGTATAGGCTATAAATAACTTTCATATGGCAACTCTTCAGCTACAGACAGATCTGTAGTCCAGTGGTAACACGCTGGACTGGTAATCCAGGGATCGCAGGTTCGATCCCCCGTCTGACCCTAATAAAATTAAGTCTTTCAGATGGGACGTTAAACCGAGGTCTCGTGTCGGTGCTTTACACCGTGCATGTAAAAGAACCAGAGGAGACTCTGGAACAGGTCTCTGTCTGTATCATTGCACTATCCTCCAAAAATCTAAAATGACTAATCTCTTCAGGAGGCGTCGCTCATATGGGTAACCGGTAGCGACGATAAATAAACGTAAAACACACACACACATTCTTCAGCTATTATTGGTGGAGGAAGTCCCCGGGTGCCCACTTCCAGCAGTATTTCAAACATGGACGCACAACTGGTAGGACACCGACCTTCCGCACACCAGCTAGATAGCTTCTTTACAAGGAAAGAATTTGACAACCCCCTAGCGGGATTCGAACCTACAGCAGTGCAGGGCAAGTGATTTGAAGTCAAGGACTGTAACAACTCTGCCACGGAGGTCCTACATGAACGTAAAAGAACCAGATATCGAGGAACCTTTGAAATGACTAATTCCTTCAGGAGACGGCGCTCATTTGGGCAGCTGGAAGCAACGATAATTAAACGCATATCACACAATAATAGTACAGCAATTCAGCATCATTATGATATTTATAATATTAACATAATACAGCTGACATGTAATAACAGCATTTTGTATTTCACTAGTGTATTATTTATGCAAATGAGCACTGATTTACGCGCTGTCAAAAAAATACAACATGGCGCCACTTTTAGAAGAATTGTTATCGGAACACATCGGTATTTATTTATATTTAAGCGCTGTCAAAAACAATACAACATGGCGCCATTTTAGAAGACTCGTTAAATAAATTCAATAACAAATTATTTATGCAAATGAGCACTGACTGAACCCATCGGAATACCGTATTTCTTTATATTTACGCGTTGTCAAAAAAAATACAACATGGCGCCACTTTTAGAAGACGCGTTAAATAAATTCAATTACACCCATCCACTTATATATCCTGTATATTGAGCACATATATAAGTGATATTTATTTTGTAGTTCTATCGAGATTAGCGCACTAAATGTTCTTTATACCTTATACGGCTGATCTCAATACGGTGTAATAAAACATTAAATATTTGTATGATATTACAGATAATGAAAAATTGCCATAAACCGTATCGTTTATCGTATTCTTGCTGATAACAATCTTCCTCCATTCTTGCTACACTCTCATAATTCCTTGTAGTTCAGAAATAATTACAGATAATTACACAATCAAGCGGGTAACAATCGCTAGATATATTGTACGAAATCGGCAGGGCGTAAATTGCGACGAACATTTACATGAATTTATGGGATCTTACTAATAGTCTGCTTGGGGGGGGGGAATGGCAAGCTCCCAAACAATCAGCATTGTCTCACCCAGAAATGCCAAATACGATATCAGTTAATAAATTATCGTTTATCACATACACAATTTCTGCCTTGTTTACGATACTCTCTTAAGATGAAATATTAGTGCTTTCTAAGACCATGTCAAATTGGTAGTCAACAGATTATTCTGGCATTTTCCTCTGATGCATGCCTGTATTTTCGGCTCATTTATCATGTACTGTAGCTATTTGTTCAACATAAACGAGATGTCACTCTGCTGAGATTCATAAATTATAGGTGTTTGGAGGTACGGTAAGTGGAATGGCATAGAAATAGCCCCATCCCATAGCTAGGCTCCTCAACGTTCTTGTTTTGCCATATACAGTCAAACCTGTTTTAAGCAGACAGCCAAAAGAATCTCAGAAAGAGGCTGCTTAGCACAGGTGGCTGCTTAATAGAGGTTAACTGCATAATAAAACAACATATTGGGAATCTGGAAACTGGCTGCTTAATACAGGTTAACTGCATAATAAAACAATACATTGGGAATCTGGAAACTGGCTGCTTAATACAGGTTAACTGCATAATAAAACAATACATTGGGAATCTGGAAACTGGCTGCTTAATACAGGTTAACTGCATAATAAAACAATACATTGGGAATCTGGAAACTGGCTGCTTAATACAGGTTAACTGCATAATAAAACAATACATTGGGAATCTGGAAACTGGCTGCTTAATACAGGTTAACTGCATAATAAAACAATACATTGGGAATCTGGAAACTGGCTGCTTAATACAGGTTAACTGCTTAATATGTGACCACTAACACAGGTTTCATTTTACACAAGTGGAAAGAAACACCGAGGCCCATTAAGGAGAGGAATTCTATAAGGCTTGGTCATTCATTCTTAGTCTTTATTTTGTATTATTGTCATTTGTTATTGTTATGTTGTTATGTTATATTTCGGGTTTTACGCCTGCATCAGCACCATTTCGGGCTATATCGCCGGCGAGCAGTTTACTTAACAACACCTTTCCTGGGCAGGCTCCAGCGGATAACCAGTATTTGGTGCACCAACCTCCGTAAGAAACTGCCAACTTTTTCATATAAATGAGACACGGCCTGAGCTGGGCTCGAACCCGTGACCATCAGTGATGATAGGTTACAGTGACATACAAGTCGGCGACCGTAACCACTCGACCACGGAGGCGGACCATTTGTTATTGTAAATAACTGAGAAATAATATATGTTTAAACTAACACCCAGGTAAATAGAGGCACTTTCCTCCGAGGCACTTGCCTCTTGTAGAATTTGTTACATTGTATTTTATTTGTCAGGTCAAAATATTATACAAATCTGTTCAGACACTCTTCCGTTCGATGCGACGGCGGTGCATTGCAGTGAGAGACGCAAATGGTGCCCATACTCGGTATTGACGTCTGTGTGAAAACTCCATTAGACCCCTGTCCGACGAATTACGTCATCACGCAGCAGACAGTTTCGGAGGCTCATTATGCTTTATAAGCTCCTCTTTCAAACATGTTGGACTATCATCTTATGAATATTCAAAGAATTGTCTTAATAAATGTTGAAATTATAGACACATAAACACCAGGTATCGTTTCTTTTTTGATTCAGTATATATATTATATATGTTACATGACTGCATGGACTAGGTTGTTGTGTATATATATATGTTACATGACTGCATGGACTAGGTTGTTGTATATATATATGTTACAGGTCTGCGTGGACTAGGTTGTTGTATATATATATATATATGTTACAGGACTGTATGGACTAGGTTGTTGTATATATATATATATATGTTACAGGACTGTATGGACTAGGTTGTTGTATATATATATATATATGTTACAGGACTGTATGGACTAGGTTGTTGTATATATATATATATGTTACAGGACTGCGTGGACTAGGTTGTTGTATATATATATACCGTATTTAGCTGTGTATAGTGCGCACATTTCATACTGAAATCCTCATCCATTTTATCTACTGCGCATTATACACCAGTACAGACATCAGGACATTTTTTTCCGGACCAAAATTTCGTGAAAAAACTGAATTTCAGTCTGAAATTCGACCCGAACGGCCCACAGTCATTCTATAAGTTGTTACATTCGACAATCGTTATAAACTAGCTATTAAAACCAGTTGCCGATAGTCTATATAAATAAATCAAATGAATAAGACCACAAAATTAGCATATATTTCGTTTATTTTGGCAAACTTTGATGAATTTAATTGAAAAGGTAAATGCATAAAAAATGGCGATTTGATAACATCACGTGGTTTTATCGTATGTAATATTTCCCGTACTTTTCGCGTACTTCGCCGTACAATGTACAATGCATAAAAAAAAAACTTTTTTGGCTGCAGTATTTCAATTGATTGTAGCGATAATTAATTTCGACAAACCTTTCACAATGGGTCCCAGTTAATTAGGTAGGCTTCACGTGTTGAGAAGTTTGAGCATCTGCTGACATGTTTGAGAACGTGTTGAGATGTTTGAGAACGTGTCGAGAAATTTGAGCAGGTGTGACCGTTACTCGATGAGGTATATCTCGAGTGATTAATATAAGTTGTAAAAATCACGGAGCACAATTTTTAGCGATTCTTGAGAAATGTTAAATTTTGACTTGGAAAATTGCGTTTTTCACGTGCGCAGTATACATAGGAACTCAGTTTTTCCGCCGATTTTCGTGCCAGATCGTGGGTGCGCACTATACACGGTAGCGCACTATACACAGCTAAATACGGTAAGCATATTTTCATCGATTTCAAAGGCTTTACAAATTTCTCAAGATATAAACAGAAATATCACAGAAGGTGATGAATGCCCTCGTAGCTTATAGCCATACCATAACCAAAGAAGTTAGAGCCCAGACTGGAAATATTGACTCGGGACAGACACACAAGGGGGGGGGCATAAAAATATACAGGAATTTAGTTCTAGGACCTAACATATATTTGGGCGGAACTTCTAGCAAGATTGGGGTTGTGGCTTCCCATAGAATCAAAGTATGGGTACGGCCCTGACCCTACTTGATGATTAATGCTTATAGTCATACCATAGCCAAAGAAGATACAGCCCAGACTGTAAATATTGACTCAGACAGACACACAGGGGCATAAAAAAATACAGGAATTGACTCGGATGGACGCACACAGGGGGCATAAAAATATGCTATAAATTAGTTCTAGGACCTAAAACATTTGTGGTAACACGCTGGACTGGTAATCCAGGGATCGCAGGTTCGATCCCCGTCTGACTCTAATAAAATTAACAGTCTTTCAGATGGGACGTTAAACCAAGGTCTCGTGTCGGTGCTTTACACCGTGCACGTAAAAGAACCAGAGGAGACTCTGGAGTGGGTCTCTGTCTGTATCATGCACTATCCTCCAAAATCTAAAATGACTAATATCTTAAGGAGGCGTCGCTCATATGGGCAACCGGTAGCGACGATAAATAAACGTAAAACACACAAACATTTGTGGGCGTATGCTCACGGAACTTCTAGCAAGATTGGGGTTGTGGCTTCCCACAGAATCAAAGTATGGGTACAGTTCTCAGCCTGGCCCCACTTGATGATTAATTCCTTACAACAGAGAAACTAGGAACAGATCATAGAAACTAGGAACAGATCAGAGAAATACAAACACATGCATTCCAATCATGCTTCTAATTGCATCTAATACACATTTTTATCTTCAGCATGCAAGTTTTCAATTTAGCTTGTGTAGAGTAGCATTAAAATGCACTTAATCACTGGCGGAAACGGCTGGTGTGTATCTTTTATTTGCCTATCAATCAGTTCTTAATATGGGATGTTTTTCTGTACATGGCCCCTAACCAATCAATTTCTACAAAAGCAGAGGGAAGTGTTTTTATTTCCTTTTCTTTTCATGTTCTACATAGCAACGCATTCTCAAATATTAATATGAAATAATTAAAAACTGTATAAATATTGTTTTAATAAATAAATCATTCTCTCTAAAAGCATCAGCAAAATATAGCATACACAACTTACTTCCCTTGACTACTCTTCATTTGACACACTGTGTTTTTAACTTTCTGTCAGAATAACTTTCACACCTACAGTGTTTACAATGTTTGCAGTGACAATTTACACAAGCCGTACTTACTCTGTTATAGAATACGCGAGCTCCATAGATTCCATGGACAATTTACACAGGCCGTACTTACTCTGTTAGAATACGCGAGCTCCATAGATTACATTGACAATTTACACAGGCCGTACTTACTCTGTTAGAATACGCGAGCTCCATAGATTACATCGACAATTTACACAGGCCGTATTTACTCTGTTAGAATACGCGAGCTCCATAGATTACATCGACAATTTACACAGACCGTACTTACTCTGTTAGAATATGCAAGCTCCATAGATTCCTTTGACAATTTACACAGACCGTACTTACTCTGTTAAAATACACAAGCTCCATAGATTCCATCGACAATTTACACAGACCGTCGTACTTACTCTGTTAGAATACGCAAGCTCCATGGATTCCATCGACAATTTACACAGGGCATCAATCAGATGATGCAGAGCTACGTCGTCTAAATACCTGTCAAATACAAGAAAATCACTGTAACTATATAATTTATGACAACACAAAATATTAATCAATAATATACAAGTGAATGATTTCTTGTTTGTTGTTTGTTTGTTTGTTTTTTGGGGTTTAAAGTCGTACCAACAGCTTACCGTCCATACTCGCCTATATGACGAGTTTTTACAACTAGATTATGGCCTCAAAGTGGCGTCCCGTCTTATAAATGAGTGGTAAAAAAAATCATGCAATCTACCATTATACATGGTTTGGTGTCCATTTTATCAACCCATCTTATATGTGAGCACATGCCAAAACCCACAGATTTTAGGACCAAAGTCCTGAGGGAGGGGCAAATGATTTGAAGGTAACAACCTTAACCACTGGGCCACAGAGGCCATTACAAGTGAATGAAGTACTGCCATGCAACACAAATCCCTTACAGGATGGCAGCAAAGCCAAGGGTTGCGCGCTTACCTGAAAGAATGACAGCAATTTGTGTGAGCTGATAGGATGGACACGACCGTGTATTACTTTTAAGGTAACATACAGGATCTTTAATCCATCTGAAATCATGTTTCACTATAGACAATTGAAAACAATGTCGGGGAGGGGGGGGGGGTCAGGAGGGGGTAAGGAGGTAATTATAAATCATGTCATCAGGGTGAACATTAGACAATTGAAAACAATGTCGGGGAGGGGGGGGTCAGGAGGGGGTAAGGAGGTAATTACAAATCATGTCATCAGGGTGAACATTAGACAATTGAAAACAATTTCGGGGAGGAGGGGGGTGTCAGGAGGGGGTAAGGAGGTAATTACAAATCATGTCACCAGGGTGAACATTAGACAATTGAAAACAATGTCGGGAGGGGGGGGGTCAGGAGGGGGTAAGGAGGTAATTACAAATCATGTCACCAGGGTGAACATTAGACAATTGAAAACAATGTATGGGAGGGGGGGTCAGGAGGGGGTAAGGAGGTAATTACAAATCATGTCACCAGGGTGAACATTAGACAATTGAAAACAATGTATGGGAGGGGGGGGGGGTCAGGAGGGGGTAAGGAGGTAATTACAAATCATGTTATCAGGGTGAACATTTGTGCCAAGTGATTTGAAAATCCTACAATGAATGATGAAGCGCCAAGTGTGACCTTGACCCGGGTATTGGATAATATAGTACCAAAACCAACACATCGGTAGGGGACTAATATTATATAAGTTAATTGTCAGCGATCTACATTTTGATGGTTCACTGCAAGACAATTGAACTGCATTTAAATAAATAAGGTCACCACCCCACGGGTCCCACTATGCGCGATTCACTGTATAAATGATGGCTTACCGGAATAAAAACATTCCTTTTATCTTTTTCAACAAATTGCCAAATTTCAAGTTCAAGGTCACAGGTAGGGGGTTACTGCAAGTGTTGAGAATTAGTCCTCGGATGTACAATATTTACGGGTTTTGGAGAAATAATAATGTTCGACATTTTTTATGCATCAAGATATTCTGAAAACCACACCATGAAGTTGCGAAAATTCAAAGTTCAAGGTCAATCTTGGGGGGTTGGACTTGTGCAGGGAACACGCTGTAAAAAAAAATAGTATGCCATTTATCAAAAGCGTTATATTTGACAGTTTTCTTAGATACAAAATTGTCGGAGATGTCATTGGAAAAATGTCTGCTATGTCTCTCTCGCTAAAGTAGGTGAGGCAAAAAGGTAATCATTTTGCAATGAACCCTCGATTTGTTCGTGTTTTTCGTATTTTCTATTAGTGTAGTAAGAAGGAAAAAACAGAGGCTTTCCTAAGCTAGGGTGTTGACTGTGATCATTTAAAACAATTGACCTCTCCATTGGTTTCATCTAACATGTCTGTCTCATCAACAGCTTGCATCACATCCAAGGCAGATACCATGCCGTGTATACTTGATCACGAGATGACAAAAACAAGCTTTCCCTACAGACTATATATTATTATGAAAGATATTGTAGCTTAAAGAACAAATAAAGGCACTACTTTGGCAATTTGGCATTTCTGAGCATGAAAGCTTACAATTATTAGAATGTCGGTGTTCATTTCTTGGAAATTGATGTGTTCAATCATACAATTCTATTGTCTACTGCTTGTTATAATTTGCATGTTTGTTTATATAAGTGTGTATGTATTGTACTTGCAGAAAGACACTAAATGCATCTTCTTACAAAATGCGTATCATCAATTCATCATCATCCATCAAAATCATCATCACCATCATCATCATCATCAAAATCATCATCACCATCATCATCACCACCATCATCATCATCATCATCATCATCATCACCATCAGCATCATCATCATCTTTATTAGTGTCATTATATTTATTACTATATTAGTGTTATTATTAACTAGTGCATGTGCAGCTATGAGATTTGACCCGCCCTACATAGAAACACACTGCGTGTATGATCTGTCAATCTAATTTTTTCTATATTGCGTCTACTGTGCGTGTTCTTGCTACAATTAACCCTTTCAACCCCACAGGCCTCTAAATAGGCTTATGAAAAGTGTAGATCCAGATGAGCCGGCTCGTGACGAGCCGTCTCATCAGGATCTGCACTTTTTTGCCAGTAATAATTATTACTATTTTTAGATAAAATTACCCATTTTGATAAATGAACTGGTCCAAAGGTAATTTTCTTATTAATTTATTGGTTTGAACATATCACGCACCAGTCCATGTCAGTTACTTGGGGTTGAATGGGTTAAGAGCCATTTAAGGACATTGAATGAGCAGTTATGATCACATAACAAATATTTCCACATTAAAAAAATAAAATGGGCCAAAAATCCGTAGTTCTGGCAACAGTCCATACTTGAATCAAATCTCATTTAATATATTTAATTTTCAGCTCTTGTACTGTTAATATTATAATCACAATTTAGACGAAAGATTGACTCTCAAAAGAAATTTAAAAAAAAGTATATTATTGATCAAATAGACAGCTTAGCTCCCTCAACAACTGGAGCGACGCTATACTGGATGGAAACAGCGACGTTATACTGTCTAGAGATGGAAACAGTGACGTTATACTGTCTAGAGATGGAAACAGTGACGTTATACTGTCTAGAGATGGAAACAGTGATGTTATACTGTCTAGAGATGGAAACAGTGACGTTATACTGTCTAGATATGGAAACAGTGACACTATACTGTCTAGAGATGGAAACAGTGACGTTATACTGTCTAGAGATGGAAACAGTGACACTATACTGTCTAGAGATGGAAACAGTGACGTTATACTGTCTAGAGATGGAAACAGTGACGTTATACTGTCTAGAGATGGAAACAGTGACACTATACTGTCTAGAGATGGAAACAGTGACGTTATACTGTCTAGAGATGGAAACAGTGACGTTATATTGTCTAGAGATGGAAACAGTGATGTTATACTGTCTAGAGATGGAAAGAGCGACGTTATACTGTCTAGAGATGGAAACGGTGACGTTATACTGTACTGTCTAGAGATGGAAACAGCGACGCTATACTGTCTAGAGATGGAAACAGTGACGTTATACTGTCTAGAGATGGAAACAGTGACGTTATACTGTCTAGAGATGGAAACAGTGACGTTATACTGTCTAGAGATGGAAACAGTGACGTTATACTGTCTAGAGATGGAAACAGCGACGTTATACTGTCTAGAGATGGAAACATTGACGCTATACTGTCTAGAGATGGAAACAGCGACGCTATACTGTCTAGAGATGGAAACAGTGACGCTATACTGTTTAGAGATGGAAACAGCGACGCTACACTGTCTAGAGATGGAAACAGCGACGTTATACTGTCTAGAGATGGAAACAGTGACACTATACTGTCTAGAGATGGACATAGCGACGCTACATTGTCTAGAGATGGAAACAGTGATGATATACTGTCTATAGATGGAAACAGTGACGTTATACTGTCTAGAGATGGAAACAGCGACGCTATACTGTCTAGAGATGGAAACAGTGACGCTATATTGACTAGAGATGGAAACAGTGACGCTATACTGTTTAGAGATGGAAACAGCGACGTTATAATGTCTAGAGATGGAAACAGTGACGCTATACTGACTAGAGATGGAAACAGCGACGTTATACTGTCTAGAGATGGAAACAGCGACGCTATACTGTCTAGAGATGGAAACAGTGACGCTATACTGTTTAGAGATGGAAACAGCGACATTATACTGTCTAGAGATGGAAACAGTAATGCTATACTGACTAGAGATGGAAACAGTGACGCTATACTGTTTAGAGATGGAAACAGCGACGTTATACTGTCTAGAGATGGAAACAGTGACGCTATACTGACTAGAGATGGAAACAGTGACGTTATACTGTCTAGAGATGGAAACAGCGACGTTATACTGTCTAGAGATGGAAACAGTAATGCTATACTGACAAGAGATGGAAACAGTGACGTTATACTGTCTAGAGATGGAAACAGTAATGCTATACTGACTAGAGATGGAAACAGTGACGTTATACTGTCTAGAGATGGAAACATTTATGTTATATTATGTTATGTTATATTTCGGGTTTTACGCCTGCATCAGCACCATTTCGGGCTATATCGCCGGCGGGCAGTTTACCTAACAATACCTTTCCTGGGCAGGCTCCAGCGGTTAACCAGTACTTGGGTGCACCAACCTCCGTAAGAAACTGCCAACTTTCTCATATAAATGAGACACGGCCTGAGCGGGGCTCGAACCCGTGACCATCAGTGATGATAGGTTACAGTGGGGAGATGGAAACAGTAATGCTATACTGTCTAGAGATGGAAACAGCGACGCTACATTGTCTAGAGATGGAAACCAAATGTTTTACAGATGTATATGACAGTAGGATCATCGGCACATTATACAAACAATCCCATTTCATTTACGAGAAATACACTTTCGCCTGTAGTAAAACCTAAACACAGGAATTGTGTCGCTCTAAACAGAGATAATGTCATGACAATTAGGACACGAGCCAGAGGGCAATTCGGACAAAATAGTCGCTTTATTTTTCGCAGCTTCGTCGACAATAGACATCCGGGTGACATCTGTTATCGCCTTATTTCTGGAGGGCAAAATTACTAATTACTGATAATCCATTTGACAATCTATTTACAAATGTCATTTTGATAAAAAGGAAGTAACTTTTGCATGACATTACAAGGTCCTTAAAAAGTCAGTGCTTTTCTTAATAAGTAATATTTTTATTTTACAAAAAGTAACATTATTTGAATGAATATGACATATTTATACTACAATAAAAACCCTCTAATCTGGAATCACCTCCAAACCTGTCACACAGTCCCAAACTTTTCCTTTCTAGTTTTGTTGTAATAAAATAAAAGACCCTCTATTCTGGACCCCTCTAATCCGGAATCCCCTCCAAACTGGATATATTAACCGGTCCTGAATTTTCTCTTGTAGTATTTGCAATAAAAAAACCCCTCTAATTAGGAACCCCTCTTTTGTGTATTTTCAACTCAAATTGACCCCTCTAAACCGGACGTGCCAATTATGAAAGGAAGCCAGTCAAGGGATGATCCTTGTGTACTGTCATAAAAAGTGACACAATTCCATTGTTTGCATGTCAGTACCCCGTTCTTTTTGCAAATTGTGAAAATCACACTTTGTACTGCGTATAATTGGTGGGTAGCAGACCGTAACATGTACGTGCTTGACTTAATCCTTTGATCTGTTGTTTGTTAATGCTTAAAGTTGTGATAGTTTTGCTTTTTAAGCTTTATTTACTTTACAACGATTGCGAAGCAAGTTCTAACAACTTATATTAATCGTTTTCGTTGGCGTGGATGAAAGCGTATATGTGGTCATTCATGTGGGAGGAAACCGGAGTACCCGGAGAAAACCCACCTGTCTGATCTAGCGACCACCGTACCATCTCACATACTTCCCGGTCCTAGAATCGAATCATAGTTTTGATTGGTCTTGATTTGACTTTGTGTTCCACTATGGAAACATGATTGGATATCAGCATCACCCTCCTGTCTGACCTTAATAAAATGTGAACAGTCTTTAAAGGACTGGTAATCCAGAGATCGCAGAATCGACCCCCCCCCCTCCTGTCTGACCTTAATAAAATGTGAAGTCTTTAAAGATGGGACTTTGCCATATGTAGCACAGAAAAGTGGGCGTCGGCATTCATGCATTTCATTTAAATGTTCTGTTCTTTTATACATAATTTCGATTCCCCGTCTGACCCTAATAAAATGAACAGTCTTTCAATTGGGACTTTATACAGAGGTCTCATGTCGGTGCTTTACACCGTGCACGTAAAAGAACCAGAGGAGACTCTGGAACAGGTCTCTGTCTGTATCATTGCACTATCCTCCAAAAATCTAAAATGACTAATCTCTTCAGGAGGCGTTGCTCATATGGGCAAACGGTAGCGACGATAAATGAACGTAAAACACACACACTTAACAAAATCGTTCATTCTGATTACTGGTAATTTGGTTACAATACAAAGCAATTAGCAGCACCCCCATCTAAGCGTGGAAGGATGGAATTAGCCGTAACTTAAACTGACTGCATGTGCATGTCTCTTTTGTACTAGTGTATAATTATTGTTTCCTTTATTTTCGTGTTCATATGTTGCACTGTACATCATAGTACGTTGTATATGTATTATATATTAATATTAAATATAAAAAACCCTCTAATCTGGAACACCCTCTCGACCAGACTTTTTGTCCAGTGCACAAACACAAAAATTATCAGCCTGCATTAATTTTCTGTGCAATGTGAATTATTTACATTTACAAAAATTTCTTTTCAATGTACACAAAACACATATATAATGCATAAACTGTAAATAAAAAACTACATTGCCACTCTCTAGCTATATGACACAATAGCAATCATATAATTCTTAATACACCTTATTAGCCTAAACAGGAAACACCAAATAGAAACAAAACAATTGCCAATGTCGGATAACACAAAACCAACATAAAATCTGTATACACAATTTCGATAAGGGACATAATCATGTATTGATTGAATAGTTGAAGCAGTCATTGTAGAAGTTAATTTCCTTGCTATTCATAGAGAGTGTTAGGACAAACTGGTCCAATACGGAGGAAATTATGGGTATGTCATATGAAAACAAAAATAACATTAGTTTTTCAATAATTGTTTTATTATTTCAAATGTTTATTGAGTTGTGTATAAAAATATGACTTACCTGTCATTTTGTCACCTGTCACGCAGGTAATTTGAGGAATATGACAGGTATAAATAGAGGAATAGTGATAGCATTCATTTATATTTACAGGTCCTCAAAATCTCATGAGGATCAACCTTACCGTTATTGAGATATGGATACATTTTTTTTTAAAGTTTATTTATCGTCGCTACCGGTTGCCCATATGAGCGACGCCTCCTGAAGAGATTAGTTATTTTAGATTTTTGGAGGATAGTGCATGATACAGACAGAGACCCATTCCAGAATCTCCTCTGGTTCTTTTACGTGCACAGTGTAAAGCACCGACACGAGACCTCGGTTTAACGTCCCATCTGAAAGACTGTTAATTTTATTAGGGTCAGACAGGTGATCGAACCTGCGATCCCTGGATTACCAGTCCAGCGTGTTCTGCTCAGGAGCTCAGGGATATAGGATTGTATGCTCAGGACTGTAGGGTTCAATGAGTTAATGATGGTTCACATTTATCAAGTTTTGCAAACAACCAATTTCTGACTGTTGTTTGGCATATGTGCCGTTAATTATCATTGTTAATGTGTTGAGATTGACAAGTTTGACTAGGTGTTGACATGATGAAATTAAGTCACTTTAAATACTAGAACTTGTTGAGATTTACTCACTCACTGACACATGTCAAACACGCTATTATACTGATTGCATAAATGATGTCATGAGCAGATAACCCGGTGAATAAGAAGTTAGCCGCCTACGACGAAGCACATGGGTACACAGAGTCGTGAGAGAGAATATGGCATATTAACGATTTAGTGGTCATACACCAGAGTCATTATCACGACTAGTAATGCTTACAAATCACATTCAGTTTATTATTAGTTTTCGCAACATATGATCCTTTTCTTCAAAGATGCATTGAGGAAGTCGTGATAGCGCAGTGGATGCGCGTTCGCTTCAGGTGCGAAAGGTCCGGAGTTCGACCCCCCGCTGAAGCCGTTACGATTGTGCCCTTAGGCAAGGCATTTAAATTCCACATTGCCTCTTCTCTCTCCTTCATGGCGATGGATTCCATCAAGAATGAGGTCTCGAGAGTGATTAATATAAGTTGAAAGAACTTGTTTCGCAATCGAGCTAAAATAAATTTGTATAAACTAAAGATGCATTTTATACAGCAAATAAGTTTTTCCCCCTGGAATTTCTGTTTTTTAACTACGTTTTATACTCCAGTGCGACCTATACATACACGATTACGGTATCTGTCATGTTATTCATAACACGCTTAAAGACTGGATGATTTATGTTTCCCATGAAAAACGCTTTCAAGCCGAAAATTCGGATATGGAGAGGACAAGATACATATTTATTACTAGTTCCCTGCTAGCAACAATCAACACATAATAAAACTGAAATATCAAACTTGAAAAACAGTGAAACCTCATTCAGAACCAGAACTCCAGAATGCCATTAACTATTCCAACTGTATCGTGTTTCCTCCAATTACTGAAGTACAATGGTTTTAATTAATGGCGATTAATTTTCATTGTAATTATATTTTGTACAATTAGTCTCGCGTTGCAATTACGATGAAGCGTTTTGTTTCTTTGGTTTTGCTCAATGATCAATAACCAAAGAACTTGTTTCAAATAAATTGGGCTTTTAGATTTGTTGATAATGTCAACTAAACATAAGAATTATTATTATTCCACGAGAATTATTGATCTTTTGTACTTTTTTGGACACATATTGAATGAAAGGACTCCCTCAAAGTAAACATTGACATTTCTTTAATGCTTTCCAATGAATGATAGACTTTTCTCAGTGAAAGAAAAACACCATCTTCAACTGCTTTGAAACAGTGAAAGATGGCATTTTCTCTGCCACTGCTTGAGTTTCGTATTCCTCCACAGTTGGATGCACTTTTGAATTTTAGCTATTTTCTGAAAATTTGTTTTGTCTGTAGTTTTTAATTTTGGCAGGAAACAGAAACTACCTTGAAAATTATACCAGAACTATTTCACGTTCACACTAACAGAAGTGGTTGTGCAGTTGTGTATTGTATTGCAATGAGGCTCCCGACAGGGCAGTTAAAATGAATACAATTTGAAAAGAAATAATTTTATTATATTAGCCAAAATCATTGGAAATAATAAAAGAAAAAGAAGATTTTTGATTACTAGTGTAAGATAGGATTTTATTTCATCTTGTAATCACCGAAATATTAACTCAAGAACTGAGGTTTTTATCCTGATAGTGAAATATATATTTTTCCCTACATCAGGGCCCACAACTCTGTTTACGCCATCTCTCTATTGCTACTCACTGTGAACTCTCAAACAGCCTCGATAACATAGACGAAAGTACAGGTAGGTCAGCCAAGACAGCTGTTGTGATGACTGCTCCTGCTGAATCTGGCTGACAGGCCCGCAGACTGCCGCCGCTGGATGGTTTCAAACCCAAAATCCACACAAGATGCTGCAAAATAAAGAGTTTTGATGTAGCCATATGTAATACATTAGACAATACAATTTTACGTACATGTATGAATCAGATGTGAAATTATGCCAACAAAATTATAAGACGCATACATACATTTGTATAATATAGCAAAAGGGTCGGGTCACAAGTTATAACAAACATTAATTAATAACATTATTTATTTTACAACGATTGCGAAACAACTTTTAACAACTTAAATTAATCACTCTCGTTGGCGCTGATGAAAGCGTAAATGTGGTCATTTGTGTGGGAGGAAACCGGAGTACCCGGAGAAAACCCACCTGTCCGATCTGGCGACCATCGTACCATCTCACATACTTACCAGTCCGAGGATCGAACCCGGGTTGCATTGGTGAGAAGCGAGCACGCTAACCACTGCGCTAATCAGACAGCCTATATATTAGAAGACGGACTTCTCTATAATCAAACTTTACTGAACAATATGTGCAATATCATCTCAGTACTGGAATTCATCTAGCAAAATACGAGGATATCATGAACAACACAACATATACCATCCATACTCACATATAAGACCTACTATGGTCCTGAAATCTGTGGGTATTGGCATGCACTCGCATATAAGACACCCCCCTACTTGGTCCTGAAATCTGTGGGTTTTGACATGCACTCGCATATAAGACACCCCCCTACTTGGTCCTGAAATCTGTGGGTTTTGACATGCACTCGCCTATAAGACGCCCCCCCTACTTGGTCCTGAAATCTATGGGTTTTGACATGCACTCGCCTATAAGACGCCCCCCCTACTTGGTCCTGAAATCTGTGGGTTTTAGCATGCACTCGCATATAAGACACCCCCCTACTTGGTCCTGAAATCTGTGGGTTTTGACATGCACTCGCCTATAAGACGCCCCCCCTACTTGGTCCTGAAATCTGTGGGTTTTAGCATGCACTTGCCTATAAGACGCCCCCCCCACTTGGTCCTGAAATCTGTGGGTTTTGACATGCACTCGCATATAAGACACCCCCTACTATGGTCCTGAAATCTGTGGGTTTTGACATGCACTCGCATATAAGGCGACCCCCTACTTGGTCCTGAAATCTGTGGGTTTTGACATGCACTTGCATATAAGACCCCCCCCCTACTATGGTCCTGAAATCTGTGGGTTTTGGCATGCACTCGCATATAAGATGCCCCCACCCCCTACTTTGGTCCTGAAATCTGCGGGTTTTGACATGCACTCGCCTATAAGACGACCCCCTATTTGGTCCTGAAATCTGCGGGTTTTGACATGCACTCACATATAAGATGCCCCCACCCCCTACTTTGGTCCTGAAATATGTGGGTTTTGACATGCACTCGCATATAAGACGGGTTGATTAAATGGACACAAGACCATGTATAAATTGCATGTTTGTCCAGTGCAAGTTGAAGACATTTTCAATGCGAGAACGATTTCTTTTCTAAAACGTAATTATTGATACCATTTTACACATTTTTTAGAAAAACATTTTTTGTTTAAATTTTTATTTTACTTTAACACTCACTTATTAGACGTGAAACCATTTTGAGGCCATAATTTGGTGGTGAAAAACTGGACTTATATACGTGTATGGATGGTAGAGATAAGGTATCCCGCAGTCGCACGAGTGTCATGATTAATGTGTATATAAGTTTGATGACTCGATGCAAAAGACGAAGAAGATAACAACAAAGTAGAAGAGGAAGAATGCTATATAAAGTAGTGTGTATGTGTTTATTATAGTGTCACCCCTATTTAAAGGGCCAGCCATTTCTGACTTATGAGACACCTCTTTTTATGAACATCAGTACTTCCTTAATCCTATGCTTGTATGCCAGGCACCAGGCTGGTAGGCAATCGGTAACCATTATTTAACTAGCTGGCGGTCCACCAACCGGCCATATCAGAATAAACACCTGACAAGATTCGAACCTTCGACCTCCCGCTCCATAGGCGGGCGCCTTAACCACTAGGCCACAGAGACGCTATATTAAAGACATTGCGGTAGAACAAATTTTTAACATGTACAATTTACGCTCACACTGGTTCAAAAATTATAACGAAACGAGTACAGTACAGATATTAGTGTCTCAAGTACAGTAGCATATACGGTAGGGATGGCAATGATTTCGCTATTCGAATATTCGGTCGGGAAGGTATTCGAATTTGTGAAAACACTCATAGATTGGAACCATATGGTTGATTGTATAGTACATGCAAAGACAGTAGAAGGGTTCAGGTCAACCCTCCCACAGAATGATTAACCCTTTCAACACCACAGACCTCTAAATAGGCTTACAAAAAGTGTAGATCCAGATGAGCCGGCTCGTGACGAGCCGTCTCATCAGGATCTGCACTTTTTGCCAGTGATATGACTATTTTTAGACATAATTACCCATTTTGATAAATGAACTTGTCCAAATGTGATTTTCTGATTCATTTATTGGTTTATGAATATCATGGACCAGTCCATGTGAGTTACTTGGTGTTGAATGGGTTAAGACGCTCACTCCCGTAGCATCTATACCAGTAATGGTCCTGCTACGTTATTCAACAGATACAGATAAAAATGCACGCTAAGTTTGAGAACTGCAAGTCCATAGCTCCACAAGAGTATGTAGAAACAAACAAGGCTTTTCCAAGAATACCCCACAAGTAAGCTTACCTGCAAAGTGATAATCATAACAAAATGCCAGGCTATTCCAAGCATACCCACGAGTAAGCTTTCCTGCAAACTGGTAAGCACAAGGTGCCAGGCTGTTCCAAGAATACCCTCCCCTGAGTAAGCTTTCCTGCAAACTGGTAAGCACAAGGTGCCATGCTGTTCCAAGAATACCCTCCCCTGAGTAAGCTTACCTGCAAAGTGGTAAGCACAAGGTGCCAGGCTGTTCCAAGAATACCCTCCCCTGAGTAAGCTTACCTGCAAAGTGGTAAGCACAAGGTGCCAGGCTGTTCCAAGAATACCCTCCCCCAGGAAGCTTACCTGCAAAGTGGTAAGCACAAGATGCCAGGCTGTTCCAAGAATACCCTCCCCTGAGTAAGCTTACCTGCAAAGTGGTAAGCACAAGGTGCCAGGCTGTTCCAAGAATACCCTCCCCCGAGTAAGCTTACCTGCAAAGTGGTAAGCACAAGATGCCAGGCTGTTCCAACAATACCCTCCCCCGAGTAAGCTTACCTGCGAAGTGGTAAGCACAAGATGCCAGGCTGTTCCAACAATACCCTCCCCCGAGTAAGCTTACCTGCAAAGTGGTAAGCACAAGATGCCAGGCTGTTCCAACAATACCCTCCCCCGAGTAAGCTTACCTGCAAAGTGGTAAGCACAAGATGCCAGGCTGTTCCAAGAATAGAACCATGACAATGTGCTACTGCTAGCAAAGACCGCATGCACTGAATATTCTTTGCCGTTAACTGAAAGAAAAGAAAACTTGCGGTGAATAATTTTAGAGTAGCGTATGCAGAGTGAATATCAGCTAAATCCCATACAACAACAAAGAAATGGTCTTATACAAGGCTCGAACTATCAAATATGTTATGGTCACAGACACAAATATTTCTTTTAAAAGGACTATATTCTGGTCCGAATGTTTGGACTTGTTTACTTTTAGAAGAAAACTCGTAGAATATTATTAACACATTCTAACTGCCTAAAATGGATGAACATTTGAAATGACATCATTGCTATATTATAATACTGAAGTCATTAGATACTCATATTGTATTTTGTGTTACAGATTCATGCATTGTTTCGTATTTCTAGATTTTATACATAACATTTACACTAGGGTCTCCTGGAAGATTAGCAAGTTTCCCTCAATATATAAATAATTTACTGACTAATTTTACTGAGAAAAGCTATTAACCCATTTCATTCTGGATATATTTAAAGGCTTTTGCAAACAACATAGATCCAGATCAGCCACAGCGTGACGCTGCGTGCTGATCAGGATCTATGTTGTTTGCTACATAGCCAAGTGTCTTAGCAAGATCATCTGAATAGCAAGCAGCATAGAGCCTGATCAGACGGAACATTCCGTGGCAGCTGATCTGGCTCAATGTTCTTTGCAAATACTGTTTGAACGGTATCCAGAATGAAATGGGTTAACTGCTATATAAGAATGCACATGATGCATTCACCATTGAAATGGCATCTATGACTGGAAAAAAGTCCAACATATACAAGGCATGTATTTCATTTTTAGTATATCTTTATTTATCGTTCCCCCCCCCCCCCTGGTTGATTGGGGTGAAACATTCAGACATGTGTTAGTCAATATTATTTAGAGGATAGTGCACTATACAGAAGATGCTCCAATTCCAGAAGCATGCCTGGTTCTTTTACATGCCTGGTGTATAGCACCGACATGAGACCTTGATCTGAAAAACTGTTAATATTATTAGTGTCAGACGGGGGATCGAACCTGCGATCCATGGATTCGAAGACCAACGTGTTAACAACTGGACCAACTAACCCGTCTTATCCTGTATTTTACATGTACTATCAGACTGGACCAACTAACCCGTCTTATCCTGTATTTTACATGTACTATCAGACTGGACCAACTAACCCGTCTTATCCTGTATTTTACATGTACTATCAGAACCCGTCTTATCCTGTATTTTACATGTACTATCAGACTGGACCAACTAACCCGTCTTATCCTGTATTTTACATGTACTATCAGACTGGACCAACTAACCCGTCTTAACTTGTATTTTACATGTACTATCAGACTGGACCAACTAACCTGTCTTATCCTGTATTTTACATGTACTATCAGACTGGACCAACTAACCCGTCTTATCCTGTATTTTACATGTACTATCAGACTGGACCAACTAACCCGTCTTATCCTGTATTTTACATGTACTATCAGACTGGACCAACTAACCCGTCTTATCCTGTATTTTACATGTACTATCAGACTGGACCAACTAACCCGTCTTATCCTGTATTTTACGTGTACTATTAGACTGGACCAACTAACCCGTCTTATCCTGTATTTTACATGTACTATCAGACTGGACCAATTAACCCGTCTTATCCTGTATTTTACATGTACTATCAGACTGGACCAACTAACCCGTCTTATCCTGTATTTTACATGTACTATCAGACTGGACCAACTAACCCGTCTTATCCTGTATTTTACATGTACTATCAGACTGGACCAACTAACCCGTCTTATCCTGTATTTTATGTGTACTATCAGACTGGACCAACTAACCCGTCTTATCCTGTATTTTACGTGTACTATCAGACTGGACCAACTAACCCGTCTTATCCTGTATTTTACATGTACTATCAGACTGGACCAACTAACCCGTCTTATCCTGTATTTTACGTGTACTATCAGACTGGACCAACTAACCCGTCTTATCCTGTATTTTACGTGTACTATTAGACTGGACCAACTAACCCGTCTTATCCTGTATTTTACATGTACTATCAGACTGGACCAACTAACCCGTCTTATCCTGTATTTTACATGTACTATCAGACTGGACCAACTAACCCGTCTTATCCTGTATTTTACATGTACTATCCGTCTTATCCTGTATTTTACATGTACTATCAGACTGGACCAACTAACCCGTCTTATCCTGTATTTTACATGTACTATCAGACTGGACCAACTAACCCGTCTTATCCTGTATTTTACGTGTACTATCAGACTGGACCAACTAACCCGTCTTATCCTGTATTTTATGTGTACTATCAGACTGGACCAACTAACCCGTCTTATCCTGAATTTTACGTGTACTATCGGATAGCTATAGCCAAAATGCGTACATGTTTCAAGAATATTAGATGTCCGGGGTTGTTTCTGATTAAGTAAGTAAGATTAGTGAACGTTAATATTGAAAGAACTGAATAGAATATAAACGCTATACATGTATGGATGACAATGTACAATAGGGGTACCGGTATTCGGTCACCTATGGGTTGAATAGGAATAACTTCGCAAACGAGCTAAATTAAATTTGCATAAACATAATTTTCTTCAGGAAAGATAAGTTAGAAACTGAGATAATGTTCCCGACTTATTTCTGAATAACATAATTAGTTCTGAACTAATTTTCCTTAGAGAGGGCCCTCTCTTCCTTAGGGCCCTCTCTTCCTTATGACCCTCTCTTCCTTAGGGCCCTCTCTTCCTTAGGGCCCTCTCTTCCTTAGTGCCATCTCTTCCTTAGGGCCCTCTCTTCCTTAGGACCCTCTCTTCCTTAGGGCCCTCTCTTTCTTAGGGCTCTCTCTTCCTTATGACCCTCTCTTCCTTAGGACTCTCTCTTCCTTAGGACTCTCTCTTCCTTAGGGCCCTCTCTTCCTTAGGGCCCTCTCTTCCTTAGGACCCTCTCTTCCTTAGGGCCCTCTCTTCCTTAGGGCCCTCTCTTCCTCAGGGCCCTCTCTTCCTTAGGGCCCTCTCTTCATTAGGGCCCTCTCTTCCTTAGGACTCTCTCTTCCTTAGGGTATTCTCTTCCTTAGGGCCCTCTCTTCCTTAGGGTCCTCTCTTCCCCTCTCTTCCTTATGACCCTCTCTTCCTTAGGGCCCTCTCTTCCTTAGGGTCCTCTCTTCCTTAGGACCCTCTCTTCCTTATGACCCTCTCTTCCTTAGGACTCTCTCTTCCTTATGACCCTCTCTTCCTTATGACCCTCTCTTCCTTAGGACCCTCTCTTCCTTATGACCCTCTCTTCCTTATGACCCTCTCTTCCTTAGGACCCGCTCTTCCTTAGGGCCCTCTCTTCCTTAGGGCCCTCTCTTCCTTAGGACCCTCTCTTCCTTATGACCCTCTCTTCCTTAGGACTCTCTCTTCCTTCGGGTATTCTCTTCCTTAGGACCCTCTCTTCCTTAGGACCCTCTCTTCCTTAGGGTATTCTCTTCCTTAGGACCCTCTCTTCCTTAGGGCCCTCTCTTCCTTAGGGTCCTCTCTTCCTTAGGGCCCTCTCTTCCTTAGGGCCCTCTCTTCCTTATGACCCTCTCTTCCTTAGGGCCCACTCTTCCTTAGGGTCCTCTCTTCCTTAGGGCCCTCTCTTCCTTAGGACCCTCTCTTCCTTATGACCCTCTCTTCCTTAGGGCCCTCTCTTCCTTAGGGTCCTCTCTTCCTTAGGGCCCTCTCTTCCTTAGGACCCTCTCTTCCTTAGGGCTCTCTCTTCCTTAGGGCCCTCTCTTCCTTATGACACTCTCTTCCTTAGGGCCCTCTCTTCCTTAGGGCTCTCTCTTCCTTAGGGTATTCTCTTCCTTAGGGCCCTCTCTTCCTTAGGGTCCTCTCTTCCTTAGGGCCCTCTCTTCCTTACGGCCCTCTCTTCCTTAGGAATTGATTCTTATAAACATTGCGGAAACAAGTACCAACCACACTTGAAAGTTGGGTGGTTTAAAAATAAAGCCAAGCAACAAAGTACAAAGCTGTACCCAAAAGAGGATATCTACTTTAATGAATGTAAATATTGTTTTTATTTGTTTTGGGGGTTAAATGTTGCACCTACTTCTTAGGTCATATGGCAACTCTCCACCAATTAATGGTAGAAGAAAACATGGGTGTCCATCCGAGAAGTATTTCATGCACAGGATCGAACCACAGACCTTCTGCAAGTCAGCTTCCTCACTTGAAAGCATTTGACACCCACATTGGGATTTGAACCTACAGTGGTGAGTGCCAAGGGTTTCGACATCATCAATGACCACTCAGCCAGGCATTGGCAAGTGTTTTGACGTCATTGACCACTCAGCTAGGCATTGTCAAGTGATTAGACATCAATGACCACTCAGCTAGGCATTGGCAAGTGTTTTGACGTCATTGACCACTCAGCCAGGCATTGGCAAGTGTTTTGACGTCATTGACCACTCAGCTAGGCATTGGCAAGTGTTTAGACGTCAATGACCACTCAGCTAGGCATTGTCAAGTGTTTTGACGTCATTGACCACTCAGCTAGGCATTGGCAAGTGTTTCGACGTCAATGACCACTCAGCCAGGCATTTGCAAGTGTTTAGACGTCAATGACCACTCAGCTAGGCATTGGCAAGTGATTAGACGTCAATGACCACTCAGCTAGGCATTGGCAAGTGTTTAGACGTCAATGACCACTCAGCTAGGCATTGGCAAGTGATTAGACATCAATGACCACTCAGCTAGGCATTGGCAAGTATTTTGATGTTAATGACCACTCAGCTAGGCATTGGCAAGTGTTTAGACGTCAATGACCACTCAGCTAGGCATTGGCAAGTGTTTCGACGTCAATGACCACTCAGCTAGACATTGGCAAGTGTTTCGACGTCAATGTCCACTCAGCTAGGCATTGGCAAGTGTTTCGATGTCAATGTCCACTCAGCTAGGCATTGGCAAGTGATTAGATGTCAATGACCACTCAGCCAGGCATTGGCAAGTGATTAGACGTCAATGACCACTCAGCCAGGCATTTGCAAGTGTTTAGACGTCAATGACCACTCTGCCAGGCATTGGCAAGTGTTTGGACGTCAATGACCACTCAGCTAGGCATTGGCAAGTGTTTGGACGTCAATGACCACTCAGCTAGGCATTGGCAAGTGTTTCGACATCAATGACCACTCAGCCAGGCATTGGCAAGTGATTAGACGTCAATGACCACTCAGCTAGGCATTGGCAAGTGTTTGGACGTCAATGACCATTCAGCTAGGCATTGGCAAGTGTTTCGACATCAATGACCACTCAGCCAGGCATTGGCAAGTGATTAGACGTCAATGACCACTCAGCTAGGCATTGGCAAGTGATTAGACGTCAATGACCACTCAGCCAGGCATTGGCAAGTGATTAGACGTCAATGACCACTCAGCCAGGCATTGGTAAGTGATTAGACGTCAATGACCACTCAGCTAGGCATTGGCAAGTGATTAGACGTCAATGACCACTCAGCCAGACATTGGCAAGTGATTAGACGTCAATTACCACTCAGCTAGACATTGGCAAGTGATTAGACGTCAATGACCACTCAGCCAGACATTGGCAAGTGATTAGACGTCAATGACCACTCAGCCAGGCATTGGCAAGTGATTAGACATCAATGACCACTCAGCTAGACATTGGCAAGTGATTAGATGTCAATGACCACTCAGCTAGGCATTGGCAAGTGATTAGACGTCAATGACCACTCAGCTAGACATTGGCAAGTGATTAGATGTCAATGACCACTCAGCTAGGCATTGGCAAGTGATTAGACATCAATGACCACTCAGCCAGGCATTGGCAAGTGATTAGACGTCAATGACCACTCAGCCAGGCATTGGCAAGTGATTAGACGTCAATGACCACTCAGCCAGACATTGGCAAGTGATTAGACGTCAATGACCACTCAGCCAGGCATTGGCAAGTGATTAGACGTCAATGACCACTCAGCTAGGCATTGGCAAGTGATTAGACGTCAATGACCACTCAGCCAGACATTGGCAAGTGATTAGACGTCAATGACCACTCAGCCAGGCATTGGCAAGTGATTATACGTCAATGACCACTCAGCTAGGCATTGGCAAGTGATTATACGTCAATGACCACTCAGCTAGGCATTGGCAAGTGATTAGACGTCAATGACCACTCAGCCAGGCATTGGCAAGTGATTAGACGTCAATGACCACTCAGCTAGGCATTGGCAAGTGATTAGACGTCAATGACCACTCAGCTAGGCATTGGCAAGTGTTTCGACGTCAATGACCACTCAGCTAGGCATTGGCAAGTGTTTCGACGTCAATGACCACTCAGCTAGACATTGGCAAGTGTTTCGACGTCAATGCACTCAGCAGGCATTGGCAAGTGTTTTCAATGCCACTCAGCTAGGCATTGGCAAGTGATTAGAGTCAATGCATAGCATTGGCAAGTGATTAGACGTCAATGACCACTCAGCTAGGCATTGGCAAGTGATTAGACGTCAATGACCACTCAGCCAGGCATTGGCAAGTGATTAGACGTCAATGACCACTCAGCTAGGCATTGGCAAGTGTGGGTTGGGTGTTTCAATGACCACTCAGCTAGGCATTGGCAAGTGATTAGACGTCAATGACCACTCAGCCAGGCATTGGCAAGTGATTATACGTCAATGACCACTCAGCTAGGCATTGGCAAGTGATTAGACGTCAATGACCACTCAGCCAGGCATTGGCAAGTGATTATACGTCAATGACCACTCAGCTAGGCATTGGCAAGTGATTAGACGTCAATGACCACTCAGCCAGGCATTGGCAAGTGATTATACGTCAATGACCACTCAGCTAGGCATTGGCAAGTGATTAGACGTCAATGACCACTCAGCCAGGCATTGGCAAGTGATTATACGTCAATGACCACTCAGCTAGGCATTGGCAAGTGATTAGACGTCAATGACCACTCAGCCAGGCATTGGCAAGTGATTAGACGTCAATGACCACTCAGCTAGGCATTGGCAAGTGATTAGACGTCAATGACCACTCAGCTAGGCATTGGCAAGTGTTTCGACGTCAATGACCACTCAGCTAGGCATTGGCAAGTGTTTCGACGTCAATGACCACTCAGCTAGACATTGGCAAGTGTTTCGACGTCAATGTCCACTCAGCTAGGCATTGGCAAGTGTTTCGATGTCAATGTCCACTCAGCTAGGCATTGGCAAGTGATTAGATGTCAATGACCACTCAGCCAGGCATTGGCAAGTGATTAGACGTCAATGACCACTCAGCCAGGCATTTGCAAGTGTTTAGACGTCAATGACCACTCAGCCAGGCATTGGCAAGTGTTTGGACGTCAATGACCACTCAGCTAGGCATTGGCAAGTGTTTGGACGTCAATGACCACTCAGCTAGGCATTGGCAAGTGTTTCGACATCAATGACCACTCAGCCAGGCATTGGCAAGTGATTAGACGTCAATGACCACTCAGCTAGGCATTGGCAAGTGTTTGGACGTCAATGACCATTCAGCTAGGCATTGGCAAGTGTTTCGACATCAATGACCACTCAGCCAGGCATTGGCAAGTGATTAGACGTCAATGACCACTCAGCTAGGCATTGGCAAGTGATTAGACGTCAATGACCACTCAGCCAGGCATTGGCAAGTGATTAGACGTCAATGACCACTCAGCCAGGCATTGGCAAGTGATTAGACGTCAATGACCACTCAGCTAGGCATTGGCAAGTGATTAGACGTCAATGACCACTCAGCCAGGCATTGGCAAGTGATTAGACGTCAATGACCACTCAGCTAGACATTGGCAAGTGATTAGACGTCAATGACCACTCAGCCAGGCATTGGCAAGTGATTAGACGTCAATGACCACTCAGCCAGGCATTGGCAAGTGATTAGACGTCAATGACCACTCAGCCAGGCATTGGCAAGTGATTAGACGTCAATGACCACTCAGCTAGGCATTGGCAAGTGATTAGACGTCAATGACCACTCAGCCAGGCATTGGCAAGTGATTAGACGTCAATGACCACTCAGCTAGGCATTGGCAAGTGATTAGACATCAATGACCACTCAGCCAGGCATTGGCAAGTGATTAGACGTCAATGACCACTCAGCCAGGCATTGGCAAGTGATTAGACGTCAATGACCACTCAGCCAGACATTGGCAAGTGATTAGACGTCAATGACCACTCAGCCAGACATTGGCAAGTGATTAGATGTCAATGACCACTCAGCTAGACATTGGCAAGTGATTAGACGTCAATGACCACTCAGCCAGACATTGGCAAGTGATTAGACGTCAATGACCACTCAGCCAGGCATTGGCAAGTGATTATACGTCAATGACCACTCAGCTAGGCATTGGCAAGTGATTAGACGTCAATGACCACTCAGCCAGGCATTGGCAAGTGATTAGACGTCAATGACCACTCAGCCAGGCATTGGCAAGTGATTAGACGTCAATGACCACTCAGCTAGGCATTGGCAAGTGATTAGACGTCAATGACCACTCAGCCAGGCATTGGCAAGTGATTAGACGTCAATGACCACTCAGCCAGGCATTTGCAAGTGTTTAGACGTCAATGACCACTCAGCCAGGCATTGGCAAGTGTTTGGACGTCAATGACCACTCAGCTAGGCATTGGCAAGTGTTTGGACGTCAATGACCACTCAGCTAGGCATTGGCAAGTGTTTCGACATCAATGACCACTCAGCCAGGCATTGGCAAGTGATTAGACGTCAATGACCACTCAGCTAGGCATTGGCAAGTGTTTGGACGTCAATGACCATTCAGCTAGGCATTGGCAAGTGTTTCGACATCAATGACCACTCAGCCAGGCATTGGCAAGTGATTAGACGTCAATGACCACTCAGCTAGGCATTGGCAAGTGATTAGACGTCAATGACCACTCAGCCAGGCATTGGCAAGTGATTAGACGTCAATGACCACTCAGTCAGGCATTGGCAAGTGATTAGACGTCAATGACCACTCAGCTAGGCATTGGCAAGTGATTAGACGTCAATGACCACTCAGCCAGACATTGGCAAGTGATTAGACGTCAATTACCACTCAGCTAGACATTGGCAAGTGATTAGACGTCAATGACCACTCAGCCAGACATTGGCAAGTGATTAGACGTCAATGACCACTCAGCCAGGCATTGGCAAGTGATTAGACGTCAATGACCACTCAGCTAGACATTGGCAAGTGATTAGATGTCAATGACCACTCAGCTAGGCATTGGCAAGTGATTAGACGTCAATGACCACTCAGCTAGACATTGGCAAGTGATTAGATGTCAATGACCACTCAGCTAGGCATTGGCAAGTGATTAGACATCAATGACCACTCAGCCAGGCATTGGCAAGTGATTAGACGTCAATGACCACTCAGCCAGGCATTGGCAAGTGATTAGACGTCAATGACCACTCAGCCAGACATTGGCAAGTGATTAGACGTCAATGACCACTCAGCCAGGCATTGGCAAGTGATTAGACGTCAATGACCACTCAGCTAGGCATTGGCAAGTGATTAGACGTCAATGACCACTCAGCCAGACATTGGCAAGTGATTAGATGTCAATGACCACTCAGCTAGACATTGGCAAGTGATTAGACGTCAATGACCACTCAGCCAGACATTGGCAAGTGATTAGACGTCAATGACCACTCAGCCAGGCATTGGCAAGTGATTATACGTCAATGACCACTCAGCTAGGCATTGGCAAGTGATTAGACGTCAATGACCACTCAGCCAGGCATTGGCAAGTGATTAGACGTCAATGACCACTCAGCCAGGCATTGGCAAGTGATTAGACGTCAATGACCACTCAGCTAGGCATTGGCAAGTGATTAGACGTCAATGACCACTCAGCCAGACATTGGCAAGTGATTAGACGTCAATTACCACTCAGCTAGACATTGGCAAGTGATTAGACGTCAATGACCACTCAGCCAGGCATTGGCAAGTGATTAGACGTCAATGACCACTCAGCCAGGCATTGGCAAGTGATTAGACGTCAATGACCACTCAGCTAGACATTGGCAAGTGATTAGATGTCAATGACCACTCAGCTAGGCATTGGCAAGTGATTAGACGTCAATGACCACTCAGCTAGACATTGGCAAGTGATTAGATGTCAATGACCACTCAGCTAGGCATTGGCAAGTGATTAGACGTCAATGACCACTCAGCCAGGCATTGGCAAGTGATTAGACGTCAATGACCACTCAGCCAGGCATTGGCAAGTGATTAGACGTCAATGACCACTCAGCCAGACATTGGCAAGTGATTAGACGTCAATGACCACTCAGCCAGACATTGGCAAGTGATTAGATGTCAATGACCACTCAGCTAGACATTGGCAAGTGATTAGACGTCAATGACCACTCAGCCAGACATTGGCAAGTGATTAGACGTCAATGACCACTCAGCCAGGCATTGGCAAGTGATTAGACGTCAATGACCACTCAGCTAGACATTGGCAAGTGATTAGATGTCAATGACCACTCAGCTAGGCATTGGCAAGTGATTAGACGTCAATGACCACTCAGCCAGACATTAACTACTATTATATTATTTGTGACATTTTTCGACACAGCCAGGGGATTCTGCTATTATCACGAAGCAGTGCATTGCTTATCTTGATCTGCAAACATCAAAGATAAACGCACACGGCAAATGTACAAGCACATATTCTGAATTATATTTTTTGGCTTCAGTATAAGCCACTAATTAGTACATAAACGTGTCCCTAAAATTAGTATAAGCGCATAAATTTACTTACCTCGTTCTACAGTAATCAATTAAGAACGATTATTAATTAATTAATTATATATAAAGTCATTAATTAATATTAATCACGAAATACATAAATGCATAAGGCCACTATGTTATATTGGTCCACTCCGTATCACCTACGGCTCGATAATAATATTTCATGCAGGTCTTTCCAAACTCAATGCATTGTTTTAGGAACATACACACGCACAACTGCATTGTTTCAGGAACACACGCACAACTGCATTGTTTTAGGAACACACGCACAGCTGCATTGTTTTAGGAACATAGGCACAGCTGCATTGTTTCAGGAACACACGCACAGCTGCATTGTTTCAGGAACACACGCACAGCTGCATTGTTTTAGGAACACACGCACAGCTGCATTGCTTTAGGAACACACGCACAGCTGCATTGTTTTAGGAACACACGCACAGCTGCATTGTTTCAGGAACACACGCACAGCTGCATTGTTTTAGGAACACACGCACAGCTGCATTGTTTTAGGAACACACGCACAGCTGCATTGTTTCAGGAACACACGCACAACTGCATTGTTTTAGGAACACACGCACAGCTGCATTGTTTTAGGAACATACACACAACTGCATTGTTTTAGGAACATACACACAACTGCATTGTCTCAGGAACATACGCACAGCTGCATTGTTTCAGGAACATACGCACAACTGCATTGTCTTAGGAACATACGCACAGCTGCATTGTTTTAGGAACATACGCACAACTGCAGTGTTTCAGGAACATACACACAACTGCATTGTCTTAGGAACATACACACAACTGCATTGTTTCAGGAACATACACACAACTGCAGTGTTTTAGGAACATACATACACACAACTGCATTGTTTTAGGAACATATGCACAACTGCATTGTTTCAGGAACATACACACAACTGCATTGTTTCAGGAACATACACACAGCTGCATTGTTTCAGGAACATACACACAACTGCATTGTTTTAGGAACATACACACAACTGCAGTGTTTTAGGAACATACATACACACAACTGCAGTGTTTCAGGAACATACGCACAACTGCATTGTCTTAGGAACATACACACAACTGCATTGTTTCAGGAACATACACACAACTGCAGTGTTTTAGGAACATACATACACACAACTGCATTGTTTTAGGAACATACACACAACTGCATTGTTTCAGGAACATACACACAACTGCATTGTCTTAGGAACATACACACAACTGCATTGTTTCAGGAACATACACACAACTGCAGTGTTTTAGGAACATACATACACACAACTGCATTGTTTTAGGAACATACGCACAACTGCATTGTTTCAGGAACATACATACACACAACTGCATTGTTTCAGGAACATACACACAACTGCATTGTTTTAGGAACATACACACAACTGCATTGTTTCAGGAACATACACACAACTGCATTGTTTCAGGAACATACATACACACAACTGCATTGTTTCAGGAACATACACACAACTGCATTGTTTCAGGAACATACACACAACTGCATTGTTTTAGGAACATACACACAACTGCATTGTTTCAGGAACATACACACAACTGCATTGTTTCAGGAACATACACACAACTGCATTGTTTCAGGAACATACCCACAACTGCATTGTTTCAGGAACACACGCACAACTGCATTGTTTCAGGAACATACACACAACTGCATTGTTTCAGGAACATACACACAACTGCATTGTTTTAGCAACATACCCACAACTGCATTGTTTCAGGAACACACGCACAACTGCATTGTTTTAGGAACATACGCACAACTGCATTGTTTCAGGTATGGGCGCACAACTGCATTGTTTTAGGAACATACGCACAACTGCATTGTTTCAGGAACATACACACAACTGCATTGTTTCAGGTATGGGCGCACAATTGCATTGTTTCAGACAGGAGACAGGATCGTACATTGAAACAGGAGCAAAACTGGATAGAACCACTGAGACTGTACAAGACAGGTTGAATAGTTAATGTTATTGTTGATTGTATAAATGCATATACACAAAGGATGCAATTTTCAAATAGTAAATTCATAAAGAAAAGTTCATTTATGGGCAGAGCTTCAAAATGTATGTTATATATGTTATATTTCGGGTTTTACGCCTGCATCAGCACCATTTCGGGCTATATCGCCGGCGGGCAGTTTACCTAACACCTTTCCTGGGCAGGCTCCAGCAGTTAACCAGTACTTGGGTGCACCAACCTCCGTAAGAAACTGCCAACTTTTTCATATAAATGAGACACGGCCTGAGCGTGGCTCGAACCCGTGACCATCAGTGATGATAGGTTACAGCGGTATACAAGTCAGCGACCTTAACCACTCGACCACGGAGGCGGACTTCAAAATGTAACTTAACAGTTGTATAATAAATATATGACTAGACTGTAAGCACAATTTCTATTCATCTGACCCTTAGAATATCTCGGTGTGCAGCACATTCTAAGTAAACACAAAGGGGCTGTAATATATGCAAGTAGAAAGCAAGATTACCAATATATATTCATAGCATCAAATCACTACAGAACTACATATCTTCTAAACTATTTTACATGGGACATGCTAAGTCACAAATAATTGCAAGTAAAGCTTACCATAACAGGCCCCTGATGGGCCCCTACAGGAAGGGCTGCAGTAGGAAGTGGGGTACCAACAGCAACAACCTGGGATCTTTCTGAGACATCGATATTCACCGTCGGTAAATCTACACTTGGGGATCCTGCATGGCCTGTACGAAATAACAATTTTTTTCGTTTGTTATATATATTTCGGGTTTTACGCCTGCATCAGCACCATTTTGCGCTATATCGCCGGCGGGCAGTTTACCTAACAACACCTTTCCTGGGCAGGCTCCAGCGGTTAACCAGTACTTGGGTGCACCAACCTCCGTAAGAAACTGCTAACTTTTTCATATATATAAATGAGACACGGCCTGAGCGGGGCTGGAACCCGTGACCATCAGTGATGATAGGTTACAGTGGTATACAAGTCAGCGACCGTAACCACTCGACCACGGAGGCGGACTTTTTTCGTTTGTTTTTGTTGCTTAACTCTATGCATGCTGGGTAAAAAGGGCTATATAGTCAAACCTGTGTTAAGCAGCCAGCCAAGCGAATCACAGAAAGTGGCTGCTTAACATAGGTAGCTGCTTAATAGAGGGCAAATATATAATAAAACAATATATTGGGAATCTGGAACTGGCTGCTTCATAGGTGACCAACTAACACAGGTTTGACTGTAAATAGTTCACATAATTGTAGCAGACAATAATTCATTAGTGTGATTTTCTTATTTGCAACTGAAAATTCTAGATATATGTCATATATGTGATAGACGTAATGACTCATTGGATTGCTATTTTCACTGCTAGCGTGCAAAGAGTTAAAATCGCATCAACACCTTAGATCATATAGTGCCTCTCAAGCTATTATTGGTGGAGGAAGACCCCTGGTGTCCTTTCGACAGACAGGTACCTGGGTAGAACCACCGACCTTCCGCAAGCCAGCTGGCTAGCTTCCTCACCAAGAATTTGACATCGCCATTGGGAATCAAAGTCATTTGAAGTAAACAACCTTAACCACTCAGCCACGGGGGCCCCCTCGACCACGGATGCCCACTCGGCCATGGAGGCCCACTCGGCCATGGAGGCCCACTCGGTCATGGAGCCCCACTCAGCCACAGAGGCCCACTCAGCCACAGAGGCCCCACTCGACCACGGAGGTCGAGTCACGGAGGCCTACTCGGCCACGGAGGCCCACTCAGCCACAGAGGCTCACTCAGCCCCCTCGACCATGGAGGCCCCCTCGAGGCCCACGGAGGCCCCCTCGACCATGGAGGCCCCCTCGACCACCTCGGCCACTTCGACCACGGAGGCCCCCTCGGCCACGGAGGCCCCCTCGGCCACGGAGGCCCACTCGACCACGGAGGCCCACTCGGCCACGGAGGCCCCCTCGACCACGGAGGCCCCCTCGACCCACTCGGCCACGGAGGCCCACCTCGACCATGGAGGCCCCCTCGACCACGGAGGCCCCCTCGACCACGGAGGCCCCCTCGACCACGGAAGCCCACTCGGCCACGGAGGCCCCCTCGACCACGGAGGCCCACTTGGCCACGGAGGCCCCCTCGACCACGGAGGCCCCCTCGACCACGGAGGCCCCCTCGACCACGGAGGCCCCCTCGACCATGGAGGCCCACTCAGCCACCTCGAAAGAACAATATAGGACTTATTATGTGCCTTACAATCAATACACATCGGGTATTAATTTATATTAATGCTAAACAATCAGGGTTATCTACACAAACCTTTTTTGGGTGATTCTTGCAATGAGTGTTCAAATTTGTGAGGTGATGTCACTATAGCCTGATGGGCTCCAAACCTGGCTCATAACTATATAATCTTGAGTAGCAAAAATATCATTTCCAATTTACAATGTAAAATTCACCGTCATTTCTCGCTGTTCAAAGAACTTTAACATTGTAAATCATGTGGAAAAATATTTTGCCCTCTCTGTGGTGCTAATATAAACTACAAATTTCTAATTTCCCAACATATATACAGATTTATAGAATGTTTTAAATCACTTAAATATTATGCGTGTGTTTTACATTTATTTATCATCGCTACCGGTTGCCCATATGAGCGGCCCCTCCTAAAGAGTTTAGTCATTTTAGATTTTTGGAGGATAGTGCAATGATACAGACAGAGACCCATTCCAGTCTCCTCTGGTTCTTTTACATGCACGATGTAAAGCACCGACACGAGACCTAGGTATAAAGTCCCAATTGAAAGACTGTTCATTTTATTAGGGTCAGACAGGGGATCGAAATTATGTATAAAAAAACAGAACATTTAAATGAAATGCATGAATGCCGACGCCCACTTTTCTGTACTACATGTGGCATAGTAGCACCGTCAGTGCATAATGTGGCGGCAGGGAAGCCTTACACAGGACAGTTATAATGGGAAAGAGATCCCGCTGACGTGAACCACACTCACCTTTATGGGGCATATTTCCGTGTGTATTTAGAACCGTCAGTGCATAATGTGGCGGCAGGGAAGCCTTACACAGGGCGGTTATAAAGGCGTCTCTCGGTGTCGACATCGCCAGCTTCCCACAGATGCTGATGTACGCCTCCTCACACTTGAGCACTGATTCTGTCGCACTCTCATCGGTACTAGAAACATAAAATAGTCAATTACTTTCCATAGGTACTAATTGGCAGATGATCAGGTTTTGACAAGCAGTATTGTGCGCATCATCTCAATCTGTCAAGAGAAGAAGAGGTCACGGTCGATATTAGCCAATTGCATGCTGTCGGCAGCTAAAATCACTTATGCAAAAAGCCAGATCAGGCTCTATGCTGTTTGCTATTATGATAGTGGAGCTGAAACACTTGACTGAATAGCAAACAACATAGATCCTGATCAGACGCAGCGCTACGCCTCGGCTGATCTGGATCTATGTTCTTTGCACATTCCGTCCAATTTATTCGACTGGTTATGGGTTAAGCATCGAGACAGGTATGAAAGGCAAGGAGTTCGCGCCCAGCTGCAGCCATTGCGATTATGCCCTTAGGCAAGGCATTTAAATTCCACAGTGCCTCTTCTCTCTCCCTCGTGGCAATGGATTCCTTCAGGAATGAGGTCTCGAGAGTGATTAATATATAAGTAGTAGGAACTT
The DNA here is from genome assembly GCA_014843695.1 of Archivesica marissinica. Classification (NCBI taxonomy): domain Eukaryota; kingdom Metazoa; phylum Mollusca; class Bivalvia; order Venerida; family Vesicomyidae; genus Archivesica; species Archivesica marissinica. The sequence continues at coordinate 27,603,420 of CM026398.1, forward strand.
GTTTTGCAATCAAGCTAAACTAAATTGGTATAGACTATCGAGACTGATCTGGGAAGAAGAAGGAAGACTCATACAATAACTCCTAGCTTGTTCCTAACACAGAGCCTCCATGGTATTAATGGAGAGGTTGTAAGTTGGAACCCAGCCAAAACCATTGATTTAACGTTATAATGATCAAACTGTGGGTCAATGAAACCAATTAGATTGTAGAGTGAAACCCCTCAAAACCGAAACCCCTCTAAATCGGAATTCCCTCCAAACCAGACAATTTTCGCGGTCCCGATATTTTCCCTTCTTTGTTCATTGTAAAAAAACCTCTCTAAACCGGAACCTCTCTTTTCCGAATACCGGACAAGTTTTCGGGACCATTTGTGCACATTTCTATTGCAAATTACCCCTGAATACCGAACAGCCAGCGGCGTAAAATCCGGATCCGAAACAACATTTGTCTCACCTGAAACATAACACCTTCCGTGTTTTCACAAGTCAATTAATCAGTCGGCATATTGGTGTTTTATCCGTATTGTTTACATCCGACGTGGTGTTGTGAGAACATAAAGGCGTGATAAAAACCAATGATGCTGAAAATTTGTTTTAATTACGTTGTTTTCAAATGGATTACGACTGGACACTATTTAATTATGTCCTTTGCAATTGCAGGTTTGTTAATCTCTGTTCATGTTTGAGTAATTAGTTTTAATACGATCTAATTAGATGTGAATGGGATTTCACAAAAGGCAGACTATCATTATTTAAGGCATAACATTGATAATTATATTTCATAATGATTGATCAAATACGGAACCACCGACAAGTCATTACGTACAAACAAATTTGAGCTTATATATATTTTTTCATAAGTTATTAGTTCTTTAGTAACTGCCAAAATCTAAGCATGTCTCAGCCTGCTTCTAAGCATCGTAGAGTTGAACTGTCCATTGAGGACAAATTGAAATTAGTGTCATTTCTTGTTATTCCTGTATTCATACAGACATTTGTTCAAAACTTTATCTCTCCCCCCCCCCATCCGAAAACCCCTCTAAACCGAAAACCCCTCCAAACCGAACTTCTCTTCCGGTCTGGAAGCCGTTTGGTTTAAAGGGGTTTCACTGTACAGTGGAACCTCTCTAAACCGGATATCTTCGGGACTGGATAAAAAGTCCGGTTTACAGAGGTTTCCGGTTTTCAAAGGTTTTTTATTGATGTGTTTTCAAAACTGCATATAACCTTTATAAAGTACATATGCCTTTATAGTTTATACTGTATTATTGCAAATACAAATGTACAATAAGAGTGAGTACACCGACGCCGATTTCCATAAAATGTCATAAATTGCAACAAAAATCGCGAGAAATTTAGTAGAAAATCTCACCTTATTGTTGGTGTTGGTCATATTATTATAATCTTGCGCAATTATCACACGTTCATAGATCAAACGCACCGTTAAAAACGAGATTGGAAAGTGTCAGCAGCGTGTCAATTTATGACGGAATACACAAACAAATTCAACACTTTTTAGTTTATTGATGAAGACCTATGTCGCCTAAAAGTTGTTCCGGTTTTGGGAGGTGAAATTACATCAAACTGTACCCAAATTATGCAAATTTTTCGTCCGGTTTCCGGAGTTGAGAGGTTCCGGTTTTCAGAGTGATTTTATGTAAGAAATAAAGAAGAAACAATTCGGGACTTTCAAAAACGTCCGGTTTTGGGAGTATTCCGATTTAAAGAGGGTCCGGTTTTGGGAGGTTCCACTGTACTTGCATTTCTCTGCAGCTGTTATTGGTGGAGGAAGACCCTGGGTGTTTGCTTGTTTTGTTTATAGTTTGGGTTTAAAGTCGCACTAACAGCTTAGGTCACATAGCGACTCTCCACCTAGTATTGGTTGATGAAGACACTCGTCATGTGGTGAATAGTTTGACTGCAAGTCCAAATTTACATTTATAAATGGCATCCTTACTTATCTGATAGCCCCAAATGGGGACCAATCAGGAATAATTCACTATCTATGCCAACTACTAACTGGGAAACCAGATACAGGGCACACTTACCTAGCATCTAACAACAATGTTAAAGCAGCCAGCATACCACACCAGTAGTAATTCATTATCTATACCAGGCTCTAAATGGGCAACCAGATATAGGGCACACTTACCTAGCATCTAACAACAATGTTAAAGCAAACAGCATACCACACCAGGAGTAATTCATTATCTATACCAGGCTCTAAATGGGCACACTTACCTAGCATCTAACAACAAAGCTAAAGCAGCCAGCATACCACACCAGGATGAGTTCACCAGCTCTTCAAACAACTTCCGGTCATCTTCTGTCAAAAAATTAATAAGGAAATTCAGTGAATTTATAACCCTCACAGAGCACAAAGGGAGAAATATCTCCCACACCAAAGAAATGCTTCTCATAGCAGGTAACGTCTGTCCACTATATACCAAGAGCAGTGTTGGTGCCATTTCCTCACAGCAGGGTCAGTGATAAGAGTGGTCAACATGTTGGATTGCGGATCCATGGATTGCAGGTTTGATCCCCCAATATGACGCTGATAATATTACGACTTTCAGGTGGGACTAAAAACCAAGGTCTCCGGCATAGGTGCTATACTCCGGGCATGTAAAATAATCTGTCTCCTGCACTATCCTCAAAATCATAAAATGGACTAATATACTGGAGTAACTTGCATATCCCAAAGTAAAATACTCAATATACTTCGTTAAAGATCTCCTTTTCCAAGGCGATATACTATATATACCGTCTCCGTGGCCTAGTGGTTAAGGCTTCCGCCTACTGAGCGGGAGGTTGAAGGTTTGAACCTCATCAGAGGTTAATTCTCATATGGCCGGAGCCACCAGCTAGTTAAATAATGGTTACCGATTGCCTACCAGCCTGGCCTACAAGTATAGGATTCGGGAAGTACTGATGTTAATAAAAAAAGGTGTCTCAGAAGTCAGTAATGGCTGGCCCTTTAAATAGGGGTGACACTATAATAAACAAACACTTTACTTTACTTTATTTGCAACATGACTGCGATTGGTTAATTTAGAGTCCATGTCGTTGCCTGTGCATAATGGTACATATAATCATTGGTGGCGATCTATCTATTCTTCATCCATGAAAAATGGCTACTAAGTACAAGAAAACGGTGAATCGCAAACATTCCTTTCACTTCGCAAATCAGACGATGTTGTCGGTAAACAACATAGCCACCAACAAAACACACCGTTCATCACCAAGTCGCCATTGTGAATAATAAACCAGCCAATGCTGAGCAACAGAATAATGCTAATATCACGGCGAATAATAAATAATGTAATCACTCAAGAGTAGTCTCCCACTATCTACATGTAATCTATTGAATCTAATGCCGACATATTGCCAATTTCAGATTCAACATAAAACACATTGATATTTTACTGTCCTAGTCAGAGATTCTAGACCTTTAATTCTCCTCCCTTAATCATATCTCCCCTCTAGACATGGATAGGGACTGAGGGAGTACTCACATTTCTGCACGTTTCTGTTGTGACCAATGTTGATGAAATCTTGCAATCAGTTCAATGTGAACACAGTGAATAAAACAGTTGTTTTACTGAATTAACAATATGCTTTGTATATACAAATTTATTTTAGCTCGATTGCGAAACAAGTTCGTACAACTTATATTAATCACTCTCGAGACCTCATTCCCGATGGAATCCATTGCCACGAGGGAGAGAGAACAGGCATGTGGAATTTAAATGCATTGCCTAAGGGCACAATCGTAACGGCTCCAGCAGGGTGCAAACTCCGGGCCTTTCGCACCTGAAGCGAATATTCTACCACTGCGCTATCATGACTTCCACAATATGCTGCACAACCCCACACATCACTGTTAGTTATTCGACTTGTGTTATATTCCGACATACAATTTTAAAGCTGGGTAAGTTTGTCCCATTGTGCATGATGAATCTGCTATTATACATCACTGATGGGTGTCGATTTCTTTCATGTGAGGAAGCTATCAAGCTGGAAGGTCGGTGGTTCTACCCAGGTGTGAGTCTGTGCCCGGAGGAGCACCCAGGGTTTTTCTCCACCAATAATAGCTGGAGAGTCTCCATATCAGCTAAGCTGTTGGTGCGACTTTAAACCCCAGAAAACAATCATACATATCCTTGGAAAGCAAAAATAATATACCCGATATCTGCTCTACATTTGCCGCCTGTTTCATGTCTGCTTGCTTCGATGGTGATGTCTTCTCAGGCTTCTCTCCCTCCACCAATACCTGGATAGTTCGAACTGCTTCAACCAAACAGTAGAAACCTACAGACAAGCCATACCCATCTGGAACAGTAGGAGGATCAACCTTGTCCAACATCTCCAAACTGAAAGTACCAGAGACACTCTAAATAATTAAGAGCACAGCAACAAGAACAATATCATTGTTATATGTAAATTTTCCCCTGCTTTCTTCATTGCAATAAAACCTCTGTTAACCGGAAACTCTCTAATCTGGAATTCTCTCCAAACTGAACAAATTTCTTTGTCCCAAATTTTTCCTTACTTTCTTCATTGTAAATAAAACCTCTGTTAACCGGAAACCCTCTGTTAACCGGAAACAAAGTTTCTGGTCCCGTATTTTCCCCTTCTTTGTTTATTGTAAAAGAAAACCTTAGCAAACCGGAATCCTTCTTTTCTGAATAACAATGAATGAATGAATGGTGTTTTACGGTGCATCGACATCTAAGGTCATGTAGCACGCCTGAATAACAAACAGAATTTTAAAATAATATGTGCATTTTCAACTGTAATTTATCCCTGAAAACCAAACAGCAAAATTGAAACTGACTATCAACGTTCAGCTATTTTTTTTCTTCAGAATATTGTAGTGTACACATAAAATGAATCAGTTCTTTACAAACTACCAAACTATAAACATGTCTCAGCCTACTTCTAAGCATTGCAGAGTTGAATTGTTACTTTAAGCGAAATCTACCCCAACTATGAAACCCCTTTAAACCTAAAACCCCTCCAAACTGAACTTCACTTCTGGTCTGGTGGCAATTCGATTTAGACGGGTTTCACTGTATGTAAATTTATAAATCTGTTTCAGAGATGAAGACGCAATGATCGATGATAAAATTGAGAGACGGTCAGAAAAAGGTAACGGTCAAAATGCATACATGAACGTGGAGTACTAGTGACTCGGAGAATCGGACGATAAGATCAGCTAAATATGTCAAGGAATAAGGAAGTTAATGTTAACCTTTTGAGATGGGCAGTCCCTTGATTGCTAGTATTTGTTTTACATTATTTAACTCTTTGCTACCTGGGTAAAATAAATGCTATAAATAGTTCAAATAATTGTAGCAGACGACAATTCATTAATTTTTTTTCATTATTTGTATCTGAACACTAAATATGTCATGGAATTTCATAATAGAGTTGTGTTGTTACGACAATTCTAGTGAAATTGCATGATATATTTGACTGTTATTTTCACCTCTAGTGTGTATCCAATAACAGTGCCATGCTCTGTATGACATAACCGTATACAACGTCATAATGTTATACAGACTACAACGTGCAAGCATTGCATCTCTATGGTGTACGAAATGTTCAAGATATCCCACAGAATAACGGGGAGCACGCCCACCTACAGTAATGTGTTGGTACCCGTATGCATATTCTTTGTGGTTGGCTTCCTGCTAGAACCTAACATAAAGATAGTCAATACAAAATCATTTTAAAATTTATTTCAGCTCGATTGTGAAACATGTTTTACAACATTACATTAATCGCTCTCGAGACCTCATTCCTGCAGGAATCCATTGCAATGAGGGAGTGGAATGTGGCAATGTCAATTTAAGTGCCTTGGCTACAACATGACCGTGGTTCTGATGGGGCTCAAACTCACCACCGTAAAACACATGTGGCTACACCTACACAATTGATGTACATGTGTAAACACGAAAATATAAAATTTTAAACATGCAAGCACCTAAAATTTATTGTTTTGTGTACAAGATGTTTGAACCCATTCGTACACCACTTACATCTGTGAGCATCATCACATACATGAATTATAAAGCACCTAGCTATTGTAATAATAAACAATCATCAGTTAGTCTATACACATTGGATTTAGCTCGATTGCAAAACAAGTTCTTAGAATTTAGTTTAATCGCTCTCGAGACATCATTCCTGATGGAATCCATGATGGAGAGAGAAGAGACATCATATTTGATGGAATATATCGCATTGAAGGAGAGTAGTCATTCGTAATGGAATTCATCGCAATGAGGGAGAAAGAAGAGACAGTATGGATTGAAGTGTCTTGCCGAGTAGCAGAATATCATCCAATAATGGACAACACTGACGAAGCAGCAGAATATCATCCAATAATGGACAACACTGACAAAGTAGCAGAATATCATCCAATAATGGACAACACTGACAAAGTAGCAGAATATCATCCAATAATGGACAACACTGACAAAGTAGCAGAATATCATCCAATAATGAACAACACTGACAAAGTAGCAGAATATCATCCAATAATGGACAACACTGACGAAGCAGCAGAATATCATCCAATAATGAACAACACTGACAAAGTAGCAGAATATCATCCAATAATGGACAACACTGACAAAGTAGCAGAATATCATCCAATAATGAACAACACTGACAAAGTAGCAGAATATCATCCAATAATGGACAACACTGACGAAGCAGCAGAATATCATCCAATAATGAACAACACTGACAAAGTAGCAGAATATCATCCAATAATGGACAACACTGACAAAGTAGCAGAATATCATCCAATAATGAACAACACTGACAAAGTAGCAGAATATCATCCAATAATGGACAACACTGACGAAGCAGCAGAATATCATCCAATAATGAACAACACTGACAAAGTAGCAGAATATCATCCAATAATGGACAACACTGACAAAGTAGCAGAATATCATCCAATAATGAACAACACTGACAAAGTAGCAGAATATCATCCAATAATGGACAACACTGACGAAGCAGCAGAATATCATCCAATAATGAACAACACTGACGAAGCAGCAGAATATCATCCAATAATGAACACTGACGTACAAGCAGAAATTCATGAGTAAAGTACCAGACTTAAACTACAGAGCGAAGAGAACACTTTTTTTATTAAAATTAAATCATGTCATCGCTTTCAATAGCAATTAATGTATGTATGTACAATGTATGTTCCATTAATGTCAATCCCCTTGCAGGAACTGGACATGTTTTCCAGGCTTAGCCGCCCATAAGCAGTTAACTAGTAACAAGCAATGTGTGTGAGGTGCCTTCCTCAATAACACTATATACGTATGCAGTAAGTATGAATTTTGCATTCTGCACAAATATCTGTTGGATACTAATGCGAAAAGTAAATGTATGTATGTATGTATGTTTATTTTATTTTTATATTTCGGGTTTTACGCCTGCATCAGCACCATTTCGGGCTATATCGACGGCGGGCAGTTTACTTAACAACACCTTTCCTGGGCAGGCTCCAGCGGTTAACCAGTACTTGGGTGCACCAACCTCTGTAAGAAACTGCCAACTTTTTCATATAAATGAGACACGGCCTGAGCGGGGCTCGAACCCGTGACCATCAGTGATGATAAGTTACAGTGGTATACAAGTCAGCGACATTAACAACTCGATCACGGAGGCGGACTTGTATGTATGTTCCATTAATGTCAAACCCCTTGCGGGGACCTAGATATGTTTTCCTGGGCAGGCTTAGCGAACCTAAGTGGTTAACCAGTACTAAGCAATGTGTGCGAGGTGCCTTGCTCAATGACACTACATACGTGGCTTGACCGAGTATCGAACCCGGGACCGTTTGATTCCAAATTCGACGCTCTACCACTGGACCACGGACGCCACAAATGGATGACATGTTTAAAAGATTATTTTTTGCAACATTAATTAAGTATGTTTTATTATATAGCATAGCTATACATAGTTATGTGTATTAATATAATTTTTAATTAGTAACATGCATTGCATCATGAGAGGGAAAATACGTGGCCTCACAGAGTATAGAACGAGGGACTGTTTTATTCCAATCACGATCATCGTGATATGGTTAATACTAGCATGAAGTAATTTAAAAATTCCACTGGTGGTGCAGGAGTTATAAAGCGGACACTAAAAATAGCTATTTAAACCCAGTTTGACCTTGACCAGAGTAATTCATGGCTGAAGTCTGTTTTATTCCAACTCCGACGCTCTACCACAGGACCACGGATGCTACACCATTAAGGGAGAGATTGTGCATGTAAATGTCGGAATTCAGGAAAACTAGAACTTATATATTATATACCATATCACTTCACAGTAATTGAAATCGCGAGTAATGCATTTTTACGGTAACATCGGTAAATTTCCTTTTTCTTTTTATCTTTGTTTTTAGGGTTTAAAGTCACACAAACAGCTTAGGTCATATGACGACTCTCCAGCTATTATTGGTGGAGGAAGACCCAGGGTGCCCCTTCGATCAGTATTGCATGCACGGATGGACGGACGCCCGAGTAGAATCACTGACCTACCGCAAGCCAACTGGATAGCTTCCTTAAATGAAAAAATAGTGGGATTCGAACTTACAGTGGCGAGGGGCAAGTGATTTAAAGTCCAAACTCATAATCACTCGACCACGTTATATTTGCATGCCGTGAAAATTACCAATTAAATTAGTAATATAAACATTTCTAAACAAACGGATAAATAAAACACAGCAGCCATATTTCAGAATATTATTCAAACACTGTATTATTCATTTCCAACATCCCACAATGCACTAGCAAAACACAAGACAATACCTATACATGTACTTCTCGTACGACAACACGTACGTAAACGCATGTTTCGGGACAACTTCACCTAAATTAGGGCTAGAAACATAGAATAATACTTTAAATTTGCTGTTGTATTACCTACCACCCATTGATACATATCATACCATATACTTGTAAAATATACTTCAGCTAACCATTTCTGGGGTATCTGGTGCCATGTTTTCCCAATGAATTATAATTTGAGAGGTAGTGCATAATATCACATTGCGACACATTTTTGGAAGGCGGCGACAGGGCACATATATTGGGACAGTGTCCCCCGCACCCACGTATTTATGGACAACTTTAGGGGGTCATGTACCCAATGTTTCATCTAACGTGTACAATGACAATATATGATCCATTTTTGAAAGCATTTCTAAGCTTGCCAACAACTACATTATTACTTTTTAATTTAATCTATATTTCGTCATATATCTGTAACTGACACCTGAATCATTCACTTAACCCATTCAACACCAAGTAACTGACATGGACTGGTGCACCCATTCAACACCAAGTAACTGACATGGACTGGTGCATTCAACACCAAGTAACTGACATGGACTGGTGCATGATATTTTTAAACCAATAAATTAATAAGAAAATTACATTTGGACCAGTTCATTTATCAAAATGGGTAATTTTTGTCTAAAAATAGTAATATTACTGGCAAAAAGTGCAGATCCTGATGAGACGGCTCATCATGAGCCGGCTCATCTGGATCTACACTTTTTATAAGCCTATTGAGAGGTCTGTGGTGTTGAAAGGGTTAATTTAATCTATATTTCTTCATATATCTGTAACTGACACCTGAATCATTCACTTAAAGCTGGTCTTTAGTCTCAATTTTGTTTTTATTTCATAAACTAAAGTAGCAAACATGTGTTCAATGACTTTATTCCTGATGGAGTCCATCGCCACGAGGGAGAGAGAAGAGGCATGTGCACAATCGTAATGGCTCATTATATATTTGACCTCTATTAAGCAGCCAACCTGTATTAAGCAACCACTTTCTGTGATTCCATTGGCTGGCTGCTTAACATAGTGGAAGTCGTGATAGCGCAGTGGATGCACGTTCGCTTCAGGTGCGAAAAGGTTTGGAGTTCGAGCCCCGCTGGAGCCATTACGATTGTGCCCTTAGGCAAGAAGGCATTTAAATTCCACATTGCCTCTTCTCTCTCCCTCGTGGCGATGGATTCCATCAGGAATGAGGTCTCGAGAGTGATTACTATAAGTTGTAAGAACTTGTTTCACAATCGAGCTAAAATCATTTTGTATAAACTGACATAAGTTTGACTGTATATAATTGCATTTTTATCCATCACCAATGTTAACTAACACCTTTGTTAAAGCTATATTCCTGTTCACATAGACTGTCACAATTTCGAAGAGTCAGAATTACTCAAGTGATTGCACTACCAAAACCCACCTTTTTTCACATTTTTAACCCTTTCATCACCACAGGTCTCTCAATAGGCTTACAAAAAGTGTAGATCCAGATGAGCCGGCTCATGCCAGTAATATTAGTATTTTTAGACAAAAATTACCCATTTTGATAAATGAACTGGTCCAAATGTAATTTTCTTATTAATTTATTGGTCTGAAAATATCATGCACCAGTCCATGTCAGTTACTTGGTGTTGAATGGGTTAATATCATGCACCAGTCCGTGTCAGTTACTTGGTGTTAAATGGGTTAATGTACTTGAACGTTGTTGAAACATATATAATCTTATTTTCACTAGGATGGTCCTTTTTTCATTCATCTCTCTTCGGTAGCCCCGAAAAATGGGACACTAACATACACTCCTTCATTTTTTTTAACCCTTTCCTTCATAGAGATTTAGGTTAATATACTATTATATCTCCATACAAACGACAGCCATTTAGCTATCATGCAGTGGATAAGTAGTCGCCATATCTATTCCACCTCCATAGATATTACTGGGACTACATAGAGATTTAGGTTAATATACTATTATATCTCCATATAAACGACAGCCATTTAACCATCATGCAGTGGATAAGTAGTCGCCATATATATCCCACGTCCATAGATATTACTGGGACTACATGAGATTCTGGCCTTTATTATGAACATTGGTTTGGCTACTACAGTGTCAATGTATGTGGTATTGGTAATGGCGTCAAGGTGCTTCTATGAGGGAAAGGGTTAAAAGAAATACGACTTTAATTGAATGAAAAAATGTTTTGCTCATTTCATAATGGTTCATCTGCGCGAAGGCACTGCAAGGGATCGGACCATCCAGCTTTGTGCTAGACAGGAAGTCACTGGTTTCCCTCCGAGCATTGTTTCATACACACACGGCCATGCATGCACATACTCCAGTAAAACCACCAAACTAACTACCTCACATACAAAGCATTCAGATCGTGATAGTGCAGTGGTAGTGCATTTGGAGCCATTACGATTGTGCCCTTAGGCAAGGCATTTAAGTTGTAAGAACCTGTATCGCAATCGAGTTGAAACAAATTTGTGAAAACTAATCATTCAATCGAGCTATTGCGATTCAAACTTATAGTGGTGTTGGAGTTGGTAATCCGAAGTCAATTATCATAATGACTCGGCCCCCGGAGCCCCACACAATAGATAGAATGAAATCCAACCCTAAATAGCTGCCAAAACCATACATTGTATATGTACGAGAAGTGCATCACAGAAAGAAATAATGAAATTATGTTAATATTATATATCAATTATTTAAGCGACTGAAGGCTAGCTTTAAGCACCCATCTCCATTCTATCAGATACAAGAGACTGAAGGCTAGCTTTAAGCACCCATCTCCATTCTATCAGATACAAGAGACTGAAGTCTAGCTTTAAGCACCCACCTCCATTCTATCAGATACAAGAGACTGAAGGCTAGCTTTAAGCACCCACCTCCATTCTATCAGATACAAGAGACTGAAGGCTAGCTTTAAGCACCCACCTCCATTCTATCAGATACAAGAGACTGAAGGCTAGCTTTAAGCACCCATCTCCATTCTATCAGATACAAGAGACTGAAGGCTAGCTTTAAGCACCCATCTCCATTCTATCAGATACAAGAGACTGAAGGCTAGCTTTAAGCACCCATCTCCATTATATCAGATACAAGAGACTGAAGGCTAGCTTTAAGCACCCACCTCCATTCTATCAGATACAAGAGACTGAAGGCTAGCTTTAAGCACCCACCTCCATTCTATCAGATACAAGAGACTGAAGGCTAGCTTTAAGCACCCATCTCCATTCTATCAGATACAAGAGACTGAAGGCTAGCTTTAAGCACCCATCTCCATTATATCAGATACAAGAGACTGAAGTCTAGCTTTAAGCACCCATCTCCATTCTATCAGATACAAGAGACTGAAGGCTAGCTTTAAGCACCCACCTCCATTCTATCAGATACAAGAGACTGAAGTCTAGCTTTAAGCACCAACCTCCATTCTATCAGATACAAGAGACTGAAGGCTAGCTTTAAGCACCCATCTCCATTCTATCAGATACAAAAGACTGAAGGCTAGCTTTAAGCAACCATCTCCATTCTATCAGATACAAGAGACTGAAGGCTAGCTTTAAACACCCATCTCCATTCTATCTGATACAAGAGACTGAAGGCTAGCTTTAAGCACCCATCTCCATTCTATCAGATACAAGAGACTGAAGTCTAGCTTTAAGCACCCATCTCCATTCTATCAGATACAAGAGACTGAAGGCTAGCTTTAAACACCCATCTCCATTCTATCAGATACAAGAGACTGAAGTCTAGCTTTAAGCACCCACCTCCATTCTATCAGATACAAGAGACTGAAGGCTAGCTTTAAGCACCCATCTCCATTATATCAGATACAAAAGACTGAAGGCTAGCTTTAAGCACCCATCTCCATTCTATCAGATACAAGAGACTGAAGGCTAGCTTTAAACACCCATCTCCATTCTATCTGATACAAGAGACTGAAGGCTAGCTTTAAGCACCCATCTCCATTCTATCAGATACAAGAGACTGAAGTCTAGCTTTAAGCACCCATCTCCATTCTATCAGATACAAGAGACTGAAGTCTAGCTTTAAGCACCCATCTCCATTCTATCAGATACAAGAGACTGAAGGCTAGCTTTAAGCACCCACCTCCATTCTATCAGATACAAGAGACTGAAGGCTAGCTTTAAGCACCCACCTCCATTCTATCAGATACAAGAGACTGAAGGCTAGCTTTAAACACTCATCTCCATTCTATCAGATACAAGAGACTGAAGGCTAGCTTTAAGCACCCACCTCCATTCTATCAGATACAAGAGACTGAAGGCTAGCTTTAAACACTCATCTCCATTCTATCAGATACAAGAGACTGAAGGCTAGCTTTAAGCACCCATCTCCATTCTATCAGATACAAGAGACTGAAGGCTAGCTTTAAGCACCCACCTCCATTCTATCAGATACAAGAGACTGAAGGCTAGCTTTAAGCACCCATCTCCATTCTATCAGATACAAGAGACTGAAGGCTAGCTTTAAGCACCCATCTCCATTATATCAGATACAAGAGACTGAAGGCTAGCTTTAAGCACCCATCTCCATTATATCAGATACAAGAGACTGAAGGCTAGCTTTAAGCACCCACCTCCATTCATAATATAAGCATATAATACATTTTATCATTATAGACATAGGAAAATATAACGGATAACAGTGAATAGGTGCATCAGTAATGTCTGCATGCCAAACGATACAGCCAACTTTCCAAATACCCAAACCACTAAACGTAAGCTTCTGAAACATAAGTGAGAAAACTGGCTTATGTACCCTATGAATTATGAAGTAATAAATCTTTATTGTGAAAACTTGCTTATGTACCCTATGATTTATGAAATAATAAATCTTTATTGAGAAAACTGGCTTATGTACCTATGAATTAATAAATCTTTATTGTGAAAACTGGCTTATCCTATGAATTATGAAGTAATAAATCTTTATTGTGAAAACTTATGATATATGAAGTAATAAATCTTTATTATGAAAACGTGCTTATGTACCCTATGAATTATGAAGTATTAAATCTTTGTTGTGAAAACTGGCTTATGTACCCTATGCACTATGAAATAATAAATCTTTATTGTGAAAACTGGCTTATGTACCCTATGAATTATGAAGTAATAAATTGTCTCCACTTGGAAATGTTGATGAAAAACAGGAAAGTTAGATGAATTGCTATCATCAGCCAAACTTGGCGATTTTAACCCTTAACCCGCCAATCACATCAAAAGTCACTTTTGCAAACAGCATAGAGCCAGATCAGATGGCACAGAATTCGGATAGTGGAGCTAAAACACTTGTCTGAATAACAAACAACATAGATTATATTCAACGCCACGGCTGATCTGGATCTATGATATTTGCACTTTCCTTCCAATTTATTCGGCGGGTTAACCACTGGTGTCAAATATTCGCACATACTACCGCACTATGGCGATACATATTTCTTTTCACATCACAAGACGGTTTGCTGTATGAGATAGTACAAGGAGTTATGGTGGGAGTTTAGGGGATTTTTAACCCTTAACCTGCCAATCACAACACGTCGCTTTTGCAAACAGCATACAGCCTGATCAGATGACATGCTCTGTTTGGCTAGTGGAGCTAAAACACTTGTCTGAATAGCAAATAACATAGATCCTGACCAGATGCGGAGCTACATTCACGGTTGGTCTGGATCTATATTGTTTACACATTCCTTCTATGGTGATACATATTTATTTTCGCATCATAGACGGTTTGCTGTACGAGGTATAATCAGGATCTACTGTGATTTATATTATATGTTTACATATGTAATTGTTAATTACAACATGAAAATATAAACGGGCTACTCCTCGTAGCTGAAAAAAATCAATCGGGATCTACTGTGATTTATATTATATGTTTACATATGTAATTGTTAATTACAACATGAAAATATAAACGGGCTACTCCTCGTAGCTGAAAAAAATCAATTAGGATCTATGATGGAGTTTAGTGTATCGTTCTTACAACATTTGAGGAAAATTGGTTGATCAATTAGCATGGATATTTTTCAGACACATACAGACAAGGAAGTAAACGTGAATTGTTACAGTAGAAAACAATCTATCTCACCTGAAAAATGGCTTATGTTTTCTAAAAGAAGACAGATAAACGTACAAACAGATTAAAAACAATCCCAAAGAAGATGAAGAAATAATCATAGAGATATCAAACAAGATGAAGAAATAATTGTAGAGATATCGAAGAAGATGAAGAAATAATTGTAGAGATATCGAAGAAGATGAAGAAATAATTGTAGAGATATCAAAGAAGATGAAGAAATAATTGTAGAAATATCAAACAAGATGAAGAAATAATAGTAGAGATATCAAACAAGATGAAGAAATAATAGTAGAGATATCAAACAAGATGAAGAAATAATAGTAGAGATATCAAACAAGATGAAGAAATAATAGTAGAGATATCAAACAAGATGAATAAATAATCGTAGAGATAGCAAACAAGATGAAGAAATAATTGTAGAGATATCAAACAAGATGAAGAAATAATAGTAGAGATATCAAACAAAGATGAAGAAATAATCATAGAGATATCAAACAAGATGAATTTATAGAGATATCAACAAGACGGAGAAATAATTTGTAGAGATATCAAACAAGATGAAGAAATAATTGTAGGGATATCAAACAAGATGAAGAAATGATACATAGAGATATCAAACAAGATGAATTTGTAGAGATATCTAAAAAAGATGAATAAATAATTTGTAGAGATATCTAAAAAAAGATGAATAAATAATCATAGAGATATCAAACAAGATGAAGACATAATTGTAGAGATATCAAGCATAAGCCTCAGGCCATTAGAAATGAATTGCTCAATTTTCATCAAAATTGTGTCCAATATGACGTCAGGTGTGGTATTTCATTTTATGTTTTTAAATATTGGATTCATATGTGTGTTTTATATTTATTTATCATCGCTACCGGTTGCCCATATGAGCGATGTCTCCTGAAGAGATTAGTCATTTTAGATTTTTGGAGGATAGAGCAATGATACAGACGGAGACCCATCTTTTACGTGCACGGTGTACAGCACCGACACGCAACCTCGGTTTAAGGTCCCATCTGAAAGACTGTTCATATTGGATTTAATTTTGTTTTCACGATATATATGCAAGACACATAACTGGGCCTGAGGTTATAAAACGTTTCTCAATTCTCAAACTCAGTCTCAAGCTTCTGATAGGTTCAGCTGAGAATATGACTCAGAATCAACCAATGAAATCTCTTGAGCTGGAGTTCGAGATTTGAGAAAAGTTTATAACCTCCGGGCCTGCTGGTCCCATTATCGGTAGCTGGTACGACATTAGAGGACAATCACACAACAGTCACCGATTTTTAATTGCGTTTCGTCAATGGCAGCCAATTTTGTCTAGTACAGTTTTTCCGCCATTTTGTATAAAAATACTCTTCTATGGTAAGCACCGTTGTCATTCATTTTCTTAGCCCTGTCCTTCATAGAGATTTAGGTTAATATACTATTATATCTCCATACAAACGACAGCCATTTAGCTATCATGCATTGGATAAGTAGTCACCATATCTATCCCACCTCCATAAATATTACTGGGACTATATGAGATTCTGGCCTTTATTATGAACATTGTTAATGTATGTCGTATTGGTAATGGCGTCAATAGGTGCTTCTATGAGGGAAAGGAGGGTTTATAATGAACATTGGTTTAGCTACTACATTGTCAATGTATGTCGTATTGGTAATGGCGTCAAGAGGTGCTTCTATGAGGGAAAGGGTTTATGAACATTGGTTTGGCTACTACAATGTCAATGTATGTCGTATTGGAAATGGCCAAGAGGTGCTTCTATGAGGGAAAGTGTTAATTAAGGGTGTGATTTCCATATACCAGGCACAAATTCAATTACTACATCATAAATACAATGTAATTTAACACATAACATTTGTCAAACATTACTTGGCCACCATTGTGTAAAGAGTCTGAAATGACCAGAGTTGTACAAAGAAATCGGCCACAGTTATCAAACAACAAATCAGCCACCAATGTGGGATCAGTCATCGATAATTGTCCTACATGAATATTGGTCAGTTAATGCCCCCAGGGCTCATTCTAGAGAGCGACTAGGGCGAAATAGTCGCACTAGGGACCCTGACTTGGCCCCCTTTTTCAAACAAAATATTGTCCAGTAAGATACACTGGCCCATTACAACACACTCCTTCTATTCAAAATTGTTAAATTGTGACGTTTAACCCTATTTTGTTGAAATTGATGAAATAACACGATTTAAGGGTACAATCACGCACGGTCTCACTTCTGCCACACATTATGACCTAGAATGAACCCTGATGCCACTGAATACTCCTACAGGAAGATAGGGCCTCTGTTTTTATCGTTACTTGGGGTGGTATGGTGGGAGGGGGACTTTTGTCTTATATTCAAATGTTAGCTTAAAATATAACAGAAGATTTTGTTGTTCTTGGTGTTGTTTTTCGACTGTGTTTCTGAGGGGGGGGGGGGGGGGGGTCCAAGAGTAGGGAAGATAATTAAACAAGTCATTTATAACGGCCCATCAGGTAAAATGAAAACAAGAAACTACACTGTAAATATTAAAGTCAATACTTACAGGAATATATATGATACTAGAGGCTTAGAGAGTACTTGTTCTATTGATTGTATTTGAGAAATATTCAATATGTTGAATTCAAATTTAACATGCCCGTTATTTTCAGGCACATACTGACAACCTGGTAGAACCACCGACCTTCCACAAGCCAGCTGGATAGCTTCCTCACATGAAAGATTCGACACCTCCAGTGGGATTTCAACATACATGGGCGTGGGGCAAGTGATTTGAAGTCAACAACCTAAACAAGTGTTTTTGTTTAAGTTTATTTAATGTCGCTACCGGTTGCCCATTTGAGCGACGGGAATTTGACCTAACAACACCTTTCCTGGGCAGGCTCAGGCGGTTAACGGTACTTGTTGCACCAACCTCCGTAAGAAACTGCCAACTTTTTCATATAAATGAAACACGGTCTGAGCGAGGCTCGAACCCGTGACCATCAGTGATGATAGGTTACAGTTGTATACAAGTCAGCAACCGTAACCACTCGACCACGGAGGCAGTCCTAAACAAGTGAGCCATAGAGGACCCTCATATACAACTGTACATGTGCATACACGCTTCATTCTGCAAATCATGTTGTAGAGTATTGTTCAATGACAGCATAGAATAAATACCATGATAGTATACCGTGACAGATTTTTGAAAATGAAACAACTTCACGATCATTTAGGTTCGTGGCTATATCGAATTTGAAAATAAGGTTTTGCGAATTACCTCAACAGTCGCAATAACTTCAATATTGTTCACTCCTTTGCTACAAATTGAAGATGGCTAAATTTCATGATTATTTCATATCTGCCAGTTACTAAATTAAAATTACCGCGAATAACATCGCCATACAGCCGTTACTGTAAATCTCTAATTTTCATCATCAGTTTTATTGTTACAATAATTCGTGAATGATCACCTTGGCGATGTATTTGATTGCTGTCTACACATCACAATTGTAAATATGGGTGTCTACATGCACATATATAGGATTTCACGAACAAATTCGGAAAATAACGGGGACATTCTCACATGAATAGTAAATGACAGGGTTGTGTTTGAGCACACAGTAATCTCCTTAGCTCCCTAGTATCATTTATATAAACTCAACGAAAACAATTGCTCACAAAATCCATAAAAGAAAAACAACGATGACTTTTCTAAAACAAAACTTACAAACTCGGTCTTGTCTGCCCCTGTGGAATCACTAGAATCAATGGGATCCAAACACCCCTGTACATGAACGCGGGCTGCGGCGAGATTCCACTTCCAACCGGTAATCCAGCGACGAGTGATGGAGGACTGCTCTGTATATCTCCTGACTTAGGCGCTGTAACAAATTAACATAGCTGAAACATCTAATTATATGACGATTATAAAAGTAAAAGTAGTGTTTGTTTATTATAGTGTCACCCCTATTTAAAGGGCCAGTCATTTCTGACTTATGAGACACCTCTTTTTATGAACATCAGTACTTCCCGAATCCTATGCGTGTATGCCAGGCGCCAGGCTGGTAGGCAATCGGTAACCATTATTTAACTAGCTGGCGGCCCACCAACCGGCCATATCAGAACGACCCCTGACGAGATTCGAACCTTCGACCTCCCGCTCCGTACGCCTTAACCACTGGGCCACGGAGACGGTTATATGTCAATGTTAAGAAAAGGAAATACTTGCTAGATTTCAATCAAAAAACATAATACAAATTACAAGAAAGTGATCTACTGCACAAAAGGTTCACTGTTCACCCATTTTGACGCAGGCAAATTATGTTCGTCAGCCACACCCATAAACTAGGTTTATTTCACCAAATAAATAGGGGGAACCAAAACATGTCTCGAGAAATAAAGTCTCGAGAAATATAGTCTCGAGAAATACAGTCTCGAGAAATATTCGAGAAATATAGTCCAGGGTTCATTCTAGGTCAGAATTTTTGGGAGAAGTGAGAAAGCGCGTGATCGCTTCCTTAAATGGTGTTTTTTAATATACTTCTGCAAAATAGGGTTAAAATGCACAGTACAACCATTAAATACAACATTTGAATAGAAGGAGTGCTTTATAATGGGCCAGTGTATCTTACTAGACAAAGTTTTGTTTGAAAATCGTAAAAACCAAAATATAATTATTTTTTTTAGGGAGAGGGCGATGTCAGGGTCCCTAGGGCGACTATTTCGCCCACATCGCCCTCTAGAATGATCCCTGTAGTCTCGAGAAATATAGTCTTGAGAAATATAATGCACTTGTCCAGTTAATGCAAAAGATGTACACCTAATCTAATGTCAATTGAATGATAACTTTAGAAATTCTATGACGATATGATGAATACAAACGTTTTAATTGAATTGGAGGAGATCTGAAGGAGTAATTGAGGTCACAAGAAAGTGTAACGGACGGACGAAAGACTACGGACCTCTCCCGGCTCTCATTGACCGAAGACGAAACTACATATTTAGTTTAATCAAATTTATTTTAGCTCGATCGCGAAACAAGTTCTTACAACTTATGTTAATCACTCTCGGGACCTCATTCCTGATGGAATCAATCGCCACGAGGGAGAGAAGAGGCATGTGGAATTTAAATGCCTTGCCTAAGGGCACAATCGTAGCGGCTCCAGCGGGGCATGAACTCCGAGCCTTTTGCACCTGAAGCGAACGCGCTACCACTGCGCTATCACAACTTCCACATATTTGCTTAGACACTGAATTATCTCCGACAAACAGCAATACAAAAGATTTGAAATATCGACTTGTGTGATTCTCCCTTTATTAACGCCGCTGGCATACCTTGTGCTGCAGGTCCGCCTGGAGGATTCATGAACTGTGACTGAATGAATGCTCCTATTCCATTGATCATATCACGAAATATCTTGGTAGAGTGAGGCTTCATGTCGTAGCTTAGACAAAATGACCTACAAATAAATAACAGCAGGATAATAACATTGTTCGTTTGGTTTTCTGGGGTTTAAAGTCGCCCGAACAGCTTAGGTCATATGGCGACTCTCCAGTTATTATTTAGGGGACACTATTTCAGGATTATAACATGAACTGTGTGTAAAACTACAGGTTATCGATACATGAAGTATCCTTCTCAAGTGGCTGTCTGGCCCCTTTTGAGAGTGTTAAAAAAAAAGCTCTTTTAAATGAAAAAGGTTTTTATCTAAAAATGTATCTGTCCTTGTCTTTGAGAAAGGTGGTATTTATCTCACTGAACGGTTAGTACACCTCTATGTTACAGAGTATTTCATCTAAAAATAGATTATCTTCTTCATTTCCTAAGAGGTGTCTCCCTTGGACTCTAGAAGTGGTTCATATGTTTGCTACACCGTGAAATGATCAATAAGGATGGTTAAAAGACAGTTTTACGGCCAGGTGGTCGATAGTTGTACAGTGATAATAATAATGCCTGAAATAATGCCTCCGCAGAGGGATTCGGTACCCTACTCTATATCAATTGGACCCTCCGGTTTGATTCAGTGCCAGTCTAAAGCAATAACACCACAGGCAAGAAACACATACAGCTTATGACATTCGGATTGGTAGTTCGGAGCCTTGACCATGCGATCATTGTGCATAGACCACACGGCCACTATATTACTTGACCATAGTACAGATCTTATTTGTCTTTACTTGACAAGAGATCTTCCTTGATTAGAGATCTTAATTGTCTTTACTTGACTAGAGATCTTCCTTGATTAGAGATCTTAATTGACTTTACTTGACTAGAGATCTTCCTTGATTAGAGATCTTAATTGTCTTTACTTGACTAGAGATCTTCCTTGATTAGAGATCTTAATTGATTTTACTTGACTAGATATCTTCCTTGATTACAGATCTTAATTGACTTTACTTGACTAGATATCTTCCTTGATTAGAGATCTTAATTGACTTTACTTGACTAGAGACATTCCTTGATTAGAGATCTTAATTGAATTTACTTGACTAGAGATCTTCCTTGATTAGAGATCTTAATTGACTTTACTTGACTAGAGACATTCCTTGATTAGAGATCTTAATTGGATTTACTTGACTAGAGATCTTCCTTGATTAGAGATCTTGATTGACTTTACTTGACTAGAGACATTCCTTGATTACAGATCTTAATTGAATTTACTTGACTAGAGATCTTCCTTGATTAGAGATCTTAATTGACTTTACTTGACTATAGATCTTCCTTGATTAGAGATCTTAATTGACTTTACTTGAGATCTTCCTTAATTAGAGATATTAACTAACTTGACTTGACAAGAGGTCTTCCTTCATTAGATATATTAATTGACTTTACTTGACTGCAGGTTGTCCTTGATTAGAGATGTTAATTGACGTTACTTGACTAGAGCTCTTCCTTGATTAGAGATCTTAATTGACTAGAGATCTTCCTTGATTAGAGATATTAATTGATTTTACTTGACTAGATATCTTCCTTGATTACAGATCTTAATTGACTTTACTTGACTAGATATCTTCCTTGATTAGAGATCTTAATTGACTTTACTTGAGATCTTCCTTAATTAGAGATATTAACTAACTTGACTTGACAAGAGGTCTTCCTTCATTAGATATATTAATTGACTTTACTTGACTGCAGGTTGTCCTTGATTAGAGATGTTAATTGACGTTACTTGACTAGAGCTCTTCCTTGATTAGAGATCTTAATTGACTAGAGATCTTCCTTGATTAGAGATATTAATTGATTTTACTTGACTAGATATCTTCCTTGATTACAGATCTTAATTGACTTTACTTGACTAGATATCTTCCTTGATTAGAGATCTTAATTGACTTTACTTGACTAGAGACATTCCTTGATTAGAGATCTTAATTGAATTTACTTGACTAGAGATCTTCCTTGATTAGAGATCTTAATTGACTTTACTTGACTAGAGACATTCCTTGATTAGAGATCTTAATTGAATTTACTTGACTAGAGATATTCCTTGATTAGAGATCTTAATTGACTTGACTTGACTATAGATCTTCCTTGATTAGAGATCTTAATTGACTTTACTTGACTAGATATCTTCCTTGATTAGAGATCTTAATTGAATTGACTTGACTAGAGATCTTCCTTAATTAGAGATCTTAACTAACTTGATTTGACAAGAGATCTTCCTTGATTAGAGATCTTAATTAAAATTTACTTGACTAGAGATTGTCCTTGATTAGAGATCTTAATTGACTTTACTTGACTAGAGATCTTCCTTGATTAGAGATCTTAATTGACTTTACTTGACTATATATCTTCCTTGATTAGAGATCTTAATTGACTTTACTTGACTAGAGATCTTCCTTGATTAGAGATCTTAATTGACTAGAGATCTTCCTTGATTAGAGATATTAATTGATTTTACTTGACTAGATATCTTCCTTGATTACAGATCTTAATTGACTTTACTTGACTAGATATCTTCCTTGATTATAGATCTTAATTGACTTTACTTGACTAGAGACATTCCTTGATTAGAGATCTTAATTGAATTTACTTGACTAGAGATCTTCCTTGATTAGAGATATTAATTGACTTTACTTGACTAGAGACATTCCTTGATTAGAGATCTTAATTGAATTTACTTGACTAGAGATCTTCCTTGATTAGAGATCTTAATTGACTTTACTTGACTAGAGACATTCCTTGATTAGAGATCTTAATTGAATTTACTTGACTAGAGATATTCCTTGATTAGAGATCTTAATTGACTTTACTTGACTATAGATCTTCCTTGATTAGAGATCGTAATTGACTTTACTTGACTAGATATCTTCCTTGATTAGAGATCTTAATTGAATTGACTTGACTAGAGATCTTCCTTAATTAGAGATCTTAACTAATTTGACTTGACAAGAGATCTTCCTTGATTAGAGATCTTAATTAAAATTTACTTGACTAGAGATTGTCCTTGATTAGAGATCTTAATTGACTTTACTTGACTAGAGATCTTCCTTGATTAGAGCTCTTAATTGACTTTACTTGACTATATATCTTCCTTGATTAGAGATCTTAATTGACTTCACTTGACTAGAGATCTTCCTTGATTACAGATCTTAATTGACTTTACTTGACTAGAGATCTTCCTTGTTTAGATATCTTAATTGAATTTACTTGACTAGATATCTTCCTTGATTAGAGATCTTAATTGAATTGACTTGACTAGAGATCTTCCTTAATTAGAGATCTTAACTAACTTGACTTGACAAGAGATCTTCCTTGATTAGAGATCTTAATTAAAATTTACTTGACTAGAGATCATCCTTGATTAGAGATCTTAATTGACTTTACTTGATTAGAGATCGTCCTTGATTAGATCTTAATTGACTTTACTTGATTAGAGATATTCCTTGATTAGAGATCGTAATTGACTTTACTTGACTAGAGATCTTCCTTGATTAGAGATCTTAATTGAATTTACTTGACTAGAGATCTTCCTTGATTACAGATCTTAATTGAATTTACTTGACTAGAGATCTTCCTTGATTAGAGATCTTAATTGACTTGACTTGACTAGAGACATTCCTTGATTAGAGATCTTAATTGAATTAACTTGACTAGAGATCTTCCTTGATTAGAGATCTTAATTGACTTTACTTGACTAGAGATCTTCCTTGATTACAGATCTTAATTGACTTTACTTGACTAGATATCTTCCTTGATTAGAGATCTTAATTGAATTTACTTGACTAGAGATCTTCCTTGATTAGAGATCTTAATTGACTTTACTTGACTAGAGATCTTCCTTGATTAGAGATCTTAATTGAATTTACTTGACTAGATATCTTCCTTGATTAGAGATCTTAATTGAATTGACTAGAGATCTTCCTTAATTAGAGATCTTAACTAACTTGACTTGACAAGAGATCTTCCTTGATTAGATCTTAATTGACTTTACTTGATTAGAGATATTCCTTGATTAGAGATCATAATTGACTTTACTTGACTAGAGATCTTCCTTGATTAGAGATCTTAATTGAATTTACTTGACTAGAGATCTTCCTTGATTACAGATCTTAATTGAATTTACTTGACTAGAGATCTTCCTTGATTACAGATCTTAATTGACTTTACTTGACTAGAGACATTCCTTGATTAGAGATCTTAATTGAATTTACTTGACTAGAGATCTTCCTTGATTAGAGATCTTAATTGACTTTACTTGACTAGAGATCTTCCTTGATTACAGATATTAATTGACTTTACTTGACTAGATATCTTCCTTGATTAGAGATCTTAATTGAATTTACTTGACTAGAGATCTTCCTTGATTAGAGATCTTAATTGACTTTACTTGACTAGAGATCTTCCTTGATTAGAGATCTTAATTGACTTTACTTGACAGATATCTTCCTTGATTAGAGATCTTAATTGAATTGACTTGACTAGAGATCTTCCTTAATTAAATATCTTAACTAACTTGACTTGACAAGAGATCTTCCTTGATTAGAGATCTTAATTAAAATTTACTTGACTAGAGATCGTCCTTGATTAGAGATCTTAATTGACTTTACCTGATTAGAGATCGTCCTTGATTAGAGATCTTAATTGACTTTACTTGATTAGAGATATTCCTTGATTAGAGATTGTAATTGACTTTACTTGACTAGAGATCTTCCTTGATTAGAGATCTTAATTGAATTTACTTGACTAGAGATCTTCCTTGATTAGAGATCTTAATTGACTTTACTTGACTAGATATCTTCCTTGATTAGAGATCTTAATTGAATTGACTTGACTAGAGATCTTCCTTAATTAGAGATCTTAACTAACTTGACTTGACAATAGATCTTCCTTGATTAGAGATCTTAATTGAATTTACTTGACTAGAGATCTTCCTTGATTACAGATCTTAATTGACTTTACTTGACTAGAGATCGTCCTTGATTAGAGATCTTAATTGACTTTACTTGATTAGAGATCATCCTTGATTAGAGATCTTAATTGACTTTACTTGATTAGAGATATTCCTTGATTAGAGATTGTAATTGACTTTACTTGACTAGAGATCTTCCTTGATTAGAGATCTTAATTGAATTTACTTGACTAGAGCTCTTCCTTGATTAGAGATCTTAATTGACTTTACTTAACTAGAGCTCTTCCTTGATTGGAGATCTTAATTGACTTGACTTGACTAGAGATCTTACTTCACTAGTTCTGGTTGGACAGATAGTTTGTGGAGAACTTCCAGGGCTAGACATCTTTGCCACATTGGTTTCTCTGGTTCCAGAAACTTTACTAACAGTGACAGGAAAATCTCACATTCTGTTGACTGGAAAAACAATAACAAAATGTCAAAAGATACATTCTCTACCAAGTCTGGGATACATTCTCTATAACAAGTCTGGGATACTTTCTATGAGTCCGGGATACTTTCTCTAACAAGTCTGGGATACATTCTCTACCAAGTCTGGGATACATTCTCTATAACAAGTCTGGGATACTTTCTATAATGAGTCCGGGATACTTTCTATAATGAGTCCGGGATACTTTCTCTAACAAGTCTGGGATACATTCTCAATAACAAGTCTGGGATACATTCTCTATAACAAGTCTGGGATACATTCTCTATAACAAGTCTGGGATACATTCTCTAACAAGTCCGGGATACATTCTATAATGAGTCTGTGATACTTTCTATAATGAGTCTGGGATACTTTCTATAATGAGTCCGGGATACTTTCTCTAACAAGTCTGGGATACATTCTCTACCAAGTCTGGGATACATTCTCTATAACAAGTATGGGATACATTCTCTATAACAAGTCTGGGATACATTCTCTAACAAGTCTGGGATACATTCTATAATGAGTCTGGGATACATTTTCTAACAAGTCCGGGATACATTTTCTAACAAGTCCGGGATACATTTTCTAACAAGTGTGGGATACATTCCCTAACAAGTGCGGGATACATTCTCTAACAAGTCCGGGATACATTTTCTAACAAGTCTGGGATACATTCTCTAACAAGTCTGGGATACATGTTCTAACAAGTCCGGGATACATTTTCTAACAAGTCCGGGATACATTTTCTAACAAGTGCGGGATACATTCCCTAACAAGTGCGGGATACATTCTCTAACAAGTTCGGGATACATTTTCTAACAAGTCCGGGATACATTCTCTAACAAGTCTGGGATACATTTTCTAACAAGTGCAGGATACAGTCTCTGACAAGTGCAGGATACAGTCTCTAACAAGTCTGGGATACATTTTCTAACAAGTGCGGGATACAGTCTCTGACAAGTGCGGGATACATTCTCTAACAAGTCTGGGATACATTCTCTGTAACAAGTCTGAGATACATTCTCTCTAACAAGTCCAAGATACATTCTCTGTAACAAGTCTGAGATACATTCTCTGTAACAAGTCTGAGATACATTCTCTGTAACAAGTCCAAGATACATTCTCTGTAACAAGTCCTAGATACATTCTCTGTAACAAGTCTGAGATACATTCTCTGTAACAAGTCCAAGATACATTCTCTGTAACAAGTCTGAGATACATTCTCTGTAACAAGTCCTAGATGCATTCTCTCTAACAAGTCCAAGATGCATTCTCTCTAACAAGTCCTAGATACATTCTCTCTAACAAGTCCTAGATGCATTCTCTCTAACAAGTCCAAGATACATTCTCTGTAACAAGTCTGAGATACATTCTCTGTAACAAGTCCAAGATACATTCTCTCTAACAAGTCCAAGATACATTCTCTCTAACAAGTCCAAGATACATTCTCTCTAACAAGTCCAAGATACATTCTCTCTAACAAGTCCAAGATGCATTCTCTCTAACAAGTCCAAGATGCATTCTCTCTAACAAGTCCAAGGTGCATTCTCTGTAACAAGTCCTAGATGCATTCTCTGTAACAAGTCCTAGATGCATTCTCTCTAACAAGTCCAAGATGCATTCTCTCTAACAAGTCCGAGATACATTCTCTCTAACAAGTCCAAGATGCATTCTCTCTAACAAGTCCAAGATGCATTCTCTAACAAGTCCAAGATGCATTCTCTCTAACAAGTCCAAGATGCATTCTCTCTAACAAGTCCAAGATACATTCTCTCTAACAAGTCCTAGATACATTCTCTCTAACAAGTCCAAGATGCATTCTCTCTAACAAGTCCTAGATGCATTCTCTCTAACAAGTCCGGGATGCATTCTCTCTAACAAGTCCAAGATGCATTCTCTCTAACAAGTCCGAGATACATTCTCTCTAACAAGTCCAAGATGCATTCTCTCTAACAAGTCCAAGATGCATTCTCTCTAACAAGTCCAAGATGCATTCTCTCTAACAAGTCCTAGATACATTCTCTCTAACAAGTCCAAGATGCATTCTCTCTAACAAGTCCTAGATGCATTCTCTCTAACAAGTCCGGGATGCATTCTCTCTAACAAGTCCAAGATGCATTCTCTCTAACAAGTCCAAGATACATTCTCTCTAACAAGTCCAAGATGCATTCTCTCTAACAAGTCCGGGATACATTCTCTAACAAGTCCAAGATGCATTCTCTGTAACAAGTCCAAGATACATTCTCTCTAACAAGTCCTAGATGCATTCTCTGTAACAAGTCCTAGATGCATTCTCTGTAACAAGTCCGAGATACATTCTCTAACAAGTTTGGGATACTTTCTCTAACAAGTCTGAGATACATTCAATAACAAGAAGGCACATTCTAAACATTTGTACCTAAAACCACATTAATGTTATTTTTTCTGTAAACTAAATGATGCCAATATATCATAGCGTTACTTGACAATATTTATAAATATGTAAATGATAACGATGATACGTACCAATAAATTATAGTAAAACTGTATCAATGACGACACAATGCGTAGTAGCCTCATCACAACCGGGAAGAATGGTTTCTCCACGCCAACTGGTGACGGCGACGACGGGGTACCTTGTCTGTATTTCAGGCTTGGGGAGAACAGTTTGATAACCAGCGGACATACCCGCTCCTTTAGCAAGAAGCTAAACTCTTTGTGCTGGAGGAAACAACAACGCAGTGCATTTCAGAAATAAGATTTCTTATTTAACCCATTCAACACCAAGTAACTGACATGGTGCTTGATATTTTCAGACCAATAAATTAATAAGAAAATTACATTTGGACCAGTTTATTTATCAAAATGGGTAATTTTCTAAAAATAGTAATATTACTGGCAAAAAGTGCAGATCCTGATGAGACGGCTCGTCATGAGCCGGCTCATCTGGATCTACACTTTTTGTAAGCCTATTGAGAGGCATATGGTGTTGAAAGGGTTAATCCTTTGCCTGCTGAGTAAATAAAATCACATTAGCAAACAACAATAGATCCAGAGCAGCTGCGGCGTAGCACCACGTCTGATCAGGATCTATGTTATTTGCTATTCAGCCAAATGCCTTAGCTCCACTATCCGAATAGCGCAAACAGTATAGAGCCTCATCAGACTGGCTCTGTGCTGTTTGCAAAAGTGATTTTATCTGCCACTAGCGTGCAAAGTGTTAATAAGGCGATAGAATGGATGTATTTGGAGTACACTGTAGAATGGATGTATTTGGAGTACACTGTAGAATGGATGTATTTGGAGTACACTGTAGAATGGATGTATTTGGAGTACACTGTAGAATGGATGTATTTGGAGTACACTGTAGAATGGATGTATTTGGAGTACACTGTAGAATGGATGTATTTGGAGTACACTGTAGAATGGATGTATTTGGAGTACACTGTAGAATGGATGTATTTGGAGTACACTGTAGAATGGATGTATTTGGAGTACACT